>CM060870.1:13311397-14015397 GCA_030737845.1 Acorus calamus
ATAAGACCACCCGGATAAATTTAGCCTGGTGGAGTTTGTCCACCTCATCTTTGATTTTTAGAGCCACCTCGGGATGGAGGCGCCTCAGCTTTTGTTTTACTGGTTTCGCATTTGGTTCTAAGATCAACTGATGTTCGACTAACGAGGTATCGAGCCCAGGCATGTCCTTGTAAGACCACGCAAAGACGTCTTTGTACTCATGTAATATTTTAATCAGTCTCTCTCGTTCATCGTGATTTAGTTCTGCGCTAATCGAAATGATTTTGGGGTCAGTCTTTGTCCCTAGGTTTAGCTCCTCTATCTTCTCATCTGCTTCCTCTGTCTTTTCATTGAACCTTTGAAGGCTCTGCTTGAATTCTTTAGACAGGCCTTCTTTTCCTTCATCGTCCTCATCACAGATTTCGAAGACTCCTAGACCATCAGCTGGGTTTTCCATGTCATCTAGGTCTGGTTCTTCTACAACCGCTATTGATTCAAATTTTCTAGACCTAGTATGGCTCTGCTATACCCTTCCAAGTTGCTAATGACCTGGTCAGATACTTGGCTCCTAGTAGGTTTGACCGTTTTGGGCGAGGTACTAGGGTTGGGGTTTTTGGCTTGACTGGCGAGACGCTGTAGTTTGTTCAGGAGATCAGAGTCATCGCTGAAAGGGTGCCAGGCTGGGGTGAAGTCGTCCTCGTCGAACAGGGATCCTAGGGTTTTGGTTTCCATCTTCTTTTCTTGTTTTTGTTGTTTTGTTTGTTTTTTTTGTTTTTTTGTTGTTGTTTGTTTTTTGTTTTTTTTTTGTTGTTTGTTTTTTTTTTGTTATTGTTTTTTTGTTTTTTTTAATAGAAAAGACACTTATTATTTACAACCTACTGGATTGGTGGAAGTGTTTCAGCCGACTTTCCTCCAGCAGTTGGCGCTCCTTTGTTGCGATGCTTGAGCACTGCGAGAAAAGGAGGCTGGGTCAGCTGGAGTTTTGTCGTTTGGTAGTGAGTGTGGGTTCAGGTGTTTATCAGGGTGTGGGAACAGCCATTCTAGGGAGCCAGAGAGGTAGTCTAGCTCGCTTTCCCGGATAGGGTTTAGGGGGCGGGGGCATATGGTTTCTTTGGCGGGTTCTATGATTATTTCCCTTACGAAATGTTCGTACAACTTCCAATTATATTTTCCCTCTAATTTAGATTTATGTTTGGGTGAGCCGATACCTCTCTTGTTTAGCCATGCCGGGAGGTCGATGGGGTCTAGGATCCCATTTTTGTGTCCCAGAGTTTCTTCAGGAAGGTAACCTATGGTCCCCATTATACGCCAGCCGGGATTTTCAAACCTAGGGTGGCTTGTCTTTGAGGTAACGGGGGGAGTGTTACGGGGATTTAGCCAATTGGCCGGGAAATCTAAGATGTGGATGGTGGTTTCTAAGGGTCTTGAGTTACTGGTTTTTATGGCGGTGGTTTCATTATCGGTGAACCTTGATTTAGGTTCTCTGATCGCATCCCCTTGTATTTTGATTATCCGACCTCCCAAGCGGAATTTCAAGCACTGGTGCAGGGGAGAGGAGACCCCCTTTATGGACGCTAGCCATTTACGTCCTAGGATCATATTATAATCTGAATCCATTTCTAGGACATAAGCTTTAGTGCTAGTTTCCAGCGGCCCTACTTTTAATCGGAAGTCCTTGAAGCCTAGAACTGGACGAGCCGTTTTGTCACAGGCAAATATGCGGGTGTCCGTTTCAAAGAGTGTAGTTATGCGCCCATCAATATGCTCGAAGGTTTGTAATGATATGAGGTTTACTCCTGCCCCGGTGTCAATTAGAACCTTATCCACCGAGTATCCTTCGAGGTTGATTGTTATACATAGGGTTGAGGTGTTAATGACTTTATCCTGAACTTCTTCCTTAGGTCTAAAGGTTATGACGGGCCCTAGTCCTGCGGTGGCTAGAGCTATTGGTACGCCTAGGGTAGAGATTTGCGGGTCGACTTGGATTCTTTCTAGGAACATTCTTAAAGCCTGCTGGTGGTGTTCTGAGGTTTCGATTAGTTCTAAAATAGAAATTTTTACGGGGATTTTTTGTAGTTGGTCTAGGATGTCGATCCTATCCCCGGTGCGGGGTTCCTCAGTTTCGGTTTCAGGCAGGGGGTGCCTATAAGAGGGTACAGTGTTGAAGATTCTGCCTGCTCTAGTAGTATGATGGTTTAGTGCGTCAATGGTGGTTCAGGGGCTTTGTTTTACTGGGCGCAGGCTTCTGTTGATTGGTGAGGGGGGTATTGGTTGGTCTTTTTTGGGGGGAAAGAGCCTTGTGGGTTTGGGGAGAATAGGGGAGGGGGTTGGCAGGACGGGGGAAGGGGCTGGTAAGATTGAGCCTCCTGGGATGATTCTGGGTGCCTCTTCGTGGTCAGCGACTTCTATGGTGTAGACGCTTTCATAGCTCAGGCTCTCTGGTTCTTCCAAGGGAGCCTTCGTAGCCGGCCTTGGGTTTTGGGTCGCGGTTTCCACGGGGTTGTGGGTTTCTGGGGCCATCTTGACTTCTAGTGATCTTGTAACTGGGTTGTTTTTGAGTCCCCTAATGGTGGCCCAGTATAAGCGTCTCTCATCGTCGAGGTTGTAGACAATGTCTCTAAACGAGGAGCATTGCTCGATGGTGTGGCCGTGATGTCGATGGTATTGACAAAAACGGGTTGGGTCAGCACCGATAGGTGAAGGTCTAGCCGTGGGTAAGGAAATGCCATTGACCTTCAATAAAGCTCTGAGGATGTTCCCTAGGGTTTCTAGGAGGGGGGAATAGCTATCTATTCTGTTTGACCATCTTGGGCCGTAGGAGGGGGAAGGTGTAGCTTTATCATGGGGGCTGTAAGCGGGTTCTCTAGGGGCTACACCTTGTGTTCTTGGGGGATATGATAGAAGGATCTCCTGTTTTGGTCCTGGTTATGGATTGAGGGGGCCTGAATTGGGGAATTATGGGTTGTGAGGTTTTGTCGTGTCGGCACGGGGACGGGTACTGATCGAAGGGTAAAATTTTGATTCGCTTGCCGAGGCGGCGCATATCCGGATGAACCGGGCGTGTATTGTCTCGGAACTGTTCCTCGGTCAGGAACTCGGGCTCCGTTCGGGTAGAGTGCCGATACTTGGCTAATGATCCCCTCTACCGTGGGGGTTTGCGCCTTACGAGGCGGTTGTCCAACCCTATGGCTGATAGGTGGGGACTGGGTTTGGACTACTGGGGCTGCACAACGGGAAATCCTGTTTTGGCGGTCAATCAGAAGCTGATACGGAGCTCTGGACTCAGGCTCTGCAACATCATGTCAATTTCTTGACATTCTGTGAGTTGCAGGCCGGTTCGATGGACAAGGGTGCGCCACCGAGACACGTATTGTTCGAATTCCTCCCTAGGCCTCATTCTCTCTACGGTTAAATCCGAAATAGAGGGAGTCCTAATCCTCTGGTAACCGTAGCGGCCCAAGAATTTCTCGCTTACAGCCGAGAAATTCGACAAGTGATCTACAAGGAGGGTGGAGAACCATTGTAGTACTTCTCCTTCCAATGATTTCCGGAAGAGGAAGACTAGTAGAGGTTGATTATCTAGAAACGGGCGTGCGTCTAGATAAAAGGCAGTTAAATGAATGTCTGGGTCTCCACGACCGTTGTACCGGCGGAATTTGGGGACTTTGAATCCCTCCGGTAGGTGGACTGACGAGATTTGTCTCAGGTTATGTAGAGACATGAGCTTGGGGGCGGAGGGACCAGTTTCGGAGAGGATTCTTCGGATGGTTTCATCTAGCGTTTCTCCCCTGGGAGGGCTGTTTGCCAGTCCCAGGTTGGAGGTGGCCAGGTAAGGGCCTGGGGTGGAAACAACTGGGAATTTTGGATTTGCGGGGGAAAGGGGGGCGAATGAAAAAATGCTCGAATTGACCGAGCAGCTAGGTGTGGATGGGGCTTTCGGAGTGGATTTGGGGGTTTCGACAGGGGTTTCCTGTCTCAAGGTCTTGGCATGACTGTAGTCAGCGAGGTCATGAAACATGTCCTCTACCGTTTGATACCCTAGACTAGCCATCCTTTCCTCTAGATGGGTCAAGAACTGTGTGGCCTGACCCTCTTGGTGATTCCTTTCCTCTAATATCTCCTCTTCTATGTGGGATTCCATGACGTGGAGTGGGGATGAATGCAGATTGAAAGCAGTAAATAAAGCAGTAAAGGATTGCGCAGCTGTGTGCGACTTAAGAAAGTAGTAAAGGATTGCGCAGCTGTGTGCGACTTACGAAAGCAGTAAAGGATTGCGCAGCTTGGTGCTGCTTACAAAGCAATAAAGGATGTTATAATGCACAATAGAAGAGGATTTAATTCAAGGAGTGAGAAACTCTAACCTTCCTAGAGGGTTGATAGCATTCTAGTCAAGCTTGTAAAAGGGGGCAGAAGAGGATTACCTTTTGTTGTTTTTCACGAGGGAGGTCCCACCGTGATCGCCAGATTTGTCGGTATGTAAAAACTGGGGGTTTCTGCGAACTTGGTCCTCGTCCATCTCGCGACTGATCAGGTCACCGCTCGGAGAGTCGTTCCTGAGCCGCCCGACTGCTTCTCAGAAAAGACGGGGTTTGTGTGATCGCCACCTGCTTTCTCAAAAAGCAGGAAAAGTTGGTGTGGGATTTGATCGCCTACGTGGGGAGTTTGTGGGGTCTCCGCTCTGAGACACGGATATACCGTACACTGAGGTGAAAAACAAGTAATCCTATTCTGCATCCGGGCTTGACTAAAGGAGTCTTGGGACAAAGGGGTGTGGATATGGGGGGCGGCTAGTTGGATCTAGCTGTCTGGTGAGGGGCGGCTACTAGGGTTTAGCCGTCCCAGGTCTGGTTTTGTTTGGGCAGAGCTTTGGTAGGAAATGGGTTTGGTTTTGGGCAGAGGCTAAGTTAGGTTTAGCACGGGTTTCTGGAGGGTGGAATGAGAGGGTGTTTTTGTGTAGGGAATGGGTGTTTTCTCTCACAAAAGAGGCTCAGTCTCTCTCTCCCTCTCTCTTGGGATTTCTAGTGTTGAAAGGGAATGTGAATTGTGGGATGTTAGTGTGGATTTTGTGGATTGAAGGATGTTGGGATCTCCTTTTATTTGGGCTTGGGACCCCCTCTATTTATAGTAAAAGAGAGGTAGGGGAATGTCCAGGGGGTAATGGAGTGGGTTGTCCTTGATTAGACCCCTCATTAATTCACTGGTTCTTCTGTCAGGACCAGGTGAAGGGCGGCTAGTTCTATCTAGCCGCCCAGGATGGGGCGGCTACTTCCTAGTAGTCGCCCCCATCATGACCTGCCAAACGTCCCATCTCTGACAAGCGGTGGCTTGGGTCGGTTACTTGGATTGATCCGGCCAAGAGAGGGTGGCTAAAGGTCATGACCCCCGCAATGATCAGATTTATTGCTGCTTTATGTCCCATCCAGGGGACTGGTCCAAAGTCGGCCAGGGGGCGGTTGGGGGGCGGCTAGTTCAAACTAGCCGTCTGGTATGGGGGGCTAGTTAGATCTAGCCGCCCTTGCCGGGGACACAGGGTTTTTGGGTCTAGGGTTAGGGTTAGGGTTCTGGTTTTAGGTCTAGGTCAATGCTAGGGTCAGGTTTAGGTTTAGTTTTAGGGTTTCCGGTTAGGGTTTCTGGCTAGGTTTAGTTTAGGGCTAGGGTTAGGGTTTCCGGTTTCCTGAATTTTGGTTCTCTACTGGATTCCAAAAGTGGGTATTTCCGGGTGTTACTGAAGTATTTCTGTCTTTCTGGACGGTCAAAATTGGGGTATCTACAAGCGCGTTCTTCCTTATGGAGTACATTGAATGCTTGATTTGAAGGCCTTTAATAAATCGATTTCACCAGAGGACATGAAAGAATCAGAGAGGGACAACAGCTAATTTCATTAGGATAGGAAGACAACATTATAATTCAAATAATTGATGTATTTTTTTAATGATACTTTGAGAAATACCTATAACTATATCATATAATTCATTTTGTGGACGTTGAGGACTTATAGTTCATGAATTTATTGTAATGACACTGGGAATATATCTGTAACCATTATGTTTGAACATCTTTGTATATTTAAATGTTCTCTGTAGGTAACTATGAAATATTTGTAACTATGTGTATAATTACTGTAATTTGCCATGTCAGACATCTTCTGTCCCTCCTTGAAAGACTCGATTCTATCATCATTGAATATGCCAAACATCCACTTTGATGGACATCTCATAGAAGTATCAAGGATTATGTAACTGTGTATACTCTCTATATGTATCATTGTGTGTTTTCATGACGCAATGAGCTTCATTAAATTTAGTTATTTGGATGTTCACCAATTCCCGAGCATTAGTTGCTTGTTTGCATTTTTATTATCACTTTCTTGTGAGTCATTCACGTGTGAGATTAGCTTTAGTTCCAGATGTACTTACAAAAGATATAACATAAGTTACAAAATATAAGAATAAACACAGAGAATAGACATATCAATTTACATAAAACTATGACAATTATATGATGATAGAAATTACACATATATATGATATTTATCTCTGTCAAAAGTCTTTAATGGCTTCTATGAATAACTGGTTGACCTTCTCTCTATCCCATAAGAGCTTCCCTACATAACCCAATCACAGTTAGTCTCTCGGGGCCTCGAATTCATCGAATGGAGGACCTTCTCTAGATATATATCTCTGTATTTGGTTTGTAATATCATGTGAGTAGTCATTCTATGCATGTAATTGATCATTATAAATCTGTAACTATTTATTCACTCAGTGTGTGTGGTCATTAGATTTTTGTGTACTATATTCTTGTATATATCTTGCACAGAGAATGTTGGGATTTTGTGAATTGTGGGATGTTGGTGTGGATTTTGTGGATTGAAGGATGTTGGGATTGTTGTATTTGGGCTTGGGACCCCCTCTATTTATAGTAAAAGAGATGCAGGGGAATGTCCAGGGGGTAATGGAGTGGGTTTGTCCTTGATTAGACCCCTCATTAATTCCCTGGTTCTTCTCTGCAGGACCAGGTGAAGGGCGGCTAGTTCTATCTAGCCGCCAGGATGGGACGGCTACTTTCTGGTAGTCGCCCCTATCATGACCTGCCAAACGTCCCATCTCTGACAAGCGGTGGCTTGGGTCGGTCACTTGGATTGATCCGGCTAAGAGGGGGCGGCTACAGGTCACAACCCGCCGCAATGATCAACATTTAATGCTGCTTTATGTCCCATCCAGGGAACTGGTCCAAAGTCGGCCAGGGGGCGGTTAGGGGGGCGGCTAGTTGAAACTAGCCGCTTGGTATGGGGCGGCTAGTTATGTCTAGCCGCCCATTTTCCAGGGACTTGGTTTTTTTTTGGGTTTTTTAGGGTTTCTCTAGGTGGGGTTCTGGTTTGGGTGGGGTTTAGGGTTTCTGGCTAGGTTTAGTTTAGGGCTAGGGTTAGGGTTTCCGGTTTCCTGAATTTTGGTTCTCTACTGGATGTCCAAAAGTGGGATATTTCCGGGTGTTATTTGAAGTATTTCTGTCTTTTTGGACGGTCAAAATTAGGGTATCTACAGCCACTATACAACCATAGAAAGGGTGGTTGGCTGTCTCCTCTTCAGCTCCGCATAAGGAGCAAGAGACAGGTGCACCCGGGCACCATAATGCACGATAGGACTTTGTTACCGGATTACCTTGAAGCAATAACTAGAGGAATGCAATACAATTTCTATATTATCTAAAAAAAATGTCTAGAACTTTTTGGATAGTTTTAAAATATTTTACCATTGTACCACTTAACAGTATTTTTAATGTTTGTTGCGGAATGAACACAAGTCTTTGTTCCATCAATGCATAGTATTCCAGTTTTGGAATGGTTGGTGAGAACTCGCTTTCTATAATAATTTCACTTGCGGACAACAGGACAAGGGAGTTTGTGACGACAGAGCACATGGTTTTTTTTTTTTTTTTAGTGTCTGTTATACTCTTTTTTTTTTTATCAATTAAAATACAGAATTATATATCTTATTATATATTTATTAAAACATATATTTTATTAGACAATGTATATATATCTCTTTAAATTTTTTTATACACTTATTAAAAATAAATTCATTCAACTTAACATAGTTCAATATATACTTTAATTAAAACATATATTTTATTAAATAATATTTATTATTTAAAAAAAATAAAAATATGTATCATCCGAGTTTTGATGGATAAAAATGTTTCAGACTGACATTTTACATTGTTGATGTTGTTGTTGGTTTTTTGTTTTTTTTTTTCATTCATAAGCCGTTGAAGTGAGTGATAGTATGGATCGAACAGACGTCACGTGGGTTTCTGGACAGAAGGATGTGACCAAATCACAGTGATAATATTGACATGTGACCCACCAAAAACATTTATAAATAAGATAAAATCAAATAGTGATATTGACATGTGACCCACAAAACTCATTTATAAATAAAAATATTTGGGGAATGGTTCAAATGACCAGTCTATCTATTTTTTCACACCTTTTAACCTGGGTAATTTATTTTTTTTACCTCTGCTTTAGTCCTTTGTTTTTTTATCCTTTTCACTGCCACCTCACACTTTCCTTTCACGTATACCCTTCTCTCCCACTGCTCTCTTTCCTTTCCATTTCTCTTCCAAATCACTAAAAAAAAAAACCTCAAATCAAATCGAAAACTCCCCAAAAAAAACCTCAAATCGGTAACGTTATTCCTTTCTAGTCTTCCCATCAAATATGTTCGCTCGTCGTTCCCACCGATCTCCCACCGACCTGATCCACCACCTTCTCTCCCACCATCGCCACACACAAACCTCCCACCATCGCAACTCACTGTTCTTCAACCATCGCCGTTCACCGATTGGACAGTCAGACTAGCCCGATCTTACTATTCAATCTGTAAAATATATTCTGGGTGAATAAATAATTATAGATTTATAATAATAAATTACTGAAATAGAATAACCGCTTACAGAAACCTACAAACCAATTACAAAATAATACTGTAGGTGAACAACTACAGAAATAAAACTATGACTTCATATACATAATTTATATTCACTTGAAAAGTTTCATAGATTTTTTCTCTCAGATAACTTCTAAATCATCCTTCACTAAGATACACAGTTTATATTCACTTAAAAAGTTCTATAGATATGCTCTCTCAAAGAACTTTTAAACCATTATTTATTAACATACATTTAGAAAAAGAGTATAAACACTGAATAGAAAAGTAAATAGTGATTGGCATATTATTTCAAAATGGTTCAAGTGGCATTGAAAAACTATTTACATAATCATCTCCACATTCTCTGTGCAAGATATATACAAGAATATAGTACACAAAAATCTAATGACCACACACACTGAGTGAATAAATAGTTACAGATTTATAATGATCAATTACATGCATAGAATGGCTACTTACATGATATTACAAACCAAATACAGAGATATATATCTAGAGAAGGTCCTCCATTCGATCCGAATTCGAGGCCCCCACGAGAGACTAACTGTGATTGGGTTATGTAGGGGAAGCTCTTATGGGATAGAGAGAAGGTCAACCAGTTATTCATGGAAGCCATTAAAGACTTTTGACAGAGATAAATATCATATATAATATGTGTAATTTCTATCATCATATAATTTGTCATAGTTTTATGTAAATTGATATGTCTATTCTCTGTGTTTATTCTTATATTTTGTAACTTATGTTATATCTTTTGTAAGTACATCTGGAACTAAAGCTGATCTCAATCACGTGAATGACTCACAAGAAAGTGATAATAAAAATGCAAACAAGCAACTAAATGCTCAGGAATTGGTGAACATCCAAATAACTAAATTTAATGAAGCTCATTGCGTCATGAAAACACACAATGATACATATAGAGAGTATACACAGTTACATAATCCTTGATACTTCTATGAGATGCCCATCAAAGTGGATGTTTGGCATATTCAGCGATGATAGAATGGAGTCTTTTCAAGGAGGGACAGAAGATGTCTGACCATGGCCAATTACAGTAATTATACACATAGTTACAAATATTTCATAGTTACCTACTGAGAACATTTAACATATACAAAGATGTTTAAACATAATGGTTACAGATATATTCCCAGTGTCATTACAATAAATTCATGAACTATAAGTCCTCAACGTCCACAAAATGAATTTATATGATATAGTTATAGGTATTTTCTCAAAGTATCATTAAAATAAATACATCAATTATTTGAATTATAATGTTGTCTTCCTATCCTAATGAAATTAGCCGTTGTCTCCCCTCTGATTCTCTTCATGTCCTCTTGGGTGAAATCGAATTTATTAAAAGCCTTCAAATCAAGCATTCAATGTACTCCATAAGGAAGAACGTGCTTGTAGATACCCCAATTTTGACCGTCCAGAAAGACAGAAATACTTCAAGTAACACCCGGAAATATCCCACTTTTGGACATCCAGTAGAGAACCAAAATTCAGGAAACCGGAAACCCTAACCCTAGCCCTAAACTAAACCTAGCCAGAAACCCTAACCGGAAACCCTAAAACTAAACCTAAACCTGACCCTAGCATTGACCTAGACCTAAAACCAGAAACCCTAACCCTAACCCTAAGACCTAAAAACCCTGTGTCCCTGGGAAGGGGCGGCTAGATCTAACTAGCCGTCTCATACCAGGTGGCTAGTTCCGCCCCCTGGCCGACTTTGGACCAGTCCCCTGGATGGGACATAAAGCAGCAATAAATGCTGATCATTGCGGCGGGTCATGACCTTTAGCTGCCCTCTCTTGGCCGGATCAATCCAAGTAACCGACCCAAGCCACCGCTTGTCAGAGATGGGACGTTTGGTAGGTCATGATGGGGGCGGCTACCAGGAAGTAGCCGCCCCATCCTGGGCGGCTAGATAGAACTACCCGCCCTTCACCTGGTCATGACAGAAGAACCAGGGAATTAATGAGGGGTCTAATCAAGGACAACCCACTCCATTACCCCCTGGACATTCCCCTGCCTCTCTTTTACTATAAATAGAGGGGGTCCCAAGCCCAAATAAAAGGAGATCCCAACATCCTTCAATCCACAAAATCCACACTAACATCCCACAATTCAAATTCCCTTTCCACACTAGAAATCCCAAGAGAGAGGGAGAGAGAGAGAGAGCCTCTTTTGTGAGAGAAAACACCCATTCCCTACACAAAAACACCCTCTCATTCCACCCTCCAGAAACCCGGGCTAAACCTAGCTTAGCCTCTGCCCAAAACCAAACCCATTTCCTACCAAAGCTCTGCCCAAATCAAACCAGACCTGGGACGGCTAAACCCTAGTAGCCGCCCCTCACCAGACGGCTAGATCCAACTAGCCGCCCCCCATATCCACACCCCATATCCACACCCCTTTGTCCCAAGACTCCTTTAGTCAAGCCCGGAAGCAGAATAGGATTACCTGTTTTTCACCTCTGTGTACGGTATATCCGTGTCTCAGAGCGGAGACCCCACAAACTCCCCACGTAGGCGATCAAATCCCACACCAACTTTTCCTGCTTTTTGAGAAAGCAGGTAGCGATCACACAAACCCCGTCTTTTCTGAGAAGCAGTCGGGCGGCTCAGGAACGACTCTCCGGGCGGTGACCTGATCAGTCGCGAGACGGACCAGGACCAAGTTCGCAGAAACCCCCAGTTTTTACATACCGACAAATCTGGCGATCACGGTGGGACCTCCCTCGTGAAAAACAACAAAAGGTAATCCTCTTCTGCCCCCTTTTACAAGCTTGACTAGAATGCTATCAACCCTCTAGGAAGGTTAGAGTTTCTCACTCCTTGAATTAAATCCTCTTCTACTGTGCATTATAACATCCTTTATTGCTTTGTAAGCCGCACACAGCTGCGCAATCCTTTACTGCTTTTGTAAGTCGCACACAGCTGCGCAATCCTTTATTGCTTTATTTACTGCTTTCAATCTGCATTCATCCCCACTCCACGTCATGGAATCCCTCATAGAAGAGGAGATATTAGAGGAAAGGAATCACCAAAAGGGTCAGGCCACACAGTTCCTGACCCATCTAGAGGAAAGGACGGCTAGTCTAGGGTATCAAACGGTAGAGGACATGTTTCATGACCTCGCTGACTACCGTCATGCCAAGACCTTGAGACAGGAAACCCCTGTCGAAACCCAAATCCACTCCCAAAGCCCCATCCACACCCAGCTGCTCGGTCAATCCGAGCATTTTTTCATTCGCCCCCTTTCCCCCGAATCCAAATTCCCAGTTGTTTCCAACCCCAGGCCCTTACCAGGCCACCCCAACCCGGGACTGGCAAACAGCCCTCCCAGGGGAGAAACTGGATGAAACCATCCGGAGAATCCTCTCCGAGACTGGTCCCCTCGCCCCCAAGCACATCTCTACATAACCTGAGACAATCCCGTCAGTCCACCTACCGGAGGGATTCAAAAGTCCCCAAATTCCGCCGGTACAACGGTCGTGGAGACCCAGACATTCATTTAACTGCCTTTTATCTAGACGCACGCCCTTTCTAGATAATCAACCTCTACTAGTCTTCCTCTTCCAGAAATCATTGGAAGGAGAAGCACTACAATGGTTCTCCACCCTCCCTGTAGATCACTTGTCGAATTTCTCGGCTGTAAGCGAGAAATTCTTGGGCCGCTACGGTTACACCAGAGGATTAGGACCCCCTCTATTTCAGATTTAACCGTAGAGAGAATGAGGCCTAGGGAGGAATTCGAACAATACGTGTCTCGGTGCGCACCCTTGTCCACCGAACCGGCCTGCAACTCACAGAATGTCAAGAAATTGACATGATGTTGCAGAGCCTGAGTCCAGAGCTCCGTACGAGCCTTTCGTACGGAGACTGCACTACGTATCAACTTCTGATTGACCGCCACAACAGGATTTCCCGTTGTGCAGCCAGTAGTCCAAACCCAGTCCCCACTATCAGCCATAGGGTTGGACAACCTCGTAAGGCGCAAACCCCCACGGTAGAGGGGATCATTAGCCAAGTATCGGCACTCTACCCGAACGGAGCGCGAGTTCCTGACCGAGGAACAGCTCCGAGACAGTACACGCCCGGTTCATCCGGATATGCGCCCCTCGGCAAGCGAATCAAAATTTTACCCCTCGATCAGTACCCGTCCCCGTGCCGACACGACAAAACCCCACAGTCCAAAATTTCCCACTCCAGAGCCCTATAATCCAGAGCCAAACTCAAACTCATCGGGCTCCCCTTTTACTCTGCTCCCCCAAGAGCACAAAATCCAACCCCTAGGCAGCCCATACGAAGCTTTATAACGAGGTTAGACCTCCCGCATCCTACGACCAAAGACGAATGGGAAAGAGGGACTCTTACCCTCCCTCCCAGAAACTTTAACTAGGATCTTTAGGGTGATGTTGGACACAAATAGTATCTCCCTCCCCGACGCCAGGCCTTCACTACCCGGGGCCAGCACGGCGCGTTACTGTCAATATCATCAACAATATGGCCATACCGTAGAACAATGCATTGTTTTTCGGGACTTCGTTTATGATCTTAATGATGACAGGCGCCTTGACTGGGCCATAATCAAAGGCCATCTGAGCCAGGGAAATCCCCAAGCACCCAAGCCACTTGGCATATTAACTGACCCCTTGCCAGGTCACACCCAAGCCTCCACATCTAGAGCCCACGCGGTCAACATGATCAGGAGAGGGAGACAACCATCGCCAGAACCAAGCAGCTCGGAAGATGCTACTGATGGCAGCCTATCCGAAGAGTCCGAGGAGGAAGAGCAGAACGAGCCCTTCCAGCTGAACCTCGACGACCATGACCTCGCCATACTCTATGGCGAAGAAGAAGACGCAGTTCTCGCCCTTCCCGCAGTCATCAACATCGAGTCCGACGAAAGCGGACTAGAAAACCCGGGAGGAGACGAAGAAGAAGAGCCGTTTGAGGAGATCCCCGAAGGAGCTAGCGAAGGACCCGAAGGAGGGGAATGTACGTCGGATGATCTGCATCCGGACGACAACGGGTCCTCCAAGAGTACCGACACTGTCAATGGCCCCCGCCGCCCAATGACCATTTCATTCACTGACCAAGACCTCCCGGATCCCAGACTGCGAGTCTACCCCCTACACATCCGCGGACGACTCCAAATGTTGTGGCTAAACAACATCTTTGTAGACCCAGGGTCAGGAATGAACATAATGACGTGCTCCACCTACCAAAAGATACCCGGATTAGGCCGTCCTCCCGTCCACCCGGCCCACCATACTATTCAAGCTTTCAACCATACCGGGAAGACTCTCCGCGGCCCCAGAACATTCGAGTTATCTGTCGGCCCTCTTATCTGTGAGGTAGCCTGCTTCGTGGTCCGACATCGACACAAGGTACCCATTGATGTTGGGGCGACCATGGTTAGACAGCATCCAAGCTATCTGTTCCCCCCCCGGCACCAATGCCTTCGACTGCCCTTCTTAAGTCATATCCTGACAATCTGGGGAGAGGCGCGCCTCCAGTATGAGAACGAGAACAATTGGGCGATACATAATATGTTCACACTAGCCCTACGACCGGGGAACGAGGACGAAGGTGATAGCCCACCTGGGTCCCCTTACAACTATCCCTCAGAAGAAATGGCCAGGACCCTGCATCCACCTAGCGATCCTATGGAGCCCAACTCGATCACCTTCCTCCCCCATGAAGTTGCAAAAGCCGGAGCACGTTCCGCACCCCTCGCTATCACCGCCATACTCGGGGGAAGGGAATTCCGGCACATTCTCATTGACACGGGAGCGGAAACTAACGTCCTTACATATTCCGCCTACCAAAAGCTAGAAGGCCGGGTTCCCAGATTGGAGCCCTCGAACGGATACATCTACGCCTTCGACAGCACGCGCAAGAACGCTTGCGGACTGGTCACACTCCCGCTAAAGATCGGCCCGGTCTCCACCATCGTTAACTGCATGGTGATGAACATTCAATCGCCCCACCCTCTGATTGTTGGAAGGGCATGGCTCAACAGCATCGAAGCTGTCTCATCCACCCGACACCAATGTCTTCGCTTCCCGTACCGCAGAAAAGTAGTATCCATATGGGGAGAAGCACGCTTTAACGAGACACGAGCCCAGAATTGGAGCGTCTGTGCCATGCGCATCCGGCTAGAGGTGCTCGCATGTTGGCAGCCAGGCTCCACCGACGAAGAACTGCTCCATCAAGGAAGGCCTTTGAAAAGGCTCAGGGAAGAAGAGTTCGGGAATAGGGGACCCCCACCGAACATCAGCCGGCCGACCAAGCGAAGCCGACTCGAGGAAACAATGCGAATCCAAGAACCAGGTACTGATCCCCCCGAGTAAGCCTTCGTTGCACCCTGTACATATTTGTTTACAGCCTTTTCTAAAAAAAACCAAAAAATATTTGTTTATCGGCTTTCACTTTCGTTGCACCTTGTACATATTTGTTTACAACCTTTTCTAAAAAAAACCAAAAAATATTTGTTTATCGGCTTTCGCTTTCGTTGCACCCTGTACATATTTGTTTACAGCCATTTCTAACAAAAAACCAAAAAATATTTGTTTATCGGCTTTCGCTTTCATTGCACCCTGTACATATTTGTTTACAGCCTTTTCTAAAAAAAACCAAAAAAAATATTTGTTTATCGGCTTTCGCTTTCGTTGCACCCTGTACATATTTGTTTACAGCTTTTTCTAAAATTCAAAACTCAAAATATTTGTTTATCAGCTTTCACTTCCAACTCAAACCTTGTACATATTTGTTTACCTGCTTTCCTAAAAAGAAACCAAAATCCAAAAAAAAATACATGCCGATCAGCTTTCATTCCCCAACTCTGAACATACTTATTTCCAGCTTTATTCCCACTCTTCTTTAAAACAAAAAAAAATGTTTTCCACGCTCCCCTTCAAAACAAAGGTTTCTTTTTTTACAAAACCATATTTCCATACTTCCAAAGAAATTTTTCAAAACTTTCTTTACTTGTTTACCAAAACAATGAAAATATTTACAAGCCGCATTTCCAACAAAAACGTTTTCCGAATCTGCGCTTCCACACCTTTCTTCAAAGCAAAACATTTTACGAAGCCGTACTTCCATGATTTCCACCGAAAACATTTTTAACTACCTTTCCATACTCCCCTTCTAAAAACAAAACCGTTTCCCAAACTTTATCCCCATTCGCTTTCCCAAAACATATCTATTCGCCGACCCAGGCCCCTTTTCAAAAACATAAGTATACATTTGTCTTCACACTCGCGAACTACTAGACGAGAAGAGATTAAGAGCGGCAGACCATGCCCAGGCCTACCAAAGAAGGGTGGCAAGGGCATTTGAAAAGAAGGTGATAAAAAGAAAATTCGAAATGGGGGAATTAGTACTTAAGCAAATCATGCCATCAAGACTGCCTCACCCGAGAGGAAAGCTGCAACCCACATGGGAGGGACCCTATGTGATCACCCATGCCTATCCCGGGAATGCCTACCGCCTGGTAGATGCCGAAGGAGTCGAGGTGCCAGGTTCGTGGAATGCACTTTATCTAAAGAAATTCCATGCATGAAAAGCTTTCAATACTTAAGAACTATTATTCTTCCTTCCTGCAATTTCCAGCGTTTAGTACTTGATGATAGAATTATAAGACTCTCAAAGATAAACTCGTATCTATTTGAACACGTTTCCGCCAAATCATGTCATTCCCTTCACACACGTATAACTGGACTAGATTTGCCTGATAGAAGAAAAATTGCCTACCCCGTGGACTGGGACAATTTAAAAACTCCCCAAAGCAAAATATCCCTTATTTCCGCCCCGCTCGTATTAACCCTAGGTCAAAATGAGGAGTTACCCGGACCTAGCATATGTCCCAAAAACTGGCTCTGGCACTATATAAACACTTCTAGAGGGGAAGCATGAAAAGAATCGGGGTGAAAAACAGAAGAGCCCCCCCCCCTCAAATCAAAACAAACAAAAAAAAAAAAAGAGAAAATCAGGCAAGGAGAGGCCAAACACCCAAGTGAACGGGTTAAACTCTCTATTTAGCAGGCTTTCACGCCTTTACGCACGGTATACGCTAGACAACGGCTGTACCAGTACAGATCCAAACAACGGATTGTACTTTCCACCCAAAAATAAAGAAGTGGTAAAAAGAAGAAAGCCAGAGGGACCTAGGAAGTAAGACATGTGCTAGACTGGGACAATTCTAAAATATTGCCCGAAAGGAAGATATTACTCTTACCTCATTCACCCTCTCCCCTTTTATTTTTCGCAATGGGGGTTCAAAATTGAGCTATGTCCACCGGGAAAAGCGAAATTTTGACCAAGGGTAGATCACGTCCAGGTTTACACCTACACACACACTCACACGAGTTCACTTAGAAACTTGCCTATCCAAAGGAAGCTTATTTGACTTGACTCTTGGTACATTCATGGATTTTTCAGCATGTTTAGAATAATACGATTAAGCATTTGAAAACCATGAACCTAGGAAAATCGACACCTAAGGCTTATACCTCTCAAATACAATCCTGGTTAGGACATGAGTGACCGCAAGGGCTCCTCCATGGGGACTTGATGGTGTCTTTTACTTATGAAAATCAAGAACATTGCCCTCTCACATAAAAGTCATTGAAGAACTAAAATGCCCCTTTATGCCACTTATACTTACGCATAAGCTTGCATTTTCCTTTTCCAAAACACTTTGGCATCCGATTTTCTTGAAATATTAAAGTTAACCCCCCCCCCCCGAATATTAAAATTGTCCCCACTCATATGAGAATTGTCCCCACAAAATTTAGAATCGTCCCCACTCATATGAGAATTGTCCCCACTCACTTCGCGCCCTTCCGCACATACGTTAGAAGAAATTGTCCCACCTTTTACATACCTAAAAGTTTTTCTTCGCTCACGCACTTGGAATCCCTTCCTTGCACACTAAGGCATGGTCTCCCGCACGTTATTTTCTCGCATTATATTTCCATTCCACCTTGAGATGGATTGTAGCCCTTGACGATTCAAGCAAGAAGGGCTCGAAAGTCAGTGCAGGGGCGCAATCTGGACAGATTTAACACTTGGTCCATGGAAAGAATGTTTTTATAGGTCTCGAAGGTTAAAGCACTCAGGAGGACTTTCAGCAGCAGCAGACAAGAAGCAAAACCAGAAAATTGTCCCAGGCAGGGGGCGGCTAAACCCGACTAGCCGCCCCCTGGAGACGGCTAGTTTATACTAGCCGCCCCTGCTCCCTGCCCTTCTTGTCCAGGTAAAAAACCCAGGCAAGGGGCGGCTAAATACAAGTAGCCGTCCCTCACTGGGCGGCTAAACGCGAGTAGCCGCCCCTCACCTGCTGCCCCATCTGCCCTGTCAGTCCCAGTCTCAATCAACTCTTCAACTCCTTTGAATACCTGTCGAAGCATTCTTTTCCCAAACATGCATACACACATTTTAGACATATTTATACGCAAAACCTGTATCAATACCATGCTATAATGATTATATGTTAGAACTCTGCATCCATCCATAAAATCAAAAGTTATAAACACCAAGTCCATTCATTTACACACGCATACACATCCCTATAGACTAAGAAGGCTTTCTAAGACACTAAACATCCATGTTAAGGCTACTCTAAACCATGCATACAAAACCAGAAATTAAATTGTCCCACCGAAACCATAAACGTAAATTGTCTGCTAAACACTTAAAATATAGAAAAGAGATAGGTCCACCAAGAGTTCCGAACTCCAAAGCCTTGAGTCATGCATCATCGAAATATCACCTAAAACCAAAAAAAAAGGAAGAAAAGCATGAATTCATCGCATATATACTATTCTTCTGCCTAAAACCAAGATACAAAGGAGTTTTACCTCGGCGTATCATCATCCCCGGGAGGCCGAATCGAAGGAGGAGCGTCCTGGCCTGAAGGAAGTGGCGGCTGAGGGGAAGACTGAACCTCTGGAGCATCGGGAGCGGCGGGAGTCTCTCGAACCGAAGACGCAGCCCTTGCGTATATCCCACGACTCCGAGACGCCGAAGGACGAGAAGCACGACTGAAGGTAGCCCCGGTGGCCAAGGAAGCCGAGAGAGAATGGTCAGGCTCAAGTGGAAGAAGGTCGAGGTCCGCCTCGGTCATCGAGCCCCCGCCAACCAATTTCCCCCTCATAGTCGCCTCCCAAAGGAGGACCTGCTGAATATCTCTATCTCTACGTTCCAACCTCCCTCGAAGACGCGTCTCCACTGCTCTCAACCTCTCCTCGAGCTCCCGTGATCTCGCCTCAGCAGCCCGGAGCCTGTCCTCGCTCAATCGAAGTGCCTCCCGATCTCTATCCCCGGCCGCCTGGAGAGAACGAAGCAAATCCCCCATCAAACCCCCGGGAACTCCCACCGAGGCCTCCAACTCTGACACCCTCGCCTGGAGGGAGTCCCTCTCGCGGCCTAGGGTGATGAACCCCTCCTCTCTCAAGGCTACCATGGACCTCAGCCGGTCCACCTCCTCCTCAGCCCGAGAAGCCCTGCCCCTCGCCTGGCCCAACTCCATCCTTGTGGCCGTCAACTCATTCCGGGCCACATCCAACTCCCTCGTCAATTCGAGCTCTCGCTCGGACACCATGGAAGGAGGAGGAGCGGAAGAAGAAGAAGCGCCGTCGGCCCTCGCTCTCGACAGAGCATCCACCTGAGCCTCGAGGACCCGGACCTGGTCCTGCAAGCGTCCTCTCTGTGCCCGCAAGGCCTCTATCTGCCTGGCCCGCGCTTGGAGGTGCTCATTGGCGGTCTTGAGCCTCTTCTCCATCTCGTTCAACTCAACCTACAAAAGCAACACCACTCAGAAAATATTCAAGCAAAACGAAGAAGAGAAGGAGAGCTTCCAAACATACGTAGGCGTCCGGGATCTCCTCCTCCATCGTCCCGAGGATACCCGCATACTCCCGACGATACCAGGCTAGGTATTCGTCACTCGAAGTCACCTCAGGACGGCGCTCCACCAAGGCGCCTCGGCTCATCCATCCCGCCACGTACGTCGCGTAGTTCCTCGGGAGATTCGTGTCCCGAGGAATCCCAGCCACCGGGATCGAGGGGCGCTTCGGCAGGGGATCGGGCACCCACTGATGGTACCCAAGCTGGCGGACAACCCGGCTGATCGCATGGAACACGACCTCATTAAAATAGATCAGCCAGACATCCCGCGACAACTCCGCAGGGACCTCCTCCTCCGTGTAGGGCCTCCACGTCATCTGTGAAGCATCAAAAGATAGGAAGAGAGCTTAGTCAAAGAAAACCAAATACAAGCCAAAGAAAACTCGAAGAAAAATTTATACCTCTTCCTCCGTCAAGACACGGAAGGCCTCCCGGAACTGAGCGAGGCGATGCAAGCGCGAGGATCCCCGGGGCGCCCATCTCATGGCCCAGGGGAGGACATGATCAAAAGGCACCAGGGTCGGGCGATCGATGGCGAAGTGCTCGTACCCGAAAATCTGGCAAAGCGAGAGGAAAATTATCATGATCAAAGTGAGCTAAACCCAAAAGAAAGCACCCTCTACTCACACATACCTGGAGAAAGGGCGCAAAACCACCAAGGTTCTTTCCCCCAGCCCTCTTGACCTTCTTCGAGAGCTCCGCAAATAGATGGGCCAGCATCGCCGCTCCCCAAGCGTATCGCCCCATGCCCTCTAGGTCCCTCATCAACAGAAGAGAATGTGAGGAAACCTTGTCGGAGGCCGTCGAGAAGAGGACCCGGCCGAAGAAGTATAAAAAGAACGCCCTCAACTCCCTCCGTGCCCTCTGTGGGCACGCGGCCGCCTCTCTCGCCTCGATCATCGCCCACCGCCTCTCGAAGCTAGCTGCAGCTTCGCCCTTCTGACGCTCTGTAAAGGAGCCGAGGCCGTATTGCCTCGACAACTGCCCAAGGGGGATCCGGTTCAGCGTCCTCACGCGCTCCACGTAGTCCCATTCTCCAATCAACTCCAGGAAGAGTGCCTTATAGTCGGCGAGGGTGGCCGCGATCACTGCCTCCCCTGACACCGGAAGACCGGTAATCCGATAAACATCCTCGAGGGTCGGCATGACAGCACCGGTGGGGAGAATGAAAGCGCAACTCTCCGGATCCCACCTCTCCGCCAAAGCCTCCACGTAAGGACGGTGGACGTGGAACGGCTCGATCAAGAAGAAGGAACGGAAGCCCGCTCCATCCACCAAACTCCTCTCCTCCTGCCCCAAGGCATCGTACCACCTCTTCATCCCATGCCACAGAGCCCGAATGCGGTTCGGTCTCTACAAGACGAACGAAGGGAACATGGGTTAGTTTAAAAAGCAATCGAGAGGTAAGGGTTCAACTCTACGAAATTATTTTAAAACCATGCTTAGCAAAATGACACTTCCATATGCTAAATACAGAAACAAAAGCATGAAAGTAAGAAGCTACACTCCCCATATGATCACGCATGCTAGACAAACATCAGCACATCCCACCGTGGTCACCACTCACATGCTTTCTTACATCACGCCCTATCATGCTTATACCTTCCCTAAACGCACCTAAGCAATATAGAACTTGGACCAGTGAAATGCATGCATACACTCCCTTATGCTGTACCACGATCAAACACGTACGAAGTCACATACACGTAGAAAAGTATCGCATGCAAGCATACTAAGCCGTACCACTTCTCTTTCTTTTATATACAAGAAGCATGGATGTACGTATGAAAATTGCCCCCTTCTTTTCCAACACGGACCCATATTCACATGCTTATTATCCCACCATGATCAAAACTATACATACAAGCATGCATATTAGACACACATATCACCCACTATTATCTACTCATGCATGTTAGATACACATATCACCCACTATTACCTATTCATACCACGAAAGACATACACATACAAATAAAAGGCTAAAACTAAAGTTAGGAACATACCACGGCCCGTGTGGACCCAGGAGCGTCCACCTCGGCCTCGTCGGGATCGTCCATCCCACCGTCATCCCCCTCCTCATCCTCCTCGGCCTCAGCGCCAACGCCGGCCTCTACGGCCCCCATGTCCATACCCTCGGCCTCCCCGGCGTCCTCCCCAACATTAGCCCCTCCGACCTCCTCCGTGCCCGCCGCACCGGAGGCTAAACCCTCAAAAACACCCATAGCCCTTCTCTCCTCCTCTGCTGCCCTGGCCTCTATGGCCTCCCTATCCAACATCCCAATTATGGCGTCCAATGACGCCCTCTCACTCTCACTTACCCCCTCGGCCTCGGCCCTTCCCTCCGTTGCACCCTCAACCAATCCCCCGACCCCCGAAGCCGCCTCCTCGACCACTGCCGGTCGGTCCCCACGCCTCCTCTTGCGTGAGTAGCCGATCATAACACCCCAACCTCCGGGACAGCCCCCGAAGACGTACCCGTGCCCCTAGCCGCACCAGTATCCACTAACGACACCTCTGCCGCACCCACGACCTCCCTCACGACCTCCTCCTCCACCCGATCACTCCCCGATGAACTAGACCCCGAGACAGCCCCTCTCTGCTCTCAGGAAGACCTGAGGCGCTTCATCATCGAAGTTGTCTTCTTCTCCTCCGATTTTGCACAAAGAAAAACCTAAAGAAAACCTAGGGCTTCGAAATCAAGAAGAAAGGGATGATGAAGGACGAAAACAAAGGATTCAAGGCAAGTTTTTTCCGGTTTGGAACGAAGAAGAAGAAGAAAGGAGGGAAGAGGAACCGTTTTAAAACGTATGGAGAGAGAGAGGGTCGTTTCGGTTATAAGGGACCCAGTCATGGGGCGGCTACCCGCGAGTAGCCGCCCCCTCTCGGGCGGCTAGTTACAACTAGCCGCCCCTCCCAGTTTCTCTGTTTTCATTCAAAACCTCTTTCCAATATCTTTTCAGCCCTAAATTCCAAGATTCTCCACACCAAACGGCCATGTATTGGCCTATTTCCAGACATTACTTGACCAAACACGACCTGCTCGAAGTTTTGCCACACTTTCAGTACCGTTCAAAATCGAATTTCTCCAGTTCTAGTTCTTTTCCAGAGTTCTTATCCTTCGGATGATCCAATTCACCAAATCAACTTTTACCTGCTTTCTGTCGGTGATATCCCCTCCTTGCTGAGTTTTCCCAAGCACGGGAACGGTAGGCACGAGGAAACTGATGCTGGGCTGCTCCGCGCACGATAGCTAAGAACCCCGGCCGACTTTGGACCAGTCCCCTGGATGGGACATAAAGCAGCAATAAATGCTGATCATTGCGGCGGGTCATGACCTTTAGCCGCCTTCTCTTGGTCGGATGAATCCAAGTAACCGACCCAAGCCACCGCTTGTCAGAGATGGGACGTTTGGCAGGTCATGATGGGGGCGGCTACCAGGAAGTAGCCGCCCCATCCTGGGCGGCTAGATAGAACTAGCCGCCCTTCACCTGGTCCTGACAGAAGAACCAGGGAATTAATGAGGGGTCTAATCAAGGACAACCCACTCCATTACCCCCTGGTCATTCCCCTGCCTCTCTTTTACTATAAATAGAGGGGGTCCCAAGCCCAAATAAAAGGAGATCCCAACATCCTTCAATCCACAAAATCCACACTGACATCCCACAATTCTCATTCCCTTTCCACACTAGAAATCCCAAAGAGAGAGGGAGAGAGAGAGAGAGCCTCTTTTGTGAGAGAAAACACCCATTCCCTACACAAAAACAACATTTCATTCCACCCTCCAGAAACCCGGGCTAAACCTAGCTTAGCCTCTGCCCAAAACCAAACCCATTTCCTACCAAAGCTCTGCCCAAACCAAACCAGACCTGGGACGACTAAACCCTAGTAGCCGCCCCTCACCAGACGGCTAGATCCAACTAGCCGCCCCCCATATCCACACCCCATATCCACAACCCTTTGTCCCAAGACTCCTTTAGTCAAGCCCGGAAGCAGAATAGGATTACCTGTTTTTCACCTCTGTGTACGGTATATCCGTGTCTCAGAGCGGAGACCCCACAAACTCCCCACGTAGGCGATCAAATCCAACACCAACATTTCCTGCTTTTTGAGAAAGCAGGTGGCGATCACACAAACCCCGTCTTTTCTGAGAAGCAGTCGGGCGGCTCAGGAACGACTCTCCGGGCGGTGACCTGATCAGTCGCGAGACGGACCAGGACCAAGTTCGCAGAAACCCCCAGTTTTTACATACCGACAGTGCTGTTCAAGCTACATAAAGATGCAAAGATCAGTCAAACACCTAAACAAAATTAAAAAAACTACAATATCACATAAATAATTGCAAAAACTACTAATGGAATTAAACTAAGGACATACAAATTTACAGAAATATAATGACTAATTACAACAATGTATTACAATTTACAGATATGTAAATTCCTAATTACAGAAATTTTATAAACAATTACATAATATATATTAATATAATGACTACAACAAAATAACTATCAATGTAATGCCCAATTATAATATAAACTATCATTAACGTAACAAAAAAAACTAATAAATAATGTCCAATGACATAAACTACCATTTACAGAATAAAAATATAATATCATTCATCATTCGCATAACAATTACAACAGAAACTACAAAAACTAAGGACATATAACATTATAGAAATGTAATATCATCTATGTATTTAAACTAAGGACATATAACATTATAGAAATGTAATAATGAATTACATAAATGTATTATCAATCTACAGATATGTAAATGTCAAATTACGGAATTTTTATAAACAATTACACGATTAACAAATAAAATAAATAATTTTAAATTAAAAGGTAAACCAAACAGATATCAAAACCCAATATTCAAATTAACCTGATTAAGAAGAACCCAAAAGTGAAATTCATCTGAGACTATGGGAGGTGAGAAAGAATCATCAACAGTAGAAAAAGAAGAAGAAGAAGATGCGGAGGACCTTCAGATGCAACAACTGAGATCCAAAACAGCTGAGATCAAGCTTTAAAGATTGAATCTAACCATCTAAAGACATTCACCACAAAAGGAAAGATCCTGCTCGGCCTCTTCCACTACATGAACGCCTCCGATTGTTTTTGACAGACCCTTAACAGAGGTGACGATGGCCGTGGCAAGACACTTGACAGAGTATCAGGTGAGGTAGATAGTGATTTGGGGAGAGAGAGTTGTGATTTGGGGGGGAATTCCAAAGGTTTTGGGGGGGAAATAAAGTAGAGAGGGTAGTTTAGGTAGTGAAAGATGATGTGGCATGGGTGAGCGATACAAAAACAAGGTGACATCTCTGCAGGGGTAAAAAATATTCCATAAAGTCAGGGGGTATGGAAATAATGGGAGGCTTGGTCCAGGGGTATTTGAACAAAATTCCCTCAAAATATTTTCATTTTAATTGAGATTCACGTGAATATGATATATGATCCTCTTAACATTTAACATTTTTGCTCTAATTTGTTTGGTGCTCATGAGTCTATCCAAAGATTATTTTAATTTTTTGACAAGGGGTCTTATCATGGAACATAATGAGTTTAAGACTAAATCAGGTCAGAATTACTTCATCTATGTCATAAAAATAAATTAAACATATAAATAATTTTTTAAAGGTAAATGATAGACAATCACTTTAGTTTTATTCAAAGAAATAAAACGCTCATGAAGACCACATAGAAGCAAAAGATGGTTGTCCGTGACCCAGGAAGCCAGAAAGGAAGAGTTATATAAAGCAAAAATATCTACTAGCTTCCCCGAGCACAACGTAAAATACGACACACTATTTCTCAATACAAAGCTGTAGATATTCCATTTTAATCAATTTAAGATCCAATTTACTTATCTCCGAACAATATTCAAATCAATTCAACATTTATCCAAAATTAATTATTTTTTTAAAAGTATATAACTTTATGTCATGCACCTATGTAAATATATGCATCACACACACATACTCGTATACACACTCTTTCATGTCTCTCACAAATCACTAACCTAACCCTTACAACATACTCACATAATACAACATGCATTCCCATGCATGTGACCCCTCTATGTTCACTTCTCGACGTACACATTGCCTCCCCATGCATCACTTCTTCCACACACACGCTCCCTCCACATCGTATCATAGTCACAAAAGCTGAGTGTGAATAAAGGAAGAGGTGAAAAGTCAAACAAGGTAGGGAAGCATTAAATGCTGAGCTGAGAAGCAACGATATGCTTTGTTTTCTTAAGGTGCGTTTGGTTGCGTGATTGCGTAGTGTTTGCGATGGCATGAAGTCGCATTTATAATCGTGCAACTAAACAGTTTTGCAATCGCAATTTTAAATCCAGTGATTGCAGGCAAATAGTATCCAAAAGCTGCGATTTCAAAAAGCTGAGAAAGTGAGCTTCCTGCAGAATCAGTTTTGCAATCATGCAACCAAACTCACCCTTAGAGATCAAGTAAAGGAAAAATATGATTGATCATTTCATATGGTCATTCAAATGGGAGGGGTGAAGGGCTTGAGGGAATGTTAAAAAAAAAGAAGTGGGTATCGGTGGTTTTCAAGGGAGTATAAAGGGAGGCCTTGGCTATTTTAACGAGGAGAATACTTCGGCTGTTTTGCAGAGGAGGAAGTCAGTGAAAAATATTTTGCTTGTGGGTATTATGTGTGTGAGATAGAGAGAGATAGAGAGAGTTGTTGAGCACACAGAAAAGAGAGGGTAAACAAGGAGAAGAGAGAGAGAGGGAAAAAGAAGAAGTTGATAGAGAATTTCTAACACAAAACAGGGCTTTCTTTTGTGATCTTTATTTTATTTTTATTTACTAGTTAATCTTATTTACATCATCTGGTTAGAGCATAATCATTCAAACCCACTTTTCATTGCATTTTTAAGGGATAAATCTTTTGAGGAGGGATTAGTAAAATCATTACAAATTCTCTCCCCAAAACAACTAATGCGGTGTATTTTCAAAATTCATATTTAATTTCTTTTCATTTTTACATTTTAAAATAATTTACTATACTCTTGTTCTAACCGAATATTAACAATTTTATGCGAGGTACCTGAGCTTCATCGCGTTGCATGATCGGCTGCATCAATTGGAAGAAAATCCACCATTGTTTAGCACAAGCTAGTATCAAAGAACATCATCTTTTCTTGCTTTTGAAGAAAAGCAAATGGCGATCACACGATGTCCTTGGGAGTTGTCGAGCAAGCTAGGACGATCATTAGGACAGTGATTCGGTATGTCATGTATGGACCATAACTAAGTATGAAAAAACCCATATTAACAACACTGCCGTCAAAATCTACGCCGACAAATTGGCGATCACGGTGGAATACCCTTCGTGAAGAAGTTCGTCATGAGGTTGATCTTTCTGAACCCTTAGAAAAATTTTGGTAGTTGCTAAATAAATAAAAAAAATTCTGACGACCCTACAGTGAGCCGTCGGTTGTTCTCTTTTATAAAAAGCGGGGGGGGGGGGGGGGGGGTTGTCTATTGTTGTTTCTTTTCCAAAAAAGGGTGTTTCCCGTAACTAATTGTGACAACTCCTCATTGAACCATCGGTTCTATTCTATTAATCAAAATTGTTTGCATGATCAGAATATCTATTTAAAGTGTTTAATTGTGGTTATCTCTTGATTTTGTTACATGTATTGCCACCAAAAGCACACACATGAATTTCATTAATGGACCTAAAGGTTCAAGAGCGGAGGTGGGATATGATTTTTATGAAATTCAAATATTTTCCAATGTTGGTTTGCCCTATGGACAAACTATGCCAAACCCTAAGGCAGTAGAGACATTAGAAAGACCTGCTTTGAGAAGGATCGAGGAAAGGATGGAAGCGATGGGATATCGCTCGATTGATGAAATGATGAATGCTTTTGATAAACTTAGTCGATTGCACTCGGCCACCACAACCAAGAATTCAATCCCGACCAGAACCCACTGAAACCTTAGATGATGTTGTCTGTCGGATAGTATCAGAACTCAATCCAGCCCTGCTCCAAAGTTCCCACCACTCCAACTTGCGACATATCCCTGCTATTGCTCTCCCACCTAATCTCAAGATCCCTAAATACCGCAGATACAATGGTCAGGGAGACCCTGATGCCCATTGTACCATTTTTTACATGGACTCGTGTTCGTTTCTAGGCGATGGTACGCGACACTGCCAGTTGAGTGCCTGCACAACTTCTCCATGGTTAGCGAAAGATTTCTCCGGCGATATGGGTATCAAAGGATGCGCATTCCATCCCTCTCGGACCTTACGACCGAAAATATGAGGCCACATTAAGAATTCGAGTCCTTCGTGGCGCAATGGCGCACGCAGGTGCATCGAACAAGGTTGCAATTGACTGAAAGTCAGGAAATCGACATGATGTTGCAGAATCTTACTACGGAATGGTGGATGAATTTGTCCTATGGGGACTATTCCACGTACGAAATGCTGATCAACTGCCACAATCGCATTCAAAATTGTGCCAGAACCAAACCTTTGCCCCATAGGACATGGAGGGATGGGTTTGGGTTTTTCTTGAAGGGATGGGTTTGGAGGGATGGGTTTGGGTTTTTCTTGAAGGGAGCAGGGCGAGAATTGGCATTAGGGGCCAATGTTTGAGTGCCGAGATCATGGAGGGATGGGTTTGGGTTTTTCTTGAAGGGAGCAGGGCGAGAGTTGGCATTATGGGCCAATGTTTGGGTGCCGACATAACGCTGAATGCGGTTGTGGTGGTCGATCAGTTTTTTGTTCGTGGAACAATCACATAGGACAAACTCATCCACAATTCCGCAGTAAGGTTCTGCAACATCATATCTATTTCCTGAGTTTCAGTCAACTGCAACCTCGTTCAATGCACCAGGTGCGCCATCGTGCTACGAAGGACTCGAATTCTTCACATGGCCTCATCTTTTCTGCCATAAGGTCTGAGAGGGATGGGATGCACATTTGATACCCATATCATCGAATAAATCTCTCGCTAACCATGGAGAAGTCGTGCAGGCACTCAGCTAGCAGTGTCGTGTACCTTTGGATAGCCTCTCCTTCGAGAGATTTTTTAAAGAGAAATACTAAGAGCGACTCATCGCCTAGAAACGGATGCGAGTCCATGTAAAAAGCGGTAAGATGGGCATCAAGGTCTCCCGACCATTGTATCTGTGGTCTTTGGGAATATTGAGGTCAGGTGCAAGAGCAATAGGAGGGATATGCCGCAAGTAGGAATGATGGGTACTTTGGAGCAAGACTGGGTTGGGTTCTAATACTATTCGGCGGACAGCATCATCTAAGGTTTCAGTGGGTTGTGGTTGGGGTTGAATTCTTGATTGTGGTGGAGGAGGAGATTGTTGAAAAGTAGTGGGATTTGGATTTTGGGAAGCCGAGTGCAATCAGGTAAGGTTATAAAAAAAACTCATCATTTCATCTTCCTCGATCCTTCTCAATGTAGGTCTTTCTGAGGTCTTTGCTGCCTCAGGGTTAGTCATAGTTTGTCCATAGGGTAAAGCAGCATTGGAAAATATTTGATTTCATAAAATCATACCCGACCTCCACTTTTGAACCTTTAGGTCCATTAATGGAATACATGCGTGTGCTTTAGGTGGCAATACATTTAATAAATCAGGAGATAACCACAACTAAACACTTTCAATAGATATTCAGATCATGCAAATGACTTTGATTAATGGAATAGAATTGATGGCTCAACGAGGAGCTGTCACAATGGGAAACTCCTTTTTTTTGTATAAAAAAGAAACAGCAATCGACAATCTCTCCCCCCCCCCCCCCTTTTTACAAGAGAACAACCGACGGCTCACTATAGGGCCGTTAGAAAAAAAAATTATTTAGTAACTACTAAAATTTTGTAGGGTTCAAAAAAGTCCAACCTGATGACGAACTTCTTCACAAAGGGTTTCCTACTGATCGCCAATTTGTCGGCGTGGATTTTGATGGCGACGTTGTTAATTCAGGTTCTTTCAGACTTTTTCTGGTCCATACACAATGTATAGAATCACCATCTGAATGATTGTCCTATCTTGACCGACAGCTCCCAAAGACGTTGTGAGATCACCATTTTTTTCACAAAAGCAAGAAAAGATGATTCTTTGATACTCGCTTGTACCGGAAAATGGTGGATTCTCTTCAAGTTGATGCAGCCGGTCACGCATCGCGGTAAAGCTCGGGTACTTTGCACAAAATATTTAAGAGTCGGTTAGAATAAGTGTGCAATAAATATTCTAAAATACAAAAATAAAAGAAATTAAATATGAATCTTGAATACACACCGCATTGGTTGGTTTGGGGAGGAGATTAGTAATGATTTTCTAACCCCTCCCCAAAAGTTATTATACCCTTAAAAATACAATGAAAAATGGGTTTGGATGATGATGATGCTCTAACTAGATGTAAATGAGATTAACTAGTAAATGAGAAAAAAAAGAAGAATAACAAAAGAAAGCCTTGTTTTGTGTTAGAGATTCTACAGCAACTTCTTCTTCTTCCCCTCTTTTTCTCCTTGTTTACTCTCTCTTCTCTGTGTGCAACAATTCACAATCAGCCTCTCCCACTCTCTCTATTTCACACATAATACCCACAAGCAAAACTTTTCATTGACTTCCTCCTCTCTGCAAAACAGCTGAAGTCCTCTTCATTAAAACAGCCAAGTCCTCCCTTTTTACCCTTGAAAACCACCAATGCTCACTGATTTTTTTTAACACTCTCTCTCTCAATCACTTCTCCCTCCTCCCCCTTTGAATGACCATCCGAAATGACCAGCCATGCTTTTTCTTTACTTAGCCCCTAAGAAGAGGTGGGCAGTTCAAGCCTTGCATCTAGCAAGAAAAAAAAAGGTGGATGAACAAGTCCTGTTAGGCTTGGTGTTTCATGGGCAGTAGCCCAGTATGACAGTCCAGTTGGGCTTGATTTCATAAGAGGGTAGGTCAGCATGTTATAAGTTCTTATGGATTTGTTGTATGTTGCACGGACTTGTAGCTCCTCTCCTGTGAAGCCTTTAATAGCAAAAAAAAAAAAAAAAAAAAAAAAACAAAACAACAACAACAAAGCATACCATACCCTCTCAACTGAGCATTTAATTTTCTCTTTTTGTTTGACTTTTCACCTTTCCCTATTATTCACTCTCCTCAACTTTTGTGACTATGATATGATGTGAGGGAGTGTGTGGAAGAAGTGATGCATGGGAGGTGATGTGTACGTTGAGAAGTGGACATAGAGGGGTCATGCATGGTAATGGTAATGCATTGTATTTTGTAGGTTGTAAAGACTGGGTTGCTGACTTTGAGAGGCATGAAAGTGTGTACATGAGTATGTGTGATGCATATATTTTATATGGGTGCATGACGTAAGATTATGAATTTTTGAAAAAGTAATTAATTTGGGACAAATGTTTAACTGATTCAATTATCATCAGGGAAAAGTAAATTGGATTCTAAACTGGTCAATATGGGGTATCTACAATTGTCCCTCCTTGGACAATGATTCAAGTGAAACAAGAAGTAGTGTTTGAGGATAGATAGAGATACCTCATTTTGACCGTCCATCCGATATGGGTTTTGGTCTCATTATGATAACAACTAAGAGATGAACTTAGGACATGTCTACAAAAAAATCACCAACAAAATGATCTTGGGGGAGAAAGATATTTAATCTAATATGTGAGTGATCCAACCCCGGGATTCCTAGCCTTCGTGTGCTGCAGCCCGACGTTGGATTCCCTGTGCTACCGTGAATGGCAACTCAGTGAATAGGGGATATCACAAATGCAAAAAAAAAAAAAAAAAAAAAACAAAGCAAATGTTGGTTGATAATGTGAAAGGATAATTGGGTAATGAATCAAGGTAAACAAAGTCAAAGAAAATTATCTGGGATGGTGTGAGTAACAAGACAAAAGCCATGGGACGGAAAATTACTTCAACTAGGCGGGACTCCGAATCAAACAAAAGCTCAAGCCAAATAAGAATTGAAGCTTACAAAGGCACATAAGAGAGATGCAAGTGATGCAAATTATTCCAATTGCATGCATGCTGGGTTGATGTTTTTTTTTTAACATTTTTTAATGCATGTTAGCGTTTTGAAAACTGTTGGTGACCAAGATTCGTGTCAAGAGTCTTGAAAAGTACCCATAGTCCCCATATTTAGGCCACCAACAGCCATACAAAGCTCGCATTCATAAATTGGTAGATAAGTGCTTCTACTAGAGGGGAGCTCACCAGTCATGAAATCCGAATGCAAAATACACAAAAAAAAACTCATGGACCCATGACAATAATATGGGGTAACATTGACTTGGCTCTGCTGGGGGATGGCATTGCACGCACGAACCTCCTCGTGCGATACCGGTAGGGGTGGAACCAGGATTTTATATGACGGGGGGTGGGGGGGGGGGGGCTAAACATGAATTCAAAATCTAATAAATAATTTGAATTTAATAAAACTAAATGAGTTCATAAGTCATTTCTCATAAACTTTGACATGCATAAAAAAAATTCAAAATCAAACAAACAGATCAAGTTTTTTTCTCGAAGATACATTACAATCCTTAGGGGTGGTTTTGCAAGAGGTGGTGAGATAAGGGGTATTATAAGGATAAGTGAGTAGGAGGATAGTTTATCTCCATTTGGTATAAAATATAATAGGGATAAACTGTGGACAATTGTCCCAATTTGAAATGAAAATGAGAATATTTAGTTCGCCTAAGGGCTGAGATAACATTTACCCCAACTTTTTGTTCCAATTTTGACAAATATAAATATGAACAAATTTGATGGATTTTTTATTCTTTAAAATTAAGACAACTCATCCTCAAAACATTAACCATTGCCAAGCTAGCCCTCAGAGATAGAAATCATCTATTCGATTCCAATTCAACATTTTCAACAATTATTTTTCAATAGACAATATATTGTTATGCCTCTGTCATTTGGAGCCTTTTTCGATCGGAGTTTGCTAAATTTTGGCTTTTAACTACTTACGGGGATGGTGGTGGTTTTGTGTTGTGGTAAGACAGATTTATGACTTCTTAAGATCTTTGGGAACTAGTTACTAGAGACTATTCTAAGGATTATGTCTTCAATATGATGACATAATTTAAGCCTGAGTTAATAATTAGGTACATGCCTTATATTCCTTTGACATAAGACTTGAGGGCGTCATATAGTTGTTGCACCCATATTGTTGGGGCAAAACTATGACCAGCTTCCTGAGATGATGGGGCTTTCTCTCTCTCTCACCCTCCATCTTTGAGTGAACTGAGTAAGTAAATGTGGTTCCTACTTGACTCAGGTCCGCTTGGGATTGTCGACATGCGCCTTTGGTGCGCGAGATCGCGCTTAAACCCTTCCTTTTCAAGTTGGTGATATCTAACGCATGTTAGGTTGTATATGCGTGCTTGCATGATTAATGCCCTTTTATGCATGTGTAGCTAGGCCATGCTTTGTATGTATGTTGCATGATATGTTGTTTATGATGTGTATTCATGTTAGGAGGACCCCTATAGTCAATTATTATGTAATCGTGCATGTGGACCATGTATATAACTACGATAAAATTCTCCTATTATAATTGCGCATGCTAGACTAATCGTGCCTACCTATGTTAGTATGACCTGTTGTCGGGTTGTACCTTAGTTAGTTAGAGCGCAAGCGATGTAATCGCCACCCGGCATCCGTGCGATGCACTTGTTGGAATTTAGGAGAATTCGATATTATACTGGTGTTTCGAACCGATGGTTATGGTGTTTAAGCTAGGCTTACCCGTGCTAGGCGCATGTATGAACCGTCCATTGGGTCATGCCTTGGGTTTATTTTCGGTTCGAGAGCCGAGGAAACTCTTTGCGTCCGACGATGCATCTGTATGGGAGTTCAGGTGTATTTGTTAGCATCGGTAGGCAATTACCTAGAGTACTTGTGTTTTCATTGGGTTCGCATTGCGAACAAGGAGTGTTTCCTCCCAATATCGTCTGTGTTGAAGCTGTCCTAATAGAGGGCTCCCACCTGTAGGGACTACCGATGCGTTCGACAAATGTACTAATCATGGGAATATACCAGGTAGAGGCTACCCAGGAGTGGGCTACCGGATGATGAAGAGTGTAGAGAAAAAGGATTTATCCCAAAAGGTCCCTAGGGTCACCCCTCCGGGGGCTTGGGTGAGGATGAGTTGGGAGTCATGTGGTCATGTGACTCATACCTGTTGAGTATACTCTGGGTATGTTATGCCTAATGCTTGAGGTATCGTAGTGTATCTCTACCTTGTAGCAGAGGGACTTGTTGTGCTATGTTATGTCTAACTCTTGAGGTATCGTAATATATCTCTACCTCGTAGCTGTTAGACTCATTATAAATTGTTATCCAGTAACATCATGTGTAACACCTGTGCATTTTCTCTTATTTATATATTTGATTTAAATATATAAATAAGATATTTAAGTTAAAATTAGTGTGTTTTGTGTGTTTTTAAGTTTTGATCCATTTAGTGTATCCTTAATGGCCCATTTCAATTTACAATTTGAAATACTAATTGTTATGTTGAAATTTTTATATATTTTTCTTTTTAAGATCTTCAAGATCTTAAATGGTTACAATCTCATTAACATTGGAGCTCAAAAAATTAAGTTTTGAGATTTCATTGTTATTGAATTTTGAATTGTGAATTTCTTGTAATATACTATAGGGACCTATTTGTAATTCCAATAGGGACCTATATGTAAATACAAAACGTCCGGGGATCATTTTGTAATTTTTGTTAGGTTTGGTTATCCAAATGTATGGGCGACCGTGTATTTAATCTGTGCGGCGGGTGTCTTCGGCAGAAACCGAGAGAGAGAGAGAGAGGGGGGGGGGATTAGAGAGAGAAAAAAAAGTATTTATTCTTTTTCTTTTTATCATTCGATTTTTCTATTATTTATTAAATCAATGTTTAGCTATTTTGATAAAAATAAAGTTTTGATTTATTATTTATTTTAAGGATTAAATATATTTTTATGTTATGAGATTTATAGTTTTGATCAAATTTGAGTTTTAATATGTATATGTTTCTATTGTTAGATTCTTATGATTTTATAAATAAAAAAAAACAATGGTTTTGATCTATTATTATTTTTATTAGATATATATTAGATATTTAGATTTTTGAGTATTCATAAACTTAGGGTTTTGATTTACTATTTATTTTAAAGATTAGATCTATGTTTTTAATAATACTAGGGTTATGATTTATACCTATATTTAATAAGTTTTATTTATTTTCAATTTCTATTGACTAATAGTTTATTTTATTGAAAAAAATAAATAAATATGTATTTTCATATTATTTTATGAATTTTTGTTATTTTATTATTATTTTGAATTTCTGAATTTTTGTCTTTTCTGTTTTGTCTTTTCTGGTTTTTGTCATTTAGTGTCTGGTTATATGGTAAAGAGGTTTATATCATCTTCTTAGGTTGTAGTATATATGGAGATGGGTTTAGATTATTGGGTATAAAAATTTATGCCTGATAATTATGGATAGGTAATTAGGTCTTGGGTTTATGGTTGAATTATGGGTTCTTAATTAATAATTTATTTGGTTTATCTAGGTTGTAATTTTTGTTGTGGACTTCATTCTCCGGACCTAGTGTCCATTCGAGGTGAGTAGGCCTATTGATTTATTTTATGTGAGTTTTTCTCTATATCGTTGAATTTCACGTGCTAATTATATTTCTGTGATATTATGTGATATCCATGCATTTATATTATGATAATTTTGCATGATTTGGATATTTTTCATATTAATCAAATTGCATTTCTTGTTGAATAAAGTTGCATGATTTAATTCTTTCATCATGTCATTTAAAATAGCATGAATTATGCTATTCATGTTTCAAGAAATAATGTAATACATTTTCTGATGCTTATGTTTTTTAAATAATATTTGGATTAAAGATTTTCATTTCGAGATTTTGGAAAAAAAAATTAGGACTAGTGGATACAACCTAGTCCTAGGAGATTTTATCAAGATGTATATCATGACATATTTTCTGGAATAAATCCCCCCGTAGTATTTCGCCTTTGGGGAGAAAGGTCTAAGATTTGAAGAGTCCTAAGATCGGTGAGGGGTGTGGTAAAGCATTCCTTACAGCGGCGGATTCCTTTGTTTGGAGTCTGCAGCAACTGGGGCATCCTGTGCTGGTGTTCTCGTAGTGATGGCAGCGGCGACCCATCAGCGTCTTCTGGATCCGACGTCTCCTCGAGGGAGCTTTTTGAGCGATTTAGTCGCTTGGGGCTTGGCACACCTGTTTTAGGGAAACGGTTCTTCCGATTGATAACCCTACCCGGTCATATCATTTAAGCTGCATGATTTCTATGACGTGGACCAAGGATTGGGCCACGTGATTGCATTAAAATTATATTTTATTAAGCTCATGAATTTAAATTGATTATTAAAGAAAATTCTTGATTTATTAAAGAAAACTCTCATGATTTCTCTAATGTGGGCCAAGGATTGGGCCACGTGCACATTAAAATATTTTTTTAAAGTTCATGATTTTAAATTGATTTAATAAAATAAAATATTTATTAAATGAAATTCTGATTTTCATAAAACCTTATTTTTATATGTAACTATCATATGAAGTAGTTTATCAGTGGGCTTATTCACTGAGTTAATTGCTCACCCTATTCGATATAGGCTGGTTGTTTCATAACCAGGTATTGCGTATTCTGAGGATTAAGATAAAGTTTGGACTTTTCGCGTCTTTCATAAATTGCTCCGAGGTAGCGGTCCGAGAGTAAATTATAGTTGCGATCGACTATTTATGTTTGTTTAGTTTAGATGGCTCTCACAGGGTTAGTTTGTTATGTATTTTCTTATCAGTAACTTGTCTCCGCAAAAAAAAACTCTGATATATTATAAAGTCATTGGTGATTTAAAACTGTTGGTATTATTTATTTTATTATTATCGGTTTTATTTTATTTATATTATATGGGTATCATATAAGAAAAAAAAACTGTAAATTTTGGTCTTGTAATTGGATTAAATTTAGTAGCGACCCATTTACCGTCCGATAAATGGTTAGGTAAATGTGGGGCGTTACATCATGTGTTATGGTTAACTGTTTATTTCCTCACCGAGTGTCCCATGAGTTTCCTGCGGGGGCGAGGGTGAGGTATGGTCGCACCGCCGCATGATCTTGTTATCCTTTGGGTTTTCACCCATATTTTTCCTTGATAGAAAATTGCCTTAACATTAAATTGTTGTATTGGCGCTTGGCTTCTTGCCACTCACTGAGCTTGTTGGGCGTGGAGCTAGAGCTTCCATATGGCATGGTCTTGAGTGCATGGAGCATCTCGTCTGACAGTTGGCGAGTGTGAGGCCGTCAACAGTCATAGAGTCATTTATGTATAGATAAATCTTACAGGTTGCACTGGTTGTATTTTATTTGGACTATACTTGGCTCTCACAGGACAGTGATTGTGTATTCAGGTCTGTGATAATAGTTTGATTTACAGACATAGTTGGTATTTTATGCTTCCGCTTTTCAGTTAACTATATCTTTGCCTTGTCACCTTGTATGTTGTTGGAGTCTTTGTTGACATCAAGTAATGATAATTGATATTATATATATTGCCACATCTTGGGTTACGCTCTTGCCCTAGAGCGTGACACATATAATCTGCAATAAAATCATCATCCATTTTCGTGCGAAATTGATGCAACGTAGGGTTACGCTCTTCTGCTGACCCAATCAAACTTCAGGGATGCAAGATATGCGGGCTCCAACGACGCTGTTGATTCATGAAGAATACCAGGACGATGGGCTTCAAAAAGTATGTTGATTCCTAATAATATCATAAATGATGGAAATATGTAGTTGTTAATCCTCCTAGAATAACAAAATACAATAGAGAAAATAAAATTATATTCATCAAAATCTTCTCCTTAATTTTGTGATTATAAAGCTATTTATAGAACAAAGAGAGTTTTAACAAACTAGGATCTCAACAAATCTCTAAATTTTTCAAATCACAAATAAATCTAACTAAATCATAACTAAATCCAAATTTGAAATCAAACTAAAAAATTCAAATCTAAATTCAAATTCAGATTCTAAAAATAAAAAAAAATCCTAACAAAATAAAAAATTATTAAAATTGTAAATCAATCATCATCATCCATTTGGTAGTCATCAATGTCGATCGAACGGTCCATGGTCCATGATCGTGCTACATCATTCCCTCCCTCTTGAGAAAAACTCATCCTCGAGTGTGGTTGAAGGAGTTGGTGGTGTAGTATAAGCATTTGATGATATGATTCACCGACTTTTATGCAACGAGGGTCCACCTCAAGTGTTTGCAGCCATCTCTCCTTGTACGATTTTGAAACCATGATATGTGAAAAGAATGGATTCTCAAAATGATGGCTGCGTATGTGAAATGCTTCTTGTGATGATTTTTAGATGGTGAAGAGATACGAGTGAATTGAACGGGTCAAATATTTGAGGGGAACTCTTGAGCTTGGTTTTCTCCATCTCTTCATCGAAGATAGATGGAAGATCTGTTTCCTTGAACACTTCGTCAATGATTTGTGGAAGGTCCACATCCACAATCTCTTCATTAAAGATAATAGATGGAAGGTATAGGTGGAAGGTTCGCCTCTTCGAATGAGTTGTCGAAATCGCCATCAATAGGCTCCTCTTCCATAAATTGTGATTGGCAGTCGTTCTTGATGTCACATAAACGTCATCATCTTCTCCATCTGCTGGGTTAAAGCATCAAATCGCTCGTTCATTTGATAAGTGAATTGTTGTGCTACGTCGCAGTTTTACGCCTTTTCAATGGGAACATCGGCACATCGCATGGAACCAAATGCCTTCTCACAGACATATTCTCCAATGAGAGGGCACGTAAAGTACTTATGCCCCGTTTGGGAAACGGAATAGGTGGGTATAAGGGTAGTATAAGGGTGGTATAAGAATGGATAAGAAAAATGATTGTTTGTTTGCAGAGTATAACTTGGTATTAATAAGCCAGTTTAAATGAGTATAAGAGAATATAACAATTCTAAGTAACCCCTAGGATAAGCTATACTCACTCTATCTATTTTCATGGGCCCACATGTCAAATCAACTTTTTTACACTTTATTTATATTTTATTCTTTATCAACCAAACAACTCAATCTTTATTCTTACATTTTCCAAATGAGAATAAAAAAACACAATCAAACAAAAAATCTTTTATTCATGTAAATTTGTTATCTATACTGGCACAGTTATCTATCCAGAATAACTCAATTTCACTGTCTAAACGGGGACTTATGATTTTTAATGGATGGAGGGTTTGTGTGATGGGTACCCTAGGTCATGGAATTTTTTTCCCCCACAAACAGTGGGAGGGGGTTGTACGGGTTAGATTGAAGGGTGTAGAGAGGGAAGAGGTTATGGATGTGAAATTTTTTTTTTTTTTTTGGCTGCTGGGTTGCAAATGGGGGATATGGGATATTATATATATACTAGTGAGATGTACGCGCTTCGCGCGTAATTGTATTTTATGTTACTGGCTGAACTATGATAGTTATGTCAATTGTATCCAGTAAAGATAGATAAAATTTATTCATCTTTATTTATTAAAAAATATAATTATACTCTATTTCATGCCTGAATAAAGTATTAGTAATGAGTGTGTTTATAACTTTAATTCAGTTTTTATATGGAACCTAATTCATATTGTTTGTCCCTGGATCTATGCCAAATCTTCTATAAGAAAACCAGAATTTTTTTTTCTGTGAAATATGTGATTCAAACATGGTTCACTATTCAGAGAAAAATCTTTGTTTTTTACAATTGAAAATCAATATAATAAAAAGCTTGTAACTTATTTATTTATTTGTAGTCTATTATATTTTAATATACAAATAATCAATGTAAAATGTTTTTATGACATGAAGTTCTTTTTTTTAACATTATAATTTAAACATATACATGATATTCACTTAATGTTTGGTACATTCCTAAATACAACCCCAAATGCACTTATCATGTATATGCTTTAATTTTTTTAAAATAATAAACATTGTTTTATTTCGAATTTAATATACTCAATTTTAAAATTGTAAGAAGAAGACAATTTTATTGAGAATATATAATAATTTTTTATAAAATGAACAGTATAATGTAGATACTATTGAAGGAAGATAGAGTTCAATTACCTATTTTTATTTGATGGTCCATTGTTGAGAAGATGGTAGATTTAAATATGCATAATAACAAAAGTGAGGAAGGGATATATAATTTTTTTAACATTTACTAAAAATGAGTATATTAAATTCAAAACGGTGTAATACTTACTATTTTAAAAAATTAAAATACGTGATAACTGCATTTGAGATTGTATTTTGAGACTGTAACTAACATTAAGTAAGGATCAACTCAAAGTTATATTAAACATTAAAAAAAAATTATCCATCCTCTTTGATGGACATTAATTTTTGAAAATTTTTAGACTCAAACATTTTTACATATCAAAATTAAGACAAAAAAAATCCACCAAATATGTGAAATCTTAATGGTCTGAAAAATCATCAAATGAAATCTGAAGTCTAGTGAGTGAGGGAGCTGTTTGTAAATCTTAAAATTTGAATAACAATGATTAGTAACTTGGGTTCTATTATGTATATTTTATATTTTTAAAATAAAAAATATGTTATTGTATTTCAATATATTTTTATCTTTCATATAACAGTTTACTTTACAACTCGAAATATACCCTTATATATATCCTTAGTCATTAATAGTCATCTTACGATGTATATACCTCCATATGTAAAATATATACATTGTTAATTTTTTGGATGTATGCGCAGTCGTCCGTCATTGAATTATATAAGCTATTTTAATTATAATTGAAAGATAAACAATAGTCTAAACTCGAAGTTCTTTAGGTAAAATAATAATTTTTTAATGTGTATGATAAATTTTAAATTGTACAATCCACTTTGATGTATTGCTTACACTTCTATAATTTATATATATTTATTCTCAAATAAAGATGTTTGACACTTTTGTAAAGTTTTTATTACTGTTTAAAATAATACATTTTTTAAGTCAAACCACAATGCAAGTGGGCTTCTGTTGTGTCTATTTTATATTTTGAAATAAAAATATATTATTGTATTTCAGTATATACTTATTTTTTTATATAAAACTTCTTTTTACAACTCGAAAACCTTCATATACATTTTTAGTAATTTAAAAATCATATTATAATGTATATACCTCCGTATGTGAGATATATATACCTTGTTAATTTTTTGTCACATTTACTAAAATTGAATATATTAAATTCAAAATAGTGCAATGTTTACTATTTTTAAAAAAATTTAAACATATACATGATAAATGTATTTGGGGTTGTATTTAGGACTGTACCAAACATTATGTGAATATCTACTCAAAGTTGTATTAAAAATAAAACTAAAAAACATTTATTCATTCTCTTTTAAGAACAGTAATTTTTTGAAAGTTCTATACTCAACTATTTTTAACAACTACCACTCATTAAAAAAAAAGATTACCGAACCCCCTAAAAATAATCTAATCAATAAAAAAAACCACTGCCTAGGAAAAGACAAAATTAGCCGTTTTTTATAAGGGACCGGTTATAAATATGAAGGACTTTTCCATGGCACATGTAGGGGTCGTTTTATTAAACTTAGAGAATTTGGCAGGGATCCAGTTATAAATATGAAAGATGTTAGGGCCGATCTGCAGAAAGCCCTAGAAAATACAAAAACAGCCGTTTTTATTAGGGACCTGGTTATAAATATGGGAGACTTGTTTATAATACATAGGGGCTGTTTTATAAAATTTTGAAAACTGGGGGGTTATATGCAAAACGCCCCATTGTTTCGCAGGACTTGTTGGCCTTAACGTGTACTGCTGGGCGACGAGGTGCCTGCTTAACACGCATTATAGTATACTAGTGAGATGTACGCGCTTCGCGCGTAATTGTATTTTATGTAACTTGCTGAACTATGATAGTTATGTCAATTGTATCCAATAAAAATAGATAAAATTTATTCATCTTTATTTATTAAAAAAATATAATTATACTCTATTTCATGCCTGAATAAAGTATTAGTAATGATTGTGTTTATAACTTTAATCCAGGTTTTACATGGAACCTAATTCATATTGTTTATCTCTGGATCTATGCCAAATCTTCTATAAGAAAACCAGAAAAAAAAATTTCGTGAAATATGTGATTCAAACATGGTTCACTATTCAGAGAAAAATCTTCGTTTTTTACAATTGGAAAACAATATAATAAAAAGCTTATAACTGCATAATTTTATAGTTCATTATTTATTTGTAGTCTATCATAGTTTAATATACAAATAATCAATGTAAAATGTTTTTATGACATGAAGTTCTTTTTTTTAACATTATAATTAAAACATATACATGATATTCACTTAATGTTTGGTACAGTTCTAAATACAACCCTAAATGTACTTATCATGTATATGCTTTAATTTTTTAAAATAATAAACATTGTTTTATTTCGAACTTAATATACTCAATTTTAAAATTGTAAGAAGAAGACAATTTTATTGAGAAAATATAATAATTTTTTATAAAATGAACAGTATAATGTAGATACTATTGAAGGAAGATAGAGTTCAATTACCTATTTTTATTTGATGGTCCATTACTGAGAAGATGATAAATTTAGATTTGCACAATAACAAAAGTGAGGAAGGGATATATAATTTTTTTGTAACATTTACTAAAAATGAGTATATTAAATTCGAAACGGTGTAATGCTTACTATTTTAAAAAATTAAAATACGTGATAACTGCATTGGAGATTGTATTTTGAGACTGTACCTAACATTAAGTAAGGATCAACTCAAAGTTATATTAAACATTAAAAAAAAATTTATCCATTCTCTTTGATGGACATTAATTTTTGAAAAATTTTAGACTCAAACATTTTTACATATCAAAACTAAGACAAAATAAAATCCACCGAATATTTGAATACTTTAATGGTCTGAAAAATCATCAAATGAAATCTGAAGTCTAGTGAGTGAGGGAGCTGATTGTAAATCTTAAAATTTGAATAACAATGTTTAATAAATTGGGTTCTATTATGTATATTTTATATTTTTAAAATAAAAAATATATTATTGTATTTCAATATATTTTATTTTTCATATAACAGTTTACTTTATAACTCGAAATATACCCTTATATATATCCTTAGTCATTAATAGTCATCTTACGATGTATATACCTCCATATGTAAAATATATACATTGTTAATTTTTTGGATGTATGCGCAGTTGTCACTCATTGAATTATATAAGCTAATTTATATTATAATTGAAAGATAAACAATAGTCTAAACTCGAAGTTCTTTAGGTAAAATAATAATTTTTTAATGTGTATGATAAATTTTAAATTGTACAATCCACTTTGATGTATTGCTTACACTTCTATAATTTATATATATTTATTCTCAAATAAAGATGTTTGACACTTTTGTAAAGTTTTTATTACTGTTTAAAATAATACATTTTTTAAGTCAAACCACAATGCAACTGGGCTTCTATTGTGTCTATTTTATATTTTGAAATAAAAATATATTATTGTATTTCAGTATATACTTATTTTTTATATAATACTTCTTTTTACAACTCAAAAACCTTCATATACATTTTTAATAATTTAAAAATCATATTATAATGTATATACCTCCGTATGTGAGATATATATACCTTGTTAATTCTTTTTCACATTTACTAAAATTGAATATATTAAATTCAAAATAATGCAATGTTTACTATTTAAAAAAAAATTAAAACATATACATGATAAATGCATTTGGGGTTGTATGTAGGACTGTACCAGACATTATGTGAATATCTACTCAAAGTTGTATTAAAAATAAAACCAAAAAACATTTATTCATTATCTTATAAGAACAGTAATTTTTTGAAAGTTCTATACTCAACTATTTTTAACAACTATCACTCATTAAAAAAAAATAGATCACTGAACCCCCTAAAAAGAATCTAATCAATAAAAAAAACACTGCGTAGGAAAAGATAAAATTAGCCGTTTTTTATAAGGGACCTGATTATAAATATGAGGGACTTTTTCCATAACACATGTAGGGGTCGTTTTATTAAACTTAAAGAATTTGGCAGGGATCCGATTATAAATATGAAAGATGTTAGGGCCGATCTGCAGTAAGCCCTGGAAAAGACAAAAACAACCGTTTTTATTAGGGACCTGGTTATAAATATGGTAGACTTGTTTGTGATACATAGGGGCTGTTTTATAAAATTTTAAAAACTGGGGGGTTATCTGCAAAATGCCACATTGTTTCGCAGGAATTGTTGGCCTTAACGTGTACTGCTGGGCGACGAGGTGGCTGCTTAATGCGCATTATATAGAGTATAGATATATAGAAGAGTATAGATAATTCTGCAGGTGCAAAGCACAGGTGTGGAGAAATTAAAACATATACATGATAAATGCATTTTGGATTGTATTTAGGACTGTACTAAACATTATGAGAATATCTGCTCAAAGTTGTATTAAAAATAAAACCAAAAAACATTTATTCATTCTCTTTTAAGAATAGTAATTTTTTGAAAGTTTTATACTCAACTATTTTTAACAACTATCACTCATTAAAAAAAATAGATTACGAACCCCCTAAAAATATTCTAATAAATAAAAAAAACACTGCCTAGGAAAAGACAAAATTAGCCGTTCTTTATAAGGGACCTGGTTATAAATATGAGGGACTTTTCCATGACACATGTAGGGGTCGTTTTATTAAACTTAGAGAATTCTGCAGGGATCTAGTTATAAATATGAAAGATGTTAGGGCCGTTCTGCAGAAAGCCCTAGAAAAGACAAAAACAGTCGTTTTTATTAGGGACCTGATTATAAATATGGGAGACTTGTTTATAATACATAGGGGCTATTTTATAAAATTCCAAAAACTGGGAGGTTATATGCAAGACGCCCTATTGTTTCGCAGGAATTGTTGGCCTTAACGTGTACTGCTGGGCGTCGAGGTGCCTGTTTAACGTGCATTATAGTATAGAGTATAGATAATAATAATAATAATAATAATAATAATAATAATATGGTTGGGATTTGGGGTTTATGGATGGATGATTTTTTTATGTCTACTTTTTAACAGGTTTTGATGGGGCTCTGGAGTTGCACGGATTGGGTAGAGGGATGGGATAAAATAATTTTTTTTTATATGATATAGATTAATGAGATAGGTCACAGATTACCTCAACGAATAGATACGAGGCTTTGATACCAACTGATGTAACATAGTCCCACACTCTTCTGAAATACTAAAACGATGAGATGTCTGTTGATTCCAAAGAATACCAGAAATGATGAATATCTATGTAATTATTAATCCTCCTAGGATAATAAAATATAATAGAGAAAATAAAATTATATTCATCAAAATTTTCTCTTTAATTTTTTTATTATAAAGCTATTTATGATACTTGAGAGAGTCCTAACAAACTAGGATCTCAACAAATCTTTAAATCTTTCAAATCATAAATAAATAAAATTAAATCCTAACTAAATCCAAATTCAAAATCAAATTTAAAAAATTTAAATCTATATTCAATTCATATTCTAAAAATAAAAAATAAATCCTAACAAACTCAAAAATTATTAAAATTGTAAATCAATCATCATCATCCATTTGGTAGTTCTTAATGTTGATAAAATGATTCATGATCAGGCTACATCAGAAGTGCTAGAATATAACAAGATTTTTTAGGAAATATTAGATAAACTCTCAAAATTAAAATCTCAAAGAAGTATTTGAAAAAAATTGTACATATCTCTTTTGCTCGCTAATTTCAAAGAATCCCCAATTAAAAAATTAATTTAATATATTTCGCTAATCCACTTTCAATTCTGACCGAGACACAAGTCACACCACCAATAACACCACTTTTTTATTCATTTTTTCTAAAATCTGACCATTGCCTTACACATTAAGATATTAAAATAAGTATTAGTGAATAAATAAACATCAAAATGGAGACAGGAGACTCTCTCGGTCCCCACTAATATACCCAATAAAAAAATTAAAATATATATTTTGCCTAATAATCTCAAACTTTGATCTTGATAAGTCTTTATCCACTTAGATCACATGTGTGTGTGTGTGCGCGTGTGTGTTGATACCACATAAGTTGGCATTTGAATACATTTTAAATATAGTCATGATACCCAGGCCCCAAAATATAAGTTCCATTCACAAGCCCATGAGGTGTCATTTCTTAAATGTTTACATCTCTCACAACGATTTGTTACATTTACATAAATATGGTTACATTTACATAGATGGAACAAACAATTACATTTATCTAAATGTCAAACAGTTACATTTACTCTTCAAAATCATCTATTTCAATTTCTAGTGCACTGCCTTTCAGAAAAAATGTAACAGATTCCACCACAAAAGTATGTAATTGACTGTTACATTTATAAAAGTAACAAATATAATGTTAGACCTATGTCATTTAGAGTCCTAATTACGATCGGAGTCGCTAAAATTTTAGTTTTTAGCTACCTGCTGGGGTTGGAGGACTCTGATTGAAGATATAACTGCATATTATGGGTCCTGGTACTGTTTGGTACTGCCCATAAAATTTTCGTTTAATTCCGATAACGTTTTTGGAATTATGCAGTTTTGGATTGGGCATTCGGATTTGATTTTGTTAAAATTCAAGATGAAGAGGTAAAAATCCGATACTATTACGAGATGTTCAGTTTTGAGATAGCTTCTATATAGAAGTGGAATTGGATCAACTGGATTCGTATATTAAAAGTTATGGGTATTTTTCCGAGTATACCCCGAAGTTCAGAAATCCAGGCAGCAGCCCTGTAAGATGTTTAGCCTAGATTTTGGAATATCTGGAGGGGTTATTTAATCTAGGTGTAAACATGAAAGCTGTAGATAATCTTCTTAGCTTTCCAATGCCACTATAATTGTGCAATTTGGAGCTGTATTGAGGAAGTTATGGCCGTTTAAGTGAAGTCTGTCCAGGATTTCGGGGGAGGGACGATTTGGTCATTTGTCACCTCTTTTAGATATTTAAGACACCCAAATGTCTCCCGACCTTCTCTCTCGACCAGCTGTTCGGTGTGAAAATGAAAATGAAGAGGAGAAAGTGGAGGTGGTGATGAAGTCTCCTCTTCCAATGTCTTTGAAGGTGTGTTGTTTGTGAGGAGGTGCGGGGCGTCGGGGGTGTTGGCGGTGGAGCAGCGGCGTGCGGGCATGCCGGAGCCGCGCATGGACCTCCCGCTCTCCTCGGTTGGGTTCAGCCATCTCTTTTGTAGCTGGTGAGAAGGGGTAGAGCTCCATTGCCTTGGTGTTGTTGTGTGTGCATGGAATTGAAAGGGCTGAACAGGGAGAAGCCCATGCTCAAGTTTTATGTGTTGTGTAGGTGTGCATGCCACATGTTTGTGGGTATGTGTGAGTGAACCATATATGCATGTTCTTCTCCTCTTTCCATTGGTTTTCCTCATGCGTCACCTAAACTTGTGTTTATGTGCTAAAGGGGTGTAGAGTTGACACATCGGTGCACTCGAGATCACATGCGGGGCTGCGGGTGCGCGCTCGGAGTGCTCGCATGCGTGCGTAGTGTGCGAGCAGCGTGCACGAGGTGCTCGAGGGCGTGCTTGGCCTTGTCCGATGTGTGCGGAGTGTGCGGGCAGCGTGCACGAGGTGCTCGAGGGCATGCTTGGCCTTGCCCGATGCGTGCGGAGTGTGCGGGCAGCGTGCACGAGGTGCTCGAGGGCGTGCATGGCCTTGCCCGATGCGTGCAGAGTGCGTGGGCAGCGTGCACGAGGTGTTCGAGGGCGTGCTCGACGTTGTCCCATGCGTGCGGAGTGCATGGGCAGCGTGCACGGGGTACTCGAGGGCGTGCTTACGGTGCACAGACGCGTTCGGAGTGTGCTTCGTGGTGTCGAGCAGCTTGTTATAGCCAAATGCAACCATTGGATGATCCTTGGCGGATTGGTATCTGGCTTCGGATTCAATTCGTCGCTCTCTTGCGTTTCGCGAGCCGTGCGCTCGCTAGGTGAGTGGTTTGATTCCAACCCTTCCGGGAGCGCTCGATGCACGTAGTCGTGCTTCGCGCTTCCATGGGGCTCTATTTGCACCCTAAATATGCTAGATATCATGCATGCTAGGTTGTATAGCTCGTATACTGTGTAGAACCCCTATTCTACCTTATACTTGCCTATGTATTGTATAGAATATGGTATGACTTATGTAGTTTTGTTTGAAATACTACCCCTATTATTATTTAGACATATCCAGCATGTTTAACTTGGGTTAATAACTGGTGTATGCGTAATATTCCTCTGATTTAGGACTCGAGGGTGTGGTATAGTTGTTGCACCCATTTGTTGGGGCAGAACCATGACCAGCTCGAGAGAGGATGAGGCATTCCCTCTCTCTCGCCCTCCCTCTTTTCGCGAGCCGAGTGAGTAGATGCGGTTCCTACTTGACTCAGGCTTGCTTGGAATTATTGGCATGCACCTATTGTTGCGCGGATCACGCTTAACCCTTCCCCTCTAGGTTGGTGTCATCCAACGTATGTTAGGTTATAATTTGTGCATTTGCCTGTTTGTATTCGTGTATGCATGTTAAGTAGGCCACCCTTGGGTATTTATTTTATATTATGTATATGCCTATTTGGCCATGAGCCTTGTCTAATGAGATTAGACAAGTGTATGACCTCCTATGGGGTCATACCATGGCTTTGACACTTAGAATAAAATGTCTTCCCCGCATCTGAGTTATGCGCCCTGGAGGGAATTCATGAGAATTCGTTGCGCTTAATCGGTGTTTGATGACCGATGACGACGGATCCAAGAGGATCGTATTCGCGAGCGTAGATTGTTTTTCCCCTTCGTTGGATCCGCGTAGGAACTTCCCGGCGTCGAAAACGATGTCCTGGCACCGGGCTCCCATCTGTAGGTACCATCGCTGCAGTCGACAGTGTACTGATCGTGGGAGTATGTCAGGTAGAGGCTACCCGGGGAAAGGGCTACCGGTGGACCAAGGGCTTAGAAACGATCTAGTCTCTTCCCAAGAGCCTGGGTCACCCCTTTGGGGGTGAGGGTGAGGGATTGGTACAGTTCTCCCAACAACCTAGGTCACCCTTCGGAGGTGAGGGTGTTGGTATGAGTGTGGTGGGCTCGAGTTGATACTCGACCCACCAGCTTGTGTTGTTGATTTTTCCAGAGGGTTCACGTTGCGAACATGTAGTGGTTCCTCCCAATATCCTTGTATTCTGAGGCTCCGACGTTGAAGCTGCCCTGACAAAGGACTCACACTTGTTTGTACTCCCGATGCGTTCGGCAGAGGTACTGATCATGGGAGTATACCACGTAGAGGCTACATGACGGTGGGCCATCGGGCGATATTGCGAGCGTGAATAGTTCTCCTCTTCGTCGGATCTGTGTTGAAGCTGCCTAGGTTTGAGCCACCCTGGGTGGAGCCCCCACCTGTAGGTACCATCGATGCGCTCGACAGTGTACTGACCGTGGTCGGCTCCAGGTTGAGGCTGCCTGGGAGAGTGCTACCGGATGACGAACGGTGTAGAACAGCAAGTTTTATCCTTCAAATCCCTAGGTTTACCCCTGTGGGGGCTAGGGTGAGGGCGAGTGTGAGTTGTACCCATCGAGTATACTCTGGGTATACCTCCTAACGCTTGAGGTGTTGAATTAAATTTCTACCTCGTAAGCGGATGGACTCTTGTAACTGTTACACGATAACACCAAGTGGTTAACGACTATTCCTCCCTGTGAGTCCCAAAAGCCTCCACCCTTGGGAGTGAGGGCGATAACGGGGTATTGTCGCACCGCCGCGTGACCTTGTTAACCGTTGGGTTTCTACCCATGGTTTTCCTTGATAGGAGATTGCCTTAGTATCGAATGATTATGTTGGTGTTTGGTTTCTGACCACTCACTGAGCTTATAGCTCACCCCTCGCGTACTGTTTTCCTTTACAGAGGCGTTGTTGGGCGTGGAGCTGGAGCTTCCTTGTGGCGATCTTGCGTGCGTGGAGCGTTCTGTCTGGCGGATTGGCGAGTGTGAGGCTATCAGCAGTCCTAGAGTCTTGTGTATTTGTAAACCGTGCATGTGGCACTTGTATTTCTTTTGGCCAGACTTGGCTCTCACAGGACAGTGATTGTGTATTCGAGTCTGTAATAATATTTTTGATTTACAGACATGTTGATATTTTATGCTTCCGCCTTTCATTTGAGTTATCAGTTATCATTGATTGTTAGCCTTGTGTATTTTGTTTTATTGGAGTCATCTGTTGACCTCTTGTACGATAGCTGATACTTTATATATTTGCCACGTCTCGAGGACGCCTGGGGCGTGACATATAAATTATTATTTGCATCGTAAGAAATGCAGTATATGAATTAATGTTATATTTCAGACTGTTACATTTTATGAATGTATCAAAAAATAAATGTGTTTCAACGTCAGAAATGTAATACTAACTTCATACAAACTGTATAAAAATTAAATATAACAATAACGAGTGTTACATTTATGAATTAAAACGAGATAAAATAAAAAGGTGTAATATGACGATCAATACATAAAAAAAGTTCTAAATTTAAAACACGTAGCATTGATTGAATATGTGATCGTAAAAAAGTTAATTTTAATTTCGGATATGACTTGCATTCCAATAAGATCATATGATAAAAAATAATTGTAAAACCTGATCTGGAAGACATTGATAGGAGATTCAACTCGAGCAAGAACAAATCAGTGTCTTCCAACTTTTCAAAATTAAAATTTCAGATTTACTAGTAATTGAATTCCTTCCTGGGGAATTTCTATTTGCTGTCTATGGGTGGGTCCGACCGTTAGGCGCAAGGTCGCCTAGACGCCTATAGTGCTTCAATTTTGATTCAACCTAACACAAAGTCAACTTCTTTGTCAAAGAATCTACTATTTCATGACCCTTCATTTGGTCCAACTTCAGAGCTAAACAACCATAAATAAAGGAAGAAGAAGAAGAGATGGTTGAACATGTTTATTGTATATAATTTTGTTGAAACTCCATAGAAAAAGGAAGAAAATCATAACCAAATGTTTCTCAAATAGGCTTAAGGATATAATAGGCAATGCACACTTGCCACATCATAGGGCATAGTTTAGAACCTGTGAAGTTGGAGCCTGAGAATCATTATTGTTTTAAATATATTGCTAATTTATCATCACACATTAATTTTTTAAATCCAAGAAAGACATTATACACATGGGAGAAGTACAAGAACCTAAAATTAAAAATCAACTATTAAAAGTCCCCACCAATAAACAAAACCCCAAAAAAATCCATTCCTACCAATAAACAAAATTCCAAAAATGCCACTATACACATGTTAGAACTAGAAGAACCTAGAATTGAAATTTGTCACAATGACACCAGCTGCACGTCCAGCTTTAATCCCTAATAAAACCCTTATGAACAAAACAAACTTCTGGTTTCTGGATAAAACACAAATACACAATTACAGTGTGTCAAAGTCCACCGGTCCTTCTCGTCGGTAAGGGAGAGACGATCAACGTCCATCGCGTCGCGAGGGGGAAGGGGGGGGGGGGGAGAGAGACAGCCCGGCCAAGCCCACCAGTAGTTCTGCCTCTGTCATACTGGACTTAGAACCACAGTCGGGGTGGAACATGGATACAAAATCCAATCACAAAGAGTGGTGAGCGTAGAGCTCAGCGAGTGAATCCAATCATAACTTAACTCATCACCCAATACAGTCACAAATAAAGCAATATCATAACCATAACCTTTCTGAATAATGTAAACCTATAACTGTCACTACTCATATATTCTCACAATATTTTATTTTATTTTTATATTGGAGGGACTCCTCGTGGCTGACTTTACGATCGAGTTGAGAAAGCTACATCCGTCTGTTTGCTCCGGTCCCACGGAAAATTCTTTCGAATAATCGTCAACAAACATGTGGGTAAGTCAGCGCAAAGACTCGAACCCAAGACCTCCCCTTCAACTAGACAAGCCTTGAACCGTTGTGTTATGGCCACTGGGGACCATTCTCACAATATTTGAATCACTACATCATGTATTCATACCCGCAGACAATCCGGATAGTCGGTTAGGGGAAACACTACATCCTGAGTCAAACGGAGGTCATACACAACACAACCACATAGCCATATTGGCAATCACTCTTGATAGTCGATTAGGGGAAACACTGCATCCCTAAGAGTCAAACGGAGGTTGCTCACAAGGTCTACACAATTCATTCCTTCACGCCTCAACCTTCCTTATAATCTCATGTCAAGTAGCCAATTCATCACACCACAAACCTAGAAGTCAAATGGAGGTTTTACACGACGCAGTTGCACACTGAACTTGAGGTGGCAAGTGGCAACATCACACACGCACTATGTTCTCACCTCCAGAGAACCCACAAGGCATTTGACAGTACACATCAGTCAAAAAAGGACTAGGATCAACTGTCAAGTTGAAGCCATCCATCCTAATGCTAGTCTCATGACCAAATTCTTAATTTCATGCCAAAACGTATTTTAAGCAATAAGAATGAATACTCATGTTTACAAACAGAACTGCACAAATATCATTCAATTGGACAAATTTAAATCACTCTAGATCATCTCAAATCACAAGGCATGCATGCTTACTCACATTTCCCCAAATATTTTGAAATATGCTTAAATAATAACTTCTCATATTATACACATGCTAGCATACATGACATCCATTTAGTCATTGGAAACAGGGTACGAAATCTGGAATCAAACAAGGCAGCAACCAAGCTACCAAAACAAAGCAGCTTGTTTGCTTTCCACTTCAAACTTCAGAACCAACTACTGACACCTCTCCAGCTCATTTTAGTAATTCAATACACTCAATTCAAACAGCAAGTAGTGCTTAAAACACACTTTTTTGTACCAAAAATAGTGACTTGTGTAGTTCATGAATGTGCTACCTTCAGTTCAAAGGGAGACATGATGATAAACCCCCCCCCCCCTCTCCATTTGAGGCCCTCTCTCCCTCTTTTTTTTTTTTTTAAAAAAATTTGAATGCCCATCACCCGTGGATTTTCTCTAAAATATTCAGTTAAATATCAGTTTGTCAAAGTATTTCTCAAAATCTGACAATGTGATTTTTTTTTTTTTTTGAGAGAATGGTAGGCATCCGCCCTTAAATAACAATGTGGTTGTTATTCAAAATTTTTTTGTAAAAAAAAATTATTATTGTAGTTATAAGTGTGAATCTTGAATTGTGTTTAGATTTTTGTGCATGAAACTTTCATTTGTGTTTTATTATTGTAGTTATGAGAAATCCGTATAAATATTTTAAATAATTATAGTTATGATAAATTCATATAAATTTTTTGAATAAATATAGTTATGAAAAGTCCATAGAATTTTTGTAATCAAATAAGAATTGTATAACGACGTATTATGTGTGCTAAAATTCTACAATGTTGTAATGTATTACTGCAGATCAGAAAAACATCTGAGATACCGCTAATATATTCATTTAATGGGAAAATATCTAAAGATGGGGATCATTCAAGATACAAAGGGGATCTAAAAATCCATCATCGTAAATAAAAAAATTTCATACATTGATTTGCTTCGAATGATGTATGGACTGACGGGAATGGATCTAAGTCACTATGTATTATCAATGAATGTTTTGCATCCCACTCGTCATAGAATGAGCGAGGTTCTCCCTGTTGAAGATGATATGACTGTCAAAGTCATGATGAAATTATACCCAAAGCATGTACATGGGATTGAGTTATGGTTGGAGAAAAAGGAGATAATAGGAAGGACAGACAATGAACTTCCTTACAATAATTTAGACGACTCAGAACCATGCAATGTCCATGAGAACCTTCATCTTCATACGTACCAAACTCTAAAATGATATTTTTGAAGCAACACCGACGACGAACATATGTACCATGATCAGACACTGTGGCACGTGATCAGAGAGCTGTTCTACTTCAACAGTTGCCGTTATCTTAGATTTCCAGGTCTTTTGTTCCATCATCGGACCGGCATCCGGATCCACCTGGGGACGACAGAGGGGATGATGTGGATCAGAGTGAGTATCATAGTGATCATCTTTTTACTGTTGACGATTTTAATTTTCAAGATGCCGTGCGATTGGGAGATGATGCGGATGAGCATGTAATATATGGAGCATGTGACCATTCTAATCAGCCATTACAAGGTCATGTTCAGTTACAAGAGGATCCTGAACAGAGACAAGAGGATCAAGAAGAGCCATATCACGATAACTTGGATACACGACCACTCCATGAGCGACTGCATGTACCATCTTTTCCCATCTATTACACTCGGACTCGTAGACGTGCCAGTATTGCTTCTACTGCACCCATACATTCCGTTAGATCTGTGGGATTTACAACACCTGCTCAGCCGATGGGATCATCTTTAGCACCCTCAGATGTGCCTTCTTCTTTAGCTCCCCTGCACCTATTAAGAAAAAGAAAGGACGGAGACGGTTTTCAAGATGACTGTTTATATAATTAACAACTTACTATAGCTATGACTATGTATAAAGGTATTGAGACTTGATATTTGTTATATTTTTAGTGCAATATTATAGATTTTTCAGTAATTTTTTTAAGCTAACAGGTGAATGGTAATATTGTCCTGTAAAGCAGGTAACTTATATTGCAATTATATGTTGTTTTTGCGCTCATCGAAATGGGAGTGAGGAGGGGATTCCCAAGGAGACGAGATCATAGATCACGCCTCAAAGGGAGGTGTGATCCATGATCACGTCTCCATCTGAGGCGTGATCATGGATCACGTCTACATGAGAGGTGTGATCATGGATCATGCCTCCGTGGGAGACCCCCCGCGCTCTTTCAAAGCGCGTGTCAGCCGCGCCGGGGGGTCAAACTCCCCCGCGCGGTTCACGCTAGCGACGGAGACGTGATCTATTATCACGTCTCCGTCGTTGCACATTCTCATCCAATCAGCGCGCCAATGTGGCACGCTGACTGGGTTCAAACTGGGTTCAAGGCTAGTTTTGCAATTACTTTAATCAGGGGATCAAATTTGAATTTTTTTTTAGCAAGGTTATTTTTAAAAAAAATTCAAAGAAAAAAGGAAAGTCAAAATAGCACATGTCCTTCTCAAGTTCAATTCCAGTCCATCTCGTGAAGTCTACTCAATTAAAACTCTCAATTAAACATGAATTTACCAACACCAACTCTCAAATGATCAAGAGAGGACAACAACAACAATAATCATAAAAGCATATGAAGCTAAGCTAAGCAAGACATGAATGTAAACTGTTGGATATATTTTAATTATGATCCAAAATTTCAAAATAATGTTTCTCTATTTTGGCAGTTATGAATTTGAATTGATTGTGATAACAATAATGATTCCCAGGCTCCAACTTCATAGGCCCCATGATGTGACAAGTGTACATTGTCTATTATACTCTTAAGCCTATTTGGGAAACATTGCGGTTATGATAATGACATCTCATGTGGCTTGTTTTTTGGGACTAGGTATCATGACTGTTGTGATAATTAACATATTTTGAAATAAATGAGATTGTTAATATTTCTTACCGATTTTAGCGGCGGCAATTGTTTCCTATTTGGTCTATATAAAGACCTAAATCTGGTGCTGGGAGATATACATAAAAATTGTTTTCATCTTTTTCACACAAGGCTCATATTCCATTCCTATAAAACTTTTTTTCTATTGATCTTGATCAAGCCTTATCCATCAATTCCGGGTATCGAAAATATAAAAATTTGATTCGAGAACTCCACTTGATTGAACCTCGGGGAGTCGGCGGAATCGCAGGTTGAGTTGTATCTCAGGAACAAATCATGTCAGCGAAACTCTATGCGTATGTATGACATATTCGTTTTAAGGATAACATCTCCTATATGCCTCTCGATCAAGTAATTCCAATCATTCATCTCTTAATTCTATTGTTTTTATATTATTGATATTTTAATAATGATTCTTGAAAAATATTATTTGTTGAGATACAACACTTTTTATGATTTCTGACAATATTTCTAACACAAACAGCTTTACTTCCAAATCCGCTCATTCTCTATTTCAAATTCAACTTACTCTAACTCAATCAAAATTTCCCTCAAGCATGTATTAAATACAGTCAACCAAGATGAATTGAAATCAAGACACACACCCTGGTAGCATCAACAACAAAAGAATGGCAGCAAGAAAGAGGACACTCAAAAGATGGAAGATTCACTCTCCCAAGCAAGCAAGATTAAAACCCCTTCTTCAACCTTCTTCAAAACCCTTGCTCCATTTTTTAAAATTTGAATACACCATGCAAGCCTCAAATAATGAGACAGAGCAGAAGCAGAAAAAGAAATATCCAAGTGAAGAAGAGAAGTCTCTCTCCCTCTCATTCGAATGGGTGAACAAGAATTGTGAGTGGTGTTAGTGGAGGGTTTTTTTTTTTCAAGGCCCTAAACATAGGACATTCAAGTGGTGTTAGTGGAGGTTGATGTGTCATTGTGTCTATAGGAGTGGTCAAATGGTCCGCGAGCCCAGACACGGCCTGGGTCCAACCTGGAAATTTCCGGGCTTAAGCTTGGCCCAGCCCAGCTCTCGGGCTGCCTGGCTAGGACCCGGACCCCTCATAGGTCTAGGCATGGGCCTTGGGGAAAAAACCCTAAGTCCAGCCCAAAGCACAGTCCAAGGCGCTGCCCGGGAAAGCCAACCCATAGGCCCATGCCTAGCCCAGGCCATGGGCCCTAAAGGTTTTGTTGTTCTAAATCATGTTTGCATATTTTGTATGAAACTATGGGTTGTTTTGTTTTAATGTATGGAACTATGGATTGTTTTAATATATGAAACAAAAGGTTGTTTTGTTTTAATGTATGAAATTATGAGTTATTTTTATGTGTGGAACTATCGGTTGATTAGTTATAATATAATGAGATGTTGTTTGAATGTTTTAATGAATTGTTTGTGACTTATGTAGCTGATGAATGACAAATAGATTTGTAAATAACATTTTTGAAAGGGTTGTTCGAACACTATTCGAACGAGGTTTAGATCCCCCCAGATTTTCTCTATAGGAACGATCCTCATTTGAACAGGGTTCATTCCGAGAGAGCATTTCTAGGGGGATCTGAGTTGGATCGTTTTCATAGAGCAATTCGGGGAGGGGTATACAATTATTGTGAAGTTACATTAATGTTAAAATTACTTTTGTTGTAAACTTGTAAATTGTAATATTCAATTATTATGAAATTACATTAATATTCAATTCAAATAGTTTTATTATTCAAAGGTTTTTCAATTCAAGTTATTCAGTTTTTCAATTTACTTTGTTGTATGTTTTAATTTAAACTAAAACAAAAGGACAAATAAAAAAAACAAATAAACATGAAAAAAAATAGTCCAGGCCACATAGCCCGACCCGGACCTTAAGCCCGGCTTGTCCCAGAATTGGCCCATTCAAAGCCGGGCGGCGGGCCCGAGCCTGATTTTGGACTTCAGGCTCAGGCTCTTGGCCTCCGTTTGGATACAGAATATGACTTATTCTTGGGTATACAGTTATTCCGGCATAAGTGAGTATAAATAAGGATAAAATGATTTTGTGTTTGGTTGTATTTTGAATTATTCGCATTGGTAAACGTAAGAATAAATGTTTTGATGTTTGGGTAAAATGTGAATAAAGGATAGATAAATATTTATAAAAGATGAAAAAATAATGATAATTGATTTGATAGGTGATTTATAAGAGGTGATTTATAAGAGGTGATGATAGTTGATTTGACAGTGGCTTACATATTCTTTGGATGGAATAACATAGGATAACTTTAATTCCAGGGGTTGGTTATAATCCATATACCACTTTATTCCAATTTATTCTGGCATATTTTATCCCTAGGTATTATGTGTTGCCAAACAACCTAATAACTTTATTCTGACTTATTCCACTGCTTATCTGGGTTTATTCGGCATCCAAATGCGGGCTTGGAGTTTGGATTTTGCATTTGAGTCTCATAGCATTCCGTCATAGAGAGTTGGAGAAAATATAGTCAGTTCGTTGTTCCATCGGTTTGAAATGCTACTACCGTGAGGAGTCCGAGCATTGTATCCTGAGAGACTATCGCCGGATTCATGAGTACCTCTACAGGGCGAATATAGTCTTAAAGACATAGAGTCCAACTCTAGCCTCAGTCTTCATCTTTCCAGAACAAAATAGAACAAAACATACTCGCCAAATCACTACACTTCTATTTCATTCTATTATTGTCTTGCTAACAATAGGGAATTGGATAACATAGAATAAAACAAAATAGGGGAATTTGGATGTTTGAGTGCATTGAATACTCATGGATAATGTATGCGTGGATAAACTGGTATAAAGTGGTATATAGATTCCAGTCAACCATTAAAATTAAAAGTATTCCAGGTTATTCTACCAAAAGAATATGTGGATCAAATCAACTGTCATCACCTCTTATAAATTACCTATCAAATCAACTATCATCATTTTTTCACCTTTTATAAACTTTTATCCACACTTTATTCATATTTTATCTAAACAATAAAAAATTTATTATTATATTTTCCAACGAGAATAATTTAAAAGACAATCAAACACAAAATCACTTATTCCACTACTATATTCACTTATGTGGGTATAATTGTATACTCTAGAATAAGTCTTATTATGTATCTAAACATGGAGTAAGGTTGGGTGTGTGCATGGTGGAAAGTAAAGGAAAATAAGGGAAATTAAAAAAAATTTCCTCTGACCATTAAAAAAGTTTCCTAATAAGACAAAATAGGAGAGGGAAAATGAGTCCTAATAAGTCTTATTATGTATCTAAACATGGAGTAAGGTTGGGTGTGTGCATGGTGGAAAGTAAAGGAAAATAAGGGAAATTAAAAAAAATTTCCTCTGACCATTAAAAAAGCTAATGTTTGTGCCAAATAAGGAAAAGAAAAAAAACATTCATCATTTTCCCTCTCCTATTTTGTCTTATTAGGAAAGGTGGAAAAAAAAATTTTCTTTTCCCCATAGGTGAAAATTTGAGAGAAAGTGATGAAAAATTATTTTGCCACTTTCCATCACACGCACAAACATCTTGAAAATTGGTTAAAGGAAAATTATTTTATTTTCTACCATTTTTTCTTTGACTCAAATTCCCTCACTTTTTTTCATTTTCCCTTCCAAATTGTACATAAAACACTCTTAAATGTGTCCGACCCCATCCCCCCCCCCCCACTGAGTCTGACCCACTCCATCTCCATCTCTAGTGACGACAGCTCGATGCCAATGCTGTCACGCCGTCTCCATCTTCACCCCTCTCTCAACCCTCAACGCTATTGGCCACCGCAGGCTGCAACCTGAAAATGGTATCATTCATCCTATCGTTTAGTTTGATGTGTTTTATTTGTTCATTCTGTTGATTCTGAGCGCGATTTACGATTTGCTTGAATTGCTTGTTCGTCGATTCGTGGATTAGTTGTTTATTATCGCTTTTAAATTTTGTTTTTGCAATATATCTTTATAATTGTTCAAATTGATAACATCGAAAAACTTAAAAATGAGCAGCATACCAAGGTTGACTCGGACCCAATCAGGGTCCAGGTCTTCAATTGCCTGGGTCCATCGGGTCCCACTTAGGACTTGGGCCGACGAATCCAAGACCAGGGCAAGTCCGGGTCCACCCCATCTACCCCGGATCAGACCCATTGACATGCCAAGTAGAGATCAATGGCTGACCACCAGGTGGCGTATTTTGACAGTCACACATAACAAATTCCAGGTCGTGAGAAAGATTGCTGTGGGGAGGATCACACCCAAATGGGCTATTTTCCATGATTCCAATCAAGCAGGACTTGAAGCCAAGAAAAAACAACTCCCAATGACATGTGACACTCGCTGAAAGCCTATTTTTTAAGGGGGCGGTTATTTCAACCCCATCAACTCCTTCACCCAACCCTTTTTTTTATGTGTGTGTGATCCTAACCCACCCCTCTCGCCTCCTCCGCCTGCCTCCACGTCGTCTCCTCCACCCGCCTCTGCGAAGCCCTCATCGTTCTCGACCGCATGTTTCGTGACAACCTCCCCGCCTCCCCCTCCTCCTACTCCGTCCTCCTCCGCCGATGTATCCGCCACCGCGACCTCCTCCACGGCCGCACCCCTCCACCACCACCGTGATCTCCTACAAGTCCACACCCTCCTCTGCCACCGTGACCTCCTCCACGGCCGCGCCCTCCTCCGCCAATGCATCATCCACCGCCGCGCCCTGCGGCCGTGGAGGAGGTCGCGGTGATGGATGCATTGACGGATGAGGAGGAGGGGGAGACGGGGAGGTTGTCGCGGGACATGCGGTCGAGGACGATAAGGGTTTCGCGGAGGTGATGCAGAGGCGGGCGGAGGAGGCAGGAGGGGTGGGTTAGGCTCACACACAAAAAAAAAAGGGGTGGGTGGAGGAGTTTTTGGGGTTAAAATAACCGCCCCCATTTTTTTTATTCTCCTATGAAATTAAAAATATTAAAATAAATTCATTTTTACGAAATATCAAAAATATATAATTAAATATTTCCCAAAAACTTGGGTTCTAAATTATTTTGCAAGATTCCAGGAACTCATCCATCAATCACCTTGACTCCTGTCAACATAAACTACAGTGGGCCAACCTTTATTCTTTCATCTAATTATTATTGCTAACCTCCAAACATGTACAAGTGACTTTGAGTCTACGTGGCAGTCCTCTCATCTGGTCCAGTGTACCTCACACACAATCTAATAATAACACCATAGCGTTAATAAATTATATTGCTCATTATAGTTATAATGATTCATTTTCATATAATAGACAATTATAATATAAAATATAAAGGCGCTGTTACACTTAATTTTTTTACGATTTAAAATAGAGTCTTATATACCTCATTAGAAATTCATTAAATATTTTTTTTCACTTACTAAAAATGAGTTTATTTAAATTGAAATGAAGTGATATGCACTATTTATTAAACATATACCTCATTAAATGATGTTTACAAATTTTAAAAAATAAAAACTGTGTGGCATAGGTTTTGATTGGTAAAAGTAACCGAGTCTAACATTTTCCAATATATAAATATAGTCATATAAATATAATATTAAAAAGCATTTAGAAAATCAACCAATCAAAAAAAATATATAAATATATTTTATAAGTACTAAAAATATATAAACCCTTATTAAAATGAGTGAATGACATTTTTTCTTAGTAAAACGGTAGGCCATCACCTTCATATTAGATAAGAAGAAAAAAGCCCAATGGGGAATACAGAACATGAAAGTAAGCCAAAAAAAAATGGTCATCAGCAGAGGAGAACTCTACATAATAGGATCCCCAACCCAGGACCTAAACTATAATAGCTAGACAACTCCCCCATGAAAGAAATGGATGACGCCCCAACACAATGACACCCTCGATCCTTAAAGTAACCAACCACCTCCTCCCACGCATTGTCAGCATACGGTCTAGCTCCCTTAAAGATGACATTGTTCCTCATGTGCCATATTGCCCAAACTACTGTCCGAATAACAATATGAGAAAACTTAGCTTTGATACTCCGATCACTAGATCTCCTCAACATTTTGTCAGTCGCCCACAAGCCTTGTAATGTGTAGAAGTTAGCGTTCATCCCATAAGCCTCTTCCACCCGGTCCCATATTGACCTCGCCACCGAACACCAGAATTATTAAAATAGAATTCTTTTGTTCTCTTTTGTTTAGTATAAGTTCTATTAATAATAAAGGTTAAAATTGTTTGTCTGCTTTAATTGTGTGTAAATATAATAAAATTCTCTTTCATATTGTTTTTAAAATATCTAACATTAACACACTAAGAAAACTTAGCTTTGATACTCCGATCACTAGATCTCCTCAACATTTTGTCAGTCGCCCACAAGCCTTGTAATGTGTAGAAGTTAGCGTTCATCCCATAAGCCTCTTCCACCCGGTCCCATATTGACCTCGCCACCGAACACCAGAATTATTAAAATAGAATTCTTTTGTTCTCTTTTGTTTAGTATAAGTTCTATTAATAATAAAGGTTAAAATTGTTTGTCTGCTTTAATTGTGTGTAAATATAATAAAATTCTCTTTCATATTGTTTTTAAAATATCTAACATTAACACACAATGAATATATTATTATATATCTCTTTTATCTTCAATTTATTTTAGATGAAACAAACAATATATATGTGAAACTGTTCTTCAACCAGTTCAGGGAGGATTTAAAATTTATTTTGGATAAGGACGCCGCAAGTCAAGATTTCACCCACTTCGCTAAATGAAGTACACAATGCACTTATTCTACTGGAGGTAGGTCAGAGGGAGGTATCCGCACTTTGTTGGTCACTTTCCTTTATTTACATCCACATAGTTTAAATGCGGTACATATTTTTCTATTTTTTTGTAAAGCATATAACTTTTTTGATGTAACTAAACCTCACATAGCAATAAAAATTCTTTTATACTCTAGGGACAATTCTTAAAAAAATATAGAAGAATATGCATGAGTTAAAATCATAGATATAAATCATTTTAAAATAAAATAAATTAACAAACATCCTAAAATTAATTTATTTGTGGGATATAGGTTAATGCCTTAATATGTGTATCATATCCTATCATTCGGATAAGAACACTAATATTCAATTTGTATCTTTTCAGATTTAGATCTAATTTTATAATTTTTAGATATTTATCACACACTAATATAAGAGAATCAAAATTAAAATTTTGTGATTTGTTCTCTCTTCCACAATACAATAGTTAATTATTTTTTATAATATTGATTAAACAACAATATGCAATATGGACATGTATAATTTTGTAATATATATCAGATACTGATATTTTTTATATCAGATACAGTGATATTCATATCTTTACTTCAGATATTCATATTCTGATAATAAAATATTTTATTAGTAACCAAACAAATTATTTGCCCGAGCCTCACACGTTACATACATAAACATGATCCTGCGGAACACCACACCATATTACCTTCGCTTGACATGCATTGATTACCCGATTTTGTGATATCTACAGAAAGACAAGACCCAAACGTCTCTTCTTCTCTTGTCCTTATCTCCTCCACCAAATCACCACATATATTTATTATATATATATATATATATACATAGATCTTTGCTTTTCACTTCCATTCGATCTCTACATGCATTTCAATGGCTACCCATTTCACCAAAACAAGAATCTTGAGCCGTGTCAAAGCAAATAAGAGTCTTTGGTCTCTACCATCAACACTGCTTTCGAATCCTTCTTCACCAACAAAGCCTCAAAATGGGATTTTGGGAAGACTCGTGCCTTTCTTTTTGGCCCGTCGATACGAGTCGGTGGAGGCCTGCAATGTCGAAGATGGTGATCAGGTTGGATTGGGTCTTTTTTTTTTTTTTGGTTTTCTTTGCTTGTTCTGTCTTTGATTCAATTGGGTTTGTTGAGAAGAGGCTTTTTTTTTTGTTGTGAAAATATTGAATGATTATGTCCTCTTTGATGAAATGTTTATTTAGAGATGTATGAATTTGGTGTTGTTTTTATATTAGTGTTTGGAAACGCGTTTGGATGATTTCACTTTTGCAAGAATCATAATTAATCAAAATATGTTTTCAAACATTCCAAGGGTCCCAGCTTTTGAAGAAAACAAATTAAAAAAATTTTAAAATAACTTTTTATGAACAGTAAAATAAAAAAAATAATTTTTTGGGATTTACCAAAAAAATATGTTTTTTGAGAAGGGCGTTGATACACACAGTCCTTTTTGCAGCCCCATACGCTAAGATAATGTAGTATACGTTATCATAGCATATGGGTCCTAACATAGTATATGACCCAATTATTTTTTTTCATTATGAAAAAAAATACACTAATGTATCTTAGTACATACTTAATTTCATATAATAGCATTCATTTCAAAAGATGAGTGTATAATTTTTAAAAAATCATGGACTGCAAAACGGGCTGCAATTGGGGTGTATCTTTTTCCTTTTTGAGAATCCAATTTAAGTGAAAATCTCCTTTCAAACATATTTTAAACGCTACCTAAGACTTCTGCATCCACAATTTTAATTCTATCATATGCATAACGTTTCATTACTAAAGCACCAAGTATCTCTCAATGTATTTTCTATGTGAAACTTATTTAATCTAGAAAAAATAATGGTAGATAAGTGTTTTGTTTTATTTTCTGGTTAATTCTACTAACCCAGAATCCCTTAGTGAAGAAGGGGTACCTCTGTCACTTTGCGAAGAAGTGGTTTGATTTGAACTCCATATGCATAAAATTACTTACAAACCTTGTGACTCTGAGAGGTCTTAATTTAGAGCTGACAATCAAAGTGGGTCTGTGCGGTTTTTTAAGCCGATTTTTAATGTTTATTGATACATATTTCACGAAATATGAATGATTCGCATGTCTTCTAATGAATCTTATTTATAGTTGCATTAAATTGGGTACCATCCAGTGGAAGCAATTCACGATGTTTACCTAGTCCTTTTATTGTTCATGCATTCCATAGAACAATGTAGTCAAATTTTTCATCATTTTTCGTTATGTTATTTGAAAAATGTAGTCCATTTGGTATCACAGGTCCAAAATGAGAAAAATATAGAGCAAAACTAAAGCTTTGTTATTAAACAAAAGCCAAAGATAAAAGTCAAAAGGCTTTGAAGAGCCTCTTTGGGATTTACAAAATAAAATAATAAATTTGATATAAACAACCTTTTTTTAATTTGCATTATCTAGTCAAATAGTAGAATGTAATGGAGATAACTAAACTACAGTTCTGCCATCCTCTGATCCAATTCTGGTGTCATTAATCTCCACCATATAGTTTGCCAAATTTTTGTTTTCAATTTCTGCAAATCTAAAGAGGATATATGTAATCACTTATTGTGTGATGTAGTCACTTCTGGTGTTCTTGTATCTGAGGCAATGCTGCTTTGCTGCTTGTGTTCATGCTGAGCTCTTTTTATTTCTCTACAGAATTATTTCTTGATTATATTTCAAAATGCTACACGATTTTCCATCTTGTCTATATGAGGATTCAATAAAAGAGCAATGTTTTATAATCCATTATTTTGTTTATGGTTTCTTTTCCCTTCAACATTAGGCATCTGTTCTCTAAGTTTGTGTGTGCCAGCTCTGCATCAACATTAACAAAGTTAGTTCACTATGTTATAGTTGAACTTCTTTGGATATGTCATATATCCTTGAGGCATGAGCAGTTGAGCTCATCTGTTTTTAATTAATCTGCAAAACCACTATTGCAAATGAAGAGCTTCTGGCTGGACTTAATGTTAGAGCTATTACCCACCAAAAAAAGAGAAAAAGTTAGAGCTATGAATCATTTCAAAAATGTTAGAGCTATGAAAGTATATGATGTTAAATTTGGTGGATTAAGTGTTGGGCACGTCTATCCCCACACACCGTTCGCCTATTAACACCAACCAAAACAATAAAAAAATTTCTTTAAATTTAATTTGAACATCACTATTCTCACCAACCATTTGACGGTCGATCTGTCAGCCTTTCTTTATAACCTTCAACAGTCTCTCTGTCAATCTTCCTTTACAAACTTCGATAATAGCTCGGTCAACCTTCATTTACAACCTTGACAGTTGGACTGTCAACCTGGGAGGGTGTGCTCGACCGTAGCAGTGTCGAACCGAATATTTTTTCAAATGAAGACTTAAGACACATTCGACTACATTTAACATGCAACGTACATCAAAATGTCAACACATTCGCGTTACATTCAATACTCACATTACAATCACCACATTCCAATAAAAACATTTGAACCAGAAGCAATAGCTAATTCTTTCAACCTCCTTGGATTTGCATACAAAACTATTGAAGAAAATCAAAACCAATTAATCCAATCTACATGCTCTAATCTAAAACTAAAATCTCACATTAAATAGATATTTTTTTGAAACTATATCTATCTCAAACTCCTTACATTTTTTAACCATTCGATACTTCTAAGGTTAAAAGTCATAAAGGAAGGTTGACAAAGATTCTTTCGAATGTTGTAAAAGAAGGTTGACAGAAATTATGTCGAAGGTTGTAAAGTAATGTTGACAGAGAGACTGTCGAAGGTTGTAAAGGAAGGTTGACAGATCGACCGTCGAATGGTTGGTGAGAATAGTGATGTTCAAAATAAATTTAAATATTTTTTTGTTTTGGTTGGTGTTAATAGGTAAATGGTTGGTGGTTGTAGACGTGCCCTTAAGTGTTTTCAGGCTGTTCTTTGATGCCATCTTCGGGTGGAAAGACCACTCAATCGATACATTTTTACTTGTTTGCTTTGAACTTAAAGAGATGTGCTTCCAGTGCTATAGTTTTGGCTTCCTGACATTTGGTAACAGTTTATGATATAGTTTCATTAATCTACACTATTCTGTCTTTAACAGGTCTTGGATTTCCCCGGAGGAAGAGTTGCACTGAGTCCTGAAATGAGATTTCTCCCCAAGTCAGCTGAAGAACGGATTAGCTGCTATCGTGTTCTTGATGATAGTGGCCAACTGATTGACGGAAGCACCTTCAAAGATGTATGTCATTTTTAATCATAATGTATTATTGCTTCAAGTAAGTCAATCACCACCAATAAAAATACCCATCTAAGGTAGCGTTTGGAAGCACGCTTGGTGGATTTTTCTTTTGCAAAAATCTAACTTAATCCAGACATGTTTCCAAATGCCCAAACGGTCACAATTTTTTAGAAACCCGAAAAACAGCTTTTAATTATAATGAAAAAACAGCTTTTCAATAATCTAACAACAATCTGATTTTGGGGATTCTAGTTTTTAAAATCAACTTTAAGTGAAAAGTTGCTTTTCAAATCGGGTTTCCAAAGGCTACCTAAATCTTTTTCTTTTTCTATCAGATAAGCAAGGAACTCGCGATCAAGATGTACAGTCAGATGGTAACTCTGCAAGTCATGGACACCATATTCTATGAAGCACAGAGGCAAGGAAGGATCTCCTTCTACCTTACTTCTATTGGGGAAGAAGCCATAAACATTGCTTCAGCAGCAGCACTAACTGGAGATGACATTGTCTTTCCTCAGGTTACGATTATTTCAAAAACAAAAACAAAAAATTAAAAATGAATCCATATTCAAAATTTTCTTACGTGTACCAGCGAATGTTGAACCATGAATGCAGTACAGGGAACCTGGTATCTTGTTATGGCGTGGATTCACCCTCCAAGAATTTGCGAACCAGTGCTTTGGTAACAAGGCTGATTATGGGAAAGGGCGACAGATGCCGATCCACTATGGTTCTAATAAGCTTAACTATTTCACTGTATCATCTCCGATTGCGTAAGATTTCTGGATCTCCACATGAAACAATTATAAATGGAGTTTTTAATATCTCTCTCAATCAATGTTTTCTTTTTCAGTACACAGATACCTCATGCTGTAGGAGCTGCTTATTCACTAAAGATGGATAAGAGAAATGCATGTGCAGTCACTTTCTTTGGAGACGGAGGCACAAGTGAGGTAAATCAAAACTGTAATTCAAAACAATTGATGAAATCTTATGCAACATTGCATTCTTATTGATAGCAAAATAATGTGATAGGGAGATTTCCATGCTGCAATGAATTTCGCAGCTGTAATGGATGTTCCGGTCATCTTTATATGCCGCAACAATGGCTGGGCTATCAGTACCCCCACATCTGAACAGTTTAAAAGTTAGTACCAAGCCCAGAATTTTTTCCCATTTGAGCTTTTCTTTTTAGTACATTCAATGGTAGATGATGGGATGGGACTTCTATGTATGCTTGTTGAATTGTAGGTGATGGTGTGGTTGTCAGAGGTCAAGCTTATGGGATTCGCAGTATCCGCATAGATGGCAATGATGCTCTTGCTGTTTATAGCGCAGTTCATGCAGCTCGCAATATGGCTGTCAGTGAATGCAGACCAATTTTAATTGAGGTTGGTTAATTTTTTTCTTGTGGGATTATATACAAATCAAATACTATTATTCTTGCTGAAAATTCTCAGTGTATGGGCAGAGCATATTCTCTCTCAAGTGGAACTCATAAATCCTAATTTAATACTGAACGTGAAGTGTTGGTTATGATGGTCTTTATTAGGATGTTTTGATTCATGAGCCAGGTCAATCTTGGTTTGAATATGTATTTCTTTCTTCTAAAGTTGTGTTTGGAAACATAGAATGATTCTAGTTTTGTAGGAATTATACTTACCCAAACGTGTTTCCAAATACCCAAGTGGCCCTAACTTTTGGAGAAAAAAAAAGAAATAAAAATAAAAACGAACAACATTTATTTATAAACCAAAAAAGGAGCTTTTCAGGAATCTAATTTTCAGGAAAACTTGTAAATCTAATTCCAAAAGCAGTTATAAGTAAAAAGCTCATTTTCCAAACCTAAAATCCAAACGCTACCTAAGCAAATGACTAAATTTCTGTTTGACATGAAGTTATATTGTTTGCCATTAAATTGTAGGCATTAACATACAGAGCAGGCCACCACTCCACATCAGATGACTCCACAAAATACCGCCCTGCCGATGAAATCGAGCACTGGCGGACATCAAGGGATCCAACCGCCAGATTCAGGAAATGGATTCAGAGGAATGATTGGTGGTGTGATGTGGATGAATCGGCGCTCCGAACCAACCTAAGGAAAGAGGTTTGTTTTCTATAAAACAGCAACTGAATGGTTTTTTATAGCCCCATATGCATTTGTAGTTCCCGCATCACTAATGCAGTTTATACTCTGCTGTGTCAGTATACTTCAAAAAAAATCAAAACAGGACTGAGCATAACATTTTTCTTTTTCTATTTAACTAATATGGGGCTTGCATGCAGTTGTTGCATGCGATACAGGTCGCAGAGAAAGTGGAAAAACCTCTTCTGAAAGAACTTTTCACTGATGTTTATGATGAACTTCCTTCGAACCTGAGCGAGCAAGAGAGAGAGCTTCGTCGATTGATCGAGAAACATCCATCAGACTTCCCAGCTGATGTGCCTTTGTAGATGGTTGGTAATGTCTGCTTCTTTAGAGCATCTGCTGAGGTGTTTATTTTATTTATTTAACAATCAGATGATTTTAAAAACTTTGGTGTATAGAAAGCCAAGCTCAAGTTGCACAAAAGGGAAGAATAAAAAAAATGAAATGTGGATATATGCAACTCGTTTTAGCTGGCTGTCAATGTTTGTATAGTAAAATAAATGTGGATATTTGTAACTCAATAATGAAATTGGTTTTTAAGAAAGATGTACAGAGTGTACAAAAGTCATTAAAAGATAAAAAGTGGTTTATAACTACAATGGCCTGGTAAGTTTACAAAGATAAAAATGGCTAAATTTGTGGGTGTTAAAATTTCCCATATTGTGGTATAATACCATAATTAGCCAAAAAAAATATTAACATGCTGCCAAAGTTTGCCAAAGTGATGCACAAGCTCTGAACGGTTTCTGAAAATTCTTCTGAACTTTTGTTGGTTGCTGGAAGGATAACCAAAAAAAAAAAAAAAAAAGATACACAGCATTTACAGCTTTGTGTATTGTCTATTTCACTTATTGTAAGGGTTTGTTTGACAGTGGAATGAATGGTGGGATAAGAGGAATTGTGGCAATAAGTGGACGAGAACAATTTATCATGTTTGTTATAAGAAAATAATCGGATAAAGTGTGATTAGTTGTTTCGATTTTAAACTGAAAAAAAAAAAAATTGTTTCACATAAAAGCTAAAATAAGATTTATCCCTTTTTTGTCTGTACTTTGATAAATTTGAATAATGATAAGAGTTATGGATAAACTAGCCTATGTGATTTAATACAATCTGTTAATATTATTTAATTTTATGAAAGTATATGCTTCATTACATGAATATCCCTATAAAAAAACATTCAAAGCAAAGACGGGATTGTGCCCTATATTCTTCTTTTAAAAATCTCTGAGGAAACTATGGTTAGTTTGAGATACATAAAAATTCAATAGTTAATTCTTTTTCTTTTCGAAGTTGTTTGATTTTATTCATGTATGCTTCGGTTCGATCTATAGGTTGTTCAATTTAATTCATGCATTATTTAGTTTTGATTAGTGATTCAATTCATAGTTTATATATTCATTTCAATTCATGCATTGTTCAATTGGATTTTAAAGTATGATAGAATCTCGCATTTGATAGCTCATGTGCATAACATGTGAATGGGGTTGATTTAACTAACATAATCTATACATATTACTAATTAAATAAATTTAAACCATTTCAATTTTGTCATTTATGTTTACTTCAAATTTTATTATATATCCACTTTAAATCGTGAACTTTTGAATATTTTGTTAGATCGGATCAAATTAAAGATATCAATATTTTGTTCCTTTTAAAGGAGGGTATCAATAAGTTCAACAAATCGTGACTGTTCGGTGTAAAGTCTTTGCATTCTTCATGTTGGATAAGATTGATCATTTACAATATAATAAAGGGACTTTTTGTTTTAAATCCCCCTAAATTATAGGATTTAGCGATTGATCCTTCATTCCTTCATATTTAAGTTTTAGTCCCTACATTTAAATGATAATTGAAGAATAGGTCCCTCGTAAGGATTAAAAAACAAACTAAATAATTTAGGAATAGGTCTCTCCCAGGGACTAAAAAGGAACATATCATTTAAATGGAGGGACTAAAACCTAAATATGAAGAAGTGAGTGATCGATAGCTAAATCCAATAGTTTACGAAGACTTAAAACTAAAAATCCTTATAATAAATTATAAACATTTATATATATATATATATAGTCGAGTGATAGCGTGCGGTCGGTGCGGTCGTGCGGAACCGACGTGCGTTGTCCGATCGCGGGTCCATCGCATCCAACGGTCGATGTGAATCGCCCCGACCGTCTGATGCGATGGACCCGCGATCGGACGACGCACGTCGGATCCGCACGACCGCACCATATCACAAGTTTATATATATATATATATATATATATATATATATATATATATATATATATATATATATATATATATATATATATATATAGACGGTCGGGTGCGATTCACGATCAACCGTTGGATGCGATGGACCCGCGATCGGACGGGCCGCGATCGCAATCGCACGACCACACCTAATCGTTTCTGTATATAAAGTGTATGAAATTGTATGATCTAAAATTTTAATAGCCATTTTATTTAATTTGATTTTTTAAATATTTTTAACATTTCATATGATTTTATTAATATTACTTTCATTTTTAAGTACATCATGCTTGGGTTTTGACTAGTAAAATATAAAGGGATTTTTATTTTTAAGTCTCTGTAAACATGCTTATTTAGGGATTGATCCCTCTATTCTTCATATTTCTTTTCAAGTCTCTATATTGAACCGCCTATTTGGGTTTTAGTCCCTCCTTCAAATGTCAGTTCATACACCGTTAATTTGTAAAATGTGATTTATTTTTAAGTCCCTGTAAACTATGTTATTTATTGATTTCTTCAAATTTTACAGGGACTGATCACTAAATAATATAGTTTACAGGGACTTAAAACTAAATAACATAGTTTACAGAGACTTTAAAATAAAATCACATTTCACAAATTAACGGTGTATGGACAGACGTTTAATGGATGGGCTAAAAACCAAATAGGCAGTTGAATATGGAGACTTAAAAAAATATGAAGAAGTGAGGACTGATCCCTAAATAGACATGTTTACAAAGACTTAAAACTAAAAATCTCAAATATAAATTGTATAGTCTGAAAATCTCCACAATGAGTTTACTTACATGTTTGCTCCTAAACGCTATGTTTAAAATTGAAATGGATGGAAAGGGTCGCCCGAATTGGAACACCGATGCGATATCTATCAAAGACTCCCAAATCAAAAAGGTTTTTCTAATAACAAAAAACTTAGGGGGAATTGTTCAAATACCCCTTGACTGATGGTCTAATTTTTTTTCTACCCCTGAACTTCTTTTATTTTTTATTTACCCCTGAAAACTAATCTTTTTTTTTTTGCTCTTGGCCCGTGCCACCTCATTTTTTATACTTAAATCACCCCCATCTGTAAATTAGTATTACATTTCTGTAATTAGTTATTACATTTCTGTAATTTACATGTCCTTGGTTTAGTTCTATGTATGATATTACATATTTGTTCTATAAATGATAGTTTTTTTGTAATTTCTGTTGTAATTGTTATAAGAATAATAGAAAATATTACATTTCTATTATGTAAATAATAGATTATGTTATTGGACATAACATTCATAGTTTTTGTTGTAGTTGTTATGTAAATGTTAGTTTTCGTAATTGTTAACTATATGAATCAAGAAATAATTTTACTAAAATATTACAATTGTTCATAAATTTTCAGTTGGAATTCATGCTATTACGAATTTTGTTTATATTGGTAAATGAAAATTATTTAGGTGTTTAATTGTTGTATTTTTTATATAGTTTGAAAAGCTCGTTCTTTGTTATGAAGTATATTGAATGTCTAATTCGATGGTCTTGTTTCATTTTACCTAAGAGGACATAAAGATGATTAAGGAAGAGAACAATTAATCATGAAGATTTGAAGAAAACGTCGTAATTCAAACAATTGAAGTATCTATTTTAATGAAACTTTGATATTGTATCTATAGTAATTTTGTGTACATTGAATGCATTTACAGATGATAATATAATGACACTGAGAATGTATATATAACCATTTTGTGTATAAACATTGTGTACTTTAATATTTTTTGTACAAAACTATTAAATATCTATAATTATGTGTATAATTTTCTATGTATCACATTATATTTTTGTATTTCTGTAACTCTATCTGTAAAAGATAGTTCAGGTATTATGAAATTTCATGGGCGAAAAAAATAGAATCAGATTTCAAGAATAAATAAAAAATAAAAAAAATACAGGAGTAGAAAAAAATTTGACTTTGAACAATTCCCCCAAAAACTTGTGTAACATACCAAGTGTGTGTGTTCTATATGTAATAAAGACCTTAGTTTAAAGTGTGACCGCATGTACCCATGTGCGTCCCTAGGTGCACATTGGCATGCACATGCACCGCATGTGCCATCAATATACACTCATGTGCGGTCATATGCGACGAGATGTTTAAACCTATTCAAACGGGATTCGTTCCAGCCTTTAGGCGGATGAGCCCTGTTTGAATGGGGTTCTAACGCCTGAAACCCCGCTCAAATAGGGTTCATACGCCTAAAGGGTAGAACGTATTAAAGAATCATTACTTTCCTAGTTTTCTTATTTTCAGTTTTTGATATTTTAGGTTTTCCTTTGTGTATGTATAAACAGAGCCTCTGACTCTTGCAATACAAATAAGAATTCATTTCCTTTATTCAAACATGGTATCAGAGTTTCCACTCCAAAAATTCAAGATCCACAATATTACTCTCTCCTCTTCCCCGCTCTGATGAAGATCAAGGAGTCTCCAATAGAAGCAGAGGATGACTTTTGCTACTCATATTTTTTTGTTGTTTGACACTACCATGCGTCTCGGAGACACACCAGCGGGATGGCTATGGGGTGCCACAGGGAGTAAAAACCCGCCACGTGTCGGGTCCCCAACATTTCAACCACTATCGGCATTTCATCATTTGATAATATTTTCGGTCATTCAACCCCCGAAGTTATTTATCTTTTCATCAGACCCCCCCAAAGGATCCGAGCCTGTCAATATTATATTATTCTATTTATCAATAAAAAATAGATTTTATTAACTTGGATTCAAATTTGAAGAATATAGTGACAGTGAGAAATGGGGGTGGAAATTAGGTGGAAAAGTATGCCTCATTTCCAAAAATTCATTAAAAAACTTATTGGTTTTCAACAATAAGAAAATAAAAAGTTGATGAAAATTTATAGTCCCGTAAAATTTCCACTCTGTCACTGGTAGACATTAATATTATACCATAAATTATCTTATTTTTCTACTTGGAGACAAATTTTATATTTGTTTTTGAAAATATTATTTTTGGTGGGTCTATTTCGGTTTTGTTTTTTTGCCACACGGGCAGACGGGTGCCATCCCATCCCCACACCAGCCTCTACGTCTACCACTGCCAATTGTCCTCGCCCTCACCGGGCCCTTCTTGCGTCAGATAGTAGCTTGTTCGGGCGAGCATTTGCGGTCACCCAGCTCGTGCACAGATTGTGAGTCCATCCACACTCTCCCTGCGCTCACCCAGCTCGTGCGCAGATTGTGAGTCCGCTGACGCGCCGCTCCTTCGCGTGCCCCTGCCTGCCCTGGTGCGCGCCCTTGAGTGTGCGTATGCGCCGTCTGTCCATGTGCGCTCATCTGCATTGGAAGCCACCTCTATCTGCCACCGCAATGCTTTTCTTTTTCCTGGCCGCTACGGGCTCATCCAGACTAGAATACAACAATTTTGGTACTCATTTTGATCGATTTTTCATTCCCCACGCACTTGTGCACTTATTTAATTCATCTGAGACTCATAGTTTTCTGTTATCTTGGATTTTGCTCCACTTCTTGTCATTGTTCATCGCCTCTTCCGTCGGTCACCTTTGTTGTCACTGACATCCTTTTCTCTGATTCATCAGCCATCACCACCCTCTCTGCCTTGTTTCTCTCTTTGTCGATGTTTCTTGCCGACCACCTTTTGTCGCAGTCACTCAGTCGCCTCTTTCTATAGCGTTGCTGCCTCCACACATCTTACTTTATGTGTATGTCTCATGCATCCTCCTCACGCGTCAATAATCTCATCGTTGTCTACGACGAAGAAGTCGCCCAATTATGGGCTGGTGTCACCTTCTACAGTGATGTTTCCCTTTCACGGGCTGATCCTGCCAACTCGATCATTATGTCACTCTCTTTTATGGGTTGATATTGCCCTTCATCTGCCGATGTTTCTCGCTTAATATATATATATATATATATATATATATATATATATGGTCGCGATTGCGTGCGGCGAACGGTAGGTGCGGCCGCGACGTGGGCCGTTCGATCGCGGGTCCATCGCATCCAACGGTCGAGATGAATCGCCCCCGACCGTCCGATGCGATGGACCCGTGATCGACGGCCCGTAATCGCTGCCGCACCTGCCGTTCGCCGCACGTAATCACGTCCCATATATGATATATATATATATATATATCTCCGGGACTCTTATAATGTCTTATTTGTTTTAATTTGCTCAATTGTGTGTTGTGTATTTTTTTGTGATTGATTTTTTAGTCATATTGTTATGTTTCATTATTAATCATATTAATTACATTGTGACTTCCTTTAAATATATATGTTAATATATTTTGCATTTTGATTTTTGAAATACACACACAGTGACACACACACACAATAATTTATCATGTATGGTTAGAGTCAAATGGCCTAAATTAAATATTGTCTAATAAGATAAGGACCTGAGGGGATTTACTAATTTTATAGGAATTGTTTTCTATTTTCATAAGTTTCTAGGGAGCTATATTTATATTTTAAAAATAAGAGGTGAGGGCATTTTGGTAACTTTTAATGTGTAGCTAGGGTTAACCATGTACTTGGTCAGTTGAGGTGACGATATGGACTGAAATGATATTTTTCTAATAACATAGGGACCTGTGATAATTTTTGAATTTTACAATGATTAAAACCGATTTAGCTAACTTTCCAAGGAGATATAGATTTTTCTCTCTCCCTCTCTCTCTCTCTCTCTCTCTTTATATATATATATATATATATATATATATATATATATATATATATATATATATATATATATATAATTAGGTGCGGTCCGTGCGGTCCGTGCGAACCGCGTATATACATCCCTTTATATATATATATACGGGGGCGATTTTATCGACGCATATACACTTTAAAGGGGTGTATATGCGTGGTTCACACGGACCGCATATTATCATATATATATATATATATATATATATATATATATATATATATATATATATATATATATATATATATATAGATCGATAATATGCGGTCGGTGCGGTCGTGCGGATTCGACGTGCGTTCCGATCGCGGGTTCATCGCATCCAACGGTCGACGTGAATCGCACCCGACCGTCCGATGCGATGGACCCGTCCGGCCCGTGAATCGCGACCGCACGACCGCACGACCGTATAATATCACGACTCTATATATATATATATATATATATATATATATATATATATATATATATATATAGGGGGCCGATTAGGTGCGGCGAACGGCAGGTGATCGATCGGCCCACGGACGGTCGGGTGCGATTCACGTCGACCGTTGGATGCGATGGACCCGCGATCGAACGGCCCACGTCGCCGCCGCACCTGCCGTTCGATCGCACCTAATCGCGAGTCCATCGCATCCAACGGTCAACGTGAATCGCACCCGACCGTTCGATGCGATGGACCCGTGATCGATGATCGCGACCGCACCGACCGCACGACCGTATAATATACGATATATATATATATATATATATATATATATATATATATATATATATATATATATATATATATATAAGGGGACCGATGGGATGCGTCTATGCGCACGGTGCACCCCATCATGCGCCCCATATAGGGATCGTGCGATCGTCGTCGACGGGGTCGAAGTCGCTTGGGTCCGTGCGGTTATCAATGGGGGTCGCAGTCGCCGGTGCGGTCATCGACGGGCAACCCAAGCGAATATGTGTGCGGACGTCGTCAACGGGGTCGAGGAATCTGTGTGTTTGAGCGAGAGAGAGAGAAATCCCGTGAGAGAGAGCGAGAGATGGGGTGAGCGAGAGGGAGAGTGAGAGAGAGAGAGAGATCCCGTGAGAGAGAGAGAGAGACAGGGAGAGAGAGACGGTTTCGACTTCATTTTCGACTTGATTTTTTTTATAAAAAAAAACGTGGACTGTGCAATCGTAAGACCAACGATCGCATGGTCTTTATATGAGGCGCACGATGGGTGCACCGTGCGAATGGTCGCACCCCATCGGCCCCTTATATATATATATATATATATATATATATATATATATATATAGGGCGAACGGTAGGTGCGGCGTCGATCGTGGGCCGTCGATCACGGGTCCATCGCATCGGACGGTCGGGTGCGATTCACGTCGACCGTTGGATGCGATGGACCCGCGATCGAACGGCCCACGTCGCCACCGCACCTGCCGCACGCCACACCTAATCACCCCCGTGTATATATATATATATATATATATATATATATATATATATATATATAGTCGTGATATTATACGGTCGGCGGTCGCGATCACGGGCCGTCGATCACGGGTCCATCGCATCGGACGGTCGGGTGCGATTCACGTCGACCGTTGGATGCGATGGACCCGCGATCGAACGACCCGCGATCGCGACCGCACGACCGCATATTATTTAAAAATCTCTCTCCTCTCTCTCTCTCCTCTCTCTCTCTCTCTATATATATATATATATATATATATATATATATATATATATATATATATTGTTTTTATGTCCCCGAATTTTTATAAATTTGTCCCCATATTTTTTCCCGAATAATATGATTCATATTGAACAAAATCCCTACTGAATTATCACTGAATCCCAAACTTGTAACTATGATTCACACTCCATCATCTTGTTTTTTTTTATCAAATTTGCGTTCTTACGCATCCATCGTGTTCACGCTTTGTCGGATTTGGCTAGTTATTCATGACATTGTCAAAACCAACACTCTATCGCTTCGCCATTAACTTGTGCATTTGTAATACAGCTTTGCTTGCATATTGCAGAAATGGTTCGTTTTCGATTATTGGTTGTGTTTTATTGGGATGTTAGAATTTTTTATCATTTTTGTACAAACTCTAAGGATTCTAGCCTTTATAGTTTGAGATGGGGTGTTCAACAGAGGCGAATGCAAAGGTTGGCTAGGTCGGGTTATAGCCCGGCTTAGGTTTTACAATTTTTTTGTTTGTATAATAATATTTATATTTTATAATATATATTTTATGTTTTAATATAAAAATATTCATTTGAAATTATTTAAACATAAAAATTTTAAATTTAATCTCTTGTGTCAATATACCGTTGTAAAAATGTAACATACAATCTCTTTTCCAATTCCAATTCCAATTCCAATTTTCAGTCCATTCCAGGAACTAAAAAAAACATATCTTTTAAATCTGGGGACTAAAACCAAAATACGAAGAAGTGAGGGATCAATCTCTAAATCATATGGTTTATAAGGACTTATTAATAAAAAAATCCAAAACAATTATGGTATATACCTCATTAATGTGGGTACATGATACTAAGGCCTAGTTTGGTAAATGGATAAATTTTTATGATAAGTTAGCCTAATTTATGGGGATAAAAAAACCACTATTTTTATCCAAATTTGCATTTAGTAATGTTTTTTATTATCCTCATTTTTTGTGTTCTTATCCTCAATCTTGCATTTGGATCAAATATAGGATAATTTTAATTTTTTTAAAAAAATTATCAAATCTGTCATTCATATTAATGAGGTATTAATATTGTTTGGTGTAACACTTTTTTTTTGGGAATGGTAGTAAAAAATGGTATCACAATTTTATAAAATAGAAATAAAAAATTGGGACAAAGTCTGATCCACCTTTTACTCAGAACAAATTATCTCCATTTTTTATCTTAAAATGTGGACAATCATCCATGTTTTATCCCCATTTTTTTATGTCATATGGGATAACAAGTGATTTAACCCAATTTTTTTCTTATTTCAACCATTTATCCTCATGCCAAACTAGGCCTAAAGAGGTATATGAGACTGGAATTAGAACTGGAGAAAGGATTACTTGTTTAAATAAATTCTTTTGTTATGTGAAAAAATAACCCATGTTCTTTTCAGACATGAGAGTAAAACTTTAAAATGTAGTTTAGCCCACCCCAAAATTTCGTCATGGCTCCTCCCCTAGTGTTAAAGTTTTTCTTTTTCTTTTTTTGATATTTTAAGTTTTTCTTTGTGCATCTATAATACAGCATTTGGCTCATGTAATACAAAGAAGAAATTTTTTCCTTTTTTCTAACAAAACAAATCCTACTGAATGTGATCTAATAAAATCATATTTTCATATAGTTTTATTTACTTTGTAACAACTTTGAGTTTTGTAAAGAAAGTTTTCAAATAGTCTCACATTAGTTAAAAGATTTAGATTGGAATAGTATATAAGGGAGGACATGACACACATGTTGTTGATATGTAGCAAATACAAGTGCACATGGGTTTGCACGTGCATCGCATGTGTTCGCGCATGATCATAATTTTATTCTTAGCACTTAGCACAGTCGCATTAAATGCTAATATTTTAATAGTGCATTAATTTTTGCATTAATTTTAAACATTTTGTGTGATGCATTATGTGTATAAAATCCTATTAATTAAAGACCACCATTGGATCTGAGAGATCAATCAAGAGCCGTTGATTGACGATGAGATCAAGCAGTTGAGATTTAAATTCGAAATTCGAATTTAACTGCTAGACAGTTATAACTGTCTCCAACTGTTGAGGACAGTTATGATAACTGTTGAGAACAGTGATGATACGATCTTTAAAAGGGGATATCGAATCTGCAGATTTTATATCTTCTTCCTCCTCGAAAAGACACCCAATCCAAAAATAACATGTTAGACTTGCATCTATATCTGCTATAAACACAGCATCTAAAAAGAATTATTTTTAGAATTTTGTTTTATTTACCGCAAGTCTAATAAGGTTTCGTTGTGTACGGGAGTGTGTTTGCAGAGAATCCCTACAGCAACTTCCTCAAGAAGAGAGAAAATATCGCTTAAAGAAAACATATTCACTACGCACCTCGAAGTCAAAATTGTTCTTTTTTCATTCCATTCCCTTCCCTTCTATTCCAACAAATCATGTTCAAACCGCCCATACACTATTTTTTTAAATAAAACACAATGTGCGGTCGTATGTACTGTATCTACACATGTTTTTTCATTATAATAATAAAACAATGGCCCAATCTGGTAAGAATTTTTTTTAATTTTAATGTGATAGGACTTAAAGGAGGGGAAAAAACACAACTCCCCAGTATCGCCTAATGCTTGCTAGGAGTTTTTTGTCATATCCTCATATAAAAATAATATATTAAAATAAATTTGTTATGCCTCTATCATTTGGAGCCGTTTCGGTTAAGCCTTGATCACATTTGAGTCGTTTACGACCTTTTCTTTTTTCGATCGGAGTAGCTAAAATTTTAGCTATCTGCGTGATTTTCAGTAATCCGATTGGAAATCTAACTGCATATTATGGGTCCTGGTACCATTTAGTACTACCCATAAAAATTTCATCAAATTCTGGTAATGTTTTAAAAATTGTGCAGTTTTGAACCGTATCCGGGTTGCGGTCGTTACTGGTTTATTTGGTGGTATAGTAATTAGATATTTTGGTGAATATGGTGACCCTTGGTAACCTTATCCCCCGTTGCTTAGTAGTTAAGAAACCATTGGTTATTTAGAGTGTGTGTAGGTGAGATTAGGGTTAAGTGCACCTCCCTCTTTTTCCCTTCTCATCATCCCCCCCCCCCCAAAAAGTGGGTTTTGAAGCTCTCTCTCCCTCTCACTCGCACGTCCACCCTCTCTTCCTCTCCCTCTCACTCCCTCTTTCACTCCCATTTTTGTTGGAACAACAAGAAGGAGAAGAAGGAGGGTATGTGTGTGTTGTTGTTGTGGTTGTTGATTCTCTTCTCTTTGGCTCCCTCTCATGCTCCCTTTGCCCCTACAAGAATGGCTGGTGGAGAGGCTGAGGAGGTGGTAGTAGTGGTGGTGGTAGAGGTGGCCGTGGGCGCATCGAGGGCCCCGAACCTCCCATTTTCCTTCCCCCTCCCTTGGTAAGATTTTCCTCCTTTTCTTTGGTTTTTCAAGTGTTAGGGGCTATTAGGGGTCATGCATGATAGGTGTTTGGGTTAGGGTGTGTGAGGAGGATGGGGGAGGGGCTTAGGACACCTGAGCGCGTGCGCGGGTCTGTCCACGCACGTGCGTGCACAGATGGGCTCGGGTGGGTCTGGTGGGCGCCCATGTTCATATACTCGCCTAACATGGGTAGGCTCGGGTGTGCAAGCGCACGTGGGGGTAGGCTGGGCACGCGGCTGGGCACCATTGGGCACGGAGGCAAGTGCGTGCATGTGCGTACGTGTGCGGGGGTCACACGTGTGCCCGAGGGCTCGAGTAGGTGTCGGGGCACTCGGACATGTGTGTGAGCCCGTATGCGTGCATATCTATGTCTTAGACATTTCTAGTTAATTTTAAGTGCTTTTATGTAGTTAGACTCACCAAATTGGATCCCTTGTCTTGCAGATCTCGGCGAACGGTCACGTAACGACCCGGGTTGCGGTGAGTGGTTTGTTCCAACCCCTCGGGATGCGCTCGAAGCGCATAATCGTGCGTCACGCATTGATGGGGCACCCTAGCTATACTAGTTGTGTAGATAAGTAGTATGACCATAATTTAAGCCATAATATGTTAGATATGTTGCATGCTAGGCTTATATTACATGTATTGTATTCATGTATGAATGACTGTGTCACATGCGCCCCTCTAGTATGGATATGTATTTCTGTATTGTGTATGGATGTATAGAATATGGCATGCATTAGGTAGTATTGTAATACTACCCCCACTATATTAATAATATCTAGCATGATTAATCATGGGTTAATAATAGGGTACATACTTAATATTCTCTAGTCATAAAACTGGAGGGCGTGGTATAGTTGTTGCACCCATATTGTTGGGGTAAGGCTATGACCAGCTTCTAGAGATGATGAGCTCTCTCTCGCCCTCTCTTCGTGCGTACTGAGTAAGTAGAGTGGTTCCTACTTGACTCAGGTTCACTTGGGAATATTAGCGTGCACTTGTTAGTGTGCGAGATCGCGCTTGACCCTTCCCTTTTTTTTAAGTTGGGGTAATCCAACGCATGTTATGATATACTTTGTATGCTTGTATGTTTAATTAGGCCTTACCTTGTATGCATAATATGTTGTTTATGCTTTTATTCATGTTAGAGAGAACCCCTATAGTTAATCATATGTTATTTTGCATGGGGATCATGTATATAACTGTGATGGGATTCTCTTGTAATATATATGTGCATGTTAAAATTAATCGAGCCTATCTGTAATAAGCGTGGGTATGACCCGCTATCAGGTTGTACCTTATTAGTTAGAGCGCTAGCAATGAAATCGCTCCCCTACATCCGAGTGATGCACTCGATGGAATTCAAGAGAATTCACTGTTGTATCGATTTTGTTAAACCGGTGGCTATGGCATTATGCTAGGCCTACCCATGTTAGGCGAGTATATGAACCTCCTGTTGGGTTATGGCTTAGGGCTCATCGCTGTGCGAGAGCAGAGGTGAATCCCTCCGTCTGAACGACGCATTTTTATGGGAGTTCAGGTGTTTTCGATAGCATCGGTATGGGATTACCAAGGTTAGTTAATTTTCCATAGTGTTCACATTGTGAATGCAAAGTCTTCCTCCCAATATCATCGTGCACCGAAGCCCCAGCGTCGAAGTTGTTCTGTGTAGTGCCACCACTTGTAAGTGCTACCGATGCGTACTCCGGTACCCATCTGACTTATGTATCGATCGTGGAAGGTTGATAGGTAGAGGCTACACGGAAGAGGGCTATTGGATGATATTGCGAGCGTAGAATCATTCTCCCTTCAATGAGTCCGCGTTGAAGCTACCCGACGTTGAAGCTGTCTTAATAGAGGGCTCCCACTTGTAGGTACTACCGATGCGTTCGGCAGATGTACTGATCATGGGAGTATATCAGGTAGAGGCTACTCGGGAGAGGGCTACTGGATGACAGAGGGTGTAGAGCAAAAGGATTCTCCCAACAGTCATGTGTCACCCTTAGGGGTGAGGGTGAGGGTGAGGGTGAGGGTGAGTGTGAGGGTGAGTTAAGGTTACGTCGTCAGGTGACTCATAAACCCATCAAGTATACTTTGGGTATGCAGCTCCTAACGCTTAAGGTATCGAAATATATCTCTACCTCGTAGCGGATGGACTCGTCGTGTCTTGTTATCCAGTAACACTGTGTTATGGCTAACAGTTGTTCCTCCCCGAGTGTTCCAAGAGCCTCCCTCCGGGAGTGAGGGCGAGGACAAGGTATGGTCGCGCCGTCGCGTGGCCTTGTTATCTGTTGGGTTTCTACCCATATTTTTCCTTGAATGGAAATTACCTTAGTATCTAATTATTGTGTTGGTGCTTGGCTTCTGGCCACTCACTGAGCTTGTACCTCACCCCTCGCAGACTGTTTATTTCACAGGGGTGGTGTTGGACGTGGAGCTAGAGTTTCTTTGTGGTGTGGTCTTGCGTGCGTGGAGCATTCCGTCCGGCGATTGGCGAGTGCGAGGCTGTCAGTAATCCTAGAGTCACGTATTTGTTAATCATGCGTATTGCACATGATATATTTTATATGGACTAGACTTAGCTCTCATAGGACGGTGATTGTGTATTTGAGTCTGTAAATATATTTGGATTACATATTTATTGATATTTATATGCTTCCACATTTCATTTGAGTCATCAGTTCTCTTTGCCTTGATACCTTGTATGTTGTTGTTGGAGTTTTGTTGACCTCAGGTATTGATAGCTGATATTAATTATATTGCCACATTTCAGGGACGGCCGCTCTGGGGCATGACAAAATTTATTTTACAAAGTACTAAAAATATAAGGGTCCCAAATACCCCTGCAGCTCAACCCCAATATTTCCTGTGCCCCCACCTTTTGAAAAAAAATAAATTTACCCCTCCAGCAAACACAATTTTTTTCTACCCTCCTCCCTTTAATTCCCATAGCACCACAAAATCGCAGTTTTTCCCTGTAAGTGCATATTTATTTTCTGAAATTATAGAACATAAAATGTAATTTCTATAAATATTATATGTAAGTGTATTATTATATATGTCATGTAAAAATAGTAACTTGCAAAATATTAGAGAAACATACGTATAACACCTGAAAATATTTTATCACAATAAGTACATCAAAGCACTTGAATTCATCCAATGTTTGTATTTTGAAGTTCTTTTTACTGTAAGTGCACGTATGTTTTCTATAACTTGTAAAACACAAAATGTAATTTCTGTAAATATTATATGTAAGTGCATTATTATACATGTCATGTAAAAATGGTAACTTGTAAAATACTAGAGAAACATATGTATAACACCTGAAAATATTTTATCACAATAAATACATCAAAGCACTTGAATTTATCAAATGTTTGTATTCTGACGTTCTTTTCCTACCCTAATGAACTGAGATGTTGTATTTTCTCGGATCATCTTCATGTCATTTTGGCTTAAATCAAATCTATTGTTGCACCTTCGAGTTCGCAAGTGTACATCATTAGGAAGAAAGCGCAATTTAAACTATACTAGAGATGCAACAATTAGTCAAACACCCAATAAATCAAATATCAATAAGTGTTTACTTCATAACAACATAAGAACCACATATATATTAATGTTATGCATTAATGTATGTTTCTCTAGTGTTTTACAAGTTATGATTGTTACATAACATAATAATGCATTTACAGATAATATTTATAGAAATTACATTTTGTGTTCTCCAAGTTACAGAAAACATATATGCACTTATAGGGGGAAAACTATAATTTTGTGCGGCTTGGGAAATTAATGGGATGAGGGTAGAAAAAAATTAGATGTTTGCTGCAGGGATATAGAAAAGATTGGATGTTTGCTACGGGGATAAAAAAAAATTTCAAAAGGTGGGGGCATAGGAAATATTGGGATTGGGCTGCAGAGGTATTTGGGCAATTGACCCAAAAAATAAATAAATATTTTCCAACTTGGGTTCTATAAGTCAGGAAATGTTCCATCAATCACCTCACTATTGTCAACATAAAAGTGGGCCAACCTTTCTGTGTTTCCTTTTCTCTGTTTATTACAGTCAACAAGGGAGTTGGCACTAGGCTTGTCCACAGGTCGGGTCCAAATAAAAAAGTTGATGTTTTATCAGTATTTTTACACCCAATCTGATTCGGATTCGATTATACATGTAATTTATCAGATCCAATGGACTCAAACATAAAATCGGGTCGGGTCTGGATTCACCCCCATCTGATCCTATGAAATCGAGCCCTGATTGTTTTATATATAAGCACATATTTGTAAAAACTTGGTTGTTTAATATGTAGTAAACTTAGTAATGCAACGTGTTTGTGTAACTTTGGTTAACTTATTTCAATTTTTTGGACAATTAACTTTTGAATTTGTATAATTTGGTTCGTTTGTTGCATGATTTATTTTAGGTGGTATAATTTGGTTGGTTTGTTGCATGATTTATTTTAAAAAGTAGATTAGTTTTTGTGTTTGTGTTAATTTATTTTAAATGGTTCGACCTAGGCCTGTCAATGGGTGTAGGCATATACATGTTATTTCCACTTACATCCCTCAACCTCTCCAAGTTCGGCCTCTTCTAGTCCGACCTAGGCATATCAATGGGTCAACTCAGACCTGACCTGGACCCGATAAAAGGCATAAAGTACCCAACTCGAAAGACTCCACAATCAATACGGGGCAGGTCCACCTCGACTTGACTCAGATTCGACCCGTTGACAGGCCTCATATTGGTACACACAATTTTTTTTGCAATCCAAAATACACCTCATTAAAAATCCAATAAAACATATACATCATCCAATGATATATATCTCGTTAAATTTTTTCTTGCATTTACTAAAAATGAGTTCATTTAACTTGAAATAGAACGACATGCACATTCTTACATTGTTATTCATTCCCTGTATTTTATATATCAACCCTTATTATGCAGCCTATGTATACTATCTCCATTCAGGAAAGCCATCTTCACTTCCTTTTGATGGGCCACCATCTTATTGATTGCTGCTAGAACAACCAATACTCTGATGGTTGATATACGAGCAACTCGACTGTAGGTGGTGAAGAAGTCGACGTCCTCCTTCTCAGTGAAATGCTTTGCAACCAGTTGGGCCTTGAACGTCTCCATAAAGCCATCGGCTTTAAGCTTTCTTTTGAAGACTCACTTGAAGCCGGTCGATTTGGCTCCTCTTGGAAGATCTACCAGCACCCACGTGCCATTCGTCATGATAGACTCCATCTCGTCATTCACAGAGCATCTATAGACTTCATCAGTTCCTTGAATGATTGTGGATCTCATTCGAATTTGTACATCAAGAAGTCTGGCCCAAAGGATTTGCTCCTTTTGATTCTCTTCAATAAAGGCTGATTTGCATCAATCTCCTCTTCAACTTGCATTGGATAAGGATTGGGGACAGCATGGTTCTCGTCTACGATCTTACCCCACACACTTTGAGAGAATTCAATTGCGGTGGCTATTTAAACCGCAGCTCGAACGAAGTGACTTCGGTCTTGGAGTGTGGAACTCGGTGTCTCGATGGTCCACTTAGTCCTTCGATTGACACTCTTGAGCGAAGTGACCTAGCTAGTGGCACTTGTAGCAGAGCCCCAATGTATTCTACTTCACCTTCGGGTTTTAAACCTCCAAATTTTTTGGATCAAAATTATTAGGTTTCTTACCCTTCTTCTTAAACTTCCTTTGATCGGTCTTGAACTCCATCATGTTGGCCTGAGTGGACTGCAATGCATAACACCTTCAGAAATTGTTGGTTTTTTGAAAGATATGGTTATTAAGTTTCTGTGTGTGTGCTGATGAATTGGTTGTGATGCTTAGTTCAGGTTAGTCTAGGATTCAGTTACACTAAGTGTAGATTCAAGTCTTCAGACATCTGTATTAGACACAGTAACTTATGGGATACAACTCGTTGGAATTTTGAAACTTGTGGGGGATTATTGGTTTTTCAAAGATTTTTTCAAAAAATAAAGTTTCAAAATTTTATATTTGGTATAAAAATATATTAATATATTTACTTCAAACTTTAGTCCCTCACATGCTTTCAAATAATCACCAATTAGTTAAGTATAGGGCTTGATTATAATATTGACATGGGCTATATATATATATGGATGTGTAGTACATATCATGTGAATGTGGACTTGACATGATTCATGTATGTTGGCTAATGAAGTAGGTATATTGGACTCTAATTATGAAATTAAATATGCAAGATTCATATGTGTGGAATTCCTAGATAAACCTAGGATGGAATGAACCATATTTAATATATTAACTATGTAGAATTCATTAATGTAGGATTTCTATGATGAACCTAGGGTAGAATGAAGCAATAAATATGCATGGTTCTCAATCTAATGATCTACCTAGGTTATATACATGAATTGACAATAAAATAATACATTATGTACCTTGAATTAGTCATTCCCATTGAATATGGATCGATGAACTATGCATGGAATAACTGTAAGTCCATTATTCTTAAATTGAATGGGTACCTTGAATTTGGAGATGACTCTTGGGCAACTTAGAGGCCTATATAAAAGGACTTGTGTACGCCATCTCATCCATAGAAATCACAAAGTGTGTATCCACTCAAAGAGAGAGAGAGAGTCTCTTGTGAGAGTTTGTGAGAGATAGCCCTAATGTCATATTATTCCAGCTACCCGAGTGCTTTTGTGGTGATAGAGTTCTAAGCCAGTTTGTGATTTCACCTGAGCGTGCACTCTGTGTGGGCTTGGTAGATCTTGGGGGTGATTTTTCGATTTTTGACTTCTGCACTGGAAGGAGCCGAATAACACCTTAAGCGTCACAGCGGGATTCATCCATCTATTCATCTCTCAGCCTTTCTCTTTCTCTCTATTGTTTCAGTATTATATTTTACTAAATTTTTGTATCTTCACCCCATTATTATCTAATCCTGTAAGAAGCACTGCCAAAACATTTCTCACATGTTCTCCTAGTAAATGTGCATTCCATTCAAGATAGCTTCAATTTGGGTCCGCCATATAGCCATGCCCCCATGGGGACCCTGGCTTGCAAAATCCGAGACGAGTTCCTATGAGCATCCGGTCCACGCCACTGTTTGCCAGTGATCCACAACTAAAATAAACATGTTCTAGAAGAGTCTACGGGATTGAGGTATGTGGCTTGCAAAAGAACGGGGAGTTGCTATACGCGAAGGATGAATACACGTGGAAGATTATAGCTGGGACTCGCCTCTGGGTTAGATACACCTTCCAGCCAGGGAGGACACCATGTTTTCCTTTCTTTATTTTCTTCATTTTCTTTTCTTATCTTCCCATTTTCGGATTTTGTAATTCGACTTCAGTAATGAAATCGGATAAAAAAATCAACCTTTTTTTAATAGAAAAAAATGTATATCTATATTAATAACCAAAAAAATTATTTACCCTTGCCTCACATGTTTTATTTTTGGAAAATTAATTAAGGGTCCCTATGATCACCCTCCTATTATTTTTAGGTCCCTGAAAATTTTTAAGTTTTTTTTAGTTCTCTGAGGCAGAGAAAAATTATCTTTAGGTCCCTCCACTCAAATGTTGTTCAAAAATAACAAAAATGCCTTCACCCAATTTTGCGAAGGTCAACAACGTACTGGAAAGTATTGACAGTGTACTACATATACTTACCAATGTACTAAGGAGTATTTATAATGTACCAAAATAATTAGGTAGAGGGCATTTTATGCGAAGGTTACCAATATATTAGTGAGTGTTAATAGTGTACCAGGGATACTTAACAATGTACTTCTATGTTAACAGTATACTAAAAATAAATTAGGTGTGAGCATTTCAGCATTTTTGAACAACATCCAACTGGAGGGACCTAAAGATAAATTTTCACCATCTTAGGGGCCTAAAAAAACTTAAAAATTTTCAATGATCTAAAAATAATAGATGGGTGATTACACAACCCTAATTAATTTTTTTGTTAGACAAACAGTAGACATATATCTACTTCATTATAAGACATATACCATAGATGATGTATGAATTAGGGGTGATTTTCCCCCACATGTTACATACATTAACATCGCCTCACATGTTACATGCATTAACATCAACGTGCTCCTCGTTTGACATGCATAATGCATTGCTTACCCAACTTTGTGATATCCACTAAAAGAGAAAACTCTTCTCCCTATCTCCTCCACCAAATCAGTATATATATATAAAAGAGAACTTTGTGATATCAACCTTGATTAATCTCTTCTCACATAGAAGAATTTTTATTATTATTATTAGGTTGCTTGTTTTACAGAGGATCAAAAATTAAAATTTTGAATTAGGTTACTTGCTTTTAAGTAGAGGACCAATTTTTTTTTTATCATCTAGGGTTTGTGATGATTGAGGGTTTTTGATCTAGGGTTTGTGATGATTGGGGGTTTTTGATCTAGGGTTTGTGGTGATTGGGGTTTTTTATTTTTGGATTCAATTATTGAATTCGTGACATGCTTAAATCTGTGTTATGAGCACATTGTTTGGTTCTTAAGAGAGAGAACAAAACAGATCCACTAACCTTACATTTGACCAAATCATACGGTCGCAACCTATCGAAAATAGAGAAATATTCAAAATTAAAATTTAAAGGCAATAATCATCATTTACAGATATATAAATTATAGAATAAGGGGTGGTGCAAAAAAGAATTGAACATTGAATTAATTAGTGTTTGTGCATGTCTATAAAAACTAAGACATAGTGATGAATGATAATAGCAAGAAATGTATGGGGATGATTTTTTTTTTAGTTGTTAGTTGCATGGGAAATGAAGTGTATTTTCATGTGTGAGATATGTAAGGCTATTTTTTAGTGTAATATAGTTTCATGAAAGCATTGCTTTAGAGTTTGTAATTAATACGGTTTGGTGTTTTTTTTTTTTTTTGTTAAACAGGGTCTTTGGTTCTTCTTTCATGTAGACATAGTAGGACAAGCTTTGTGAGAAATGACTAAAGTTTGCAATTAATACAATTTTATTTTATTTTTTTATTGTTAAACAGGTTCGTCTTTGATGTAAACATGGCAGGGCAAAAGCTTTGGAGGGCATGATTTTGAAGGGACACCTTTTGAAGGGATTAATGTAGTTGAATTTCATATTGTGTTGTTACTGTTATTGCTGTTTGAGATGTAGTTGGTGCTGTTTGAAATTTGCAACAGGGCTGATTCACTAATGAAATGTAATTTGTAACATGGCCTCTGCTTGAGGAGTTAGACATTGAATATGTTATTACACACTTTCAATTTCACGTTCTGTAGATGAGAAGTTAGACAGTGATTGAAATGAGGAGTTAGTTGTTGTTGTTTGAAATGTTGACTCTTTATTTCATTGTAAAATTGATTGTTTGGCTCTTTTGTTCAGACTAACTCCTGGATGGGTGGTATGAAAAATAAAAATGCTTCAATTGATAAATGCATCAGCTAATTCAACCAGGAAGTATGATGCACTCAGCTGTAGTTTATATAGACCTTCCTAGTTTATATAGACCTTCCTGATTACTTGTTTCTGGAACCTTACTTGAATAACAAAATTAGAAACAACATTACTGAACACCATCCATACATTACATATTACTTAACACCTTTCATTCATTACATAATCTGAACCACACCTTTCATTCATTACATAATCTGAACCACCAAGTTTCATTACAAAATCAGAACCAATAACATCACATAATCTGAACCAACATTCAAAATGATTACAATATGAATAAAAGTTACACATTTGTTCTAAATAAAATTGCATGCATTTTTTTCTTTTTTAAGCCTTGGTCATATGTTGAAAAGCAAGCAACCAAGCAACCTAAATCAAAACAAGTGTTGTTGGAATCACATCTTGGACACTTGAGGGACTGTTCTGGCTAGGGCCTCACCTTCCTCTCTTGCTGCTGCTGCTGCTGTGGATTCTTCTTCTGGTTGTGGTGTTGTGATGGTTTGGAGCATAATAGCATGTCTTCTAAAGTGTGGGTTACCATGGCCTGTTTGGATTCCAATACAACAAGAATTAATATTATGAAACAAGGAATTAATACTATTAACAGAAGGGAGAGACAATTCAAAAAGTCTGATAAAGTGACTATGGAGTTAATAAAGTCTGTCTAAGAAAGTCCATGGGCAGTAGGCAAACCTTACCACACCAATTCAACACAATTGAGATTTTTTTTGTAGAAAGTTGATAAATATAATAGACTAATTATAGATTATTTTCAACAGAAAGGTCACAGAATTGCATTGATGTTTGCAATCCCATTGATTTTGTACATATGTGAATTTGAACCAAATCCCCCAACACAAGATATCTGCAAAGGATTATATTGAATTAAAATAGTTGATAATCTGGAGTAGTTGATAATCAGGAGGTACATAAAGTGAAAACTTTATATTTTTTCCTTCACCATCATATTAAAGCACCACAGAGAAAAGAAAAGGGAAGTTTCAGACTAACAATATTAGGCAGCAATGACATACCATAGAAGTAACTCCATTTAGCACATTTTCAATGACTCAAGTACAAGCAGGTTTCCTGCACCCAAAAATTACAGGGTTCCTCAGCTCTATACATCTGCATGAATTATATGTTGGAAAAAAAATTGTTTTACCTTGGTGCCATTCAACACTGTCAGCCCAATAACCGTGTACATTTGAAAACATTGAACACTTACATTGAAAGCACAAAACATTATTCATTCATTGATTATAACATTATCTGAAATGGTTAAAGTTTTCGAAAAAAATAAAATACTTTGACTAATCAAAATGGTCTTCCTGCATCGGTTATTATATCAGTTATGAAAGTAGTCATGGATCAAATATTATAGGTGGTTACTTGCATTACTACACAGCAAATAAACAGGAACTGCTGGAACCTGTAGTTTTCACTTTTTTAAAACAGTCAACATAGATTCCTTGTTGATTTTGATTGTAATTAATGTTTGTTATAAAACTTCCACATCATGGATCATTAAAACTCATGGTCATGTCTATCTTGTGAGATAGAAACTTGTAAAAAAAAAGTCATGTAATGGGGATCAATTCAATGACAAGTTAGTGGGTCTGATAGGATCGATTCAATTCAAATGATGCATCTACATAGAAAGCACATAACACTTACAATTCATGTATAGCATCAAAGTTCATAATATTTTTAAGATATCATAGTAGTAGAACATCATGTAAACATGATCTTTTAATTAAAAACAAACATTCATGATCACTTCATCATATCTAAATCCATTCAGTTGCCAGATTCACACAAAGCAAAACTCAACACACAAATCACAAGGATATCAAAGCAGAGGACCTTGAGTCCTTGTCTTGTGAGTTGTTACTTGTTAGAGAGGTGAAAGATTGTTTGACCATTGACATATATAAACCAACCGAGAAACAGAGGAAAACTCAACAAAAAAAATAAGTCAAACCACCATCCATGAGTTCCCAACATGGTATTATAAAACTGTAACATATTAACATGACCACATGAGCCCCTCTCCTTATCAACCAACAACTAAACAAGGTCCAAATTCCTCCTTTGATGTTTAATTTGAATGTATAAGCCCTTTTATTATCTTATAGGGCCTAATAAAAAAAAGGTTGATGTGAGAGAGAGAGAGACAGACCTCTGTTTGGAGACCAAAGTGGAGTAGTGGACGACGAGGTGACGAGTGGCCAAGTTGGGGACTTCTCTTGCAGACAGAGACAGTGCAATGTCAACTTGTCAACCCTAGATGAAAAACCCCAAACATCACAAACTCTAGATAAAAACCCTAATAATAGAGAGAGAGAGAGAGAGAGAGAGACCTGGAATCGGGGTCGCCGGGGGTCGGTGGCGTTTGAGAGAGAGTGCAGAGAGAGATTTGAGTCGAGAGAGAGAGAGATTCGAGTCGAGAGGTTTTTAGTCCATCCGATCAAATCTGAGGGTCATCGCCGATGGTCGCCAGGGGTCGGTGGGGTTTGAGAGTGCAGAGAGAGTGGAGAGTCGAGAGAGAGATTTGAGTCGAGAGAGAGTCGCAGGGTTTTATTGAAATGTTTTGGACCATCCAATCAAATCAAATCGGACTGTCGTCACAATGGTGGTCCTTTTAACTGGGATGGGATTTTCAGATTTTTTGGCCCACGATCGAACGGCTGTCACTCGATCCCGCGCGATCGAACGGCTGGCACGCGATCCGCACGTAAAGCCCCGTCCGCACGTCCGCAGGGTATCAAAACCCTATATATATATATATATATATATGGAAGTGCTGGGTGCGACCGTGCGATCGTGCACCCCAGCGTGCGCCCAGAGTCATGGACCGTACGATCGCTGATCTCACGATCGCACGGTCCACGTTTTTTTTATTTTTTATAAAAAAAAGGGGTCAACAGGGTCACGAGTGTCTCGTACACCTCTCTCTCTCTCTCTCTCTCTCTCTCTCTCGCGTCTCTCTCTCGTCTCAATCTCTCTCTCTCTCGTACTCCTCTCGATCTCTCTCTCTAGAAAATCCAAACCCTCCGGCGACGCCGACCCCTTCCGACCCCCTTGGCCCCCTCGACGACCCCCCGACGTCCCCCTCGCGACCCCCTCCATGTCCCCACCTGCAATCCCATCGGCGACCACCTCGACGACCCCCAGACGTCCCCCCTTGGTGACCCCCTCCACGTCCCCTGCTGCAACCTCATCGACGACCACCTCACGGAGAAGCCCTCCCCTGCGATCATCCTCCGGTCATTCCTCTCTCTCCCTCAAATAGCTTGTGAATATTTTTGTCTGAATATGTTTGAATGTGTATGACTTTTGTTGAATTTCCTATTCCTCAATGTGTGTGATCATGTAGCCAATTTGTTGAATTTCATATGGCTGAATATGTGTGTTTTTTTAACATAGATTGAATGAATTTGGGGGGGGGGGGGGGGGGGGGGGGGGGTGTGTCCAGTGTGTGTGTGTGTGATTTTTTATTTTTACTGAATCCGAGATTGTTTCACATATCCCTTTATCCCATGAAAATTTTTGCTAGTTCAGGATCATGGCTCTATTAGAGTCTCACCAAAAAATATTATTGGTATTGAATGTTTGTTTTAGGTCTCACAAAAAAAGTGTGTATTGAAGGGAATAAACATGTTAAAAAGTCATTGAATTACGGTGTTTAATTCACCTTTAGGCCACTGAATAACAGCAGTAGAACTGTTTTTAAAAGAGAGAGAGATGTGTCTTAACACTTATAAGAGGGTAACAATGCATAAGAACCCATAGTAACTATAGGAACTCATAATATTATGAATGTCATCTTTTACAATTTGATTTTATTATGAGTTCTGTTGGCCAATCCACCATTACTTCAACTTGAGTTTTACTACAGGGGTTTTACTTGATACTAGTTCTAAAAAGATTTGACTCATCTTCAGATGAAAAAGGACAAGATGATCCATAGGTGGTAGAATGATCCATAGCCACCCTTAGTTTGTATTTAAGTTAAGCTTATACTAATGTTAACACATTGTTTTGTGGTATGATAAGCATATTAATTAAGACTAAGCATCTTATAAGAGTTCAGAATAATCACCCAGTGTTTCTATTGAATAAAACAGGGTATTGAGAACCACCTCTGTTGTTGCATGTTCAGCCTGTCTAAGAGTGATACATTTCAGGTTGGGCACTCAAAGACCTCACCATTGAAGTTAACAACCTGGGTGCTACGGGCCTTCTCTAATGCATGTGTAAGAGGGGAGGTTGAAGCAGCTCCTCTATGCGAATTCTTGAAGCTGGATTTTATACATGGCCTGGAAGAAAGCAGAGAGCTTTGGACTAAACAAATGGGATAAATTGACAAACCCAATTTCGAAAGATGGAAGAACCAAGCTTTTCAAAAACCAATTTCCAAAGATGGAAGAACCAACCTTTTCAAACACTAATTATAGTGGGGAAGCACACAATGTACATGAAACATGATCTTTGAATATCTTACTCGTGCACAGTAGAACATCTCATGAACCAAACAATCAGATACAATTCAATCAAATTCATACTTTCAAAATAAGAAATAGTAGACCAAAAACAAACCCAACATTGGAAGTTCTCAACAAAATGGCAAAATCCATCATTCAAATTCTTTAAAAATTGGATTTCCACACAAGATATCATGGGGAAAAAAACTTATTGTCAGTGGGAAAGCAAACAAAGTACATGAAACATGATCTTTTTAATAACTCATAATTGAGTAAAAAAAGAAAAGAAATCACACACAATTTTTTTTCCTGGTTGAAAGCAGAAGAACAAAAATGTGTACATAATCACAAATGTGAACAAAACTTGTGTAAATAAAGACAAAGCAATAATCAGGAATTGCAAGAAATGAAGCTTTAAAAAAAGGGAAAAAATGGAGGTTCATGTTCATGATTAGAACAGATTCAGTAAAAAAAAAAAAACACACACACACACACCCACAAATTCATTCAATCCCTGTTAAAAAAACTATCACTTAAAATCTTTTTTATGCTAGTCTTCATTTAACAATTTAAAAATATGAATGATTAACACTTCCATTTCAATAGGAAAAGAAAGAATAAAATGTTGTTTTATTCAATAGAAAACAATGTGCTGGGTGATTATTCTGAACTCTTATAATATGCTCAGTCTTAATTAATATGCTTATCATACCACAAAACAATGTGTTAACATTAGTATCAGCTTAAATTAAATACAAACTAAGGGTGGCTATGGCTCATTCTACCACCTATGGATCATCTTGTTCTTTTTCACCTGAAGATGAGTCAAATCTTTTTAGAACCAGTATCAAGTAAAACCCCTATAGTAAAACTCAAGTTGAAGTAATGGTGGATTGGCCAACAGAACTCATAATAAAATCAAATTGTAAAAGATGACATTCATGATATTATGAGTTCCTATAGTTACTATGGGTTCTATGCATTGTTACCCTCTTAGAAGTGTTAAGATACATCTCTATCTCTTTTAAAAACAATTCTACTGTTGTTATTCAATGACCTAAAGCTGAATTAAACACTGTAATTCAATGACTTTTTAACATGTTTATTCCCTTCAATACACTTTTTTTTTTGTGAGACCTAAAACAATATTCAATACCAATAATATTTTTTGGTGAGACTCTAACAGAACCATGATCCTGAACCAGCAAAAATTGTCATGGGATAAAGGGATATGTGAAACAATCTCAGATTCAGTAAAAATAAAAAATCACACACACACACACACACACACACACAGAGAGAGAGAGACACACACACACCCCCACAAATTCATTCAATCCCTGTTAAAAAAACACACATATTCAGCCATATGAAATTCAACAAAGTGGCTACACGATCACACACATTGAGGCATACGAAATTCAACAAAAATCAAACACATTCAAACATATTCAGACAAAAATATTCACAAGCTATTTGAGGGAGAGAGAGGAATGACCGGAGGATGATCGCAGGGGAGGGCTTCTTCGTGAAGTGATCGTCATTGGGGTTGCAGCAGAGGACGTGGAGGGGGACACCAAGGGGGGACGTCGGGGGGTCGTTGAGGTGGTCGCTGATGGGATTGCAGCTGGGGACATGGAGGGGGTCGCGAGGGGGACGTCGGGGGGGTCGTCGAGGGGGTCGCGAGGGGGACGTCGGGGGGTCGTCGAGGGGGCCAAGGGGTCGGAAGGGGTCGGCGTCGTCGGAGGGTTTGGATTTTCGAGAGAGAGATCGAGAGGAGTACGAGAGAGAGAGAGAGAGAGACAAGAGAGAGAGAGAGTGGTGTACGAGACACTCGTGACCTCTGTTGACCCCTTTTTTTAAATAAAAAAAAAGTGAACCGTGCGATCACGAGATTAACGATCGCACGGTCCATGCACGACCGCACAGTCACACCCAACAATTTCCTATATATATATATATATATATATATGTGGAAATGATACGGTGCGGGTCGTGTGGATGTGCGGCGTCGACCACGGGCTATCGATCACGGGTTCATCGCGGGTCCATCGCATCAGACGGTCGAGGGCGATTCATCTCGACCGTTGGATGCAATGGACTCGCGATCGGATGACTCACGTCGAATCTGCACGACCGCACGACCCGCATATTATCACTCACGTGTGTGTGTGTGTATATATATATATACACTGATTTGGTGGAGGAGACAGGGAGAAGAGTTTTCTCTTTCAGTTGATATCACAAAGTTGGGTAAGCAATGCATTATGCATGTCAAACGAGGAGCACGTTGATGTTAATGCATGTAGCATGTGAGGCGATGTTAATATATATATATATATATATCCACACACACGTACAATATATGTATATATATACAAAGATATTTGATTTTCACTTCCATTTGATCTCTACATGCGCTTCAATGGCTACCCATTTCACCAAAACAAGAATCTTGGGCCGTGTCAAAGCAAATAAGGGTCTCTGGTCTCTACTACCATCTTGGGCCGTGTCAAAGCAAATAAGGGTCTCTGGTCTCTACTACCATCGACACTGCTTTCAAATCCTTCTTTACCAACAAAGCCTCAAAATGGGATTTTGGGACGATTTGTGCCTTTCATTTTGGGCCGTCGATACGAGTCGGTGGAAGCTGGTGACACCTGCAATGTTGAAGATGGTGATCAGGTTGGATTGGGTCTTCTGCCCTTCTTTTTTTTTTTTTTTTTTTAGGTGCGTTTGGGTCAACCCGAACCCAAATATGAGCAACATAAACATAATTTAAGTTGGGTTTAAGTTGAAGATTCGGGTAACTCAAACCAACCCTAAGTTTCTATGTTTAAGTAAAAAAACAAGTTACGTGTACGGTAAAATTTGAATTGTACAGTTTATTTTTATGTAGAATTTTTCATTTTTGTAGTTTTCATATTTTTATTTTCTAAATTAAAATGTTTCTCATTGTTTCATTTTTTTTTTGTTTCGGTTTTCTATTTTTTAGTCCTTGCAAACTATATGATTTACTGATCGATCCCTCACTTCTTCATATTTCAGTTTAAGTCTCTAGATTTAAAGAAAATGTTTTTTATTAGTCCCTGGTAGGAACCTATCACTAAATTATTTGGTTTTATTTTTAGTCCTTGGGAGGGATTAAAAATGAGCATATTTTTTTCATCTGGGGACTTAAACTGAAATATGAAGCAGTGAGGGATCGATCACTAAATCATATAATTTATGGGACTTAAAAATGAAAAACCATTTTTGTTTTTGTTATGCAGATAATTGACTCTTACAATGTTTTAATTATTTAAAATAAGAGATTTTTAATTTAAATCCCTGTAAACATGTCTATTTAGGGATCGATCCCTCCCTTATTCATATTTCTTTTTAAGTTCTCATATTCAACCGCCTATTTAGTTTTTAGCTCCTCCGTCAAATGTTCGTCCATACACCATTAATTTGTGAAATGTGATTTTATTTTTAAGTCCCTGTAAACTGTGTTATTTAGTGATCAGTCCCTCATTTCTTCATTTTTTATAGAGACTGATCACTAAATAACACAGTTTACATGGACTTAAAAATAAAATCACATTTCACAAATTAACAGTAGATGGACGGACATTTGACGGATGGACTAAAAACTAAATAGACGGTTGAATATGAAGAGTTAAAAAGAAATATGAAGAAGGGATAGATCGATCCCTAAATAGACATGTTTATAGAGACTTAAAACTAAAAATCCCTTAAAATAATACATTTTTCAATTCAAACCCAAACTCAACCTAAACTAGAACAAAATCTGATAGGCTGAGTTCGGGTTGAGCTTCTCAAACCCGAGGGTCAGGTTAGGGTGGGTTTGTATTTCTCTGACCTCGGGTTGGATTCGGGGTGATCTCCGACCCAATCTAATCTGCCGAAGTTGCACCCCTACTTTTTTTGGTTTTCTCTATTTGTTCTGCCTTTGATTCAATTGGGTTTGTCCAGAAGAGGATTTCTTTTTTGGTGAAAATATTGAATGATTATGTCTTCTTTGACGAAATGTTTATTTAGAGATGTATGTATTTGATGTTCGGAAACATATTCGGATGATTTTACTTTTGCAGAAATCATAACTAATCAAAATATGTTTCCAATTTTCAAACTCCCCAAGTGATCTCAACTTCTGAAGAAAACAAATAATAAATAAATAAATAAATAAAAACTTTTGATAAACAATGAAAAAAAGTGTTTTTGCAAATCTATCAAAATTATGTTAACTGAGAACCTAATTTTAAAAATAATTTTAATTGAAAAAATCCCTTTCAAACTTGTTTTTAAATGCTAAAAAATAGCTTTAATTGAAAGAATCCCTTTCAAACTTGTTTTTAAATGCTACCTACCGCATTCACCATTCCAATCCTATCATATACATAATGTATCATTGCTAAAGCACCCAAGTATCTCTCAACAAATTCTCCATGTGAAGCATAATCTAGAAAAAATTTGGTAGGTAAGTGTTTTGTTTTATTTTTTGGTTAAACTCAGGACCCTCAATGAAGAAAGGGTTCCTCTGCCAAATTGCAAAGAAGTGGCAAAATAACTTACAAACACAAGGCTAATTTAGCAATGGGATAAGGTTTTGACAATAAGTTGTCCTAATTTTAGAGAATAAAAAGTCCATCAATTTTGTTCATATTTACATTTGTTAAAATTGGGATAAAAAATAGAAATAAATGTTATCACAGCCTTTAGGTTGAACAAAATATCTTCATTTTCATTTCAAAATTGGGACCTCTCCGCAGTTTATCCTGATTGTTTTTAATACTAAAGAAGGATAAGCTGTCCTCCCACTCACTTATCCCTATAATTACCCCTTATCCCACCCCTTAATCTAGAGCTGACAATCAAAGTGGGTCTGCACGTTTTTGTGAGCCTATTTTAATATTTATTGATACATTTTTCATGAAATATGGATGATATTTCTAGTATTTTTGCAATAACGTAGGCACCAACCAGTGGATGCAATTCACAATGTTTACCTAGTCTATTTATTGTTCATGCATTCCACAGAACAAGGCATTGTTGAAACTTTAACTCTTTGTACTAGTACCTTAACAAATTTGTATCCTTTTACTCACTTTCATCATGGTTTGTTTCAATTATTTGAAAAATGTTGTAAAATAATAAAATGTAATGGAAATAACAAACTCCAGTTCTGCCAACCCCTGGTCCAAAGTATCATTATTCTCCACCATATATTTCGCCAAATTTGTTTTAAATGTCTGCAAATCGAAATAGGATATATGTAATCACTTGGTGTGATGTAGTCACTATTGGTGATCTTGAATTTGAGGGCAATGTTTCTTGATGTTTGTGTTCATGTTGAGCTCTTTTAATATCTCCAGCTACATAATTATTTCTTGATTGTATTTCAAATGCTACAAAATTCTCCATCTTGTCTATATGATGATTCAAGAAAAGAACAATGGTGTTTTATAATTCATTAGTTTGTTTATGGATTCCTTTCCCTTCAACATTAGGCATCTCTTCTCTAATTATGTGTGTGTGCCAGCTATGCATCGACATTAATAAAGTTAGTTCACTATGGATAATGGATTACAGTTGAATTTCTATAGACATGTCATATATCCTTGAGACATGAGTTGTTGAGCTCATCTGTTTCTAATCAATCTGCAAAACCACTATTGCAAATGAAGAGGTTATGGCTACGGTCAATGTTAGAGATTTGAAAGTATATGATGTTGAATTTGGTGGATTGTGTCTCTTCAGGCTGTTCTTTGATGCCATATTTGGATGGAAAGATCATTCAACAGATACATTTTTACTTATTTACTTTGAACTTAAAGAGATGCCTTTGTTTCCAGTCCTATAGAATTTGCTTTCTGTTGTGACATAGTTGCATTAATCTACGATATTCTGTCGTAAACAGGTCTTGGATTTTCCAGGAGGAAGAGTTGCACTTAATCCTGAAATGAAATTTCTGCCCGAGTCAGCTGAAGAACAGATTAGCTGCTATAGCGTTCTCGATGATCGTGGCCAACTGATCAATGGAAGCACCTTCCAAGATGTATGTCATTTTTAATCATATTGTATTATTGCTTCAAGTAAGTCAATCACCACCAACAAAAATACCCATCTAAGGTAGCATTTGGAAGCACGTTTGGTTGATTCTGCTTTTGCAAAAATCTAGCTTAATCCAGACGTGTTTTCAAACGCCCCAAACTGTCTCAATTTTTTCAAAAAGCGAAAAATAGCTTTTAGTTATAAACGATGAAAAAAACAGCTTTTTAGTAATCTAACTTTAAGGAAAAAGACACTTTTCAAAACGGGTTTGCAAACAGAACCTGAATCTTTTCCTTTTTCATCAGATAAGCAAGGAACTCGCGATCAAGATGTACAGTCAGATGGTAACTCTGCAGGTCATGGACACCATATTCTATGAAGCACAGAGGCAAGGAAGGATCTCCATGTACATTCCTTCTACCGGGGAAGAAGCCATTAACATCGCTTCAGCAGCAGCACTAACTGGAGATGACGTCGTATTTCCTCAAGTTAAGATTATTTTGAAAATAAAAATTAAAAATGAATCCATATTCAAAATTTTCTTACTTGTACTAGCAAATGTTGAACCATGAATGCAGTACAGGGAACCTGGTATCTTATTATGGCGTGGATTTACCCTCCAAGAATTTGCGAACCAGCTGTTCGGTAACAAGGCTGATTATGGGAAAGGGCGACTGATGCCGATCCACTATGGTTCTAAAAAGCTTAATTATTTCACTGTATCATCTCCAATTGTGTAAGCTTTCTGACTATCCACAATGAAGCAATTGTAATTAGAGTTGTTTATATTTCTCTCAATCAATGTTTTTTATTTTCATTACACAGATCCCTCAAGCTGTAGGAGCTGCTTATTCGCTAAAGATGGATAAGAGAAATGCATGTGCAGTTGCTTTCTTTGGAGATGGAAGCACAAGTGAGGTAAATCAAAACTGTAATTCAAAACAATCGATGAAAATCTTATGCAACACTGCATTCTTATTGATGTCAAAATAATGTGATGGGGAGATTTCCATGCTGCAATGAATTTCGCAGCAGTATTGGATGTTCCGATCATCTTTATATGTCGCAACAATGGCTGGGCGATTAGTACCCCCACATCTCAACAGTTTAAAAGTTAGTATCAAGCTCAGAATTTTCTCTCATTTGAGCTTTTCTTTTTAGTACATTCAATGGTGGATGATGAGACTTCTATGTGTGTTTGTTGAACCATAGGTGATGGTGTGGTTGTAAGAGGTCAAGCTTATGGGATTCGCAGTATCCGCGTTGATGGCAATGATGCTCTTGCTCTTTATAGCGCAGTTCATGCAGCTCGCAATATGGCTGTCAGTGAATGCAGACCAATTTTAATTGAGGTTGGTTGATTTTTTTTTTTTTGTGGAATTATATACAAATCAAATCACTATTGTTCTACCTGAAAAATATTTTCAAATTCTTGGTAGTGTAAGGGCATATGTTTCTTGTCAAGTAGATCATGGTAGTGGAAGGATCTAATATGATATGGGGGTAGAAACCTAAAAAAGTGATGGGCAGAGCCAGAGCATATTCTCTCTCAAGTAAAAATCATAATCCAAATTTAATACTGAATAAAGAAAGCTGGTTACCATGGTATTTATTAGAACATTTGATTCTTGAGCCAGGTTAATTTTGATTTGACTAGGTATGTTTTCTTCTAAGGTAGTGTTTGGAACATGTTTGAATGATTCTGGTTTTGTAGGAACCCTTTTAATTATAAACCGAAAAAGAAGCTTTTCAGGAATCTAATTTTCAGGAAAACGTGGAAATCTAAATTCAAAAGCAGTTTTAAGTAAAAGCTCACTTTCAAACCTATTTCCAAACGCTATCAAGAATCCATTATGTTACTAAATTTCTGTTTGACATGAAGTTATATTGTTTGCCAATTAAATTGTAGGCATTAACATATAGAGCAGGCCAGCACTCCACATCAGAAGAAGGCTTGACAAAATATCGCCTGGCCGATGAAGTCGAGTACTGGCGGACATCAAGGGATCCAATCGCCAGATTCAGGAAATGGATTGAGAGGAATGAATGGTGGTGTGATGTGGACGAACCCGCGCTTCAAACCAACTTAAGGAAAGAGGTTTGTTTTCTATAAAACAGTAACTGAATGGCTTCTTTAGGTACTGACACACTAAGTCCTTTTTTTAGCCGCATTGGCAGTCCCCACATCACTAATGCAGTATATACTCTACTATGTTAGTATACTTCAGAAGACTGAATGTAACATTTTTCTTTTTCTATTTAACTGATATGGGCTTGGCATGCAGTTGTTGCATGCGATAGAGGTCGCGGAGAAATTAGAGAAACCCTTGCTCAAAGAACTTTTCACTGATGTTTATGATGAACTTCCTTCGAACCTCAGCAAGCAAGAGAGGGAGGTTCGTCGAATGGTCGAGAAACATCCATCAGACTTCCCAGCTGATGTACCTTTGTAGATGGTTGGTGATGTCTGCTTCTTTAGAGCATCTGCTGATGAGTTCAAGTCAGATGATTTAAAAGTCTTTGGTGTATATGAAGCCAAGCTCAAGTTGCACAAAACGGAAGAATAAAAGAAATGCAATGTGGATATATGCAACTCATTATAGCTGGCTATCAATGTTTGTATACAATAAAATGTGGATGTTTGACATTCAATAATAAAATTGGTTTTTAAGAAAGAAGTACATATTGTACAAAACTGGTTTTAAAGCATGTAATTTCACTTTTTCTACAAAAGTTTGTTTGACTATGGGATAAATGGTGGGATAAGAAGAAGTGTGGAGATAAGTGGGGGAGAAAATTTATCATATTTGTTTTAATAAATAATCATAATAAAATGCGATCAATTATTTCGATTTTGAAATACAAAAAGGATTTTGTGTTTTGCCAAAGGCTAAACAAGATTTCTTACCTCTTTTTGTTTGTATTTTGATAAATGTGAATAACAACATAATGGATGGCTAAACTAGCCTATGTGGTTTAATACAATTTATTGGAGTATATGCTTAATTTTATTGAGTATATGCTTCATCACATGAATTATACCCCTCTATAAAATAAAAATTAAAGCAGGGAGCTGGTGACTGCCTAACATTTTTTTAAAATTCTCCATGGATACTATAGTTGGTTTGAGATATATAAAAATTGAGATACAAACACGTGTTCGTGACATGATCTCAAGGAGATGCACATAATATTTTTTTTTTGGTAGGTCCCTGGTGAGGGACACAAAATTACATACAATTATCACATTTTACAAGTATGCTCTAAGATTTCTAAGAGGACTTAGATGTCCCTTGACTATATCAGCAATCCACCGGTCCTCAAGTCCAGTAGTATGCCTATTCTGTTGAGTTGAGCAAGCTTTCCTCGCCAATGCATCAGCTGGTGCAACTAGACTCTTATCCACCTTAACTGCCCTCACAAAAAATTTCTGATCTTGTAGGCTTTGGAGCAACAGCCCAACAAAAGACAAGTGAATAGGCAGATTCGTAAGATCCCGAATAAGAGATACAATTCCTATGGAATCCGAGCATGCATATATAGCTGAAGCCCCCACTCGTATTGCCATACTAAGGCCCATGTACACTACTTCAGCTTCAACTGTCAAAACAGCACGCCATGGCCAACCTGCACACCCTGCAGCTATAATAGAAAAAGGCTCAGGGCGAACTAGAACATGTCCCGATCCCGCTGCTCCACTATCCTGTTGAACACTCCCATCAGTGAATAGCCATATCCATTGAAAAGCCCTTAGAGGTCCCCCTGGAAGTTGACCTTCATGCCAACTAACCACTTGGTTAGACTTGACAACCTGCATAAAAGCTTGAGGATGACATATCATTTGACCAAGTTCCTGGGCATGACCAAAAACTCTATACATGACTTGCATCGGAGTCTCTATCACCCCTTTGTATATACGAGCATTGCGGCTCTTCCAAATGTGCCACAAAGTAAGGGTAAACAAAATTAACTTGTTACGTCGGGCAACTCCATGCCCCCATTCTGGGTCAGAAAAAATATGCGCCCATTGACCACCACTCCAAGTTCTCACCGGTGGTTGAAGATGGCTTGGAATCATACTCCAACAACGAACTGCATGATCACATTGAAGAAGAAGATGCACTAAGGATTCCGGTCTTTGTCCACGCATTGGGCATAAAAGAGGCACATGAATCCCAAGCCGATCCAAATTCATCTTCGTGGGTAGACAATCAAGGATCATACACCATAAGAAAATTTAATTCTAGGAAAAATAGGCAACCTCCAAATGATTTTCCATATGTGTTTATTCACATCAACTATAGGAGAGAGGAGGTGGCTATAAATTTGAGACAGCTTTGGCATACCTGTGGCTTCATCTTCCCAAGCCCACTGCTGTAAAGAGGGGGAGTCCTCATTTGGAGCTAAATGAGCAACAATTTGTTGTACCCAATATGGGGGAAGTAATCGATTTTAAATATTTAAATTCCACCTCCCCTGCTGAATACATGAGTTCAATCTAAAATCCAATGAGGCCAACTCCATGTTAACAAAAGTAGGAACTCTAGTAATTGGGACCACAGTAAGCCGTGAGTCCTGAAATATCAATCGATGATGGATCTATGATATTTCTTTGGCAGTGCATTCGAGCAATCTTCATAGCTCCAACAATCATTCTCCAAAATATGGATGACTTGCTAGGTGTGGGTATCTCCCAAGGATTACCCATCCATCTATATTTAAGTCTCATTACTTAACTCCATAGGGACAGTGGATCCATTAACAACTGAAAAGCACGTTTAACTAGGATAGCGTTCCTCGGAGGAGTCATTTGATAGAGGCCAAGACCTCCTTCCTTAATTGGCTTAGCCACTTTTTCTCATGCAACATAATGAATATTTTTCTTAGGATTTCCACCTCCCCATAGGAACTGTCTTATCAAGACCTCCATTCTATTGACTACCCAATCGGGAACCCAAGTAGAATGGAATGGAAAAAGAGGAAGCATCTAAATGACTAACCTGAGAACGACAACTCTATCCGCCGTAGAGAGAAACCCGGTCATCCACGGTTGCAATCGCTAAGTAATATTATCTAGAAATCGGATAAAAACCTCCTTTGGTACCCAACTACCATAAAGATTAAGATCAAGGTATCTGCCTCCTTCAAAAGCTATTCGCATATGTAGAATACTAGTCATCCACCTGCATGAACGATGAGGAACTGATGTCAAAAAAGATATAGGTGATTTCTGCATATTCACCTTTAATCCAGTGACTGCCCCAAACTCATGACAAATAGATCTCACAATATGACATTGTGAAGGTTGTGGTGATGTCACCATAAGTAAGTCATCAGCAAATAATAAATGTGAAATATTATGAGACCAATTTGTGCCTTGACAAGGTGGATATGGAGAATAACCCCATAAAGAACCATTTACTTCCTCCCTTCGACAGAGAGCAGATAAAACCTCCGCTACTAATACATACAAGTAAGGGGAAAGGGGATCCCCTTGCCTAAGCCCTCTCTTTCTATGAAACCACCTTGTGGAAGATCCATTCAGCAATACCGCTGTTCGGCCATACGTGACACAAGTCCGAATCCAATTAATCCATTTCAATTCAAATGAAAACCCTTTTAAATCTAGCCTGAGGCATTGTTGAGAAATCAAGTACATATTTCCACATTGTTTTACCCAAAAAAAAAGTACATATTTCTACATTGGTTAGAGATAAAAACCATCTTAGATTGCATCTGAATGTGCGATTAAAACGCAAAGATTCTTAAAATCTTACATTCAAACTCAACTTTTGAAAAGCGTTGTTTCGTTAGCCTATCAATCACTGGTTTTTTTTGTCTAAAAAAACAAGAGGGTTGTTTATAAAACTAAATATTGAAAATGTGTTTAGATCTAGGTTTAGGAGTCTTTCACTTTTCAAATGCAAAATCTATGGAGATCCAAACAGCGCCGTAATCTACTTTCCCCAAGTCCGCATGGTTGTAAACAGTTAATTCAACAACAACATGAGATAAATTCTACTTTTCTTCTCAACTTATTAGATATGGCATTATAATCTCCAATGATGTCAACAGAAAACGAACACTGATCTTGCTTGTTTCATTCGAAACAAAGAAAAAGTGATAAAAACATTCTTCAATTCAATAGCAATACATGAGGATTGCTTCACTGAGAAATATGGTTCTATCAGCACACAGACAGGATGTCTAACAATCACTGTCTCCTCACATTCACTGTAAAGCTGTATTGACCAAATGGTTTAAGCCATGCCAATGAAAGGTGGCCTCCACATGATAGGCTTTTACAAGGTTGAAGCAGATTGAGATTGTTCTTTCAGTGCTTCTCTCACAGCGTTCAGGAGCAACGGCATGAGCTTCTGGTTTGTCACTATGATGCCTGTATCAAGATCGAGGTATCGCCCCCTCGAGAAGTCTAAAGGGTTTCCAGATGCATCACTCACCACCCCTCCTGCTTCTGCAATCATCCCAAAAAACATAAGGAAAATCTTAACAGGATCTGTGATACATTTTTAAGCAAGGAGACTAGACGGTACTAGGTAACAGTCATAGTAAACAAAATATGAAAAACTCTTGCATTGCAGGTGGTGTCTGAATTCTCGAATATGAATCGTTGGGCAATGATCAATGGTGGGATACATTTAATGCAAATGATCATAGGCCACGCTTTACATATTCTAGGATTGATTCTGTCAGGTAATGTAGATAAGTGGTAGTAGGTTTAGCCATGTCACCAAGTAACAAACAATCAATGCACTTGTTGGACAAAACACTTCAGAAGGCACAAGTAGTGATGGTATGAGTAACATACGTTCAATCGATGAAATATGGTTGTACCACACCCCACCTTTTTCAAAGAGGAAATATTTTGTGAGTCCATGTGAGACATGGGCTTCACATGGATAAGAAGTGTCCAACACGGATTCAAAACATGAAGAGAATACGGATTATATTTGTATCCATACGTGCTGGCATTCGTTGAAACTCCACAGACAGCAATTTATTTTATATAGCAGCCCATACCATGCCTCTTTTATTTGTTTTTCTTTCCTTCAAGAAAATCAGATGTGTTCATTTTTTGCCCGTCGTTATATGATAGGTCTTTTATGGTTGAAACCATGTCTGAATTGCAAACAAGACACGGCTCACTTAAGACGTGTGTATAGCCAAAATTTGTCTTCTAAGTTTTTCAAAATCTCTCAATTTGTTCATCCCTTTCAACTAAATTATTTTCCCTCTTTTTTCCATCACTAACATCACCAGTGAGTTTGATTGGGATATGTACACCAAAAGGCCACAAACCCATCAACAATTTTGTAATTTATCAGCCACTTATCTCAAAAGAGAAGCACAATCATGAAGTTGCACATAATAATTAAGAAATGGCATACATGGTGAACATTTCATAGGGGTCTAATCAAGGTAGGCAATCGGTAATGGGAATGCTAATGTGCCATAAAGTAAATTATTGCAGGAAAAAGCGAAAAAACTAGAAGCGAAAAATATTATCGAAAGGTTTCACCATAGTTGTGTTTAATTTCTTCCAAGTTTGGTTTACAAATGCTCTGATTATTGTTGACCAGTGAAAAGTTTCCCATGTTATAGGTTGGTTCCTTGTACTTAATTATAGGTACTTGAATTTCTCATTTATATAAAGTCAACATTCCTAGCACTTAATTATAGGTACTTGAATTTCTCACTTATAAAGTCAACTATCCTCTGTAAACATTCAATTCCAAAATCAACAAAGATAGAGGAAGAAAGCAAAAATACATCTTAAAAACCTGACTATATGTTACCTGCGACCACAATGTAACCAGCTGCATGGTCCCATATCTTCTCACGATAGCCTTGATGAGGGAAACGTAAATATATGGCACCATCTCCTCTGGCCAGGGCACCATATTTCGCCTGACTATCGATCCTAACAGGTGGTGCTTGAACACCGAGTTTCTGTTTGGAAGACGTCATCAAGAGATATTTATACCAAAGATATGACGTGAAGGGGAAAGTATAGACAAACTGTTAGATGAGTGTCTCATACCTTTGCTATAGAGCTTGATAGACCATGCATGGAATGTGCCGCTTCATACGATTCAAAAAACGATGCTTCAGCTGGATTTTCTGTTGTACTAACATGAACCTGTGGAAACAGAGGAAATTAATCATTCCCAAATTGTGGGAGTGAGGGAGGGAGAGGGAGATGGAGAGAGGGAGGGAGAGGCAGGGAGGGGTAGAGAGGGAGGGAGAGAGAGGGAGGGAGGGGGAGGGGGGGAGAGGGGGAGACCTTTGTGGGTGAAGAACCATCTAACAACTGCAGAACTGATCCACCACCAATGCTCGCAGAGAAAAGACAACCAACTGAATTTTGCAATGAATGCTTCTCAGGCTCACCAATGGGTCTTGAAGGAAGATTTGGGCAGGCTAAGACACCCAATACAACTTTTCCTTCATCTAGTAACGCCAATGCAATCGCATATTGATCACCTCTGAGAAACCTAGAATCTCATCATGTAAAAGAGAAGATCAGACACAGTTATCATCGTATCAGAGAAAACATAGTAAAACACATTCTGGTTGATTTTTAAATCTGGAGCAGAACCGAACTGTACTGAATTACAGCTGATGTACTTCAATGAGAAGATAAAGGTGACTAAAATTTCATGTAATCAGGAAGCCACAAAGCTCATAAAGAGACCTGAAACCATACTGAAGTAATCTGTCAGCATGGAATATATAATTGACAATACTTGTAGGTCAGATTAAGCCTATTTAGAAGTTTATCATTTATGAAAACATTCCAATCAAATTCATAATTTTCATGTATAAAAAGTGCTATCATAATGATGACAAACAAGCCTCAACCATCTATTCTGTTTGGCTTTATGGGATCAAAGTATGTTACATCATGGTTTGAGATTACTTCCACCGATCAGTCCTCAACGTGATGTGTACTACCAATGGATTTGTGCTGAATTTCATTGCGTTCAGTTAGTATAAGTGTAACCTCTCATACTTCAACTGAAGCTAGTTGATGAGTAGGGGACTTATCTCTAGTCACAGAAATTAAGCCCCACCAACATGGGAGCAAAACTCTGTGATGTGGATCTCCCAATTCGCACATACACAAGATGTAATCGCCACCATTAGATGGATGATTTAAGATAATCTTTTACTAGATTAAATTTGAAGATTTGTTTAGATTTGATTTGTTAGGATATGGTTGATTTGATTGGTTAGGATAAGATCTGTTTTGGTCAGTTAAGATTTGATTTGTTTTGGTTAGTTATCACTTAGTTTGTTTTATTATTTAAACACATGGTTTACCCGGAATGGGGGATTATTGATGAATTTGAAGAATTATTATTTTCTCCTTCTTTACCTTTCTCTCTCTTCTTCCTCTGTCCGGCATCAATTTGGTATCAGAGCCAAACCCTAATCCTCTTTCTTTCTCTATTTTCTTCATTATCTTTCTATTATTTCTTCTCTACGGTTCTTCCTTTCTCCCTTTCACATCTCTTCTCTTCTCTTTCTATCTAAACCCTAATCCTCCTTTTCATCAAGCCCCTGTATTGCAAAAAAAAAAAAAAAGAACTGCTGTCCAGACCCACTGCAACACGGACATCACTACCGTTCAGATTTGGTTCGGCTACACATTGAAAGAAACAAATTTTTCATCATCATCATATTTTCAAATAAAGGAAGAGATGAATTCAGCCCATTGACCCATTACAGAGACCTGATCTGAGTTAAAAGAAAGCCCATCAACCAAGTCCAGTCCAGTTCACAACGACAAGCAGTTCATTGGTAAGTTGGTACAGGTAAATAAATTACACTTTGGCATTGGATTATAATCTTATCTGTTGGCTTATTTTGTCATTTGCTTAGGTCCTTTGTCAGCTTTTGAAACACCTTGATTTTCCACATATATACACTATTATCCAGTCAATTCTTTTTTTTCCCTAAGCTCTTGACGTCTGCGAGTGTTTATTTGCAATAATATAATTTATTATTCAGTGTTGATCTTCGTTTTATATCAGCATGGTGTCCAATAATGAGTTGCAAGCTAAATATAATACCTTAGAACAAAAGATTCAAACAACCGAGGATTCTGTTGTCAATTTAAACACATCTTTGAACACATCTGTAGGGGAATTACGTAATGAAATAGATAAAATATCTGAACAACTTGCCCTAATAGTGAGAACCTTGATAATCAGCCAGATAATAGTCTTCCAAATCAGAACCCTCAAGATGGACTTCTCCCAACTCCCCCTAGACCTAGGGTTGACCCATCCTCGTTTCGTGCTGAAGTTCCTTTAGATTTTCCTCCGAATGCCCGTACACACCCAACTTTCTCCTCATGGTCCACAAAGAGATCGTAGATTTCCTTTCGACCACAGACAAAATAATGGGATAGAAAATGACTTTGAGGATAATTTACAACCACCTAGGATCCACAGACAACCCAATAGGTACCAAGATAGACGTGCTCTACAAGGATTTAATAGACCCGCCAAGAGATCCATGGAAATTATCAAGATGACATTGACAACATCACCAAAAAAGTTAGGTCGATGCCCCGAGTTTTGATGGAAGATTGGATCCCAATGCATTTCTAGATTGGTTAGCTGACATAGAAGACTATTTTGAGTGGTACGACATGTCAGATAATTGTCGCATTCGTTTTGCAAAAATGAAGTTGTCCGGGTCTGCAAAGCGATATTGGCAGAGCGTGCAGCGCAATATTGAGCGTCTAGGTGAAGAACCACTCCACTTATGGGCTGAGATGAAACAAAAATTTAAAGAAAAGTATCTACCATCTCATTATCGTAAATAATTGCTTGATCAATTAATGAACTTACGTCAAGGCTCATTGAGTGTAACTGAATATATGGACAAGTTCGAAGAAGCTATGATGAGATGTGTCTCACTGAAGAGCCTTGGGTATCCACTGCAAGGTTCATTAATGGATTGAGACCAGACATCAAACGAGAAGTCAATCTTCATGACACTGTTGAATTGTTGGAGGATGCTTTTCATAAATCCTTGGAGGTTGAAAAATATCTCAAATCCTTCAACAATCGACGTTGGAATTTTCAAGAAAAAGGGCGTACCCCTACCGCATTTGACAAATCCACTGGACAATTCAATCAGAACCAATTTCCTATCATAACCCTTCATCCGGAGCTACTGTACCAAGGGCAAAGAAATAGTTAACTCCACCTCTCGACAACTTGTAGAATGTTTCAATTGCCATCATAAAGGTCACATTGCTTCTCGTTGCCCCCATAGAGCTTTACATATAGGGATCGATGAACATGAAGATGTCGCTGATGATGCTGATAATGAACAAGTCATAGAATCCCTAGAAGCACCCTCTGATTCAGCTGATGAATATGATGATCATGATGATTCCCGCATCAATGTAATGAGGTGTATTCTCGCATCTCCCAATACATCTGATGACTGGAAACGCACCAACCCTTTTCACACATTCTTGAAGTGTGGGGATAAAGTTCGCAAAATCATCATTGATGGCGGTAGTTCTTTGAATGTGGTGTCTAAAACAGGAATAGCACGCATGAAGTTAACACCTGAACAACATCCTCGTCCCTTTAAGGTAGCTTGGGTTGATCAAACATCATACCCATCACTGAGAGATGTCTAGTTCCACTTCGAATGGGTGATTACTCTGACAGCGTTTGGTGTGATGTATTACCCATGGATGTTGCACATGTTTTGCTAGGTCGCCCTTGGATTTTTTATATGGATCCCATTCATTATGGTCGCGCAAACACTTATGTATTTAAACATAAAGGTAAATCAATTATACTAAAACCTGCAGAGAAAGATTCAAAGATAAATCTCGATCTTCACCTAGTTCTAATCCAGTAAAACCTCTACACTTGTTAACTCGAAGTCAATTTGAAGCAGCTGGAGAAGAGTCAGGGGTCATATATATCATGTTGTCTCGTGAAATATCTTCTCCCCTCATGGACTCACAAGATGACCCATCCTCACCTAAGCTTGTAAAATTACTAGAGGATTTTCAAGATGTAGTTCCAGATGAACTTCCTGATGAGTTGCCACCCATGCGAAATATTCAACAACTATTGATCTTGTACCAGGATCATCACTACCCAATCTTCCACATTATAGAATGAATCCACATGAACATGCTGAATTAAAACGACAAGTAGATGCATTGTTGCAAAAAGGATTTTTGAGAGACAGTATGAGTCTCTGTGCCGTTCCAGCATTGTTAACACCTAAGAAGGATGGTTCTTGGAGAATGTGTGTGGATAGCCGTGCCATTAACAAAATTACCATCAAATACAAGTTTCCAATACCTCGCCTTGATGGCATGCTTGACTTGTTGGTGGGATCCACATGGTTCTCTAAAATAGATCTTCGTAGTGGGTATCATCAAATCCGAATTCGACAAGGTGACGAATGGAAAACTGCTTTCAAGACTCAGAACGGATTGTATGAATGGTTAGTCATGCCCTTTGGACTTTCTAATGCCCCAAGTACCTTATGAGAGTTATGACTCAAATTCTACGTCCTTTCCTTGGAAAATTTTTGGTAGTGTACTTTGATGATATCTTGATCTATAGTCAATCGATGGAAGAACATCTAAACCATCTTCGTTCTGTTCTTGAAACGCTTCGTCAAGAGATTATATATCAATCTAAAGAAATGTTCTTTTGCACAAACCAGAGTGACTTTTCTAGGATTTGTTGTTTCAGCGCAAGGACTTTCTGCTGATCCAGAGTAAGTTAAAGCGATTAGCGAGTGGCCTATACCTAAATCTATTTCTGAGGTTCAAATATTTCATGGTCTTGCTACTTTCTATAGACGATTTATACGTGGTTTCAGTTCTATTATGGTTCCTCTCACTGATTGTATGAAACAATCTGAATTTCATTGGACAAAACCAATGGCTAAAGCTTTCCATGAAATTAAAAAGAAAATGTCAGAAGCTCCTGTTTTGCGCCTCCCTGATTTTTCTAAACCTTTTGAGGTAGCTTGTGATGCATCCGGATTTGGAATTGGTGGTGTTCTAAGTCAAGAAAGTCACCCAGTTGCATTCTTTAGTGAAAAGCTGAATGAATCCAAGCAGAAGTACTCAACATATGAGAAGGAGTTCTATGCTATCATGCAAGCATTGCGCCATTGGCGATATTATTTGTTACCTCAAGAGTTTGTTTTATACTCTGATCATCAGGCTTTGAGATATTTGGGATCACAAAAGAAACTAAACAATAAACATGCTAAGTGGGTTGAATTCCTCCAAGAGTACACATATGTGCTTGAACATCGCCCTGGTGTAGAGAACAAGGCTGCAGACGCTCTCAGTCGAGTAATTCTTGTACTCAATACTATGAGTGTCCAAGTTACCAGATTTGACAAGTTCAAGGATGAATACCCCACTTGTCCTGATTTTGGAGTAATCTTTCAAGATATCACTAAAGGTATGCGACAAGACCATGTCGATTTTTATATCCGTGATGGATTTTTATTCCACAACTCCAAATTATGTGTTCCTCGTACTTCCGTGAGAGATTTCTTAGTCTGGGAATTGCACGCTGGTGGAGTAGCTGGTCATTTTGGGAGGGATAAGACAATTTCTTTAGTTGAGGATCGTTTTTATTGGCCTTCCCTCAAACGCGATGTAGGACGTATTGTGGTCCAGTGTCGTACTTGTCAATTAGCGAAAGCACATAAGAAAAATACAGGTTTGTACACTCCATTACCAGTCCCTCATACCCCATGGAAAGACCTTAGCATGGATTTCGTTCTTGGTTTACCCAAAACAGCAGGAGGACATGATTCTATTTTTGTGGTAGTTGACAGATTTTCTAAAATGGTCCACTTCATTCCATGTAGTAAAACCGCTGACGCTTCACGGGTAGCTAAGTTGTTCTTTAATGAAATTGTACATTTACATGGGTTACCATTATCCATAGTGTCTGACCGTGATGTTAGGTTTGTCAGCTATTTTTGGAAGACATTGTGGAAAATGTTCGACACTCAGTTAAAGTTCTCTTCTGCTTTTCATCCTCAGACTATGGTCAAACTAAGGTTGTCAACAGAAGTTTGGGAAATCTATTGAGATGTCTAGTGAGTGAGCGATTAACCACTTGGGATTTAATTTTACCTACTGCTGAATTTGCCTACAATAGCTCAGTTAATAGATCAACTGGAAAGAGCCCTTCTGAGATTGTACATGGTTTTTCACCTCGAAAACCCATTGACTTAATTCCATTACCCATTGACATTCGCTCCTCTGAGTCTGCTGAATCTTTTGCCCAACACATTCGTGACTTACATGCTGATATACGACGCAAAATTACACTGAGTAATGAAAATTATAAGTTGTCTGCAGATATTCACCGCAATTTTCAGGAGTTCAAGGAAGGAGATCAAGTAATGGCACGTGTGCGACCGGAGCGTTTCCCCAAAAATTCTTTCAAGAAACTTCACTCCCGATCATTTGGACCTTTTCGTATCATTAGTAAACAAGGACCTAATGCTTATGTACTTGATTTGCCTCTTGATATGAATATTAATCCAGTGTTCAATGTGGCGGATTTATTTCCTTACCGAGGCACCTTTGAGCCTCCTGCACTACCTACAGGTACATCTTCTGAGTGCAGACCAAACGCCTCTAAGGAAATTCCCCACTACCACAACTTGTTGACGAAATTGAAGATGTGATCGAGGATCAAACTATCCTTGCCCAAGATGGTACTTTTCAGAGATATCTTATCAAGTGGAGGAATAAACCAGTTACAGATGCCACGTGGATCACTGAGGATGATTTTCGCCAGATCGATTCGAACCTTCTGGAGCAGTATCATCACCTTCACTCGCCAGAGACGAGTTCTTCTCAGCTGGGGAGAATTGATGTGGATCTCCCAATTCGCACATACACAAGACGTAATCGCCACCATTAGATGGATGATTTAAGATAATCTTTTACTAGATTAAATTTGAAGATTTGTTTAGATTTGATTTGTTAGGATATGGTTGGATTTGATTGGTTAGGATAAGATCTGTTTTGGTCAGTTAAGATTTGATTTGTTTTGGTTAGTTATCACTTAGTTTGTTTTATTATTTAAACACATGGTTTACCCGGAATGGGGGATTATTGATGAATTTGAAGAATTATTATTTTCTCCTTCTTTACCTTTCTCTCTCTTCTTCCTCTATCCGGCGTCACTCAGACTCTTAGACTTGAAATTAGACAGGGAGACAAGAAGACGCATTTCAAGGTATATAATTCATCTCTCAAGCACTTCATCAGACAGAGAACCAGATATGAAAGCAATCTCATCATTATTAGAAAAACTGATATCAAGCGACAAGAAGTTACGGCTCCACCAGCATTTGTAGCTGAGAATTTAAGCATCTTCCTATCAATATCAGTAGGTTAAGAAATTAGCATGAGTTGATGTTGTACAATTTAAATGAGTTGTTGTGTGGTCTTATTTGTCAGAGAAGTTTGTTACATTTATAAAAATTATATAAAAAAAAAAAACATGGGCTCCCTATATTTTGCTTCCTTTGCTTTAGAAACTGGATGATCATCATATTGATTATTCACCTTGTGACCCCTGTGCCATACTTGGGATAAGGGTAAACCACATTTAGCATAGCTTTTATTATTCTATAGAGCCACAAGTTATTTGTGATAAAGATGAACATCAAAAGAGGTGCACTGTGGATACTGAAGATAATTGCCTAACAAAATGTTATCACATAAATATAAATCAGAATATATCATGAAGAAAAAGAAGCTGTCCCAGGATGTATATTTCAGACTAGCATGGATTTATTCAACAGCATATGCAATGGATGCTGGGCAACAACAACATGAAAAAAATAAAAATAAAAAATAACATACAACACCAATGTGTACAATGGTCAACGAGGCATTCCTATGTAATGATATTACACCCTGTTAAATTTTCCAAAGAACCATTTTCCAGCACAAATAAGAACACCACTGGAACAACTTCTTCTCTGTTCTTCTATTGTTTCTTAGATTCTTAGAATTTATTATTTCTTACCTAAAAGAAAACAAAAAAAACATCCTCTTCTATGTTCTTTTTGTGATTAGAAGGTGGGTTGTCCGGTAGATTTTATTAAAATGGCAAAAATCCAAGAGATAGGAGAGAAGTTATCTCCTCAAAGGTTAAAATGCATAGAAAAGATAAAATAGAAAAATATATATGATTCCATGCAACATATTTAACAATGAAGATCCCGTCCCTATCCAGAACCCACGAGAAATACAAGAATCAAATAGATATGAACAACATGGAAGCAACTTCACTGTAATTACTGAAAGACCCAACAAATTTCTTACTACAAGTTTATAGTTTAGGAAACTATTATAGCACCTACACTTGAACAAGCATCAACAACTCAACAAGCAATTAGTTACAAATCCATAATGAAATTCATATAGGATAACCACTGAAATCAAGGACCATCTTCAGATATTGATCAAGATATCATAATAAAAACAACAGATTAATGGAATTCTTCATGGTTCTAAAGAAATAGAAAATTCATTTAAAGTATACAAGCTTAAATTATCATGCTCACCCTTTAGTGCCATCTATCGGATCCAATACCCAATGTCGACCATGAGGACCTCCTTTGGATTTGCCACTATCAATTGCAGCAAGGACATCGTCTTCTGACAAAGATAAGTTATATGTCCCATCAGTAGAGAGAGTAGCATTTACAAGTTCAGTAATGCGCTTCAAAATTTCTTTAGAGTCCTCCTTTCGTAGGTCACCAGAATCCTAAGGGAACAAAAAAATTAAATCATGAATCAAAAAGTCCAAATGCTCCTGCCAAATTCTAGTTATCTACATCAAATATTGCAAATTTAACTGCAGACATATCTGAACATCACCTCCTCGGCTACCAATGAAAATGAATCGGATGGAATTTCTCTCTGCAACACAAAACTAATCAATGCCTGAGTGCCTGAGAAACCAAAAAACAAAATCAAGAGAAACATCTGTATGGACAGATTCTTTATTTAAAGTGAAATATAAAAATACAAACATGAAAATGAAATAGCACAAAAAATACTTTTCCCATTGACATGTACGAAATATAAACATCTCCATCAGTCCTTTCCAGTTTCACATCCACTTTAATATCCATTTTTCAAAATATTCACTGATGTTTCTAAGCACCAAACTGTTTCCTAAAACCATCCAATATCGACCACTTAGACTAGTTCGTTAACTTAAAAAACATGATCAGTGGCGTCTATCTGGAAGATTAGTATTAATCTTGGGTAATAATTTATAGACCAAGTGAATTCATATATAGAGTCTGGATGGCATCTAACATGAAAATTACCCAACATCGGAGCCCCATATCCTATTTCATTCATTTAAAACGTCACTAGTAGCATCTAACATGAAAATTACCATTCATCCGTTGTATGTCTAGGCTCTAGCAAATTCATATATTAAAATATGTGGAAAGCATTATCTCAAAAATTCTAGGCAATATGAACCAGAAATCTAGAGTGCATTTCTTCAATGAAATCAGTAAGTTTTACAGAAAACCTCAGCAAGGAAAAATACCACCATCCACCAGATATAGCCAAAAGCATCCATTACAGAGTTCTCATGTGAAAAAGAAACATTGGTAGGACAAGAGATAGATTTCTACACAACGTGAGTCAACATGCATTTACAAGAATTCTTGAGTTGGTGCTTGTTTACTTTAGTAGTGATATACCATAATCAGCCACAGTGACGGGACTTTTATCTGATTTTGATTGCACATCTGACTGCAGGAGTGCCTTTTGCACCTTCTGGAGAAACATCAATTATTCACATGTGAGAAAAATTCTGTATTACTTAAACAGAACCATATTATACATGAATGTTCACTCGAATAAGCATAGGCAACCAACAAGTAACTGAAGCATCAAGACATCAATCAATCCAATAATTCATGCTCACAATGCAAGACAAGTTCCAAGAAAGATAAAACATTTTTTTATCTTTGCAGTGAAAATAAAGCATTAGAGACATAATCCACATTTTGCATGTACATCAAAATTATAAGCAAACAACACGGGAAAAAAAGGGGGACACAAAGAACACAAATTCCAAAACTACTTTTTTTCGATTCATCTGAAACAGAGGGTATACAACCCAAATCAATATCTTAAGACATATATTAGATATGTTAAGTTGAATAAGCATGAGTAAGTGAGTAACCAATGAATAATCCAAGCATCAAAACACAGATCAATCAGAAAAACCAAACCCGCAAGATGACATTTTTATTTAATCTCTGAATTAAAAACAAGGCAGCAAACACAACCCACAAAATCCATCACCATTTGAAGTTCTAATGAACAAAAAGGCCACAATTTTCCATGAAAATCAAAGAACCCAAGTTTCAAAACCACATCTTTTCAATCAATCCGTCACATTCGGCTTGAGAAAATCAATAAAGAACAACAGTGCGAGTGAATTTGCCTGACAAAGACGGGAAGCGAGTGAAGCGGCCTTCTTGGCGACAGAGAGCTCTCTCTCGTAAGCCATGGAAACTATGGAGAGTACTCTTAGAGAAGGGTATTGGGTTCTTGATGTTGGTCTGATTGGGAATTGTTGGAGAGAGAGTCTGGTGAGGGTTTTGGAGGGGAGGGTCGATGAGAGCAGCCCTGGCAACATTGATGATGATGCCATTTATTTGGGCTTTTAATGCATGTGTTTCATGGCATTGGCAGGTCTTTCAGTGGGTGGGGATGGTTTAGACATCTTGGTTGGGTTGGTGAACCTTCCAACCCTGTGATTGGAAAATGTATGGTCTTTGATGATGGAGAGGTATGATGGGTGAGAAATTTTTTTGAAGGGGAAAGTTTTAGCCTCGTTCAGATACAGAATAAGACTTATTCTTGAATAGACAATTATTTTAGCATAAGTAAATATAATAAGGATAAAATGAGTTTATGTTTAATTGTGTTTTGAATTATTCTCATTAGAAAATGTAATAATAAATTTTTTTTGTTTGAATAAAAATGTGAATAAAGTGTGGATAAGTATTTATAAAGGTGTAAAAATGATAATAGTTGATTTGACATGTGATTTATAAGAGGTGAATAAAATTGATTTGACAGTAGATCCCATATTCTTTGGTGGAATAACTTTAATTTCAGGGGTTGACTGGAATCCATATACTACTTTATACTATTTAACCCGACATACATTATCCATGTGTATTCTGGGAATCCAAACATCTTATTTAACCTATTCTATCATATTCTAGAATCTATCCGGGTTATACTGCATGCAAACAGGGGTTTAAGTTTTAACCCGATTACACGAAATATTTAAGGGAGGCTCTGTTTGTCCCCCTCTAAAATAGGTGCACCGCCCTCCTCGATGCACTCCTAACCATTTTAATCATTTCACTTGCAACTCCCTTCATATATAAGAGCTTGTTTAGTTTTGTCCCCCCCCCCCAAATCTCCTTCCCCAAATATGTTTGGAAACCTCCCCATCCCCAGAAACCTCACGTTGGATGACATTCTCTCCGTTGTCATCCCCGTCGTGGTCGGCCCTTGGGTTGCATCAGGTCCTTGGCTCCAATTCTCTATGTCAATACTGAGGCACCACATATTGATATTCGGATCAATTGCTTACCGTCACGTGTTATCCGTGACCCAATAATGACTTAACACGTGTCATCAACAAGTCCATAACTTCAATCACCTGCAAGGTTCATCCATTTTGTGTCAATTTGATTCTCCCGTCTTTAGAAAAAGATATGGGTCCAATCAGAACCTCTTGTATCCTCTTGGATCAACGAATCTGAAGAAAAATTCAAGGAGACTATAACGTTAAATAACAATAAAATAGAGTAGGCATCGTAGAATAAAGGTGGGGAAAATCATTCCAAGAACACCTAGAAAAATGGGAGAGACTGACTTGGCCATTGGAGATCTTTTTAGGTCACCCACCCCTTTTTACCAGACCGCGGAAGGAGATTCTCTAGGGGACATCATCATCAACTAGACCGGAGAAGTAGTTGGGAGGGTTTCCGACGGAGTTCAAATCATCTTGAGAGAATTTTCTCTCAACTCGGTTAGACGAGTAAACAAATAAGTGCATATTTTATAATTTTCATAAAGATATATATTTCACTAGACAAATATGCACTTTTAAAAAAAATTCAAAACATGTTGAGAAAACAAAAATAATTGTCCCTAGTAATTCCCAATTGCGAATTATGTAATGTATAGGCACTGTGTATGTTGAGTCGTTTTTTTTAATCCAAATGAAGTCAATATTCCTGCACCCAAATAATATAAGATGTGCCATGTCACAGTGACTTCGATAGTGATTGCTTCTACTTTTACTTGTTTTGATATAAAAAAAATATTGGCACAAAGACCTGAACGAGAGAGACATCGTTCCATACAATGATAATTCACTTATTATGCACTTGGTAGATAATAATCAACATGAGTCCATGAGAGATGGACAACCAAAACCTGCGAGAACCAGACCCATAGGTTGTACACACTTTTTTTTCTATAGAGTAACCTTCAAAATTTTGTGCTAACCAACAGAAAGTTTAAACTAGGAATCGGTAACGAGAGGGGAAATCCCCCCTCCAATCAAAATGGGGTACGTGTCAACCCCCCCCCCCCCCCCCCCAAAATCCCTCCCCCCCCCTCCGCCCCCAATGTGGGCTCCCATGGTTCAGGCCCCAGAATCAGGCACAAACAAGAAATGGGCTGATCCGGGCTTAAGCGAGTCAGGCTTTCATACTTCGGACCAAATGATGACCTTTAATTTAAACTGTCATCTCATCTTTTTCAATCAGTTGAGTCATTTTTCTCTTCCTTTGGGCGCTTTATTGAAATTGATCATTGCATTGAGGTGAATAAATGTCTTTTAATGTACCTCAATATGATAATAAGAGTTTTAAGTAGTCATTTATTAAACATCAAACAATAGGCTGCATGGGCAATGACTGTTTAGAAGGTGAAAATTGTCCCAAGTTAAAAGGACGTTGCTACACTCAGTCCAAAATATAGCCTTATATGCATAGTTAAAAAACCAATGAGACATATGCATTATTCGATGAAATATATGCATTATTTTAAAAAATTACATTTACTAAAAATGGGTTCATTAAAGAGATATATATATTTTTATTAAAACATATACATCGTTAGATGAAATTTACCAATTTTTTAAATATAAAAACATATGTGTTGTATGTTTTGAATTGTAAAAAGCACTAAGTAACATTTTCCTTCTACAAGATTTATAGGAAGGAACTACATACATGAAGAAGAAGGGCAATAAGAGTACGATGGGAAAGGTCCAATTATCTTTCATTCTAATGTGCACATGGGCGATTTGGAGATCAAGAAGCGAGGTGATATTCAAAGGTGCACATTTCTATTTCGGAAACATATGGGAGGGTGAGATAATGTGTCAAGAAGTGGGACACCGGAGTTGCCAGGTAGCGAGCATGACGTGGATGAGGAGGTGCTGACAGTGGTTGAATGAAGGTTTGGTCTCTTGATGAGCTGGTGAATCCAGATAGAAATATTTTCTAATAGGTATCACTACCGGAATGAGTTACCTTTGTTTGAGTCGGGATCTGGTCAGTGCCGTCTACGGTCAGTTCGGTCAGTACCGAACTGCACCACGTTCAAATCGAACTGCATCACGTTCAAATCGAACTGCACAACAAATTGTTGGGTATATTTTTTACTCTCTTATTGGATACTGATGATACTTATGAATTCATATTTTCTCCAATAGTTGATTGAATCCAATAAGAGAGTAAAAAATATACTTTATCCCCAATTCTGATATTATCTGTTTTGATTTAGTATTGAAATAAAAATGCCTCAGTGTACTAAAAAATCATTTCTCTGTTACATGTAATCATCAACCATTATTGACCATGGAAGGACACAAAAAAATAGTGAATTTTGGTCACCTAACCTCTATGTTACTTTTTCTGTAACTCTTCATCCTCAATTTTGATATTATCTGTTTTGATTTAGTATTGAAATAAAATGCCCCTAGTGTACTAAAAAAATCATCTCTGTTACAGGTAATCATCAACCATTATTGGCCTTGAAGGACACAAAAAAAAGGTATTTTTGGCCACCTACTTTATGTTAGTAACCTATGGAAAACCAAGAAGGGTGTTGATACGCGTTGTCCTATTTACAGCCCCATCTATAGTCTCAAGACAATTCACCCAGTGGAGTATATATTATCCTAGTACACTATATACACTACTAGTGTAGTATATGCTCAATTAATTTTTTTTTTAAATAAAAATTTAATTTAATTTATCGAGTATAAACTTCACTTTTCATAATAATACATATTTTATAAGATGAATATATACTTTTTTTTAAAAATCAAAACGGTTGAAACTACAGGAAACACATTGTAATCAAATGGGAAGCCCAAAAATTGCCTATCAACATAAGGTGCAATATCCTAGCTGCTCAAACAATAAAAAAATGCCATCCCTTTCAAGGATCTTCAGATTTAACTGAAACCCTTCAAACAGTCAGAAAACAATAGCAGATGAAGACTACCCAGTAACAACATATGTAAAACAGATGAAACCTGTCACAGAACTTGAATAAACATGCCAGTGCCAGACATATATACATAAACACTGTAAACATAAATGTACTTTCATCAATTGTTCCACATATTCACATCAGCTAAATTTCAAGTAATCCACCAGCAGCAACTGTGTCCATATTCACATAACTTAAATCCAAACAAATCCATACAACAGTTACACAAAACAAGTGCTTCCTAACGAGTGGCGACACCTTCCCTGAAGAGGATGTTCGCCACCGGATGTGGCAACCACGCCGGATTTCCAGCATTCTGTCCATCATGGCCTTGCGGATTGTTCCGTACGGACCTCGACCTCCTCCTCGATCTGCCACCGATGAAGAACCCGACCTTCAGCGCAGCAAACAGCCCAACAGCGATGACCAGAGGCCTCACCGCCCAGTGGAAGTCCTCCAAGTGCTGGTACTTCCTCACCCATCCCTCGCACGTCTCGAACCGGACCTCCTCCACCTCCGCCGGATTCGCCAAGCAATTCAAAGCACCATTTCGGAAGCTCAGCCTCCCTGGGAACCCCACCTCAAGACACCCATTAGGCAAAACCTCCTGAATCCTCCCCGTCGCCCACTCTCCATCACCTTTACGCGGCCACCCAAATCGTGGGTTGGTAATCGAACTCCTCACCCTCACAAATTGACCCACATAACGAGGTTCCGCCATCTGAAGCTCCGAAGATTTTCCCTTGTAGAGGGTCTCCCTCCCCACAAATCCGGCAGTCACCGTTCCGTCTCGGCCGATGGAGTGGAGGATCCCGATGCGAGAATCATCAGAGATCAAGCTTACCCAATCTCCGGCAGCAAAGCCGAAGGTCACTCGCTCGAGCAAGGATGGGTGGATTCTCAGTGAGTTGTGGATTCCATGGACCCTGATCAGGACGAAAGCATCTTGATTGTTGTTGCCTTCTAGCCCAACGACAGTCCCTTCTGGGATGTCCATGTTTTTAGGTTCGGTGAAGTTTTTGGGCTTTCTGGACCGCACAGTGTCGCCCACATACAGGGGATCCTTTAAAATAGACCAGTCAGTGAGGCTGCCAATATTTGATCTCTCCACAATAGGCTGAGCATTGTCGCCAGAGGCTGCACTCTCGCACCTGCAGATTTCGAGAATAAAATTAGTCAAATGGGATCTTCTCACAACATCCAAATGGCATATCAATAGATTGTTTTACAAATTCATAGAGAGGCAAAACTATACAGGGAGGGGGTGGGTAACAACAATAACTGACTAAATGAGGAACTCTATGACATTAGCGTGCGAGACTGATCGGAAAACATCCATGATAGACTAACATGGATCTCTCTTCTGAACAAGCTTCCTTATCAAATTATGAAGAACTCAAATTAGACGCATTGCAGACTTGAAGAGCTTGACCAAACTCTAAACTTAAGAATTTGTTTCTCTTTCTTTTAGCTGCCTCTCAACCAAGCCATTCGACAGAAGAACCACCAAAAGTCTATAGGGAATGGATGCTCTTGACTAGAGAAGGCTATATCTAGTGGCATACAATAATTGTGCAAAAATTTTATGCATGGAGTGATAAGATGCACGTGGTTAGCATACAGCTTACTAAAAACAATTCAGTCAAATTGTAAAGTAGCGGTCCTGGTAGGAGGAGTAAAATAATAGATATAGTGGTTTTAAAATTGGTTCCTGAATCAATCATCCACCCAATGCCCCACCTAGTAATTCAATGAACAGTTTCCCTAATACATATGAACTATGGAAACTCAAATTTAATAATAAAATATCAATGAATTAACTGCAAACTTTTAGCATTAGTGCTGCTGAAAAATCAGATCAGTTCTTTATTGCGTGAAAGAATACGCAAAATTTATGGCCATGAATCCTACGAATACGTCCCCAATGCTCTCCATAAGAATTTTAGCAGCAATATTGCAATTGGACCCTTAGAGAAACTGAAATTCACAGGAGGTCCTTGTTTGTCTAAACTCACCCATGGAAATTCATATTTCTATCAAAAATTTCTCAATCATTGGTTCAAAAAGTGTCAAGGTATTATGTTCCAAAGGCAGATTCTCACCCTATCAAAGTACTTGATATCTATTACAGTTAATTGATGTCAAGGTATTATTTGTATACTGTATAGATTTAATCGGCTCAAGGTTGCAAGAGTATCCAGCAGATTGCACATTGGTTTGTGCAGACATTTCCAAATATAACTCATTAAGCTCAATTGATGTCCCATATCCCCTGTAGAATATTTCATTAATGTCATGACGTTCGGCCATTGATCATAACCACCAAATGATTTTGTTCATTACCATTGTCAATTATAGTCAAGTAGCCAACCTTTTACAAAAATCATCAAAGATGAAAATTAGTCATTGTTGTACCATACTGCCTACTCAATAATGACATATGCTTAATAACTTAAAATTTCCACACCAAAACTGTACCGTGCATTCATCAAGAATCTAGAAATAAATTATTTTTCCTTCATTATCACAAGCATATCATATCAAGCATGCACCCTCACAACTATAGAGATTGTGATGATGGGTATCATATCCACACGGATAAGTGTCAGACATGTCTCTAAACACAGATATGGATTGTTATGTAGGGATTCATTAAATAAGCATTGGCCAGAACACAAGAAAGCTTCCATTTTCTCCAACTTGTCCACATTTCAATTACATTTTAACCTCTCCACATTCCTCCAACATGATATAATTTGTCCACTAAAAATGCATTAACAAGATAATAAAAGACAAATGATACCAAATAAAATTATGGCATCAAATTTTATAGTGAACTACTGAAGAATATGGATGAAACTTAGATAAAACATTGACTTAAGATAGCTAAGATATTAGACTCCAAATCCAACTTTGGAAACAAATAGCATAGGAAAATGATTCTAACTCACAAGAAACAAAAAAAAATACCTTTGAAATGCACGTAAAATGTCAACCATTAAGGGACGATGGCGGAAGTCATACTGAAAACAACCAAAAAGAACATTTTCAAGTGGAGGAGGCAAGCCACTAGGAACAATTGGTTTCTCTTTCTTTGTCACAACCAAGTCATAAATTTCATCAGGAGATTTCCCAGGCCAAGGCTGAACACCACTCAACATTTCAACAATGCTGCATGCAAATCCCCATGAATCAGTCTCGAAGGACACTGGACCTCTCATATCTGGTTGCCATTGCTCTGGAGCCATGAAGTTTGGTGTCCCAAGACGGTGAACCATATCTGAATTTGGTAATTGAAATCCACGCAATAGTGAAGGGATCCCAAATTCCCCCAAGATTCCTCGATCATGTTCATCAAGGAGAAAGTTGTTAGGCTTAAGGTTAAGAACCATTAACCCTCTCGAGTGAAGCTCCATGATGCCCTGAGCCAGGTCAATTCCATACCTGTTTTCACCAACACGCAGGAGGAAATATAAGCATATAAATGATCTAAACATTTGTTATATATCATTTTCAGGAAAGATTGGCAATCGGGTTTAATGAAAAGAATTCACATCACCTTAGTACATCAGACACTGAGAGTTTGCCTCCTCTAAGTTTAGCCATCTTGTCTCCAATAGAACCCTCATAGAATTTCATGACAATGCATATCTGTGAACACATCAAAAGATGATCCCAAATAGATAAACAAGATGAATCTGGAACTTGAGAATATATGGTGATTTATTCATTATATATATATAAACATAGTAAATCCATAATATGCTGACTTACCTTCCCAATTTTTACTGAGATACCATGCAGCAGGCAAACACCCTGTATACCATGCAGCTTGGAGGAAATGTCGTCGAATTTGGCCAAGAAGGCCGAAACCTGGTCATCCTTAATTGGGTATAGCATTTTGACAGCAACTTCATGGTGCTCGTCATAATCTTCCGTAGAGACATGATGGGTTGCTATCCAAACATCACCAAAAGGGCCCCGTCCAATCCGATGAGTAAGCTTCAAAAAATCAGGATTGATCCATCGACTCAGCTGATCCGGCGTAGAAACCACAGTCATGAGATGGTCAGGGTCGCCATCAAAAAACTCATATTCAAAGGACTCGACAGGTCGAGAGGCAGTCGCTTGTCCAGACATCTCTCCTAACTGTAAATCCACATATGCTACAAGGTCAGACCGGCACTTGCCATTTCTCAACTATGACAATTGAATACTCTTGACATAGCCATACGACCACATTGAATCCATCAGCATGCTTTAGATCTCAGTTTAAAAGTATGCATCCATTAACATATCAACATATTTACCAATATACGAACTCGGAAAGGAAAATGTAAAGAGAGATGACATCATCCACAACCATAGAGGTCAAAATGTCAGATATAAAATAAAGGGACAAGCAAACAGTAAACATGAATGCCAACCTTTGCATGCATCACATTAATCCACTTATTCTTATCTGCAGACCCTACCCTGGACGAGCATATTTAATCACTGCCCGACAAACCAGGGAAAACGCCAGAAAAAACTTACATTTTAGCAATAGTAAAGTTTTATGGATGAAACACTTATAAGACATATATAGAGAAACCACTAAAATAGATTAAACCTCATTAGAATGACAGTAGGACTTCCCTAATCCAATCTACAATCTTCCAAGTCTTTTAAATACTAATTTACAAAAAAATGGGACTCATAAAATCCTTGAACGCCATTTAACAATACCAAGTGGTTTTATAATTAAACAAGAATGAAACACTTGATCATTAACAAACTCACTAAAGGAGTCCATAATCCTCCTTTTGATAGACCACAAAATTAATTCCATAAATTACCAGTAAGCTAACACCACATTCAACTGACAAAAACTAATTAGTTCTTAATAACAGAAACTGATGAGACAGGTAATTAAATTATGGTCCCCACGAGTGAAAGCAAATTTTCTTCTTATTCTTTCCTTTCCACCACACTCCCCTAAATTTTTATCGTTGAATTTCAAATGCGTCATACCCTCCTAGGTTGAAAATACTTGTCCTCAAACTCGGAATTACCCCATATACTATAGCACATTTCCTTCCCTCTTCCTTCCTATAGAAGTTCCAAGACTCAGCAACTGTCGGTGTTGAATCTTTGCCTCGGTAAAAATGGTGAAACATCATCCAGAAACAGGAGGGATGTGATCATCAGATCATAACATATCTCGATAAAACTTTTCTCATTCAAAATTGACCACCGACAAGACTCAGCCTGTTGACTAACTGCCAGTATTACTTAATCCCAGTACCCCCCAAGTTTTGCAATAGCTGCAATAAGTCCACCTGTGAAGTAACCAATTTCTATCCCCTTCTGGACAGCTGAAGTCAGTATCTACCCAACCCGACAAACACCAGTACAATCACAAAAGAAACATCAAACCTTCTCACATATAATAAGAGTTTCCCCTGAAACCCAAGCAATCATTAAAACAGAAATTTACGCCTAGTGTGGCAAGGTGGTGGGATAAAAGGAAAACTAGGTGGGTAACAGTTGAAGAACAACTTATCCCCTATGTTATAAAAAAAATTCAAGATAAAGTGTGAACAGTTCTCTCAATTTTGAAATGACAATGGAAATCTTTTGTTTCCCAATTTTGAAAAATGTAAATAACGAAAAAAATCTAAAGACTTTTTTATCCTCTAAAATTACTATAATTTATCCTCAAAATCTTATTGCCTTGCCAAATTAACCCCATCATGCATCACCATGCATCCCAACAGCATCATAGCACTTAAAAAATCAAACCCACATCAAGAAATCACAAAACTATCCACAAAAAATAAGTAATCCTCTGTGAATTCAAGAACAAACAAGCAACTCTTGCACCACATTCATCACACAAACTGGTGTGCAAAAAAAACCAAAACGCTAGAATCACATCACAAGACTTACATGGTGATCAAATCATATAGTCACAGATACATCTAAAACATAAATTCCAAACCTCCAAAAAAACAGTATATACACATGAAATCTTTAACAATGTCCCAAATTACTTGTACCATAAACATAGGGGCCGGGCCCCTCCATACTGAGCCAGCATCATCCACCTTTAATTACTTGTTATCATTGAAGGTGTTTGTTAAATTAAGACTAAAGATAGTTACTTTTTAAGTAACTTTTGATGTAAGAAAACATTTGACTTGTGGTTTACACTTAACCATAAGTGTTCCATTGACTAAAATATCACACAATTACAATATGATTATCTAAACAACACCACTCCCCATATGTTTTAATTGATCCCTTATATTCATTACTTCAGAAATTTAGGCCTAGTGTGTCAAAGGGGTAATTGAGGGGATAACAGATTGGAGAACAACTTATCCCATATGTTTTTTTTTAAAAATCAAGATAAGTGTGACAACTCCCTAAATTTTGAAATAAAAATGAAGATCTTTTGTCTCCCCATTTTGAAAAATGTGAATAATCACAAAATGGATAGACTTTTTATCCTCTAAAGGGAAAATTAGGCATTCAGGCTTGATTTCATTGGTTCAAAGAGAAGGCCCAAGATACAAACTATAAAAGGAAGGCAAAGATGAACAAGTCCTAAACAGGGCAGTCACATAATACACCATATGAGTAGAAGAGGTATCTATTCAGAACCCCAAAATTAGTATAACTTATCCTCAAAATATAATCCCACCATGCATCCCAACAATATCACAGAACCCCAAAAAAAACATCAAACCCACATCAAGAAATCACAAAAGCATCCACAAAAAAATAAATCCTTTTAGAATTCAAGAACAAACAAGTAACTCTTTAACACCACATTCATCACACAAACTGGTGCCCCAACAAAAAAAAAAAAAAGAAGCTAGAAAAACATCACAAGACTTACATGATCATCAGATCATATAATCACAACATCCAAAAAAACCCAAAAAAATCTTTAACAATATCACAATAAACCAAAAAAAAAGACAGCTTTCCATGGGGAAAGTATCCATATCTAGTGATTTCCTCACTAGAAAAATACAACTAAATTTCACAAAAAAAAAACAGAAAAGGAATCTACAAATCTATAGACAGATGGAACCTGATCGGAGAGGAATGATGACGTGGCAGATGGATGCCACGTCAGCAACACTGAGGCTGTTCTTGGGGAGTGGAGGGAGCCGAAGGTGTTTGATCTTCCCGTGCAAGGAAGTGAAAAAAAAAAATCTTTTAAACTGTTTTTTGTGTGTGTTGCGTGTAACGGAAGAGAAGGAGGCACGTGGAACAAAGTGGACACGTGTGGGGATTATGGATTTGGGAATGAGAGCCGATGCAATTCTTATAAGTACCAACTACGCACCCTGTGAATCAAATTGCTCACTTATTGATGGATTACTCTGATGGAAGAGTATGTGTATACAATAATTAACCGTGCAGTTCGACTCAGTCCTGACTGGATCTGGATCTGGACCCTTGAGTGTATATAACAAAATGAGTCGCAGCAATCTATATTATAAATTCCACTGTCATGGTGTACAGAGATGGTGCAATATATATTTGACTAGTACATTATATGAGAATTGTTGTAAATACATGCATATAGGGGAGTAGTACATACATGCATATGAATATGCATGTAATTGTGGATGACCTCTTGGTACATGTATACATTAGTGTGTGATATTAATTGTAAATTCATGTATATTGTAAATACATGAATGAGATATTATGGTTGTTATCCCCCTATAGAGGGTTTATCAAACATCAAAGGCATGGAAAATAAAATGAGAAGTTCTTGAATAATACTTTCTCTACCCCTCTTGTGTTACAAATTATCTTGTATTTATTTTGTGTTTCTATCTCTTTCTCTTTTATTTTATAACACGTTATCAGCATGAGAAACTCTTTATCAAAGATATAGGTTTGTATTATATGGTGGGTATATAATTTTAATGTCTTCCTCTCTTGTTGGTAACATATATAGTACAAGAAAAAAGAAATCACATTAATACTAATCACATTAGAGTGATGTTTGTGAAATTTGAATTTTCTATAATCGGTCTTCTATATATATTATATGTGTGTATATATATACAGCAAGTTCTCATCGGCTGTTCTATATATGTCTTATTATATATTCACATTTGCCCTTGCATATTTCATGAATGTTATTATAACAATTTTTTTTGAGTAATGATTAAATATTAGCATCTTGAAATCAATGACTTGTATATTGTTTTAGACATTTATTTTATATGTACTCATCTTATTGTTTATTTGTAACTCAATCATGGAGTTGAGGTGTATCACCCTTATATAAATGTCTCTATATGTGCATGTCTATTGCAACATATAGATTGTGTTTTTAGATGTTCATAATTCTGAAATTGAAATCATATTGGAATTAAAGATGAAATTTCAATGCTATATTCTATCAATTTTCTTTTGACTAAATTATTTTCTAAATATGATAAAGTACTAGACACGTGGTGTATTTGGCTGATATGATTTAGATTATTTTAATTATTCAATTTTGTGCATCAATTTTGGGTTTTATCAATTATGATAAATATCTCCAATTATTGTATTTTGGTGAGTTCATGATGCTTAAATCATTATTTTGTTTACATGTGGTTTGGATGTCAATAACACCCAATTTGAAATATTTCCTTATTCGGGTTCTTTATTAAAAGGGAATTGTCTATTTGTTTTGCATATTGTATTATTGTTAATTAACGAGTCTCTCCCATCCATCCATGCATTTTTTATATAAAAAAAATCGGATAAAGTACTGAAAGATCCAATTGCTCACAAAATGGTCCATGTATATATATCAATTACATGTTTATCAAACTCGGTTGACTGTCATGTTCGGTCCAATTTAAACTATTAATTTCCATGCATCACCATCTTCTAAAGAGCATCTATCTATTTTTTACCATGAAATAATGTTTTATTGTTTCAAATATTGCTTAGATATGTGTTATGAATTAATTTTGAGCATCTTGATGATTTCAATAATATTTCTCTTCACAAATATTTTGTGTTAGATCTGTTTTGATTATTATATATACTAGACAAATATATATGTTTTTTATCCAACTCTGTTAATGGCCTCGGAAGGGTTATAAGATTACATAGGTTGGTTATAGTACAAGGAGTATGCTTACAAATAATTTTTTTTATGATAATTAAATTACTGTAGCCTTTTTCTCTTGTGCTTGCAAATAACTTGGTTGTATCATCTTTGCATGGTATGAATTAAATATTAGCATGCACGAGTACGGTGCCCATGATGAATTTGTTAAAGAAAATGATGGAAGCTAAATTTGTCTTGATATTATATTTTTATATATTAATTCAATTTATCTTGATATGTCATTCTTAATGAAATATCATGTATTCGGATACATCAAGGCTGAGTTCTTTTCTTTCAATTCCTTGCAAGTTTATATTTATGGATACTTGATGAGATATTCAATTTGATGTTAGAAAGAAAATCATGTCTACGTAGGACAATGGAAAAAAATTATTACATGGATCCTTGAAGGACCATACAAAAAAAATATATTATGATTTATACTATGACCATACAAAAGAAATGAAAATTTTTGGATCCCTTTAAGGACCATATATATATATATATATGATCACATGTATCCTTCAAAGATCATGTAAAAGATATGATTAAAATTGTCTCTGAAGGATTACATACAATTTTATTATCCCTGAAGGATTATATAAAATTTATGGTTATTTGGGTCCCTATAGGACAATACAAAAGTTATGAAATTTTTATGAAATCTTATTATCCCTGAAGGATATACACAATTCATGGTTGCTTGTGAACTTGTAGGATCATAAAAAAAAAAAAAAAAGATTCATGTATCCTAGCGGGAACATGTATATTATGATTAGCTTTCATCATCATTATTAAGAGGTTTTGAAGATTAACCTCATTGACAAAGATTCATAGGCCATTAAGCCTCAAATACGCTCCAATTATAGCAATATTGAGAGCATCAATTTTATATATTCTCGTTGTTGAACAATGATTTGAAGAAAATCATGTAACCCAACTCATTGGTAGCATCATTGCCTGAAGCAAATGCATTTTATTTTATTTTGGCCATGGAAGTTGTGGTCAATAATGATGATATCATGATTTATTTAATTGAAAGCACAACAATCATAGAGTTTGTAGAACATCTCAAACTAGAAACCACTGGAAGTAGATTGCTATTGAAAAAAAAAGCATAATTAAAGGGAAAATATTTGTAAACAAATCCCTAGCATAAGGAAAATGATTGTTATTTATGTGATGCTTAAAAAAAAATATGGCCACGTACCTGATGTACGATCAGATTTTTGTCATTTATATATTTATATTTTTTTGTTATTTGAAATGTATTTTCTTATTTTTATATTTATCTTATTATTTTGATTTTAATATTAGTATTATTTCTGGTATTATAAATTTGATTAAAGGCTCCTGAAGAGCAAATATTATATGACCATAAGGTACATCATGATGCTTCAAATAGTTGAAAATTCAATTACAAAGAACCAGAAGTTTCTTTTGTCGAGTGATGACGATGTTTTTACCATAAAATTATGATCTATTATTATAATGAGACAATATTTCCGTCATTAGGGGGAGGAAATCCGTCGCTTGAAGAACGACGTGAAATTTATTAGAACACTTTATCATAAGAGAATCGAACATCAGTGTCATATGCATTTACTTATACAGAAAAGTGACAATGTCACATTTTCAACTGTAAAGACTCCAGTTCGGATTGGTATTCTCAATGAAATAAATATCAGTATGCCGGATAAATAATTCACAAAACATGCCTGAAGCATGGAAGACCTATAGGTTCAAAAGATTATTTTGTTATCTGAAGGAGAAAAATAATGCTCCAGAAGAGTCTGAAACACTTGTAAGATCCGCATTATTAATTTCTACAGAAGATAAAATATCTGAAAAGGCACACGTCCTTGAAGTGACATGTCCTCAAAGGATATATATGGAAATGAGGAAATTCCATCAGTTATACAAATACAAAAAGATCTTGTGGGATCTCAAACAAGTAATCATTGATGATATATTTTGCTATAGCCGCTAAAATCATGATTTAGAACAACATTCAGCGTATAAAGGAATGACAAAAGTGTGGCCGACCGATTAGTGCAAAAGACAAATTTAATTCTCAGAAAGAGAAAAGCACGAGAAAAGGTAAATAAAGAGGCTAGTGTTCATGAAGAGACATCAATACAAGCAACAGAAGAAATTATTTAATTTCATCTTTCTAAATATAACTCCAGAAGGAGTAGCCCCTGAGGAGGCACAATGAGATCTCATAAATAATAAAGAAGAAAGATGGATTATAATAAAATCATTGTCGACAATGTATATTCATATGATGTTGCTCTTGATATTATGAGAATCCTAAACTGTAAAATGTCGAAGAATATAGACAGAGAAATGATTGACCAAATTAGAAAGAGGCAATACTGGCTGAATTAAATTCGCTAGTGAAACGTGAAGTATTTGGACTTATAGTCCAAACACGTGAAGATGTAAAGTATACATGATACAAATAAGTATATGTATGAATGCCTAACGGTAAAAATTAAAATTTGAGATATAAAACATGTCTTGTGAAAAAAGGACCTAGTATATAATGAAGAGACATATTCTCTTTCAATGGATGTAATCACATTTTGTTTTATTACTTTGACAGTCTTAAAAGAACTAAACATGCAAATAAAGCATACTTATAAGAAACGCAATATAGTGATGCATATATGATATTTGAATAATTTAAAATGCCTGAAGCAAATATCTCATCCCGAAGCATGTATTCTATCAAATTATAAAAATCTTTATACGGGTTAAAGTAATCTGGGCGCATGTGGCGCAATCACCTAAGTGAATATTTATTGAAAGAAGGGTAGGAGAACTATCTGATTTGCCCTTGTATTTTCACCGAGAAATCAGAATCCAGATTTGATATTATTGCAATATATATTGATGATTTGAATCTGTTAGGGATTCCAGAAGAGTTTATAAAATTGCTCTAAAAAGAAAGAATTTGAAATGAAAAATCTTGGAAAAAAAACATTGCCTCAACCTGCAGATCAAGCAAAACCCAAGACAATGTATTGTACAGAAAAGTTCTGAAGTACTTTAATATGAACAAATATTCATCCTTTAAGTTTTCTTATAAATGTGAGATCATGTATCCCAAATAAGAGCTTTTTTTTCATCTAAATGAAATAACGAATATCTTCTTGTTTTTGAAATATTATATCTTAGTACAAAAAACATATATAAGTATGACATATGCTTTATTATATTTCACACTAGATATTAGACTTGACATTGTATTTTTTGGTCAATTAATTGATCATGTTTTATTTTACATGAAGACTTTGGTATTGAGAAAAACACATTTTTTTGTAAAAATAACAAATGTGGGTTTATTTTATTTAAAATCATTTTCTAATGGTTAAATATAATTCAACATTCATAATGAAGATAATATTACATGTATAGCATGACTTAAAGAATGTTTCATCAAAGATTTATTCACCAAAGCATTACCTACCGCGATATTCAAGAAACTGAAGCAAAACATTGGAATGCGTCGCCTCGAAGATCTTCATGCTAAAAACAGGGGGAGTAATTTAATTCAAAATATTTGTGTAGTGTACTTTTTTTCCTTCGACCAGGTTTTTCTCACTGGATTTTTCTGGCAAGGTTTTAATGAGGCAGTACAAAAACATACATTAGAATATTGTACTATTTTTTCTTCGTTAATTTTTTATCCCACAGGATTTTTCTTAGCAAGGTTTTAACGAGGCATATTCTTGTGTAAAGGTCATCCAAGGGGAATGTTGTAAATACATGCATATAGGGGAGTAGTACATACATGCATATGAATATGCATGTAATTATAGATGCATGTAATTGTGGATGACCTCTTGGTACATGTATACATTAGTGTGTGATATTGATCGTAAATTCATGTATATTGTAAATACATGAATGAGATATTATGGTTGTTATCCCCCTATAAATAGAGGGTTTGTCAAACATCAAAGGCATAGAAAATAAAATGAGAAGTTCTTAAATAATAATTTCTCTACCCCTCTTGTGTTCCAAATTATCTTGTATTTATTTTGTGTTTCTATCTCTTTCTCTTTTATTTTATAACAAGAATTTAAATTTTTACTTATTTATATTTATGTAGACTTTTTATAAGGGTTAAATAAATTAAAAATCTAAATCTTGTTATTGTTGTGATACGTAATGATCACCCTGATTAATGATGTAATAATTGGGGTGATAAGGCATTTATTAAAATTTAAAATCAGATCCTCAATTAAAGGATGGTTAAATGAGTATATTACTTATTCAATTGTCCATTAATTGGTGATCTGATTTTAAATTTTAATTAAATCTCTTGTCACCCTAATTCGATATATCATTAATTAGGGTAATTTTTATGTATGAAAGCATTAATAGGGGTGAATTTTTTGTCCCTCCCCATTTTCCCTTACTGTTGAGTATCAATGAAGTAGTGAGGAAAAATAATTTCTTATCAGCAGATGCTGTTAATGTAGGTTGTTCATGGAAGGAAAAATATTATCTTAGACATGATTACTGGAATAAAATTGAAAAGTAAACTCTTCCATGATCAAGTTGGTAATCGAATAAAAAAGAAGAAGAAGAATTGTTCAGTTGACCTCTTTCTTGCTTATTTCTTGTGGCTTGAGGGATTAAATTTTAATCTATGCAATCCGGGATCTCCACTGATTTGGGTATAAATCCTATTGAATTAATGGACTCATTTAATTGTTCATTAATTGAGGATCTAATTTTAATGTTTAATAATTGCCTTGTCATCCCAATTGTTATATCATTAATTGGGTGATTATCACTTATGACAGCATATTTTTTTTAAAAAAAAGAAACAATGAGGCATACCTAAAACTCACATATCAATAGAACAAGACGTGGAGAAGAAATTCCAATAATTGTTTTTTGGGATTTTTAGTTTTAAGTCCCTGTAAACTATAGGATTTAGCTATCAATCCATCATTTCTTCATATTTAGATTTTAATCCCTACATTTAAATGATAATTTATGAATAGGTCCCTCACAGGGACTAAAAAGAAAACTAAATAATTTAGGAATAGGTCGGGAACATATCATTTAAATGTAGGGACTAAAACCTAAATATGAAGAAATGAGGGATCAATAGCTAAATCTTATAGTTTACGGGGACTTAAAACTAAAAATCCCTTGTTTTATTCATACCTACTGGTGGCAGGGTTGGTAAAAAAAATTGATTTATTTGTGAGGTTTTTTTGTTTTGTATTTGGAATTATATTTTATTTTTAGAAACTTATACTTTTATTTCAAATTTATTTATTATTTATTTTATTTCATTGAAATTTTCTTGATTTATTATTTGATTTACAAACAAGATGATCTTATTGGATTACATGTTACTTTTTTATTTTTTTTATTTTTTCTATTTTTCATTTTAAAATTTTGGCATATATGTTAAGTTTTTTTTATAGTTTTTAATATGTACTGTTATTTATATTTGATTCTATTTTATTGGATTTATTTTTGTCATGATTACTTGTGCAAAATAATTGTGAGAGCTGATTTCAAAAATTATCAAATATTTTTTTTATTTGAAGAATGATACTCCCTAGAATTTGATCCCCTGACCTCTTTCAAGGAAATGGGAGGTGCGTACCGACTTAATCAAAGTTTGGTTCGCTTTTTTAAAAATGGGTGCTCTTCTAGGTTTGACCTTCTTCATGGAGAGGAGAGATGCTAACCAACTAATCAAAGTTTGATTCACATTTTTTGTGATGTTAATCACTAAAGTAAAATTTGTGTGTAAGGATTTTTTTTTAAAGATTTCATCTAGGGTCTCACTGAACCTGGTTATTTTTAGGATCACTGACCATTAGCACCAGCCAATCTATCCTGCATAAATCTAAGTCATTACATCAATAAGAAAACAGACCTATGACATCTCCAACCATGGTCTATAAATGCTTTAACAAATTTGTTTAACATGAAAAAAATTAACTTGGAAACATGTCTAATCCAAAAATGCTCTCTATTTCACCCCCAAAGATATTCTTGATTTATATTTTTAAAATATTATAAAATTATTCAATTATTTTATAAAGTCTTAAAATGGAAACAATTAAAAGTCAAACTCACTCATAAATATAGTCATCAAAAATTAAAAACAATGGGAGCACTATCTAAGAGCTCTCAAGGAGTTATTAGATCTAGTTAGACAAAGAGGATTTGTTGAGCTCCTCACATTTGAAGCAGAAATGATTTTTAAGGACCTCCACTGATACATTTAGCTAAAAATTATCTTAAGGACAAACAACCTGTAACACTTGTAAATTTTTACTATTTATATATTGATTTAAATATATAAATAGAGCTATTATATGGTTTAGGTTTTTCCTTATGTGCATATAGGTTGGCCCATAGAAGTAAGGCCCATATAGGTTCAATTTCATTTATAATTTTTAAAATTATTAAATGGAGTTGAAATATTTATTATATAATTTTCTGGATATCATAATGGTCTCAAGAACCATTGTGTGTGATTGTGTAAAATTTGGAGCTGGAGAAGTTAGGTTTTGAGGCCTTTTGGAAAGGAGCATGCGGTAATGGATCTTATTGTGAATATTAAAAGTCTGGTATTTTTTTTTTGTAGAAGTATCCCTCTATGGACCCTGGATAAGTAAAAATAGGACTCACTTGAAAATAAAGTGTTAGCTTGGGTTTTTTTTTTGAAAATTTCGTCATTTATTCCATGAATTTCTGTTACAGATTTATGGACAATTTAGGACACCGATTAATACCACTTTTAACCTCAAACACCCTTCATATTCGACCTAGAAAGAAAAATAGAGGCTGCCGTGAAAGAGAGGTTCTTCATCCACCATAGGTATTCCTTAATCCTTTCTTTGAATTTCTTTGTAATTATAGGTCTAGATTCTTGAGTCTAATAGATTGGGGCCATAGATCTCTTGTTTCATGAATAACAGGAGGTAGAAATAGATTGAGAGGGAGAGATGGAGAGGTGCCTGAGTGTCTTCGGAGAGGTTATCGACGCTGGGTGTAGGAAATAATGGGTCGGGTGTAAATGCTGGTGAGAGGAATAGGTGGGTTGATGATTTTAATTAAAGATTTCACATATTTGCACCTAGTACAACCTGGTTAATGGTATGGTATATAATTGAATTTGTCAGATTCTGGTGTGTGTTGTTGGAAAGGTAACGGGTCAAGAAGAGGAAGGCCCAGCCCATGTGTATTGTTTTGTTTTGAGGTTGGGTTGGCTTAGTGGGCCACATGAGGGTGGATGGATTAGTGGACATGATTTTGATTTTATATGTTACTGTAATGTCAGATAGTGATTGTTAATTAATGGTTATTGGAAGCCGGGTGTGTAGTCTAAGTCGGTCCAATTAAAAACCATGGGGATGTTTTGGGTTTAGAATAAATGGGTAGTTTATTTTAAATAGTTATTCAAATTCTTTTATTTATTAGAAATATTTTTTTATTTCTCAGGTGATTCCCATACTGCTTAGACTGATATTTTGTCACGAGTGTTCTTGTTAAAGGTGAGTGGATGTCTCTATATTATTTGAAAAATCATAATATATGTATACATTTTGGAATCATGTTATTTTTATGATTTATGAAATATATTCTGTATGAAGCGTATGAGCATGTTATCATTATATAGGTTGATATTTTGGATATATCATATGCATTGGAAATTATGGGATTTATAAAAAAATTGTTGCATGCTGTATACTTGAAAGAATAAGTAGTTTTGATTGTGCATGCATTAAATCGTCTAGGTGGCTGCGGTCTACATTTTGACCCAAGTCTAGGTGGCTATGTCTACGTGGCCCGATTTCCAAAGTGAAATCTCTGCGGCTAGGTGTCGTGGAAAGCGGGCATGTGTGTCCGTTGCATTCATATACATTATGTAACTTGAATTCATGAGTAGATTTTGTGATATCATATTTTATTTGAAGGAAAAATGTTATTACGTCCTCGTATGTTTAAATGACTTCTTTATTATAAGATTTTCATTATATTAAAATTGTTTCGTATTTATAACTGATTATTTTAAAGCACAATATATTATTGGGACACTTGTGTCCATTCACTGAGCGCGTGGTAGCTCACCCCTCTCCTTTTCCAACCTTTCAGATTAGCTGTTGGTGGTTGTCGATCTCGTTAAGGCGTTGGAGGTCAAAGTTCGTATTATCTATTTTTCCGTTGCATTGTAGGTGTTTGAAATAAGTCCTTCCTTTGGCATGTAGTTTCCTTAGTCCTTTCAACAAAAACAGAAGGCGTTTATGTTTAAATCATCCGCGTTTAGGATGAATTATGTTTAGATCCTGGTTAAGTTTATGATTGGATTTTTCGACTAAAATATTAGTTATTTTATTTTATTTTATTTTAAATTTTATTTTCATTTATTTAAATTTTTTTTATAAAAGAAAGGACTTTAAATCGGAAGTTATATATATATACTTTTAAGGATTTAGAGTAGCGTAACCGAATTCATTGCTTCGAAATGGAGTAGTGAAATTTGGGGCGTTACACAACCCCCCCCCCCCCCAAGCCATGGCACAAAAGTGTGTCAATGAATAATTATTCGTGGGGGAATTGTCCAGATGCCCCTTGACTAGGGGTGTAATTTTTGTTTTGCCCCTGGATTTTTTTTATTTTTTATTTATCCCTAAAATTTGGTCCTTTTTTTTTCCTTGACCAGTGCTACGATTCTCATCCGTATATTAATATTACATTTCTATAATTGATTGTTAAATATATGTAATTAGTTATTACATTTTTGTAATTTGTAATTATCTGTAAATGGTAGACTATGTCGTTGGGTATTACATTTGTAGTTTTTATTGTAGTTATTATATAAATGTTAGTTTCTATAATTATTTAGTACATGGATCAAGAAGTAATTCTACTAAAATATTACAATTATTCATAAATTTATTTAGATGTTTGACTGTTTGTTGTATTTTTTATGTTGCTTGGAAAGCCCGTTTTTCGTTATGAAATACATTGAATTTCTAGTTCAATGATATTTCAGTAGGTTTCATTTCATCCAAAAGGAAATGAAGAAGATTAAGGGGGAGACTACAACTGATCATTAAGATATGAAGAAAACATCATAATTCAAATAATTGATATATCTATTTTAATGAAACTTTAAGATTGTATCTATAACAATTTTGCGTACATTAAATGTACTTAAAGATGATAACGTAATGACATTGAAAATGTATATATGACCATTTTTTGTTTTAACATATTTGCGTATTTTAATATTTTTTGTAGACAACTATTAAATATCTGTAATTATTTGTATAATTTCTTTATGTATCATATTATATTTCTATATTTATGTAACTGTCTGTAAGGGGTAGTTCAGGTATCACATATAAATTACATAAATATAATATCTAATTACATATATTTAACAATCAATTACAGAAATGTAATATTTATATAACTGGTCAGAGAGAAAAAAAAAATGACCAGATTTCAGGGGTAAATAAAAAATAAAAAAAAAGTCCAGGGGCAAAAAAAAATTTAACCCCTGGTCAAGGGGCATCTGGACAATTCCCCCATTATTCATTGAAATGTTCTTTTTGCACATGGACCCCTCCAAACTTTTATATTGTTAATAAGCCCTTTTGCAAATCTATTTTCACCAACAAAAAAGTTTAAAATTTTCATGACTGCCCTTTTGAGGGGTATTCTACACAATGATTTTCTAATTTTTACATAAATACTTTTCCAAAGGGCGTTCATGCATATTTAAACCCGTTTGAGGTTATATATGCAAAAACCCTATTTGAATGAGTGAGTTTAAAATTAAAAAAATGTTATGTGCAGTCCCTTTTACATCTGGTTAGCATGCATACATTTGATTATTTTTTAAGTATATGTCTAAGTATATTCGTCTTTTATAGAAATAAAGTCTATGCTCATATGAAATGAATGCATATTGTTATTATATTTATGTAATAGTATAACATATATGCGTTAATCGATTTTATATATTGCTTTAGACATGATAAATGTAAATTGGGTTAAAAAATATTTGTATTAGCACCCATTGAGGTTTGGAGTCATGGGTTTTTTTAAAAAAAAATTATGAAAAACTTTGTTTTCATACGAATATTAGTATATGGTTTTGAAGGATTGAAAAATCACTGATTTGGATATTTTAGTTATTTATTTATTTTGATTTTTAATCATTGCTAAATTTTTTGAAGTGATCAATTATTTTTTTCATATTCATTTTTCAATTTATAAAGCTTCATTTTTTTCCTAATTTTGTGATGAGAATAATGAAATTTTAATAGAATTTTTCTAGAGGTTCTACAAATTAATCCAAATCATTAAACAGAAGAAAAGAAGTATAAAGACAACTTTCGATATAAATTTTCATTACTTCAAGGACTCGGTCATTATTCAATTGTGTTGATTTTGTCTTAATTTTTCATATCTTTATAATTTTTTTTTTGTGTTCTTTTGTCTCTTGAACTTCTAACCCCCTTTTATTCTAATTCCTGACTCTACCCCTGATTGTAGATGACAACCGGCACGTCCATTGGATGACTAGTTCACATGGTGAATATGTGAAATTTATGGGGTGTTATATGCAAATATTGAAATGGAACAATTCATCATGGGTCTTTGTGCAAATATATAAAAAAAAAAAGGTAAAATGCCTCTGCAGCCCTGTAGTTTGCAAAATCTACATAAATACCCCTTATATTTTAAGAATATGCTTTTACACCCACTCCTCATTAAAAAAAAAAAATGAAAACACGATATTACCATTTTATCACTCAAAATAATGATTCCTAGTTATTATTCATGCATTTTAAGTACAATACAACATTGCTATATTTCAAATTAATCATCCGTCCATCTTATAGTTGACATAGGTAGAGTCAATAGTCTCATAGATAATGCATAAATTTTTAAGAATGACTCTTCCGTATTATCGTTTTCCTATATTAACATGTGATATAATTGAGGGATGTAAATGCATATTTGTAAAGCGCACATATACACTCAATTCATGATGCATCCATATATGTAGTCCAAAAATAATCTAAGCCGCCTATAAACTTCGATAGTGCATTAATTTTTTTTCATTTGTTTAAAAAAATACACTGATCTATTTTAGTGTATTCTTAATTTTTAATAATAATATTTATTTTAATAGACCAATGTATATTAAAAAGAATGGTGAGAGTTGTGGAAGGAGTTACACACTGATTGTACATCTCATTTCTATGTTTAAATATAAAAATTATCTTTGTAGGTTTTGTAAATTTGAGAAGATCAAATGCATATAACCCATAAAAAATATAACAGCATTTGGAGCAACTTGGATGCTTTGTGGGGTCAGTATGAGACACATCCACTTGGGACTCCACTTGATATTTATATAAAAACAATAAAAAAAATATATATTTGCGCAGACAAAACTAAGCTCAGAAGTTGACAAAAGCTGTGTGTCTGGCCTCCAAGGAGCAACACAGCCATCAATTATAAAAATCCAAAAGGGCCATCATCTGAACGGCCACAAACGTCCGAGCTCTTATGTCATTGTCACCTCGTATATATGTCATTGAAGATTAACATGATCTGATACATTAATATCCATATCTCATTCTGTTTAAGATTCTAATCTCTTTAAATTTAGAATGGATGTGTATGCCTTTGGATAAGGGTTTATCTTCACTTCTAGATATCATATATAAAAAAATATAATAATAATTATTTAATTTCTTATACTTGTGATTAATCATGCAAGATAATGAATATGGATAGTAGATCATAGAAACATATGTAAATTTATAATATATGTTGAATTTAATTTTTTTTTTAGATTGAATACACTGATAATCATATGCACACTATGGAAATTCAAATATCGAATAATTCCGGACTTTTTAGATATGGATTAAAGAGATATGTATTTATCAAAAGATAATGATTGTAGATTCTGTAAATCCTCAAATAACACATAATCAATTCCTAAAATCTTGGATCTCCTCCCATCCATTCGATTGGAGAGAGATCCGCGAAGGATTTTAGGGCTCCACCAAAATAATATAAATAGGGAACAAATAGAAAATCAATTATCTCTATAGAGGTATGTGAAAATTCTTTTTGCAACAATCTTAAACTGTGCATTGTGTTGATTTGAGCGTTGAAGGGTCATTTGTAGGTCACCCCAACCTTGTTTTTGACTATGCTCGGGGAGGAAAATCACTTTGGAAAAGTATTAATAATAAGTAATTAAAAAAACTCATATTAATCATAAAAATATTAATATATACCAGTATAATAATTAATAATATAACATAAATTTTAGATACAAATATTTTTTAGATCTAATATCACCATATAGATATATATTTTATTTCAAATATAGATTTTGGACAATTTTTTAATCTGCCCCTAACATGTAATAATAAGTTGGGAAAGCCAATCAAAATAATAATAATAATAATAAGTTGGGAATGTGTTGTTCATTTTATTTTTCCCAAGATATATAGTACGTTGAACATTTTCGATTATGAAAGGTTACACGAGTGTGAGATTAAGTACGATCGAGAGGACACAATATAATATAATATAATATAATATAATATAATATAATATATGATATAATATTAAAAAAATGAATGAAATATGTGATTGGGGGATGAAGACAAGAGGGAAATATAATATGTGTAGTGCTTAAGAGCTGACTCATTCTCAGCCGTCCGTTGCTTGTTTATTTGCCGCTCCAAATTTGGAAAGACACGTCATCCCCATTTTGGATGGCCTGCCTTCTTTTCAACGTTTTTATTAAGAAAATAATGTTATACACAGCTGTCTATGTTTTAAAAATCCAATAGTTTTTTAATTAAAAAAAATTGTAGAATGTAAGCATATCAATTATCTAAATAAATATTCGTATCTTATTCAAATTCGTATAAAAAAATTTAGAAAATATTCGATATTCAAAAAATCCATATTCATATCTGAAAAAAATATCCGTATAAAAAAATTTAACATATTTAGTAAGAATTTTTATTTTTACTTATAATTTTATATTTTATACTAGGTAATTATTAGATTTTATACTTATTTTAAATATTAGATATATGATTTTTAATTTTGGATATTGGATCTTTGGATATTTTAACATTTTTATTAAGAATAATGTTACGCACAACTCACTATATTTTAAAAACCAAACTGTTTAATAAACCAGAAAAATGAACTGGTCAAAGATCACGTCTTCAATCATTAGGTCAATTGGATTTAAACCATAACATAATTATAATATAATTATTATATTAATTATCATTACAAAAAAATATGAAACATCTTAAAAAATATTTGAATGAAACTTTTATTTAACATCATAATATGATTTCAGTATATAAAATTTAAAATTTTATTAGAATTTATATTTTAACAAGTGATTAAAGAACCATTCGATATAATCAATCCGTAGCTAGTTCGTAAAAACCATTGATTTAACTGATGCTGACTGGGTTTTACCATTTTTTTATATCATCGGGTTTTAAAGACACATCAAATTGGAATTCAAAGCGGGTGAAAGTTTAACTGATTCAATCGGGCGGTTCAGGTCAGGTTTTAAAACACTGTATACAGTATCGTTTACAACTTCATATGGAGTTTGCAACTGTTATTTTATATTTTTAAACATGATATATCTCATTTAATAAGATGTATATTTTGTTATAGAAGATGAAGTGTATAATATATTATATGGAATTAGTTTTTAAAAAATATTATATTTCAATGATATTTAATTTAGACTTAGACATATATTTTGTTCGACAACTTTTGATATATATGAGACTAGGAGGGGTTATACATGGACTGTGCAATACTGCTCCTTTTTCTATTTTTCTTTTTTACTTTTAAGAAGTTTGTATTATATTTGGGTTTTGATTTTGTTTTTTGTTTTTGAGAAAGTTCCATTTTATTTGGGTTATGTGAAGGATTTGACCTATAATTTTCATAGTTTTATAGTTCAAAACTGGCCAATTATTAAAAAAATTTATATCTGATTTTAAAAAATGGTTAATTCAACTTGTGAGTTTATTAATGTTGAACTTTTAAGTTAGTACTTTAATGTCGAGTTTTGAGAGTTAATCAGATTGGACATCAATTTAGTTAATCAAAGCTAGTTCAATTCGATTCAGATAGTTTTTCATAAACTGGAATTAAAATTTATTTAGATAGTATCTCAATAATTAAGAAATTCACATTATGTTTTATCAAGTGAAATATAAGGGATAATACAAACATATGGGGAGTTGTGTTGTTTAGATAATCACATATTTATATTTGTTTGTGATATTTTAGTCAATGGAACACCATTGTGAATCATAAGTCAAATGTTCTCTTACATGAAAAGTCACTTAAAAAGTCATTAACTTTAGTGTTAAATTTAACAAACACCTTAATGATAAGTTATAGTACAAGTAATTAAAGGTGTAAAATGGATCAGACTGACTCAATATGTCACGGGCCCGACCTGTTTACGCTGCCACGTTAGCACGGGCATGGTTTGTGCCATGCTGGAATGGCTAGAGGGCGGTTTGTGCTTGGCCGATGCTAGGGATTGTGTTGGCATGCTGGTAAGACATCGCTCTTCAGCTTAGGATGGCAAAAGAGTGGGTTTGGATTGAGTTGGGTCAAACCTATAACCAAACTTGAATTCTAGACCTGGGCCAAGTTTGATTGTTCTATTCTAAACTTGTTTCATGGGTTACTTAAAAAATTCAAATTTGTTTTGTCTCATACCGTTTAATTTGACCCCTTTTGATCTGTATTTGTCTAGTACTAATAATGGCTTACTGTTGTACTCAAGGTTATGTGTCGTCTGATTTGGATCTTTGTACAAAAAAGAAATTGGTATTTTTCCATTCGAATAATGTTATCTTAATCTTAAGTCACTTAAAGTAGACCTTCAAACAAAAATGTTAATAAAGTTTGATCTTATAGTTAAATTGGAAATGTTATCTCCACCTGTTTGTGTCGATCATATGGAAAATTCTTTTGAATAATTATCAATAAATATACTGATAAATCAGCGTCAATACTCGAACCTAAGATCCACCCTCAACACATAATTATTGTGCTATGGCGACTGAGTGTATATAACATCTTAAAATGAAAGTTTAATCTGTTATGCATAAGTGGGTTCATCACAGAGTACAATCACCTACTCTGGCTTGTATAGTTTAATCCAAGAACACAAATGCATCAAGATATTTAATGGGATTCTCTCCTCCCTACCATACCTTTTCAAATAAACAAACATACATGCTGACTAGGATCCATTTGGGGAAGAGAATCTCCAACCTTTCCGACCTTTAAAATGGCATCTCCTATCCTCACTCCTCTTCCCTTACAGTCCACCCTTCCAATAAAACCCCTACCGTTCGATTATTTTAGTACATTCAGGTTTTAGGGTTCCTTTTGGCAACAATAATTTTAAGGATTTTAATTTTTTAACAAGTTAAAAATTTTTATCAAACAAGTCAACTTACATAATTTATTATTACTAAATTTTATCAAAAGACCATGCATCAAAATCTGTATTTCATAAAACAGTAATCATCATTACACCCTCAAAAAGTGTGCATAAAACTGCTAAAAGCTAAAAACAGTTTTTCAAACTGCGTTTTCAAACGTACACTAAGATTTTAAATATCAGGTTCGCAGATGGTCTCATTTGGGGATTGTTTTAAATTTTCTATCGAAAATACATACATTTACAAATATAAATAAAATATATATATTTGAGTAAATTTGATTACATACTTTTTTAGTTTTCTAATTTCTAGTATACACTAGATTAGGTAAAGATGAAACTGAGATATGACTGAGTGTATTAATACTTCTATTTAGATCGAGCTCGCCCGTTATTTATCTCATTATCTTTTGATAAATACACATAATTTTTCAGGATCTTGTGTATCAATTGGTGATTTTTATAAATGTAAGATATATTGTTATGTTATCAGAGCATTAGTTCAATGATAGCTCTATATTTAATATATGTAATTAATGATCATTAATTTAAAATTTGAATTTTGAAATACTCAGTTGAATTGTTGCTTGGTCATCGGATATGGAGGGTCTGATGTGCTGGATCAACATGTGGTAGACCATCCAGGTCGTGGACCCTCACTAATCAGATCATGAGTTGCCGATACATGGAGCACAGTTTGTGAGCCTGATTTTTTACCCTCACAAAAGATATGTGAATCATCCCAAAAAGGATAGAAAAAAAGACTCATTTGATTGTCGGATTATCTTTTTAAAGTCACTCTGCCATCGTAGTGACTGAGAGAACATTACATGGAGTTTGGATCATTCCAAATCCTGATAAGGAAAATTTGTCCCTCTAATTACTTTAACATCACTATCCTTTTTAAAATCATTTTACATATTCAATTTGTTGATTTTTGATATACACCAATCATTTTAGTTGGTTAAATTAAAGATTCACTGATTGGTGTAACTTATCATTTCTGGTAGTCCAAATCAACATCAATTCCTACTAATTAGTTCTAGTCAGACATCCAGTTGTATTAATTATTCCAAGTTGAACATTCAATCATACTAATTAGTTTATTTAAATCAAACATGCATCCCTAATAATTGATTGAAATCCAACATTCATTATTACTAATTAATTAATAATCATTCCTCATTTAATATTTTTATAAAAAAAAATTTAGCTTACTTAAATTTGTTATGTTTTTTATATTATAAGATTTTCTAAAAATACATGCATGACTTTTTTGTGTTTGTATTTTAGAGTATTTATTATTTTGATTCTTTTAAAAACAAATAGGAGCATGCACAACACATTTTATATATTATAAAATATTTTTATAACTTATGATTTTAAAATAAATAACTTATTCTGTATTATACAACTTTAGATAAATAGTTTTAGAATATTAAATCACAAGTATTTAATTACGATTTTTAAATATAAGAATAATAAATGATATTTGATGAGTGTTTTAACAAAAACCCTTTTTATAAATAAAATTAAGCAAGTATAAAAAAATTGAGCACTGCTACATGTCGTCAGGAAGGAGAACTCCGCATGCAGTAATCGATGGGAGATATATACATACGTTAACAAAATACCTTCTAGAGACTTTTCACATTTTCTATAAATATTTTATTTAATTCATCACATATCATGTAGATATATACAATTTTCATCGTGTTTATGTTAATATTTTGTATATTATGTGGCCTTTACATGTTGATATTTATTATCTACTAGATATTACTCCACAAGAAAAAATATTTATGAGAATAATTGGAAGGTGAACCAATTAATTTATAGCATCCAAGATATTTTATAGACAATATAACATACATTATATTTTGAGATGTATTCCACCTTCATTCATGTACAAAATTAAACTCCATTATTATGTTCAATGGATTAATGAGAAAACTCAATGCCTTTGGTGGTTATGAGTTATAGAAAACCAATGGTCATTAGAAACTCATGTAACTCATGGATTATTGTGAATATTTATGGTTGTATTCATGTATAACTTATGGGTTAATGAAATAAGTTATAAAAATACTAATAGTCTTTAATGAGAAGACCAAAGATTGATGAAGATGTCTATATAAGGGTGAGGTCATACTCTCATACTTACACATTCACACCTTGTGTAAGAAATCCCTACACCACATTTGCTACCCATTAAGCTATGTGAGAGTAGTGACTTGAAGATCTCAATCAAAGAAGGTGAAACATATTGAATTCTTTTAGCACACCACTTACCTTGGTATCATGGAACAAGGTTAGTAAATATCTCATGTAATTATGTTATGAAAAATTCACTATGTTTTTATACATCAAAATTGTATCATTAATTCCGCATAATGATAAAGTCTAATAATTGGTATCAAAACCTATTAATTTTGATGTATGAAACATATTGGGGTGAATTTTGATTATGAATGCATGTCCGAATAACTTTTGGAAATGTTGATTTAATTCCATAAGTTATTTTGATTCGGATGTTAGTATTGCACAGCATGTGTGTGAGCGTGTCACTATTTATTATTAATGGCATTGAATTATTTTACATATGTATTTGATACTATAATGAGCAGATAAAGACATAAACCTATAGATGATAGGCATGCATGTAAATGATCAATTTATCTTGTTTTATAGTGTCGATGATCATGTTGTGCCCAACCTTAGTCTCTGTGATCATATGATATAGTCTGACATAGTCTCTGTGAATCTTATTATGCAGTCTTAGTCTTTATGATCACGTTGTGCATGAATTTATTTCGGTCTTGTGAATTTATGGCACATGAATTATATCTTGTTTAAAATAATTCATGAAGGTTAAAATATGGTTCATCTTGTTAATACATCTTTATTTCGGTGCATGAATTTTGTAAGGGTTAAATAATTTATATTATGATTAATGATTTAACAAGTGACTAATAAAATATGATATGATATTTTTTATGATCATATTTTGTTACTATTTGGTTTATCATATTATTTTAAGTTTCATATCTAGTGATGATCAACCCAACGGAGGGTCATCACTATATATGATTTAAGTTTTTAAGATAGGAGATGATGAATAAATAATATCAATGAAGTTTTTCTACCCAATGATATTAAACTTTCTTATGATTTGATTGTTTTATTTTAACTGTCATCTTATTTTAATATATATATTACTGTAATTCGGTCAAATTGGAAGAATTATAATAATATATTTTTATGTTCTACAATCAAATTATTGTTCGTCCCAACGGAAGGACTATAATTATAATTTAATATTTGATATTGTAATTCAGTCCAATGAAAGAATTACAAGAAATTGAGATTAAGAAAATCTAGCTAACTATGTATTTTAGTTAGATTGTTTAATGTGTGGTGTTGAATTAATTTATTCATGACACGGAAAAATAATTTATTATTTTGCAGCAATGAACCCTACTGCTAATACTAGTTATATATCTGGTACTGAAACTTTGAGTAGAACAAACCTTATGAAAATCCAAGTGCTTTTGCCATATTTTACGAGAGAATGGAATTGTCGCAAACTACACAATGCCTGGTACACCCGAGAAGAATGGTGTAGCTGAGCGACGAAATCGTACTCTAATGGATATGATGAGAAGTATGATGAGTAAAACAACCTTGTCTGAATTCCTGTTGAGTGAAGCTTTGAAACTGATGTACACATTTTTAATTGTGTTCCTAGTAAGGCTGTACCCAAAATTCCTTATGAATTATGGGTTGGTGGAAAATCAAATTTGAATTATTTACATGTGTGGGAGTGTTCAGCTGAAACTAAAATTTTCAACCCACAGGTAAAGAAGTTGGATTCTAGGACTATAAGTTATTATTTCATTGGTTATCCTGAAGATCAAAAGGTTTTTGATTTTATTGTCCTACTCATAGTACTAGAATTATTGAAACTAGAAATGATGTGTTTTTAGAAAATGAAGATTTTAGTAAGAGTATTGAGCCTAAAAATAATACCTCAATACATAACCATAATTTACCGGTTATTCAAGAAAAAGAGGTATCCACGTCAATAATGAAAAATGGTGGGAATCAAGATGCTACCCATAAAGAAGTTGAGCATATCCCAAATGTAAAAGTAACTTCACGTAGATCACAAAGAAGAAAAGACCTGCTATATCAAATGACTATGAAATTTATCTTAATGAGTGTGATTATGATGACTTGAAAAATGATCTAATTTCTTATGATCAAGCCATAAAGAGTCATAATTCAACTCTATGGTTAAATGCCACGAAGGAAGAGTTGAAATATATTAAAGACAACAAAGTTTGGATCTTGTAGATTTGCCCAAAGGAATCAAAACTTTTGGTTGCAAATGGATTTTTAAAATCAAACGTGATTCCAAGGGCAATATCGAAAAATACAAGGCCAGATTAGGTGCAAAATGATACACTAAAAAAGAAGGGATAGATTACAAAGAAACATCATTCGTGATTGGTGTTGAGATTCATCGAGACAAGTTTCGTGGGTTGTTAGGATTATCCCAAAAGACCTATATTGAAAATGTTCTTAAGAGATTCAACATGCAAAATTATTCAAGCAGTGTTGCCCTTGTTGTTATGGGTGACATATTTTGTGAACAACAGTATCCCAAAAATGATCTTGAAGTTGAACAAATGATAAACATTCCATATGCTTCTGCAGTATGAAGTATTATGTATGCTCAAGTATGCACTCGTCCTGGCATAGCTTATGTAGTGAGTTTGCTTGGTCGATACCAAAGTAATCCAGGTATTGAACATTGGAAAGTAGTGAAGAAAGTATTGCGTTATTTGCAAGGTACTAAGAACTATATGCTTACGTACAAAAGAACATATATTTTGAAGTAATTGGTTATTCTGATTCTGATTATGCTGGTTGTAAAGATACTAACAAATCTACATCTAGTTATCTTTTCATGTTAGTTGAAGGACCTATTTTATGGAGGAGTCACAAGCAAATGCTCACGGTTTCTTCTACCATGGAGGCAGAATTTGTAGCCTGTTATGAAGCCACATGTCATGCAATATGGTTAAGAAATTTTATCTCATGGTTGTACATTGTTGATTCAATTATGAAACCCCGAGAATATACTGCGATAATGATGCTGCTGTGCGTTTCTCCAAGAATAACAAAACATCTGGAGGATCGAAGTATATCGATATAAAGTATTTAGCTGTAAAAGAGAGAGTTCATAATGAAATTGTCTCTATTCAGCACATAAATACTTTACTCATGTTAACAGACCCTTTGATTACAGGGCTTCCACCAAAGCTCTTTAATGATCATGTTGCGCGCATAGGCTTGGTGGAAGGCTAGTCAAATTTGGTCTAAAATGAGTATGATGTTATATGATCACATTATATTGTTAACATTTTGTATATTATGTGGCCTTTACATATTTATATTTAATTAGCTACTAGATATTACTACATAAGAAAAAATATTTATAAGAATAATTGGAAGGTGAAACAATTAATTTATGGCATCCAAGATATTTTATAGACAATATAACATACGTTGTATTTTGTTATGTATTCCATCTTCATTTATGTACAAAATTAAACTCTATTATAATGTTCAATGGAGTAAGAAAACTCAATGCTTTTGGTGGTTATGAGTTATGAAAAACCAAAAGTCATTAAAACTCATGTAACTCATGGATTAATGTGAATACTTATGGTTGTATCCATGTATAACTTATGGATTAATGAAATAAGTTATAAAAATGCTAATGGTATTTAATGGAAGACCAAAGGTTGATGAAGATATCTATATAAGGGTGAGGTCACAAGTCATACTCTCATACTTACACATTCTCACCTTGTGTAAGAAATTCCTACACCACATTTGCTATCCATTAAGCTAGGTGAGAGTAATGACTACATTTGCTACCCATTAAGTTAGGTGAGAGTAGTGACTTGAAGATCTTAACCAAATGGAACAAGGTTAGTAAATATCTTATGTAATTATGTTATGAAAAAATTCACTGTGTTTTTATACATCAAAATTGTATCAATAAAATTCCGCATAATGATAAAGTCTAGCAGTTTATTATTTTAAAAAATCAAGAAATCTATAAGCATGACTTCTTTCATCATTTTAAAAAAAATGAAAATTGTTACAATCCATTTTACAGTAAGAAACGCATACCACACATGTATGTTTTTATCTTTTTAAAATCATATACTTTCTTTTATAAAAGGCTATGACGTATCTACTATAATGAGTTGAATGATATCATTTATAAATAATCTGAAAAATTTCAAACAAAAGTTTATATTTTGATACAATGAGTCAAGGGGGCCAACGATATCTATGAGACCGCATTTGTTATTATAAAAAGTATTGAGTGTATATATCTTTATAAAATGGAAAATATTACGTACAGTCCTTTTTGCAACTTTATTTTCAATTCTTCATGTTTTGTTTTTTTAAAAACAGTATACCTCATCTAATAAAGTACATTCTTTTATAAAAAATGAAGTATATACTCTAATGAATTGCATGAATGTTATTATCATAAAAATGTGAGTATATGATGATAATGAAGTATATATTTGAATTGGAGCTGAAAAAGTAATGGGATGTTTAGGTAGGAGAATAAGGAGAGAATATGTGGAAATGAGGGAGACTAAGTAAAAAAAATTTGTTTGTTTCGATAGAATATATGGGTATAGCTATGTCAGAATAATTGAAAATAATTTGATATTTGTATTCTATGTCTTTTTATAAAATTATGTTATTCCACCAAATTCATTCCACTTGCATAAATGAGTCTCACCGTTAAATCAACTGTCATTAACTCCTGTGAACCATGAGACCCAAATGTTAAATAATTTTTATTCTTTTATAATTGAAATTTTATTCACAACTTGAACCTCCTCCTCCGCAGGTGATGAATCATATGTCGTATAAAGTGATTCATTAACCCGTTTAGGCTGCATTTGTATGCGAGATTCAACGCTAAGGGTGCGTTTGGTTGCACGATTGCGCTGCGATTGCGATTACAGGAAGCTGCGTTTGCAATCGCGCAATCAAACAGTTTTGTAATCGCAGTTTTAAACCCAGCGATTGCAAACAAATAGTGTCCAAAAACTGCGATTTTAAAAAGCTGAGAAAGTGAGCTTCCTGCAGAATCAGATTTGCAATCGCAGATTCCTGTAAAATCAGTTTTGCAATCGCGCAACCAAACGCACCATAAGATTATTAAAAATTAAGATTGTATTTGAAAAGGTAAAAAACTCAAAATGTGTTTGGAATTTTTAACATTTATTAATCAATCTAAACAGTCCCAAAATAAACACGTGTCGACAGATATTCTCACATCCCCTCACTCCCGCATTGTCCGATGACCGGGTGGACGATAAGCCGTTTTCCGCGCCCCTTCCAGTTATTGCCACGCCCACCCGACCTTTTTGTCGTCTTTTTCGAGGGACTGTTTTTTTATAATTTTTTTTGTTGTTTTTAAAAAGGGGACCTCTCTCGATATCCACTCGCCTTCTCTCCTTTTTCATCTCTCTCTCTCTCTCTCTCTCTCTCTATCGATCGATCGGTCGATCTCCATTTCATTCAATCGACAGCGAAAGAGTCGCCTCTGAAAGCAGCTTCTGAGTTCTAAAGAAGAAGAGATCGATTTCGATCGAGAAACCCAAATCTGTTTTGAAGCGATTCTCTCCACAAATCGAAGGTAAGAAAACGATTTTTTGGTTTTAATTTAAAAAAAATTTGGTGTTGTTTTTGTTGTGCCATTGATTTTTTTTTCTTCTGTGAATTGCTTTTTTGTTTGGGTTTTTAAGAGGATGAATTTAGAATTTGGTGCGTGTGCTGGGTTTCTCGGTAAATGGGAATTAAAAGTAGGAATTTTTTTAATTTATTTTGGGGGCGTAATGACATTTTGATCCATTGAGGAACTATTATGTGTTTTTACGTCCTTTCGTTTTTGGTTGTGCAATTGATTTTTTAATTTCTTCTGTGTCGTTTTTTTCTTTTCGGGGTTTCCGAGAGGACGAATTTAGGATTTGGTGTGTATGTTGGGTTTCTCAGTAAATGTGAATTATTGGATTAAAATTAGGACGTGTTTTTTTCATGGGAAATGACAAAAACAAATCTCGTAAAAGTTAAAAATCTAATTTTATAATTTTAGAAAAATAAAAGACTAATATATCCTTATGTAATTAAATCCTTAACATCCCTCTAACACTTATTAGTTTATTATACACCAAAAACATATATTTCCTACAAAACAACAATTTCTCTCTATATAACCCAAATCAATCCCCTTTATATATCATATTGTGTATTTCTTGTATGTATCTTATCTTATTTTTATTTATTACTTTTCATTATGTATAATTATAATATTAATTTAAATCTGTGTTGTGTCCTAATATAGCAGATCATATTTTAATATTTTAAAGTTGTATTCACATTTTTTTTACTTGACTATTCACATATTTTAATGGTCTCATTAGTATATATCCATTTTTTAAATAAACATCAACATTTAACGGATTTTATAATTAAAAACTCAAATTATATTACACACATCACAAAATCCATCAAATCACAAAGAATCTAGAATAAAAAAAATTCTATAGGAGTGTGTGAAATTCATTAACAAAATTAAAAAGATAAAATATTTTAACAAAGTTAATGGGCATGGAATATATTAATGATCTCATTATATAAGAGTATGTTAGTCTTTTGTGTTTTAAAATTGTGAAATGAGACATTTTAGGTATAATTTTAAAAGTGATTGATTTTAATATTTCTAATTTTTGGAGACTTTTTGTAATTTTTCCTTTTTTATTTTATTTTGGGGTGTAATGACATTTTGGTCCATTGTGGAACTTTTGTGTTTTTTACATCCCTTCTTTTCTTATAGGCTAAAAATTAGGGGCATGGATTGATTTATTAAATTTTGGTTATGATTTCAAAAAAAATTGGTGTATTTTTGTTGTTGTTGTTGTGCCCCATTGATTGTTTTTTTTATTTCTTATGTGATTAATTTTTTTGGGTTTTCAAGAGGACGAATTTAGAATTTGGTGTGTATGTTGGGTTTCTCGGTAATTGTGAATTATTATTGGATTAAATTTAGGATGTGTTTTTTATTTATTTTTGGGGCGTAATGACATTTTGGTCCATTGTGGAACTATTATGTTGGTAAGAACACTAATTTTTTGGTTATGATTTTTAAAAAATTTGGTGAATTTTTTTTTGTTGTTGCGCCCCTCCAAACTTTTTTTTATTTTCAAGAGGATGAATTTAGAATTTGGTGTGTATGTTGGGTTTCTCGGTAAATGCAGATTTTTTATTTTTAAGTCCACATAAACTATATGATTTAGTGATCGATCCTTCACTTTTTCATATTTTGATTTAAATTCCCTAGATTTAAAGGATATGTTCCTTTTAGTCCCTCCGAGAGACTAAAAAAAAACTAAATAAATTAGGGATAGGTCCCTCGCAAGGGCTAATAAGAAACATATCCTTTAAATTTAGGGATTTAAACCGAAATATGAAGCAGTGGGATCGATCAATAAATCATATAGTTTACATGGATCTAAAAGTAAAAAAACCGTTATTTTTTTCTTATTTTAGGGCGTAGTGACATTTTGAACCATTGTGGGGTTTTTTTTGTTTTTTTTACGTCCCTTCGTTTCTTAGGGGCAGGGATTAATTTATTATATAGAATAGTTTAGGGACTCATTTATATATAATTATGGTCGTGTACGGACGTTAAGGTTTAACGTCAACTTATAATAACGACCGTCAGATGTGCCGTGAAGTTTTAACTGTTTAGAAATGAAGCGTGTTTTAATTTTTTTAAAAATTTACATGTAATTTTTTTAATACGAATGATTTAATCGAATATTGATTAATATGTAATTGATCAAACACTACTTGAAAACGATTCTTTTGTTCAGAAACGAAATATTTCAAATGTTATTGGAAATTTTTACTCCCGTATCTATATGCATTAGGATTCCGATTCATGGATCTCTCGGTTCGAGAAATAAGAGGATCAAACCATTTCTTCTCTTTTTCAAATTCGATAAATATTGGTTGATCGTATATTTATTATAGTTATATGATTCAGAGTATCATTTCCTATTTGATCCATTTGAATTCCATATTCGAAGTTGCGATCAGATCTATTCATTAAAAAGAATTGATTGAATTACAAGAACCAATTTAATAAAAAAATAAGAATTGTAAATGAGATTGCATTATGTGATTTCACATACGGCATTAGTATTGTGAGATTGTAAATGAAGCTACAGAAAAAGATTAAAAACTAAAGTGGGGGTGGAGAGGATATAAAGTTGGGCATTTTGGAGCCAGATTGGATTTAGATTAAGGGTGCGTTTGGTTGCACGATTGCAAAATTGATTCTGCAGGAATCTGCGATTGCAAATCTGATTCTGCAGGAAGCTCACTTTCTCAGCTTTTTGAAATCGCAGCTTTTGAACACTATTTGCTTGCAATCGCTGGGTTTAAAACTGCGATTACAAAACTGTTTGGTTGCACGATTGCAACCGCAGCTTCCTGCAATCGCAATCGCAGCGCAATCGCGCAACCAAACGCACCCTAAGTCAAATCTGACCTGTTAACATTCCTACCAACAACTTGTAATCATTTCTCAAAAGTCACTTTTCAATTAGTAGACTGATGGTTTTTTAAACTTTGAACCAGCTTAGTTCTTTTTCATACCTGGTTTTGAAAATTAGTCAGAATGAAAGCCAAAAAAATCCATAGTATGTATTCTTAAAAACATGTATTTTATTAGACAATTATGCAAATTTCAAAAACAGTTCAAAACATATTTCGTTTGTAAAAATGATTACATGAATGATGAAAGGTTGATTTAGCTTTCATTCTCATTTTTATTGTGACATTTGAAATAATTGGTTGTTTCAGCATCCTAGGCAATTTTTCTCATTAGTTATTTTCAGGAATCTCGCATAATTGGATTCTTGGAAGAAAAGAATTATCCTTCCATTGGGCTGGAGATTCAATCACAGCCGTTCATTTAACAGAACCTCCAACCTTAAAATCAGGTTTAGTTAAGGTGACCCGCGAACCACGGGAATCAATGACTTCCCTTTCATTGCATCTTTTTCAAAGATTTGGATCAAATGATTCTGATTTGAAAGTCAATCTTTATATAAAGACCCTGTGGAAATTCAAATATCAACCACACTTTTTTCTTGGATTCGATTCGATCTTCAAAAAGGGCACTCTTTTTGTTATGGATAATATCTTATTGGGTCACATTTTGAACTTTTTTTTTTCAGATTCTACAGACATTGGATTCCATATTTATGGAATATTAGTAAATGGTACTTCAATGAGAGTGATTCATTTACAATAAAAAGTTGATAAGTTTTCTTTTTGGAATAAAACCCTTAAAGGTGATATTGTCCGTAACATATTGTAGTAACTCACTACTAATATTAAAGAGACTGTGCAACCAAGAACAGAACGTGGAGTGTGTGGACCAAATCCCAATAGAACCAATCTAGAACAGTGTGACACTTTTTTCCACCTGTGTTCCAGAGTTATCGGAACGAGGTGGTGCCAGTACCCCTAGAGATGTGGGTATCAAAACTGATTAGGGCCCTCTAGGACAGTGTTCCACTTAGTTATGGTTGTTGAGGCAATGTCCCTTCCTCAGTTTGGTTAGCGATATAAATTATTCTGAAATGATAATTATTTCAATATAAATGACTATACCAGTGTTATAAACAATTGTTTGCTTGATTGTGTTTTTAAGTACTGATAAATTATGGATAAAAGTGAATAAGATGTGGATAATGATTTATAAAAAGTAAAAAAAATGATTGATTTATAAAAAATAAAAAAATGATTTGACACGTGAATCTCTTTATACCATAGAAATATATTAGGTGAAATAACAAAATTCTAATCTTGTATGACAAGTGGTTAAGATGTCTTGTATGACGTGTGGTTAAGGTTTGTTTGTCTAGATACATTATTAACTTTTTATTCATCCCCGTGTTTGGTTACAAGTAAATAAGTAAGCTCGTTCAAAATTAATTGAAACTAAATCCCATTTTTAAAAAGAGAAAAACCAATTTTCTATAACAACTCTACTTTATTTTATTTTTTTGCTTGATACATTTACAAATACTAAAATTATTGTCATTGTAAAACACTGATAATTTCATTTTATTTATGAAATACCATAAGTGCCCTTAGTTTTCAAATACCATAATTGCCTATATAAAAAAAATTTATTGTGTACCAAATAAAAAAATTTGGTTTTCAAATACCATAATTGCATATGTAAAAAATATTTATTGTATACCGAATATAATTTTTAAATCCATTTTTAGAAAAAAGTAATTTGATGAAATATTTTCAATAGGGTTGTTGTATATATGCCCTTCAAATACATGCTTATTGTTTTTATACCATTACAGATAACATATTTAATTGTATGATTTAATTGAAACATGTGTCATTTGATAATTTAGTATCATCAAAATCTATCTTAACTAGTTAATCATAACTAGAAAGCAATGACAAAAATAATCTTAGTCTAATATTCGCAATAATATAAATGTAATCATTAATAATTTAATTGATTATTATTTACCCCCTTCCATATTGGTTTCAAATTCTTTTGAGTTTTATTTGTAAATTTATGATTTTACTGTTAATATATATAAAGTAATTATTTTTCTTCTATTACATCAATCTGTTTAAGAAATACATATTTGCAATCTTCGTTGAATTAAATCATTTTTTTTAAAAAAAACTTCAAATTCTCTATTTTTATGATATGCAATAAACAAATATAGTTTTTTTTATTTTAAAAATAAATATTATATTTTGTGAGAGTAAATATACAAAAAGAAAGAAAATAAAGGTATTTAAGTCTTTTGCATTACTTATTTACTTAACAGTGGAGAAAAAAAGAGGAGGAAACTTTACTAAGTGGTACATATGTAAAAATTTTAAACATTTTTTAATGGTAAATAGATTGGTGTGATGATACAAAAATCAATAACACGTTTTCAAGGGTACATATGGAGAAGCCCTCTTCATAATTAAATGAAATAACTAGCATCTAGGGTTAAACAAAAAATGTAAGTTTAGTATACTCAGGGTGCATTTGGTTGAACGATTGGGTAACTTTTACGTTTGTAAGAAGCTGCGCTTTACAATCGTGCAACCAAACAGAAAAATTGGGGCAGTTCTTGTAAACAAATTTCAGGCAAATAGTACTCAGAAGCTACATTTTCCAAAAGCTATGTGTGAGGGGGGGGGGGGGCGTAGAATTAGTTTTAAAACCCATCATTTATAGAAAATAAGTTTTGCAATCGCTCAACCAAACGCTCAGTGATCTCCGAGTCTGTGAAATAACTAACGGTGTATATACTTAGTTAGATGATATATATTCAATTGAAATTTGGGAAATTTTCATAAATAACCCCCTCAAAAATTTTAATTTCATTTTTAATCCTCCCCCAATTTTAATTGCAAAAACTAACCCTCGACTCGGTCAGCGCTGCCACGTCAGCGCTGACTAGGTTTTTTATTTTTGAATTTTTTAGGGAGGTGTGTTATATATAACCGCCTCGCTGTAGGGGCTCGTTAATACAAACGCGTGGATATATTATAATAACGATTCTGATCTACGGTTTGAAAGTTATGACCATTTGAAATTACGACCATTTGAATGTTAAAAAAATTTAGGGCTATAGATAAAAAAGTAAATAAATAATACAAATAATTTCAATAAACAAACCTACACAATGTATGAAAATGTCATGGATGTGTACAATTTAGGTTTGAACTCAAAACATTTTAGTGCAAAAAAAATAACAAACAATTTCAAGAGAAAAAAATGACAAAAAAATGAAAATGGGTCATAACTTCAAATGGTTTGGGAGCATCGTAACTTCAAATGGTCATAACTTTCAAGCCGTAGATCAGAATTGCTATTATAATATGTCCACGCGTTCGTATTGACGAGCTCTACAGGGAGGTGTGTTATATATAACACGCCTTCTTAAAAAATTCGAAAATAAAAAACCCAGTTAGCGCTGACGTGGCAGCGCTGACCAGGTCGAGGGTTAGTTTTTATAATTAAAATTGGGGGAGGGTTAAAAGTGAAATTAAAATTTTTCAGGGGGTTATTTATAAAAATTTCCCATGGAAAGAAAAATATATATGTATTGAATTCTTTTAAATATTTATTTTATTAAACAAATATATCTTCTAAAAAATTCAAAACTTGTTTATTACAATTTCCCCAAGAGCCAAAAAAAAAAAAGTGTTAGAATGATTTGAATTTGAATTTATTTTATTGATTGTTTGACACACAATTCAATCATGTTCATTGAATGATTTGAATTTGAATTTGTGAACAAACTTCCCTGTCAAACAAGTATTTATTAGTCATAACTTTTGTAATCAAAATTTGTTTTAAATTTGTTATACAATAATGATCGCCTCGAATTGACCTAGGTATTCAATTATTGGTCTGGGTGTTTATTATGTGTCACGCATGTGACAAAAAAAATAAAAAGTTGCCCACGTAAAATAGTTGGACACGTGCATTAAATATCGAGCCGAATCTGACCGTGCATTATGAATGTGATGACGTCATGTTAGTGAGGATTTTGTTACACATGATCCGTGGAGACCGGTCTAAGCACGTTTATAGACTCTAGACATCGACATCTTTTATGTGTTTTTCACGTGGAATGAGTCTGGATCCAGTTGAGACCGACTTTAGTCAATATTATCAGTATCGAACTACACAGTATGTGAATCGAATCGCACAATTAATACGTGAATTCCTAAGTGAAACGTGTACCGAACAATTAGTTGTGTAGTTCGATTTATAAATTGATTTATAGACTGTGCAGTTCGATGTTGATGAGATTGATCGAAAATAGTTCTGATTGGATCTAGACCCATGTGTAATACATTCATACTGCCTAACCAAACGAAATATAAATTTATTGTCACCTTTAGAAAATTCAATATTTAGGTATAATTTGAAAATGAGTTTCCAGACGTTTTTGCTTTTTAAAAAAAACAATAAGTACAAATGTGTTTTCTAACGTCTTTTTTTGGAAATTAAGTTTATTTTTAAGTCATTTTTTTTTAAAATCTTATTTTTCAAACTTATTTTCAAATGCTCCCAGGCTTTACACGACCATTCATGTGATGTGATTTCTTTTAATATCATTGTCATAATTTGTTCAATGTAATGTAAATCAGAGAACAAGAGCCATTTGACCTCCAAAAGGGATTGAAGTTGTAGATCTTTTTGAATTTCTATTCTTAGTACTCGTATTCTCTTTTTGGTCCTGAGCTACCATTACTTGTTCAATACTCATATTTGAACAAAAAGATTATAAATAAACAATCTTGTATACTAGAAAACTTAATTTTTTTTAAAAAAACATACAGTGATATTGCACCATAACAGAGTTGGTCAGGTAGAGGATGACTATTCTAGTGTCATGATAACACTTGTTTTTAGAATACTTGAAACATGATCATTTATCATTTCACATATATATCAATTTTATGCCAAACATCCATCTAGGTTTAAGAGTGTATTTGATTTGATTTTTTTTTATTTCATTTCCATACATGTTACATGTCTCCCTTCCCCATTCAACTACTTTCTTTTCAGTGTGGATGTCAACATTTTTAATTTTATTTTTACAAATCATGTTTATGACAGGTACTCTCTTGATCATGTAAGATCCAGATGGAATGTGGGATATTAATCATAACCTGAATAGCTGGGAATTGAACCTCTCATTAGTTGAAATTACCACACTAAACATTAAGGTAAGCATTTATCATTAGTTTTCTCATATAATTTTAGATACATTATATATAAATATCTATAATATATACACCTAGATACACACACGTGTGTCCCTATATGGAAAAAAAGAGAGCTAAAAATAGAGAAAGAATCCAACCCCACATAAAAAATCTGATCTCGAATTTTCTTGTACGTTAAATGAGCCGCCACCTTTCATTAGTCTACTATATCCCTATGTATCTTTGTATCCTATTATTATAACAGCTAAGAATTTCTTTCACATCAGTGTGTGGTGTGTGCTGGGTGTCTCTTCGTTAGTGATTGCATGGAGAAGGCAGAGAAGGTCTGCTGGCCTTACTTTGATCCTGAGTACGAGAACCTCAGCCAACGCATCAACCCTCCAAGGCAATCTCTCTCTCTCTCTCTCTCTCTCTCTAGCTATTTATATATCTACCTCATTCATTGTGGCATTTGGTCATGGTGGTTTTCTCACATTTTTCAGGGTGTGTATAGACAACATAACCTGCAGTGACTCCACTCTTGTCAAGGTAATAAAAGAAGATAGAATGCTACTCTAAAATCTTTTTGAATGTTTTTAAATCCTTGTAAAATTTTATAATTGGGGCAGTTACACGCAGTCGTTATATGTAGTCCTGCATGCAATCCCATACATTAATTAGATGAAATATGTGAGTTTTTGTTTGTGTAAGAGGTTATATACGAGTCATTGGAGTATATATTTCATTTTTTTCATGAATCTACATGCTTAGTTATATGAAATTTATAAAGCATTGTCCCTAACATTATCCTCATTTAAACCCCCATATCAATGGAGGGATTCTATTTTAAATTTGACAAAAAGTATGTAAACCAATGACTTATAAATATTTAAATACTGATGTTTGCAGGGATACAAAGGATAATGAAGAATGTTATAGGGATTGTTCCTGAATAAGGATTTGAGGGATCTAACACTGCAAAACTAACTGAAATTTTTTACTGGACTGGGAAATTTAGGTGTTTTGGATGATGTTTTTGTGCAGGTGGACAGTGTTAATCGGCCGGGGATACTGTTGGAGGTTGTGCAAGTGCTGACCGACCTCGACCTCACCATCTTGAAGGCTTACATCTCCTCTGATGGAGGCTGGTTCATGGATGGTACAATCAAATAAACTTCACTTGTTATTTAGATTTGTGAAAAAGTTCATTAATGGGGACACTTGCAATTTGTGACAATTGTTATTCTATTCATTGGGGACCTTTTGGTAATTTTTTAGCAAAAAATCTAGCAAATAGGGGAATTTTCATATATATATATATATAAATTTCCAAGCGGCCGAAGTGTAATGTCTTTTCAGGGACCTCTTGGTATTTATTGATTTCCCAAAGGATAAACAACAATTTGCTATTCCAACTTGCGCCTATATGCGAAGACAGTTAAGACTAGTTTTTTTTTTTAACTTATGAAGAATGTGATAAACCATCCAACATGGATCCCCAGATTCTGATGCACAATTCAACATAAATATCAGTTTTAACAATTTTGTTGTTCAGCTAATGTGATACCCTAACACTCTTGGGGGATACAAGTCCAATACAGGTAAGGGGACATGGACTCCATGGTATATACCATAAAATTATCGTATATGGGCAGCGTTTTATGTGGGGATGCACCCATGGGAACTTTATTTTGTTGTTTTGTTGTTGGAGTTATATATATGTTTCAATAATATTTTGAATTTTGGTTGAGTATTTTTGACATTGTGGTACAAATTTTGAATTCATACTCTGCTTCTCATTGTTTATTATGAAGACACTAAGACTTTGGATCGTTCTTTTTTGTATAACAGTTTTCCATGTTACTGACCAGCAAGGAAACAAGATCAAGGACAAGAAGACTATGGAATACATCGAAAAGGTTAGTGAGTGAGTCCTTTCTTACTGCATCATTAGATCCGTCCTTCTGATGACATGCATCAAAGTTGCTGTTACTTGAAAATCAGATTGCATTGCTATGAAATTATGACAGAACCCATTAAGAGAGTAAGACAAAGAAATATCATGGGGGATCTTAAAGAGAAGTCCGTGAGACTTAAAAAGTGTAGAGGTTTGCCTTCAGCGATAACAGATATTTGAAGTTAATGTTAAGTGTCGTTAGGGGCTTTCTCAATCAGACCACAAACTATATAAAGTTCATACATCGTGCTAAAAGTGCTTAGCAGATCAGTATGACTATTGTTGATAATTATGAGGTCAGTTCTGTTACCCATTGAGTGTATGTCAAAAACAAGTGACAATTTAGTATTTTTAGTGTCTGATATGCCATTGCTACCTAAGTGATTTGTCAAAGAATTGCTGATAAAAAATACATTGCTTTACATTGGCAGTATATAATCATTCTAGAATTTTTAAAGATAAATTTTTAAATTTTTTGAAGCTGCAAATCAATAGTTTTTCTTCCATAGATTGTGATATTGTAAAGAGGCGTCACATGGGTTCTATGTCACTACCATTATGATTGAAAAAGTGACTAGTTCGTGTCACATTGAGCATAAGAGAGCCATTAAAATTTTCAGATCTTGGCTATGGTAGAGTTCCATAAATTTGTATCACTTTAGTTTTGAAGATTTTTATCTTAAATATCTAAACCAACCATTTGTTCAGGTGGTTTAAGCCCAGATAATGTACCACCAATACAAGTGTATATCTGTTCTTTTGTTCTAGAGTAGTTTGTTATGAGGCATAGTGATCTCAAATTATGTCCTATGTCAAGGTCAGCCATGAGATTTCATCAAGGTTTCTATAATCTTGAAAAATGTCATTGTTCTAAAAAATTAACCCATTTACTCTTGATATATTCAATCCAACTTGGAGTTTTAAATAATATTTTCACTTTCTACTCCAAATCTAATTAAATAAGCATCCACATTTGAAGAAAGAAAGCACTTACAGCACTACAATGATTATGGATTCTCTTAAGCCGTCCAGATTTACAGAAATAAAGCACTGATAGGTAGTTTTAGCTTTTCAAATGATTGTGTAGCCTTTGTACCTAGATCATGTAATCTTTAGTTACTTGAAAGTTGATGAATTTACTTGTACTGATCACGTTGGATTGGCTTGGTCTATTCTAGACCAGAAACTAAAACTCCAACATTAAATTTTATACTTTGCTCTAGTTCTGTTGAATTATATGATCCATTGATCTACAAGCCAAATCTTTATAGGTAGTCATAACTGTACCAGTCGACTGGTTTAGTTTGAATAAAAAGAAACCTTGGGTATGTTTCAATGCTAAACTCAACCAAATTTGGGGTCCTGACTGTAGCATGGATCTCCAGTTACCTTGCCAACCCGCTAAATTTTTATTTCACTTTGAATCATATTATTTTAAGGTTGTATTTTAAACAATTCAACTCTTCTTAGGGTCTATTTGGAAACACGTTTGAAAAATAAGATTTTGAATAAAATGGCTTAAATAGACTTTGATTCCTGAAAAGCGTATTTTCTGTGTTTTTTAAATAACAATTTTTTTTACAATAAAAGCTGTAAGCAACTTATTAATTAAGCTTGCTTTTTTAAAACCAGTTCGGTAATACATTTGAGCTTTCTGCTTAATTAAAAAGCAGAATCACCCTTCAATCATGTTACCAAACAGGCCCTTATGCTTCATCTAGAACCAATTTTCAAAAACAATCTTTTCATGAAAGCTATACTCAACCAGTTATTGATTTTGCAGGAGCCGAATTACTTTGAGAATTGGTTCCAAATGGGGCCTTAGTCCATTTGATGCTCAAGTTACTCTACATTTTTCCAATTTTTATGCGTTAACTATCATATCTGCATGTGATTCACAGGCTTTAGGACCAAAGGGAAATAATGTAAGCACAGAAGGAAAGGCTATGTGGGGAAAGAGAGTGGGGGTGCACTCTGTTGGTGACTACACTGTAATTGAACTCATTGGTACAGATCGCCCTGGCCTCTTATCAGAGATAACTGCTGTCCTTGCCAATCTCCATTGCAATGTGGCAGCTGCTGAGGTTTGGACTCATAACATGCGCGTTGCATGTGTTGTTTATGTTAATGATGAGAGTACACACCATGCTGTGGATGATCCAACCCGGATATCAGCAATGGAAGAACATCTTAAGAACATTCTTAGGGGACATGGGGACGATGGGAAGGAGATTCGCACCAGTATTTCTGTGGGCTCTGCCCATGCTGACCGTCGTCTTCACCAGATGATGTTTGCTGATAGGGACTATGAAAGCAGTGAAGATTTGGAAGAATATGGTATCAGCCCTTTTAAGCCGGTTGTCACCATTGAACGTTGCGAGGAGAAAGGGTATTCGGTGGTGAACATTCGGTGCAAGGACAGGCCAAAGTTGTTATTCGATATTGTTTGTACGCTCACAGACATGCAGTATGTCGTGTTTCATGCCTCCATAACATCTGATGTCCCCTACGCAGTACAGGTACATCAAACAATCAATAGATTTGTATTCAACTAGTGAAATGCCTGATTTTCTAAGCTTATATTTTGTATATGTGTAGTGGTTTTCAACTCTAAATTCTTGGTCAAGGTAACTACTTGTTAAAAGGCAGAGAAATGTTTAGATTGTTAAATTTTGTAGGAGTGTTTTTTGAGCTATCCATACAATTACAGGAATATTTTGTGCGCCGCATGGATGGTTGCACTCTAGATGGAGAAGATGAAAGAAGGAGAGTAATAAAATGTCTTGAAGCTGCAATACTGCGAAGAGTTTCAGAGGTGAGTTGTAACTGTATATTTCCTTCTTCAAGATTGCTTCATTTTCAACACATTTTTCCCCCCTTCCTGATCATTTATCTCAACAACAAAGAAGCATGATGATTTGGATTGAATGTTTCACTAGAAACAGACAAATAATTATTCCTTATGCAGGGATGCGACATGTAGTTGAGCAACGAATGCATGACATGCAGTGGTAAATAATAGTATGCTTGTATGACAGTGGGTAAAGCAACCATCCCATTTTTAGTACTGTGTGTTATGCGTGTCACATTCCCATCTAGTGAACAACTATTTGTCTGTTTCAAGCAAAATAGCCAATCTTAATCCAAAGTTTGATATTGAATATTTTTTCAATAATCTAACTATATGTTTTACATTAGTTTAATGTCACCAGAGTTGCAGAAACATTCAAGTCAGACAAACTCCAGAAATCCTCCCGAGTACATCAAATAATCCAATGCAAACCATCTAATTCCATGATCATATGTAGATCTTCTGTTATGCAAGCATGGATTCTATCATCAGGGATACTAAAAAAAGATTTTGAACTTTGGGAATAGTAATAGCCAATGAACTGGTAAAACAATCCAGTCTAGCATCAATGAAACAAGTAATCCAATATTATGGCAAAGTAGACAATTGGACAGTGCTCAATCAGTCAAATTACACTAGTAATCACAGATAACACAAGAATATCATAACATACTAAAGCTAGCAACCTAAATTAATCATACTTAATAACAGAAAAAACTGTGGGACAGGATTTGAATAATCACTGACGATTTAGACTGCAATCTGTCTTATTCCGTAGAGGGCCTCTCAATGGAAGTTTTGGTACCAGAACATGCACTATATACAGTCTGAAATCCACTGTGCAAATGCATGCTTGTGCTTGATCCTTACACATTCGTGTATTTTCTGACAAACTTTAATGTGTTAGACTATTACTTTGGTATTGTATACATGTATGTTACTAGATTTTTGGGTAAAATACAGGGGATAAGTCTGGAGCTATGTTCAAGGGACAGAGTAGGCTTGCTATCGGATGTCACCAGAGTTCTACGCGAAAATGGCTTGTCTGTGATGAGGGCCGGAGTGACAACCATCGGAGAACAAGCGATGAATGTCTTCTATGTGAGGGATGCCTCGGGCAATGCATTGGACATGAAAACGATAGAAGCGCTTCGTGACGAGATCGACCACACGATGATGGTTAATGTAAAGAGAGTGCCTGCTGCTGCTGTTAAGGCTTCTGATGATGGTGGCCGGGCGAAGACTAGCTTCTTCCTTGGAGGATTGTTTGAGAGATTCTTGGCCTGACAATCCTCTTGTATGATAATCAAAATGTACATTGTAAGGTGAGTCTTTGCGTAAGCAATCATAATTTAGACTCATACAATGATACAATGCTGTAAAAAGAAAGATCTGCAATTGGATGTACTTGGTTTTTATTAACTAGCTTCATCTGTTTCATTGAATATATCCACTCCATGATTGACTCTCTTTGTATCTCTTGCATGCATTGAATGCAAGGGAGGTGAAACTTGCTAGTTTTTAGTTATTTGATGATTTTGATGATTTTTTTTTTCAACATAGTAAAACAGGGTTCGTGATTTAATTCATATTTCAACTACAGAGTGAAGCTAAGAACAATTTATTGAAATGGGAAATAGACAAATTATGGCTACACATCTAATTCAAAGCACCTAAATATATAATCCAAGATATGAACAAAAAATATGGACAACAAAGTCTTCATTTTCCATTTTATCTTAACTGGAACATTGTGAACATATAAATCCATCCATGACCAACCAAAATTGAAATATAAAACATTTATATAAAAGGCATAAGATATGACCATTGAGAATATGGGTGATATTATACATAATTTTGTTTTCATATACCTCGATCATTATCATACAATTCGTTAGAATATTGTACTTCATTTTTAATAAAATATATATCTTATTAGATGATGTATGCTATTTAAAAAAAAAAAAAGTGAACTACATTATGTAATAAGAATTTTGAAGGATATCAAGATATTCTCTACATAAAACAACAATTCTATAGACAGTACTGAAAATAATATATCTGAAACCATATAGATTGTATTTTCAGAGAGTCCTTTTGTGTAGTTTTAAAGAATTTTATTGGCTTAGGAAGTCATCAGAAGGACAAACAACTGTTATTATTGCTTAGGGGAGGGGATGACGTAACATTTAATAAGGTCATTCTCCATTGAAGATTGTAAATAATCAATGATGAACAATGCTTGTGTTAAATTTATGTCACTTCTAATGATTTTATGATTATATTAATTTTATTTATTCAGATATATTTTATTAAAACTGATGCTTTTGTTTGAATTTTTCGTGACAATGTTTTGAGTTAATATTCATTCATAGATATATGTGTCACCAATTTCTTTTTCTTTTTTTTTCTAATTTAATTATTGGTTTTGTTTATCGTTAATTGAAATGTAGTAATAATAATAATAATAATAATAATAATATAATCATAATAATCATAATAATGATAATGATAATAATAATATAGAATACTCATATTTTTCAAACAAGTATGAAATCCTCTAATCTATCTATCTCTTATACTAAGCGAAAGTGTTGAAGTCTTCAAGTTCATTATTTCATTTGTAACATTTTCATTTCTAATTTTATCTTTGAGTCGCAGTAATTAAATGCTTATAATGTTTTAATAGTGTATTAATTTTTGCATTAATTTTAAACATTTTGTGTGATGCATTATGTGTGTAAAATCCAACTAATTAAAGACCACCGTTGAATTGGGAGATCAATTAAGAGCCGTTGATCGACGATGAGATCAAGCAGTTGAGATTTAAATTCGAAATTCGAATTTAACTACTGCTAGACAGTTATAACTGTCTCCAACTGTTGGGAACAGTTGTGATAACTGTTGATAACAGTTATGATAGAGTATTTAAATAGAGGATATCGGACCTGCAGTTTTTCATTCTTCTTCTTTCTCCTCGAAAAGACTCATCCAATCCAAAAATAATATGTTAGACTTGCATCTATATCTGCCAAAAACACAGTATCCAAAGAAAGTCATTTTTAGATTTTCGTTTTGCAGACCGCAAGTCTAATACAGGCTTCGTTGTATCTGGGAGTGAGATTGCAGAGAATCCCTACAACAACTTCGTGAAGAAGTAGGAGCAAATATTGCTTAAAGAAAGTGTATTCGCTATGCGCCTCGAAGTCAAAATTGTTCTTTTCGGTTCTATTCTGTTCTAAACCAACAGGGTGACAATGGCTTAGTGCAACTGGAGTCCCTTTTGATCTAGACCTCAAGTGAATTCCATGTCATTCATTATATATTGATTTTAGATGACAATAAAAAAAGGTCTGTCTTTAGGGTGGAGGGACTTGTTTGGGCTGCTTAATTGCCTTCATCTCTATAGAAATAGCTTTATAGATTTTTTTCTTTAGGTTCATCAAAATTTGGATTTTTAATTACAAGTTGAATTTAATAAGAACTATTTAGTGAAACACAATCTTTTCCTTGGTATCTACTGAGGTTGTCTTATATTATTTTTTTTCTTCTGTTGATTGCAAATCAAATTGTCATGTTGATGGTTCTTTAATTAACATAAAATTATCCCTTCAATTGGTCTCAATGTGCAGCATAATCATGGAATCAAAAATGAAAAAAAAAATGCAATAATTTTCTTAATGGTACACATGATGTTTGTGTGTTTATTTAAATATAAAACACATAACTTGTCAAACCTTAAAAAATTGAAATGAATGGCTCTGATGTCACCCTTAAAAATAATTAAACTTGATGATCGTAAACCGGACAGGCAAGAGTGGGAGGTATACTAATGACAATAATTTTTTTTATATTTTTATTAAAGAATTAATAAGAAAGCTTGATGATATAATAATGGAATATTTCATTTAACCATGATGTATAATCTTACAAGTATAATTCTTCCTAGAGAATATCTTCAATCCACAAAAAAGAGATCTAAAAAGGAAAATTTTTTATTGATGGAAAAAATTGACCATACAAAACGTGGCAAATAATGTTATAATGATTGAATTTGCTAAAATAATATAATAGGATACTAAAAATTCAAAATCCACCTACCAATGTGATTCATATGGTTCTAAATGTTGAAATTTATGAAAATAATAAAATACTATAAATGATAAATTTTCAGAAAACCTAATTTTGAAGGTTGAATTGAATTGTTTTTGAAAACTGAGATAAGCACGTGTGCGAAAAGAACATCGATCTTCCCCAAATTGATATATACTATATAAGTCATTTTGACACTTGAATTAAAATTTGTGGCAAGTTATTGTTATTATAGTTAAATTTATGAAAATTTGATGTTTAGATTTTTTTTTTTGGTAGTCAGACCTGGGAACTCCCAGGCTATCTAATTTACAAATAGTTAGAACGTTTATAAAATATTGGGAGAGGTATCACCCTTGACAAACTTTATACATTCATGCACACTATCATCATTCTGTAAATGTATCCTAATTTGATCATCCGCTAGTCGTTCCGATGTCTTCGAATTCTGCGTTCGTCTAGCATAGTTTGCCAAAACCTCCGGGGCTTTAACATGTTCCCTACCAATCTTTATAGCACATATTATGTCCCCGATCGCGAGACATTTTTTATATCTTGAACCAAGTCCTGAAATTGAGGAGGCCCGAGTCCATCTTGATGAAGGAGGCGAACCCAAACTTCCGCATCTGAACATATACAAATTGTACCTGTGACTTGTTGACGCGCAAATAGGACACCCTGCCGAATAGCCTCTCCTTCTGCGCGTAGTGGGGATGCCCACAACCAACTTAAGTAACCTGCTCCAACTATTGAAAAAGGTTGATCTTGTACAACAACAAAACCAGCCCCTGAAGCTCTAGTATTACCATCTACACTCCCATATGTTATAACATAAGTTATATGATTTCCTCCATCAATATGAATCAGCCCATCAGCATGTTCAGTTTGTTGATATACCCAAACCTCTTGAAAATGGATTGGCTGAGGTGGCTTTATTAGTGCAATTAACCTGCAGCACTCATCAACAATACTTAATGCCCTCCCTGCAGTAAGCCGAGGATCATCCATTAGCCCTTTGAATATTTTCCAGATTACGAGCTTTTCATATAGACCATAAAATGACTACAAATATAATTTGCTTCTCCACTCTCCGAATATCATTCCTCCACAAATGAGGGTGAAACAATGTATTCCAACAGCTTCTTTGTCATAAATGTGGGTGTGGATGGCAACTGGGAAGATAAACCTCTAGGTTTCTGCTGCATACTTACATTCTGCAAATAAATGAAACACCGTCTCCGGTACCGCTTCGCACATCGGGCACCTATTGTCCATATGCATTCCTATGGAATCAAGATACACACGAGTAGGCAGCCTTCCCACAACACCTTCCACATAAAATTTTTGAGCTTTGGCAGAACAGGGAGTCTCCAAAGATGCCACTAGCCACGATCGAAAGTATCTCCATTAAATGGGTACACAACATTAAAAATGTCTCGCTCGGGGTATGTCCACATCTGATGCTTCCCAACACCAACAGGAAGGTTTAGTTGGGTCATCTCTTGGCACAGGTGACTCTAAAATCACCCGCACCCAGTAATCTGGAAAAATAAGTTGTAATATAGGAATATTCCATTCTCCTTGTGACACAACATCGGACAGCCGATAGTCTAAAATCACATAATTCATATTTAGGAACGTAGGAATCCTTGAAAAAGGTATCGAGGATAACCAAGGGTCTCGAATTAAATCAACTTTCCCAACTCAGTTGGTAATAAACGGATGTGTTTGCGAATAATTGTAAACCCCTTACATAAAGCCTTCCAGATAGAAGACCCTTTTGGAGACAACGGAATCTCCCAAGGGTTGCCAGCCCATTTATATTTGAGCGCAAAAAAAGGTTCTATGTAAGAGCGAGAGAGAAGAAAGCGAAATGCTAACATACTCAAAATGGTGTCTCGCAATGTCGCAAATCTACGAAGACCCAAACCTCCCTCCTGCTTGGGTGATGTCACCCTGTCCCAACATATTAGATGTATTGGTTTCCTGCCAAATTGTTGAGTCCAGAGAAATTGCCTCATCATTTTTTCTAACTGACCCAAACCACGAGTGGACATAGCAGCAGCCATCAACAAATGTTGGGGAAGCATTGCTGGTCGGATGTTTAGATCTTTTGGTAAGGCCTCTAGACCTATTTAATTTCTTATGATTTTCTCAATCCAGAAAAGCCTCTCTCTCTTTTTTTTTTTAATTTTTTTTGATATTTGGATGCTTTCATTTGAAGAAACAAAAACAAACAGCTAATGATAACATTCTTATAGATATTCACTGTGCCCTCGTTTGAGAAACAGAATAAGTGAGTATAAAGGTAGTATAAGGATGATATAAGAATGGATAGGAAAATTGTTGTTTGTTTGCAGGGTATAACTTGGTATTACTAAGCCAGTTTAAACGAGTATAAGATAATATAACAATTCTAAGTAACCCCTAAGATAAGCTATACTCAGTTTATCTATTCACATGGGCCCACATGTCAAATCAATTTTTTACATCTTATCACATCAAATCACTTATCAACACCTCTTATACATCAAAGGTCCACATGTCAAATCAATTTTTTACACGTTATTTATATTTTATTCTTTATCAACAAAATAACTCAACCTTTATTTTTACGTTTTTTAATGAGAATAAAAAAACACAACCAAACAGAAAATATCTTATTCATGTAGATTTGTTATCTATATTGGCATATTTATCTATCCAGAATAACTCGATTCTGCTATCCAAACGAGGACTATACAATTAGTAATTTCACCAAGGAATAGATCAGAAGTTCAGAATACATTGATGAGATAAATTATTCTTATATTTTATTTATTTTATAACATATTTCATGATAATTATTTGTTACTAGTAACTGCATGCTCTTTAATCATAAAAAAAAATTGAAAATAGATGGTATGACCAGTTGGTTAAGTTTGAAATTAAATTATTTCTTACAATTTAGATCTCTAAGAAGGATTTGCCCAACATCCCCAACAAATTTTTTATAATTTTTTAGTTGATCAAAAAATTCCTTTTGACAATTATTAATTAAATATTATTATTTCTTAGATACTCCAAGTGACTTATAAAAGGGTGTGATTAATATAGTTTTCATTAAAGCAACATTGAAAAGATAAGGTTCAAAATTTATAAATTAGAATTTAAACAATGGACTTCCAGATAAAGAAACAACAATAAGGACAGAGATGAACAAATCCCCAAATAAATCATCACATGATAGAAACACCATTAGATGGTTGAAAATTGAAATAAAATCTTACTATTAAATGATGAATTCATGTATGCTACACTCATTTGAAAGATATAATCCAGCACAATTTTAATAGTTTAATTTCACGGATAAGATTCACAGTTGATTAGAAAACCATCATCTATATTAAAAATGGAGTATTATGTGTACGCAAGCTATTAAAGTGAAATATATATTAATGAAATATGTACTTTCGAAAAGATGTTTTTATGCTCCTACACTAAATATCTTTGTAATGTTTGACATTAGGGATGCAACTTTGGATGGCTAAACAAAATTCGAACCTATCCAATATTATTTTTGGCGGGTGTGGGTCAAAAGTTTTGGGTTTGGTTCGACTGTAGATTGAAAAATTAATAAATTAATCTAATTTGGTTTGAATTTGATTTAAACAAAAAAGACTGAATTAAATGAATCAAATCGAATTAAATTTAAACTCATAATTATTCATAGCCAATGTTTAATCATTTTTTTATATTAAAAATTGGGTTTTTGACATGTGTACCATCAAAAAACATATTGTTTGTTTTTATATCACCCCAAATAATCTATTTATGCATATTTACCGTTCTAATTGACTTCCATCCAAATTTCTAGTAAAACCATTAAAGTCTTAAAAAATGACTAAATTATCCTTATTTTTTTATTTATTTTGCATATTTTACCTTACCAAATACAATATTTACAAAACTAAAAAATATTAATCTTAACATGAAAATGATAAATTTAATTTAAAATCCAAACATAAAATTAAACATACAAACTCTTTATTAGCTAATTATAGTACTTAGCAATACTTACTTTAGTAGATATGAAATAAAATTATTTTGAGAATAACTACAAAATGAGAAAATTTTTAAAAATCTAGATCTTGATTGGATAAAGTTGTTTGGCTCACAGTTGATTTCAAAAGAACAAGAGATTAATTAGATTATTATGTTTAATTATTTACATTATGACAAATATGATGTTGATATTATTTTTGTTATTTTAATATTTTACTTCTTGGTGAAGAACTGATTATAATTAAATTTTATTTTGATTAAAAAAGATAAAAGAGGAGTACATTTATTCATTAAGAAAAATTCTAGTGATACAAAAATAATTATGTTTAAGTAACTTATTTTTTGATGGTATACATGAAAAAAACCTTATTGTTATAAAAAAGAACCCATTGTTGTATACTATAAATCGGTTTAGATCAGTTTAATCTGGGTTGATCAAAGAATATCCATTCGGTTTATGGTTTTAGCAATTCGGCGCTAGTCCGATTCGAAATAATTTTCAAGTGAGATTTCAATTTGGGTTTGTAGCAAACTGAACCAAACCGACCAAATTACACCCTTATTTTGACATATACCTAAACTTTTGCATATCATCTAATTGATGGTTGTGTGATAAGTTATCCCACCTAGGTCATGTCTTCAAGGAGGTGAGAGTTAGCTGACAGGACAGGGAATTGCATCCATTTGCATCACATGTAGCATCATTCACTTGGAGACAGTAAAACCAGGGCCGGCCCTGAGCATAGGCAACCAAGGCACTCGCTAGGGCCTCCTATTTTAGAAGAGCCCCAAATCTCTAAATAAAAAAATTTCAAATCCCTATTTTATTGGGATTTCTTACTTTTATTTTAAATAATTTCATATTAATTTTAAAACTCTTTTATTTATTATTTGATCTGTTAGTTTCATATTTATTTTTATAATTTTTTTTGTACTTTCGTTTTTATTTTATTGATTGTTTTTAAATTTTAATTGAGTTTTGTTTTCATTCCCTACTTTATTGGGATTATTTGGATAATTTAATATTTATTCTAAAACCTATCAATATCTTTTTTTTATTTGTTAGTTTTGTTTCATCACATGTTATTTTCTATTTTTATTCATTTTTAATTTTTATGTTATTCATTTTTTCTTTTATTTTAACTCCAATGATTTTTCCTCCCTACTTTATTGGGGTTTTTCTTTTTTAAACTTTACCCATATTTTCTTTTTGTTTGTTATCATTTGTCTCTATTTTACATGGATTTTGTTTTATTTTTATTTGATACAAAGAAAAAATTCATAATAGATTATACTTCTTATATTTGTTTTCCTCTTTTTTTTTAAATCTTTACATTATTTTATTTTTTTAAATTTGTTGGGATTAAGTTTTGTTAGATTTAATTGTGTAAAAAAAATAAAAATTATTTTTTAAATTTTTTTTTTTTGTTAATAGGGCCCATTTTATGAGTCTGCTTAAGGCTCCATTTCATTTAGCTAATCTCAAGGCCGGCTCTGAGTAAAATGTACTAGATGTTCATTGACTATTTCTTATGTTAAAATCATCTCTCTTTGTTCCATGGTGTGATCATATTACATTAGGATTTAACTTACCTTTCATGTGACATGTTGAGTAAAAGCAAGTTCCCCAACAAGTGAATGGTGAGACATCATCTGACACACAAAGAAAACTTTATAAAAAATACTTCCAAATGCTAAGTAAAAGGATTGGAATCATATGTGGCAACTCCCTGTAGCTAGCCACCTATAGGTGGCGTGCTAATATATGTGGCACACCACCAGACAAGAACTCCAAGTTGAAGTTTTATTTGTAGTTCATAATGATGATTCTCATAAATATCAATTAGAAATAGTCTTCAACGCATTGTTTCACACTCGTATTAACATGTTTTTGTTATGTCTCCATGACATTTTATGCACTTTAAGACTCATCTTGAACTAATTAATTGTCATATAGATTTTGCTTTTGCAAAAGCAATTTTTAGATAATTGATTCCAAACGAATAGTTTTAAACTTATGATTTTGTTTCAAGTTTTTTAATTTTTCATTTTAATAATCAACAAAACAATTTTTATGAAAAAACTAATAAAGAGTATTTTTTAAAATAATTAACCTGTTCTTCAAAATCAATTCCAAAAGGACCCTTAGGATGCACACTAATAAGAGAATGCTCCTACATTTAGCATCCTACCATATGGCTAAGGAAATACATGATCTTGCATATGTAACATCTTTAACATATTTAAAAGTATTATACAAAAAATAAAATTTAATATCAATTTGATAAAGTTATTCATGTCATAACCAATTATCTAAAAGCCAAAATCATCACCAATCTTTGTTGGGCTACCAAAGCATTATATTGCATGGCCTTGCTTGGTTTATTAAGCCAAAAAGAAATGCATCTGGACTCAATATAATGCAAGGTTCACCACCAACATAAAGAACCAAAACGTACAAAACATCTCTTCTTTGTTGGATGATGGAATGGCCATCTTTCATAAACAGTTCTATTTGTACTCCTCTCAATAAAGCTGGAGTCTTGGGACCTCCCAATAATGAAGTACTAAAGATTATATTAGACAGAACCACAGAGATGGAGACCCAAAAAAAAATGAAATGATATTATACACTCGTCATCAAATTACGTACTGTCATGTATATAAGGTGAAGTGTACATTGAGATACAATAATGTATTTTTTTAAAAAATAAAAAATATAATCTTCAACAACACATGATTGTAAACGGGACAACAAAAAAGAACTAAGTGTATCAGCAATCTTAAAAAAAAATATAAGGCAAGACACTATAAAAGCTTTTTTTCTTTCTTTCAGAACCATTAAGGAGACAAAACTAAGATGATAAAGATATAAGATTTACAAATATGGAGAAATGACAATAAGAACAAGGGAGCAGCTATCCCCCACTACCAACTTGCCAAACCCACAATCAAATTTTATTTTGGGCGGTGGATTTGGAAAGTTGGGAGAGGGGAGGGGAAAAGAAAGAGAAGGACAGAGGAGGGTGGTAGCTGGAGGGGGTGGTGGGGAGGTGACGGCAGCTTGAGGACGCCAGGGAGGTGGCGGAGTAAAGAGAGAAAGCGAGAGAAAGTGAGAAAAGAGAGGGATACACTCTCCCTCTCTTTCTCTCTTTTCCCTATCTTTTTCTCCATTTCTCTCTTTACTCTACCACCTCTCCAGCGTTCTCCGGCCGCCGCCTCCGTCCCGTCGCCACCCTCCTCTCTCCCTCTTCTATTTCTTTTCCCTTCCCTTCTCCCAATTTGTTTGGGAAGTGGGTTTGGCAAGTTGGTAGGGGAGATAGTTGTTCCTGAAATGAGACCATGCTTTACTCCTCATATCAAGCTAACATGCATTTTTACGTGCATGATGAGGTAATGCACATTTTATATGCAACCAAGGATGGCATGTGAATACACGTATGAGAATAGAAGACAGAGATAATCTCAGTATGGGTCAATCAGAATTGCATTGTTAATAAAAATATATTCAATTTAATTGAAATTTATTCGAATATCATACATACTCACCTTAAACAGTTTTATGTTATCTACATGACGTATTTTTGTTGGTCAACATAGTATTTTTTGTGTTTGTCACACAGAAGATTCCATCAAGAATATATAGGTTTTGTAGAGCGACATTCAAAAAATAATCAAATACCTCATCATTATATGAGGGACACATTCTAATTTGCATACAATTTAAATGAAATTTATGTGAATATTATGCATACTCATCTTAAACAGTTTTATGTCATTTACATGACGTATTTTTATTGGTCAACATAATATTTTTTGTGTTTGTCACACAGATTCCATCAAAATTATGTAGGTTTTGTAGAGTTGCATTAAAAAAATAATCCAATACCTCATCATTAAATGAGGGACACACTGTAATTTGCATTGAGTTGGCACATGGAAGTAAAAAGAGTTTGATGATACAAAAAGCCTTATTACATGTAGTCTCACATACATAAATAGAAATATACTTCATCAAATGAAAACATTTATGCCTTTTATGTAAGTAGGATCACACAATTCCATAAAATTTATACCAATTCATATTTATGGATAGACATGCTTCATCACTTGAAGTATATACTATAAAAAATCAAGGCATATAGGACCGCACTAGAAGCTCCACCTGGGAGTGTAAAGTTATCCAAAAAAAGGTTGAATCATAGAAAGTTCAATTTAACATGTATGATCCTTAGAACTAAGGATGAATATAACAAATCAAGATTCTTTGATAACCTAATCATGATAATTAGTAAATTTTCTTCTTTCTGTGTCAATGATTTAAAGCATTAAATTAATCCTTTATTGGGGTAAGTAAGAATTTGATTGAATATATGAAATGGTTACATGTATAGAATCAATTTAAATGATAATTCAACCTAACATGCTGAATCAAACATTTTTTGTACCTTCAATTGAGTTTAAGTTTTACTTCCAAATTATTCATAGCAATGTTACATTATAGTAATCTTCCATCATACATGGATAAAACTAAATCAAATTTATAGTGATAGGATATACAACTAACTAATTTTAAAAATAAATGTAATACATATTTAAAAAATTAAAAAATTGATTTGATTGTTTACATCATCAATTTGGACAAAATAATTGCCCCATTGTCACTCTATTTATAAGAGGATCTAGAACAAAAAAGAATTGCATAAACAGAATTTTTTTGTGGTTAGAAACGCATATCAAACTATGAGGTTAGCTCGCTAAGTGCGAAGGGGCATCACTCATAAATAAACATGAAGGATAATGTTATGTATAATATTTTTTATAGCTCCAATTACAATTTGTGATCCAATCTTTGGTTAAATCAGCAAGCGAATCAAATCCTGAGGAGCATCATTCTTCCAAAAAAATCTCAATCAAATATATAGTCCACTGAATTGTATGGATCTATATATAAAAAATGTGAAAAATTTCTATCGAAGCATATATCTTGTTAATGTGACTATATGACACTAATGAGATATATGAGATTGAAATTGAAGCTGAAAAAAGTGAAAAAAAAGATAATGTAACACCACTAAAAAAAATATAAATTTAGACGCCACATGGTAAAATTTTAGAAAATATTATTTACTGAGCTTTTATCAGCCCCATTTTTAGTCTACACATGTTATGATATTATAGATAATAATAATTTATCTATCTAACGAGAGGTATAAACTTTTATAAAAAAAATGAATGATACATTTATAAGAAAATGTAAAATATTTCTAATGAGACATATACCTCATTAACACGAGTATACGACACTAACGAAGTATATAAGACTATAATGAGAACTGAAAAAGGAACTATGCATAATAGAACTCTATAATTTTAATAACACAATAAAAATATTCGACATCATATCCACATATTAGTTATTTCTCTCATTTTTATATTTCATATCCTCAACTATCTAATAATTGTCCATGTTCTCTAATTTTTTACAAACTTATCATTGTTATCAATTGCACATTTGCACTTAGTATTTTTTTCTTAAAAATTCACTGGGTGCCACCGCCCCCACTGGTTCCTTAGTGGGTCCGCCAGTGTGAGGGCATATTGATAATATATCGGGTTATATGTACTCTTTTGTGAGTTCCATTGCGTTTTATCAAATTAGGAATCAAAATAGAGAGTTATAAATCTGAAAGAAATAAAATGAGGAATCAAAATAGAGAGTTATAAATTTGAAAGAAATAAAATGAGGAATCAAAATAGAGAGTTATAAATCTGAAAGAAATAAAATATATATTCTTTCTTTCTCTATGTGGATGTAGGTAACCTTTTACCAAATTATGTAAATATTTATCTCATGAGACTGATTTTGTTTTTTCTCTACTTCAACTCACGACCTAGAGATTCTAAATAAATAAAAAATGAATCCTGACAGTATTCATTCCCTACAAATTGATATCAACATCAATATATCCAATAAATCAAATCTAAAAATAAAAAAAATTAAAACAAACCCATTGAAATAAAAGAATGTTCAAAATTATATAAAAAAAATGTCGTTCCCCTGCACCAAATTATCCTTACGCGTAGGCCTATTTGGATCCAATTTTCAAAATAATTTATGTTCTAAATTGATTAAAATTAATGATTTTGATAAAAATTATCATCAATTAAATTTTTCATAAAATTTGCTTTATTGACTTTGAGAACATGAAAAAGGAAATCAGAAAACAATTCTGAATTCTAAAAGTACTCATACGAAACTGATTACATAAATCTGTGTTTTTTTTTTTTTTTTTTTTTTTTTGTGTTGTCTTTATATAAAATATATTAGAAAATTTCACATATCGATCAATGTATGTGGTCTTTAAAATATTATATTTATAAAATATATTTTTCACGGATAATATACAAAGTATTTATTAGAATTACACAGTATATAGACATGTGCATCTATTAATTTATTTAATTAATATTTAATTTTTATCATTTTCATCATTTTAATTATATATATCACTTGAATGTTGCTTCTCGTGCTTGGACACGTGCAAAATGCTAGTATATTATTAACCAAAAGTGTTTAAACCACTTTCTCGAGGAATATTTTATAGTTTTAGAAAATTATGAAAACTACAATCTTTTGATAAAATTGTTATCTATGTGTACATTATGTGTATGTGCCTATGTGGGCAGTTAATTGTTGAGAGAAATATATAAATAAGATGGCATAGGATAGGCTTGATGTTCATCCATAATAAGTTTGCCTGTAAATTAACATAATAAATATGGTATTATCACTAAACTAACTAAACATGGTATAACAATGGAAATCATTACTAATTTGAATTGATGTGTATCCATATATAATTGGACACAAAAAATAGTTTTGTAAGATTGGCATGCAAACTAACTAATTATATATATATATATATATATATATATATATATATATATATATATATATATATATATATATTTGATGAGAACGGTAGGCCCTTGTCATAATATATAAATGGACAAGTGCCCAAGGAAATAACATACATCATTAATTATATATAATGTTACCAAAAGAATAGTGATATTAAAATGATATCCTATTACATGTGTTCATGAAATATTAGAAAAGAAAGAAAAGAGAAGGTCAAAATAAAGAAATTATATGATAAGATTGAAACAACCAATTAAAATAAGTTGAGGGAGGTATTCTTAAATTTATCCACAATAAAATAAAATAAATTTTATAATATTTTTCATATAAATATACTAAATATGGTATTATCACTAAACCAACTAAATATATATGGTATTAATAAAATTAAAGTTTTATAAGATTGGAATGCAAACCAACTAAATATAATATTACCGAAAAAATATTAATATTAAAATAATATCCTATGATATTTGTTCATGAAATAATAGAAAAGAAAGAAAAGAAAAAGTCAAAACAAAGAAATATTATGATATGATTGAATCAACCACAATAAGATGAAAAAGTCTTTCCAAAAAAAAAAAAGCATGAGAAAAAGATATATTTTCTTAAAATTATCCACAATATGATAAAATAAATTTTATAATATTTTGCATGTAAACATTTGATATTATCGCTTAACCAACTTGTGGGAGGTGAAATCACTTCTTCTTCCTCTGGGTCGGATCTTGATTTAATCCGGGCTTTGATTACAAATCCGAGAAGAGGCATCGAAGACTCCCTTCATAATTGTAAAATTTCCGTCGTCAAATCTCCTAGCTTCGTCTTCTGCTCTGGTCACCTGCAACTCACATCAGTGTGGTGCCGGCTAACGCTCATCCGACGCTCAAGTCAGTTTTCTAGTCTTCAGAGGAATTCAACTTGAGACTTAAAGTATTTTGGAAAAAATAAGTGTCTACCTTGTTCGGAAGGGGATGCCCTACCTTTTATATTGAGAGAAGGCGTGTCGATCTTACTCTTGAGGTGTGATTCTATCACGGTATAGAATCTTCCACATGGCCCTAAGATCGGTTGACATGTGTGATCTTGGGATTAGCTCATCATAACCGATTCTGTTACGCCCCGAGGCGACCGTCCCCGAAGCGTTACCGATCAAACAATAATCAAAAGGATCAAATAAGATAACAAGGCTACATGGAAGTGGTAGCCAATAAAAAGAAATGATGCGGAAGTATAATATACAATTAAGTCTGTAAATCAAAAACATTATTACAGACTCGAATACACAATTACCGTCCTGTGAGAGCCCAAGTCTAGTCCAAATACAACAATATGTGCGACACGCACAATTACTAATACATACACAAAAATAGGATTGCTGATAGCCCCACACTTGCCAACCGGAAGCTGAGACACGCCACGCGCGAACTACACTAGAGGAATGCTCCACCTCCACGCCCCACTGTCCCTGGCGGAAAACAATACATGAGGGGTGAGCTACAAGCTCAGTGAGTGGCAAGAATCCAACTCAAGAATAATAATATAACACTAACATATTTTCCTTTCAAGGAAAGATATGGATGGGAGAACACCGACATATATAAATGTCACGTAGAGTCGTGACCACACATCACCCTCACCCTCACCCCGAAGGGTGTTGGGACTTTTGGGAAACAACTAATCCATTAACACTAACGAGTTGTAACAGAAACTAATACCAAGCTACAAAGATTCTCCACATCTAGATAAATACATATCAATCACTCGCATCATCCGGTAGCCCTCTCCCGGGTAATCCTCATCCTAAGGGCCATCCATGGTCAGTACTCAAGCCTCGTACGATGGTGGCATCATACTCTGGGCATTCCCCACGATATGGATTCACCCATGGTCGGTACTCAAGCCTCGTATGTTAGTGACGTCATACTCTGAGCATTCCCGACGATACGGCATCACCCGTGGTCGGTACTCCTAGCCTCGTATGATAGTCACATCAAACTCTAGGCATTCCCAACGATATGGATTTATCCGTGGTCGGTACTTAAGCCTCGTATGGTAGTGACATCATACTCTGGGCATTCCCGACGATACGGCATCACCCGTGGTCGGTACTTTAAGTCTCGTATGATAGTCACATCAAACTCTAGGCATTCCTAACGATATTATGGCACAATGCAGGACAGACTCAACCCCGGGTAGCTTCGACGCACGATGATGTAGGGAAACAGTACTCCACGTTCGCAATATCATCCGGTAGTCCCTCTCCCAGGTAGCCCTCTCCCTGGCGGCCTTCCGATGGCACGGCGGCACCATGCAGGGTAGCTCCAACGCTGGGTAGCTTCGACGCACGATGATATGTGGAGGAAGCACTTCGTGCTCGCAATACGATCCACACACGCTTAACACAGGTAGGCCTAACATACTATTGTCATAGCTATCAAGTAACAAACACCGAATAGCCTCTACGCACGATGATGTAGAGAAACAGTACTCCACGCTCGCAATATCATCCGGTAGCCCTCTCCCAGGTAGCCCTCTCCCTGGCGGCCTTCCGGTGGCACGGTGGCACCACGCAGGGTAGCTCCAACGCTGGGTAGCTTCGACGCACGATGATATAGAGAAACAGTACTCCACGCTCGTAATATCATCCGGTAGCCCTCTCCCAGGTAGCCCTCTCCCTGGCGGCCTTCCGGTGGCACGGTGGCACCACGCAGGGTAGCTCCAACGCTGGGTAGCTTCGACGCACGATGATATATGGAGGGGGTACACCATGCTCGCAAGACGATCCTCCCGAATCAACTACTATCATCTAGCAATTACCAATTGATATACAGAATTCTCTTGAATTCCCGCACAGATGCATCACTTGGATGCAGGGGAAAGAAGCTAAACACTCGCACTCAATTATGACAAGACATGATCCTGAAGGCGGGTCATGCACACGCCTAACACAGGTAGGCCTAACATACCATTTTCATAGCTATCGGGTAACAAACACCGAGTAGCTTCTACGCACGACGATGTAGGGAAACAGTACTCCACGCTCGCAATATCATCCGGTAGCCCTCTCCCAGGTAGCCCTCTCCCTGACGGCCTTCCGGTGGCACGGTGGCACCACGCAGGGTAGCTCCAACACTGGGTAGCTTCGACGCACGATGATATAGGGAGGGGGTACTCCATGCTCGCATGACGATCCTCCTGGATCAACTACTATCATCTAACTAATACCATTGCTAATGAATTCTTATGAATTCCCACACGGATGCATCTCTCGACGTGGGAAATAAGTCCTTGCACTCAATCAGGATAGGACATGATCCTAAGGGCTGTCATACACGCGTCTAACACAGATAGGCCTGACATTCTATCATCATAGCTATCAGATAACAAACATCAATACAACAATGAATTCTCATGAATTCCCATAGAGTTGCATCACTTGGATGCAGGCAAGATAGCTACTATATTTGCCCACTAAAACAAGTATGCTCCTGATAAACAATAGATCATAGATATACCTATCACAGATAAGGCCAAACAATTAAACATACACACAATTATCACATGAGAGTTCCTATCACAACAAGAGTGCATAGACCACATGTCCAAGGAACCTAGCATTCAAGAATTAACCACACTAAGCATCTACCAACACGAAGGCAATACTACGAAAGGACACCTTTAGTATAACATACCCAACATTCCATGCTATATATATAAAAGCTACAAAGTGATAATAGCAATATTATTTGAAAATCAATAATGAGTATAGCTATAGAACCCCATGGGTACGCGACGCACAATCACATGCATCGAGCGCTTCCCAAAAGGGGTGGATCGAACCACTCACCAAAAACCCATTCATTGCGAGTTCCGCCAACGAAAGCTGCAAAACACAACCAATGATTATCAAATCAAACATGAAGTTTCTTGGCACCTATATATAAGCCTATTTCATGAAGACCACAACTCCTGATATTGTCCACACCATGCATAATAGCTCTTTGACACATATTTATACAAGACTAGTCCATCTACAGCAATCAGCCCCAAACATTGGTCTCCACGGCATAAATACACATCCAAAAATTCTGAAATAAATCATACACATACTCTGATATGTTAGGATCATAATCCGTGAAGACATCAAATCCTGATTTAATCTTGAAATACCCGAAATAAATTATTTTCAGAAACAGGTCTATTTCTACGCGAATCTGGACAGGCCATGAACATTAGGCTATAACTTTCAATACAGGTAACCAAACGACACCAAATTTCATATGTAACATGTAGACACATAGATGATCATATGAAATGAAGACATAAGTCTCAAAATATGCCTCTAAATACCCCAAACACAAGAATCTTGAGGAGACAGAAAATCTGTCTTACAACACAAAGCCACCCCATTCATACATTAACACAACCATCCTATGTGCAGCATCAATTACTCATAACAACACTCTCATGCATGCCCTCTACAACATCCTAGCAAGCATAAAAGTAGGGGTAGAGAATTACCAAAAGATGGGGAGGAGAAGGGAAGGTGTTGGGCTCACAATGACACCACACACACACCCACCATCACCACCATCTCCTTCACAGCACACCTTCTACTTGGCTGGACCAAAAGGGGAGGGCAAAACAGGGGATCAGCTAGAGGAGGAGGAGAGGAAGGATAAACATCAACAACAACAACATAAGCACTCACATACACCATGATCTTCTTCTTCTCCTTGCTCCACCATCTTCTCCTTCTCCCACTCATTGTGGCATTTCCACAAACACATGAGGGGTGCTGATCCAAAGAGGAGGGAAAAACATTGGATCAGCTAGGGGAGAGGAGGAGAAGGAGGAGAAACATCAACACAACATACACAACTCACTATACACACATTCTTACACTCTCTCTTGAGCTTCTTCTTCTCCATCACCTTCACTTCCTCCACCCAAAACACACATAAGAGGGGGGCTGGACCAGAAATAGAGAGGAGGAGAGACCCCAGGTCGTGCACATTTGGGGGAGGTTAAATAGACAAAAGAGGGGGAATGACCAAGTTGTCCTCGGACTTAAAACCCTGAACAGCCTTCACTTAAACAACCATAACTTCCTCAATACAGCTCCGAATTACATGATTCTAATGCCATTGGAAAGATAAGAAGATTATCTACAGCTTTCATGTTTACACCTAGATCAAATAACCTCTCCAGCTATTCCGAAATCTACGCTAAACATCTTACAGAGCTGCTGCCTGGATTTCTCATCTTCGGGGTATACTCGGAAAAATATCAATAACTTTTGATATACGAATCCAGTTGGTCCAATTCTACTTCTATATGGAAGCTATCTCAAAACTGAACATCTCATAATAATATCGGATTTTTAGCTTTTCATCTTGAATTTTAACAAAACCAAATCCGAATACCAAATCAAAACTGCATAATTCCAAAAACGTCAGAATGCGACGAAAATTTATAGGTAGGCCAATGCCAGTACCAGGAGAATAGATATGCAGTTAGATTTTGAAATTGAATGCCCAAACTATAAGAATAAATACAATCCAATATTTAACAGCCAAAAAGTGACACAGACATAACAGATTCCACATGGCATTAGAGAATATTTTCTTGAGCTTTCTATTATCTTGTCAATGTGGATATGTGGATGACCCTCGCACCAAGTGGGACCCCATAGTCTGACTGTTTATAGTCTGGTCAGGCTCTGATATCTGGTTGTTCTGATCAGGTTGGGCAAAAGTTGTATCCTTTAATCGTTCAAGTCTGATTGGGAGTCCAACCATATCTTTTATTGGTCCGACCTGCCATTTGGCGTTGGACCCTTTATAAAATAAAGCGCTTCAGAGAGTAGAGTCTTTTATAGGCCTTCTAATCGGGTCGCGCTACTAGTCATGACGGCCTTATTCGATAAGCCCGTCTTGCGTCTTGCAACATGTTCTTATTTTATTCCGATTAATTTATATGCCTTATCCTTATTCAATTATTCGTAGATTTGGTCTTCTATATTATATATGGTGTGACGAATGGAAATTAATACTAAATTTGAATTGATGTGGATCAATATGTAATAGTACAAAAAAAAAAGTTTTGTAAGATTGGCATGCAAACCAACTAAATATAATATTACCAAAAGATTAGTAATATTAAATAATATCCTATTCTATTTGTTCCTCAGATGACATACTAGAAAACAAAGAAAAGAGAAGGTCAAAGTAAATTAAAGAAATTTTATGATTAGATTGAACCAACCAACAATAAGATGAGAGAAGGAAATTCTTAAATTTTACAAGCTAACATAGTAATAATAAAAAAACAGATAAAATTGACTAATAAATCCAGTTTACCAATAATAAATGAGAGAGATATTCTCAGCCTTGAATACTAAATATTGACAGGGGCATGTCTCTATATAAATCTCCATAAGTGTCAGGATTTATTGCATTTGTTTTAGTAAATTTAGTCAAGTGAAAGAGTTAAAGAAGAGATCCCAAGAAGGTTTGCATCAATTATTCAATGGTGTTCTACTTTTCTTCATTAGATTTTGATGTTGTCTATTGTCTAAACTTTTATACAATCATGTAGGAATACATGTCTCAAGATTCAAAGAGTGTTACAGTGTCTTAAGATGAATGTGGTAACTTCAAAACCATAATGGAAGCTGTAAAGTATGTGCCCCATGAAAATCCACAAGGTTATTTAAAAAAAAGCAAGGCAGGAATTTACATGGAGGATATGGTATTAGTGACACAGTCCAACATCAAGTTCAAGGTATTCAACACTGCTAATCTGGGTAACATATTTATGTTATTCAAGTTTTATTTATATTTTTGTTTTATATGATACTGATTTATCTATATATGTAACTATCATATATACGTGCATGCAATAATTTTTTTTCTACATTCTAGGCAAAAGTTTAATTGATATTGTAATTTTTTTAGCTATAGAAGAAAGCGATTTCATGGCGCAAGATATGACCTTTCAGAATGTAGGAGACCCTTATAAATATTAAGTTGTCGCTCTTAAATGAAATGGCGATAAGTCAATATTTCATCGTTGCAATTTCGAAGGATATCAAGACACTCTCTCTATGTCAATCTTGGTAGACAATAATTCTTCAGGGAGTGCGAGACATATGGAGCCACATATTTTATTTTTGGGGGCTTAGCATCTGTAGTGTTCCAGAAATGCACGATTAATGTTAGAGCACCTGCTGTGGAACACCACTCAACTGCCATTAATAATAGCAGCCTATCTCTTGGGGGTGCAAGGACTTGTTTGGACTGCTTAGACATATATATATTGAAACGATTAGGTGCGGTGTGCGGACGGATGCGGCGTCGACCACGGGTCGTCCGATCGCGGGTCCATCGCATCCGACGGTCGATGTGAATCGCACCCGACCGTCGGATGCGATGGACTCGTGATCGACGGCCCGTAATCGACGCCGCACCCGTCCGCACGCCGCACCACCATATCGGTTCCCTATATATATATATACCCGAGTGATAGCGTGCGGTCGGTGCGGTCGTGCGGATCCGACGTGCGTCGTCCGATCGCGGGTCCATCGCACGGTCGATGTGAATCGCCTCCGACCGTCTGATGCGATGGACCCGTGATCGACGGCCCGTGGTCGATGCCGCACGACCGTACCGACCGCACCTAATCACTCCTCTATATATATATATATATATTAATTAAGCATCATTGAAAAAATAAAGTTTGAACATAAGAAAACTATAATTTAAACAATTGACTTCCAAATAAACAGAATCTAGCTACAATAAGAATAGAGATGAACAGTTTAGGGTTTGATTGGGGTATGGATTGAAAGACCAATGAATCAATCAAATTTAGTTTGAGTTTGATTTCACTTACTTCTTTTGCGCGGGGGTGAGCAGGGTGGCAATTTTGGGTGGGAATATTGTAATCGAGGGGTAGGTGCGTAGGGATTCTATTTTATTGGTAGATCCCTCCTCTACCGACCACCTTAATCTCGCTTTGGGCATTTGCTTCTTAATATAAAAGTGAAGGCCAATCAATGCCTACATTTCCATAAACAAAACTCATTAAATATTCATTTCAATAAATTCTACTTTAAACATTTCAATGTTGTAAAAAAATAAAAGAACCCACTAATCTATATAATAAATCATTTTCCGTTCGGTTTAGTTTAGTCTTAGTTGAACAAACTATGTGTTTTAATTTGGGTTTGTAGCACATCGAATCAAACGACCAATTTTTTTATTAAATATTATTTATTCTTAGTCAAATCATCCACTATCAAGGGAACAAGACTTGAAGTAGAAGTAGACTCCCTCACTAAGGAAGGGGTAGCTCTACAATCCTATTAAGAAGATATTCAATTAACCGACCAAATTGTACCTCTATTTAACATATACCTGAACTTCATATATCATCTAGGTTATTGAGGGCAGTGTGATAAGTTATTCTCCCCATGTCATGTCTAAAGGGGTGAGATTTGACATTAGAGGAAATTGGATCCATTTGCATTACATGTAGCATCATTCATTTTTAGATGGTGAAAGGTCTTATATTTTATATAGTCGATTTCTTATGTTGGAGATCATCTAATTTTTGTTCCTTAGAGGTCTGATCACATCAGAGGATTTAATACCTCTCATGTGACATGTTGAGTGAAATCAGGTTCCTCAATGAGTGCTCAATGAGTGAGTGATGACTCATTGATATGACAAAACATAAAGAAATTAAACTTTATCAGATGTACTTCTAGATGCTAATTAAGAGCATTGAAATCCTCTGTGGCAACTCCCTGTAGCCAGCCTGGTGTTGTGCAAGCCATAAGGAAGTCTTCATACACCAAGTTGAAGTTTTTTTGTGGAGTTCCTACTGACAATTCTTAGAAATATCAATTAAAATGTAAATAGTGTGTTTGTGTTATGCCTCTAAGACCTTTTATGATTCTCACATGAATTTTCTGTGTTTTATAAAGTTAAGACCTTGTTTGAAACTAATTGATTTTGCAAATCCATTTTTAGATAATCGATTCCAAATAAATATTTTGAACTTCTGCTTGTTTTAATTTTTTATATTTCAATTATCGACAAGTAATTTTTCTAAAAAACTGATCGGAGAGTAGCTTTTTCATAATTAATTATATTAATCAATTAGAGTTTTATCTATTTTTGAAAATCAGTTCTAAGTTCTAACACCCTACTACATGCCTCAGGGAATATTTGATCTTGCATCTATAACATATATTTAACATATTAAAGTAACGTATATAACAATATTTTTAATATGAGTTTCATAAAGATATTCATGTCATAAACCAATGGTCAAAGCCAAAATCATCAGCAATTAATCTTTGTTGGGCCACCAAAACATTGCATGGCCTTTCTAGGTTTAGCCAAAAGAAAATGCATCTGGACTCAATATAATGCAAGGTTCACCACCAAAACAAAGAACCAAGAGGTACAAAGCATCTCTTCTTTAAAGCATCTCTTCTTTGTTGAATGAGGGAATGGCCATCTTCGTAACCAGTTCTCTTTGTACTCTCTTAATAAATAATAAAGATGGAGTTTTGGGACCTACCACTAATGAAGAACCTAATTGTATTACATAAGCTTTTTGTGGTTTGTCTAAACCACTAGGGAGACAAAACTAATATATGATAAAAAGATAACAAATTAATAAATATGGGGAAAGGATAAAGAAAATGGGACCATGCTTTAGAGTGTTGCTACACTCAATCCATTTTGTAATCCGCCATCTATAGCCCAGAAGTGAGCTGCCATCCGCCTATATACAGATAGTACAGTATACATTGCGCTATCGTAGTGTATGAAAATTAAAAAAAGTTTATTATTTTTAAAGAAAAAAATTTAGTAGTATATTCATTGAATACTTATGTACTTTAATAAGTGAATGTATAAGGAGAGGGCTACAAACTAGTCGGGGCTGCAAATGGGCTGGGGCTACACACAAAGCAGGATATATCATTTGGAAAAAGATACACGTAGCTCTCAATGCAGCCCGTTTTGCAATACAGCTCGTTCTTCATTTTCTATAAAATTATATACTCATCATTTGAAATGCATGCTATTATATGAAATGATGTATATACTGAGATACATTAGTGTATTTTTTTCATGGTGTAAAAATGAAAAAAAAAATTGGGTCATACTATGTTAGAATCCTATACGCTACGATAAAGCAGCATATACTGCTTTATCATAGCATACGGGCTGCAAAACAGGTTGCAATGACGGGCTGCGTGTATCAGCGCTCATATCATCATTTTCCCATGTGAAATACATGTATGAGAATAGGAGACAAAGATATATATCCCAGTGGGTCAATGAGAATTGCATTATTAAAGAAAATATCTTCAATTTGATTAAAATTCACATGAACATTGTGCATACTCACCTTAAAGTTTTATGCCATCTATGTGACGTATTTTATTGGTCAATATAGTGATTTTCTGTGTTTGTCACACATGAGATTTTAACATGATGAATAAATAGATTTTGTAGATAGACAGTAAAAAATAATCCAATACCTCATCATTATATAAGGGACAACTTGTAATTTGTATAGAGTTGACACATGACTAATAAAAAAACATCTTTTTTATAATAAAATGCATCGTTACATGTAGTCCATATTTGCAACCACGCCAATAGTCTTACATTTATAAGTAGAAATTTATTTCGTTAAATAAAGTATGAAAACATTTTGCTTCTTCGTAGGTAGGGTCATAAAATTCCTTGAAACATATATTTTATTTTTACGGATAGACTTGCTTCATTACATGAAATATACACCTTCATAAAATAATTAATTAAGACATGTAACTACACGAGGGAGCTCAACAACATGGGATTATCACTAAAATTATCCAAAAAAGAATGGTTGAATAATAAAAAAAAATTAATTTAATATATATTATCCATTTATCACAAATCAAGATTCTTTGATAACCTAATCATGATTCATGATAACTAGTAAATTCTCTTTTTTATTTCCAATTCATATGGCAACTTAAAAAAAAAACACACAAAAAAATTGCTATTCCCACGCACCCAATTTTAAAATAACATTTTTTTATGTTCTAAGCTAATAAAAATTGTCGATTCTAGAAAAAAAAACTAACATCAATTAGCTTTCTATAAAAGCTCTTTCATTAGCTTTCAAAACATAATATAAAATCAGAAATCAAATCTGAATTTCAAAAATACTCATAAAAGTAATAATTTGAAAATAAATTTTACAAAAGCATAATCTGTTCCACAATTGATTCAAAATCATGCCTTATCAATCTTTCTTCATATTATAGTGAAAAACGAAGTCCTACAAGTCCATATACCTCCATAACTATCTAACGAGATCTTTAACTAACTTGACGAGATATTTCACAAAAGTGGAAGATACTTACCGACTTAATCAAAATTTGATTCACATAAAATGAGCGTTGTTACATAGTCCTTTTTACAGTGCCAAATGTAGTCGTATACACCTCATAATCTCATCCAACGCGGTATACATCTCCTTAGGTGATGTACTCATGTACATATTTCATTAATTTTTTTTGTACTTGTTAAAAATATATCAATTCAATTTGAAATGTAGCAAAATATATTTTTCATCAAAGTATAAACCTAATTTGATTAAGTTTTTTAGTTTTTTAAAAATTAAAGGGATTTTTTCATATATACGCCGGTTAAATTCTAATTTTGTCAAAATACCCTGAAAAAACCTGTAGTGCAAAAATATTTCTAAAAAACTTTAGGTGAGTGCAATCATGCCCCTATTGTCAAGTTTTATCTGGTATGATTAATATTCTCCATTTTCATTATGTTAGTAGCACCTAAATGACCCCTATACCCTTAAGTTACCCAATTTCAACCTCCCTAACCCCTCTTTCTCCAAACCATCTCATCTTCTTCTCTCTCTACCAATTCTAGGGCATGTCATCTTTTTGAAACCTGCTTTTTACACAATTTTCAGCTCATCTTATCTCTCTCTCAAACCCACTATCTGTAATAGGTAACAAAAAGCACCTACAATGAGCAATTATTTTCAAACTTCTTCAATGGTGGATGTTCAAACAGATGATTTAGGGTTTAATTTGGGCTAGGGTTTCGAATGAAGAAAGAGGGATTATGAATCGAATTGCAATCAAATGGGGGGAGGTTTCAAGTGAAAAAAAAAAGTTATATTTTCTTTTTAGAATAAGTAAGAGTATTTAAGTCAATATATGTGGGGTTAGATTTTTTAACCATAGTTAATACAATGTTCTTCACAGCGTGTGATATATGGGTACAGTTGCACTCACTTGCACTATGTATTTTTTTAGGGGTATTTTGATAAAAAAAATTAAAATTTAACATGAGTACATATACAAAAATCCTAAAATTAAAACACATGCAGACTGTCTGTGAGACTGTATTTGCTGCAGTAATTAACATTATGCCAAATTAATCACGCAATGATATCAAAGCACGTGCTTGATGATGATTTATTTTGAAGTTGGCAATGTCTCTCACACGTTATTCATTGACAAGACCATTAATTATGAATCAATACATGCTATTTTCATTTTATCATAGTTCATGTATGTGCCCAAAGAATATGTTTTTTTAGGGTAAAATGCGTTTGGACCCCCTGAAGTTTTCTAAACCTACAAAAACACTCCTTATAGTTCAAAAATATGCAAGCACACCCCCTGCAATTTGATTTTCTATAAAGATAAGATAAAAGTATGATTTTACCCTTTTAATTAAATCTTTATCATGTTTTCACTTTTTTGGTGAGTTGTTACCTTTTAATTAATTATTATGTGATTTAATTCTCACAAAAATGCATTCAGATGTATTTGGAGAATTAATTATTGTATAAGTTAATATTCATAAAGTGATTTAATATATGGATATTTAGATAGTTAAGGGTGAAACAATAATTTTAAATTAGTTTTGTCACATCTTAATGAAAAAATATAATGGTAGAGGGTGTAAGTGCATGTTTTTAAACTTTAGAGGGGTGTTTATGTAGGTTTTAAAAACTTCAGGGGGTCTAAATGCATTTTACCCTTTTTATGGTTTTTACAAATCATATATTGTTAAATTACTCCTTTTTAAATTCTATTGCTAGCAATACCCCTTAAATATGGGTATTTGTGTATGAATGCCCTTCCCAGGGTTATTTATGCACAATATTAATATATGTAATTTTGCATGAATACCCCTCAAATTGGTAGTCATAATCAATTTAAACCCTTTTGAAGGGTATTTGGACAAAATGATCTTTTTTCAGGGTATATGTAAAAAAAACTTTTTTTATTATCAACTCACTTAAATGGTTTAAGACTCGTAAGCCACAACCTGAACAAAGATGATTGAATTCAAGAATTTCTCTCTTATTTGCTACTATTAACTAGAATATTTCTATTATAATTATAATTAGTCAATTTTTACAAATAGATCCTTATAAATTTTATCAAATCCAAAAGAACCTGAGGTGGGGGGTCGATTATAATTCTTACCTTCTAAAAAGATACTTATGTATTCTCATTCACCTATTATATAGGTAAGTAAAGCTTTGAATAAAAAAACCTGAATTGTAGATTTTGTTATTAATCTATAAGGAAGTGTTTAGAAACACGGTTTGAGTGATTCTACTTTTGCAGAAAGGAGAAAACTGCAAACGTGTTTCAAGACGCCCAAACATCTGAATGAATATAATTAAAAACTATGATTTAGGGCTAGTGACTCTTGTCCAAAAGGAGAATTCTTCATTCCCAGGAATCCAATTATGATAGATTTTCAGGAATGAGAAATTTTATTTTTGATATTCAAGAATAGAGGATTCTAAACAGAATTTTCTGATTGTTTTAGTAGAATGAGAATGAGAATAAACGTCAAACTGACTTTCAATTTTTTAGTTATATATGTCACTTTAAAATAGCTTTTCAAGAAAGAAAAACTATGCTTCCTAGAAATCAATTTTTTTAAGGTTTTTTATTTTTAAGTCCCAATAAATCATATGATTTAGTGATTAATCCATCACTTCTTCATATTTTGGTTTTAGTCCCCAGATTTTAAGGATATGTTCATTATTAGTCCCTGTGAGGGACCTATCCCTAAATTATTTGGTTTTCTTTTTAGTCCCTGTGAGGGACTAGAAAGGAACATATCCTTTAAATCTGGGGACTAAAATCAAAATATGAAGAAGTGAGGGATCGATCACTAAATTCTATGGTTCATGGGGACTTAAAAACAAAAAACCCTTTTTTAAAAAACAAAAAATGAAATCAATTTTTAGGAATTAAACTGTGTTCTCTAACACACTCTTATAAGTCATATGATAGATGCAATCAACATTTTTTGGAACTTTTTCAAATTGAAATGATAGATGTAACTCTGCAAAATAAATTTACTTTTGTCTATTATAAAAAAGCTTTAATCTATTTACAATATGTCAATATCTTAATATATATTTTATTATAAATAATATAAAAAATATATATATCTAATTCATTTTTTATATAAAAAAGTATAACTAAAAATTAAGAAACATATGCATGCTGTGAATGTGGTCACAAATGGGGTTCAAGGTGTCATTTTCCACTAAAAAAGACTTAATTGTTTTCATGGAAAATTAATTAGGGGTCCCTGAGGATACCTATCTAATAACAATCAGTCCCTGTAACTTTTTTAACATATCAATAAGTCCCCAAGTACATAAACTTATTATGTTTGGATCCCTCTCTTTAACAAACCTGAAACGGACATTTTAATTGTCCATTATACCCTCCATTTAAATGTGTCATCTCCCCGAAAGAGACCCTTCTTTCTCCCCCAACAAAAACCTCATTAGAAACCCTAGACGCTCTCCACGAACGCCGACTCCCGCTCGACGAGATCCACCGCCCACCTCGATGAGATCCATCGCCCGCATGTGAGGTCCGCCCAGTCCACTGCATGATTGACGAGGTCCGCCCGATCTGCGCTGCGAAGGAGGCCAACAACTTCGGCCACATTGACCGCGCCGTTGACCATATCTACACAATGGTATAAATTTAAACTTCTCACATTTTAGGTTTAAAGTTTTTCTTGGATCGTATTTATGTGTTGTTTTTCAATGCTGTCAGTTGATTCAGATATTGAAATGCCATTAATTTTTTTGAAAGTTTTGGTGGAATTCCTTTTGTTATTGCACTCACATGCTTTGTTCATTGAATGAGATGACTTGATTTTCCTTGAATGATATGTATTGATTTTGATTTGTGGGTTTCGTTGAATGAGATGGTTTATGGAGTTTCATTGAATGAGATGGATTGATTATTTTTGTGAAAAATGTGAGTCCATTGATGAATTGTAGGAGACATTGATGGCATAGTAGACTTATTGGAAGATGAAATGTATAAAGGGGATGAGTTGAATCATTAGCTATCATACATGATCAGCCAGAAAAACACACACACTAGAGACAAACAATGGTCTTCCCAATACAGTTTGAAATTGGAACTTCTTCTTAAATGTACTTGTTATTACATAATTAGATAAGATACTCCTAAAAGATGTTCAAACTAAAACATAGATAAGATACTCCATCAACAACCTGTGTACACAGTTTATGTACACCATTAAAAATTATTTAGTGTACATTATGATTGTGAAAGGAGGAGTTGCATTAGTTTAATTGAATGGAAAAGGAGGACATGTTAAATTCAACAAAGAAAATTAATAACTTGCCTCTGATATGATGTTTCGTTCAGTTTCCATAGATAAGCATTTGTTGGTAAACTTATATACAATGGCGAGTGGGTTATGGTATTTATCATAGGAAAATTTTCTTTCGTAGCTTAATATTGGTCATCTTAGTATTCAGGACTCTAACTTGTTAGTTTTACTTACACACTTTGTAGTTATAGGGGAATCCTGAACTCCCAACTTATAGGCATAGGAGTTGTGATCTCCTGGACTCCCAATTTGTAGGCATAGGTTCACAGTTGGAGCAATGGTTGATCTCCAGTCCAACTTGTTATCAATGTTTTCAGTAATCTTATTATCCAACTATGAGAATAAAATTTCTCAGATGCATTTCCAGTGCCTTGGTGGGACATTAGTATTGATTTGTTTGTATCTTGGAACATTTTGGGATTATTCCTTATCTTTTTCCCTTTTCATTTGTGAATTCACTGGTATACTCCTCTTATATACTGTTATGCTCCTTATGTACACCGTTATATTTTCCTATTATACTCCTCTTATGCATATTGATCAATATATTTTATCTGTTATGCTACTTTTGTACAGATTGGTTAGCATTTTTTTTATATTTAATATGTAAAATCCTAATATAATATAGAAACTAGCTTAACATTGCTTATCTTAAGATCTATGACTAGTTTTATTTGTACCTTTTATAATTATAGAGGTATTCGCATTACAAAAGTACTCAAAATTTGTTGTTATGCTCCTCTTGTATACTATTATGTTTTCTCTGTTATACTCCTCTTATGTTCCACTTATACATATTTATCAGTATATTTTATATTTAATATACAAAATCTTAATATGATATAGAAACTTCGGCTTTTAGGATTGTTTATAAGCTTTTAGTATCTATATTTCCTTTTTTTTGGCATTGTTTATTTTGACCTAGATGCTCGATGAGTTTTTTTTTTTTTTGAAGAAAATGGTTAGGCATTCGGTTTCAATTTATAAGAACTGGAATGCCCAAAACAAGAAAATACAAGAACAACCCATAAAGTGGGTATCTCCTGGTCTCCCAACTTGTAGACACCGATATGCTTCATTTGGATAATTTGTACACCATAATGACCCATCTGCAGAAAATGTCATCACGACGAAGTTCTCGAAATCAGAAAATCACCTACTAATGAGGATTATCATTTTACCTTCACCAGGAAGACCCCGAGCATCACCATCTAGTGATCCTTCAAATCCCAAGTCTTCCACCAAGACTTTGCCCCCCCCCCCCAACCAAAACCCTTTCGCAGTCATCTACCAAGACCTAGGAAAAGTCCGAACCCAAGTCATTCACCAAAACCCACCCAAGTCCAAACCCAAACCATCCACCACGAGAAACAAAAAGGAACAAGATAAACCCTTTGAGCATTGTTAAATTGATTAAGTACACTCTTAACCTTTCTGTGTACACTGTTAATCGATTTTTGTACAATCTTATAACAAGGATGTGACTCTTTCTCTCCAAATCTATGTTGGTGCAACATAGATGCTTCCCAATCTACTACATAAGCGCGATGGATGGGATAGCAATCAGAGGCTGCCACAAGAGATTGCTCAAGAAGACTCCATTCAACATCTTAGCTAGCATTCCTACAGTTTTAAGCAGAGTTGGTCGACGTCATCGTCAACAACTACAATCCTAATGGAAAGTGGGAAGTCGATCACATTGACAGTAAAAGACGTTTCCTTGATCATAGGGCGAAAGAGAGTGATGCTCTGATAACGAGTTTTCAAAAAGAGTGCGAAAGTTATAAACACAATGTGTAAATATTACTTTATAGTAATTTTGTAAATCCATAGTGGTGATTTAAAGAAAAGATAATTTAAATCCGTGATGATGATTTAAACAGTAGATGTAACTCTAAAATTCACTGTTATGCTCTTTTTTTTACATTGTTATGCTCTTTTTATACATTGTTATATTTTCTCTGTTATGTTCTTCTTATGCTTCACTTATACATATTTGTCAATATATTTTTTAGGTGGTGATGAGTTAAACAGTAAAAGTAAATGTTTGTTATATCAGTTTCAAATAATGTTTAAAATATTTGTTTGCGATTTTAACTAGGTTTATATGGATTATTCTATGTACACTGTTATGCACAATGTGTACATTGTTACACACATAAAAAGATGAAGGGTCCGTTATATTGGGAGGAGAAGAAAACAAAGAAGAGATGGGGTTGGGGTTAAAAAGGAAAGAAAAAATGGTAAGGTTAACCGAGGATGGATGGAAGGACCTAAACAAAATGGATGGGTGGATGGAAGGACTTAAAGAAAAGTAAAAAAAAGTCAAGGGACCTATTGTTATTACAGTGGTATCCTCATGTACCTCTAATTAATTTTTCCTTTTTTATGGGTCATTTGAAAACATGTTTCAAAAGTGTGATTTTATATAAAGTAGCTTACTAAAGCCCCATTCCTAGAAAGCTCACTTTCTTTCTTTTAAAAAAACATATTTTTTTAATCAAAATCTAAAGCGAACTTATTAATTAAGTATGTTTTCTTGTAATCTTTTAAAATACACGAGACTCTTCTAGAATGTGCCACATTGTAAAATCATTTAACAAGACTCTTACTTTTCTCATTATATCTTATCTTAATTAGGTAACATGTAATAGGTCAAACATGCTGGGGTCAAATTTAAAAAAATCTTAATGTGTTGTTTTTCCTTCTTAAATGGTTACACTGTTCCATGGACATTTTTAATTTTTTTAAATAGTAAATCTGCATTTTTTAAATAGTTATCGTTTCGACAAAAAATATACATTTTTCTATTTTAAATTAAATGGAATATTTTTTTAATAAAGCATATACCTCAATGGATAACTAACGAGATAAATGAGATTGTATTTAAGATTGTAAAAAGAAGTGTGTGTAAATGTTTATAATTGAATGTTCAGGACAACCACGTGGACAGTTTCATAGACAATTTTTATTTTAAAAAAATAATAAATCACGTCTAATGAGTTATACGCTTTGACAAAAATTATACATTGTTGTATTTTGAATTAAATGGAACATTTTTTTTTTGGAAATATAATTTTTTTAACAAGGTACCTACCTCACTGGATGGCTAACAATATATCATACTGCATTTAGAGTTGTAAAAAAGAACGTGTGTAACAACACTATGTTTTAAATGATTTTGTATTTCATAACCCAAGCACTGATTATTTCGTTTTAATTGATTTTGTCTTCCATAACTCAAGCACTGAAAGAATGCCTGTTGTTCAAATTGATTTTGTTTTTTTTATTTTATTTTCATCCCTGTGTTTTTTGGGTTTATTTGATTTTGTTAGTTTTCGATATAATTTCTTTTTTAGCCCATGAAGGTTCGTTGATGGTCTCCTGAAAAGTTCACCACGACTAATGCTTAACTTTCAATTTTTCTACAACTTTTTTCAATCATATATTATCATATATTATGATAAAAAAAAATATCCCTGGCATTTTGTTCCCTATGCTTAACACTTTTTATCTCAGATGATATGTTGATGAAACTCACGCCAAACTAACCTACAATCAGCATGTTTATATGTATTTTTGTCAAACAGATTATCTATAATATACTATATTCATATAAGGTCTATGTAAATTGTATTTTACTATCTCATCGGATACAATCTATTTTATTTATCAAATATCTTTCAGGAAGAATTATTCATATCTAACTAATATAAAGTTTTTGTTCCATTTGGATTTAATATTAATTAAAAAAAATTAATATTAAAATATGATCAATAATATGTGTTTGCGCGTACAATAGGCTAGTTTATCTTGTATCAAAGATTATGTTGATTGTGCTCTCCTAAATGCATGCACCTGGATAATACATAACCCTAGGCACCTTATAACTTTGTGTATTGTTATAGGACTCTATTCACTGAGGATATAGCATTTGTTTGCTTCCATCACTCTGATATGTCAATTCTAACTTTTCTCTTTATTTGTTTTGCATCATTCTGGTTTGAACAAGAAAGTGGGAATCTTTTAAGGAATTTTTTAAGGCTCGTTTGGATAGAGACATAAGCTATTATGAAGTTTATACATATTTTAAAATATATAATTTTATCAATGGAATATATATGTGATTTTGTATTTGGTTGTGTTTTTTTTTTTCATTGAGAAATGTAATAATAAAGGTTAAATTGTTTGGTTGATGAAGAATAAAATGTGAATAATGTGTAAAAAGTTGATTTGACAGGTGGGTCATATTGATGTATAAAAGGTGATTACAGATGATTTGATGCGATGACATGTGATTTTTTTATGTGATGGTGGGTCCCACCTATTCCATGGGAAAAGATAAATTGGGTATAAACTTATCGAGGGGTTACTTAAAATTGTTATACTCTTTTATACTCATTTATACAGCATAGTAATATCAAGTTATACCTGTAAACAAACAACTAATTTCCTCTATCCATTTTTATCCCAGCTTATACCACCCTTATGCCCCCATCCAAACAAGAAACTTAGGTTTTCTGTGATGTCCCATTATCAATATGGCACAGTAGTTATGAGTTGTTATTGCAAGAGAATGAGAGATCTGTGTGAATCATGTTTAGATCTCTTTCTTTGTTAATATTTGAACTTATGTAACACCCTGGGAGAAACTCATGGATTTGTAATATAATACCATGAATCTTGTGCTTTTATTCAGAAAAAAAGTTTCTTTATTCAGATATTTATATTTCTTTCAAGAATAGGGGGGGATATGAATTGAACTGAGACATTCATGAATCACTTAACACCCCATGAATTGAATTATGCTAAACAAGGTGATAGCAAAATGAATTTGTAGCACTAAATATAACTCTTTAGATTGAACTGAAAGGAGGCACATTGAACTGGGCTCAATTTGTGTAAACCTTAAATTGGGTTGACTAAAATGTCCACATGAGGAACTGACCAACTCTTATTGATAAGTTTTTATGATTTGGATTCATCTATGAGTTTACCTATTTTAACTTAAAGGAGGCACAGTCATGTTTACAATCTCAAGCACAGTCTCATATGTCCAACAAGATACATACACTTCACTAATCTAAACGTCTAATTTTTCTCTTATCGTGAAGTGGCGCCAGTCCATAATTAATTAGTGTATGTATCTTATTTTCATGAAAGTATATGATTTATTACATGAATCTACACATTATATAAACAAAATCAAGCACACGAGGATTGTCCATGTGAATGCTCTAACATTTCCTCTTTTAAATGAATACAAAGAAATTAAAGCAATAACATAAGGGAAAATACTTAAAGAATATCTTTAAGATAGAAAATATTTGAATCAGCCATTTTCATAAAAATTACCAAAAAGTCTCATTTCATCATGATATCACCTAAAATGTCATTCTCTTGATATATCCAATTTTAGATATTTCATGATATAAATAGTGATATATATAGTTGATATTAATTTATATATATATTACTCTTAAAATTTTATTAAATTTACGTAATAATAAAAGATGATAAATTGTTACATGTTTTATTTTTTCACAATAGCGTTATTTGTCATCACCTATCTACATAAAAAAATTTCATAAAATATAATAAATTTATTAAAGAACAATAGAATTTTAATATATATTCAAATATCAAAATAATGTATCCTTGCTTTAAAAATTTACTATCCGAGAAGTTATGATAATATACAATAACTATAATTATAATTTTAAAAGTCATAAATTATTATCCATCACTTATCATCATTTTATCTAAAATGAACAAAACAACAAAAATATCACTTTTACGTGTTTCAATGAAAATGATGAAAATAATAAGGAGAAATTAATTACGGGTCCTTCAAGTCACTCACTTATTATTTTTAGGTCCCTGAAACTTTTGTATTTTTTTTAAAATCCCTAACTTGGTGAAACATTTTTTCTAGGTCCTCACATATGCTTTCCGTTAGTAACATAGTTAAATATGACTATTTTATCCCTACGATCCATGATATCATGGGAACATTGATAATGCCTCTGCGTATATTGTTAATTTTGTGCCTGTGGCTATTGTTGTAATGAAATCGGAGAGGTAGAGGTGGTGCTTATTGTGATGGGAGTGGATCCGAATGAGAGAAGCACCAATTTATTTGGATGGATGGAAGATAGAGGGGAAAATGAAAAATACAAAGGGCATTGAGAGATGGAAATGGAATGAAATGGAAAAAAGATAACCCAAAGCAGATAGAAGGACCCTGAAAAAATACATTCATTTATTAAGAACCTAAAGATAATTCCAAAATGTTAGACCTAAAAAATAATAAGCGGGTGGTACAAGCGATCCGTAATTATTTTTTTCAAAAAACAACTAAACAAAAATTTATTTATTATTCATAGATTGTTATCTATAGTTATCGAGAGCGAATAACTTTATATCACACTCAAACTAGAGGAGTCGGATCGTCTGAAGTTTGCTACTCGCCACGTGTAAACTCTAGGGCTCGTTTGGATGGGAGAATAAAAGGTGGAATAAGGGGGATAAGGGAGAATAAAGATAAAAAAAATTGTTTGGATGAATGGTATAAATGGGTTTAACTATGTAGAATTATATGATAATAAACTGGTATTTGTATTCCAAGTGCCCCGATGAAATTGTGTTATTCTTCCACTAGTATAAAGGAGATCTACATATTAAATCATATGTCATCACATCAAATCACATGTCATCACTTCTTATACATCAATGGGCTCGCATGTCAAATTAATTTTTTACACCTTATTCACATTTTATTCAAATAACTGAAAACATAGCCAAACATAAAATTATTTATTCTATTGATAAAGTTAACCATTCTTAGAATATGTATAAAAATATAAAATAACTTATGTCTCTCTGCAATCAGACTTTTATAGATAAGTTATAAAAGTAAGTGGATGATAAAATCTTTGACCGATAAAGCATTGATTCGTATAGAAAGAAACCTATAGCACACTACAGCTACAGAATATCAGATTCCCAGACCGGAAATTAAAAAGAATAAACAAATATTTGTCGCGGTTTCGGATTTTCGTCTTCTCCACCGCTTAGTCTTTCCTTTTGCGTGTCGTCATCAACATCTCAGCTGGACCCCACCTTCCCGACCTGCCACGTGTCGCTCCGGTGGTCATCCGCCCAACACGCACGCGTCCACACAATAAGTACGAGACGTCTCTCAAACAAACCCCGTATTCATTTTCCCTTCACCGTTCCTTCAACCAGTTTTTTACTTTCTTTTCACTGCCCGAATCGAAAAGGTAAGAAAGACTCGATCTTTTGATGTTTCTATGTTGATTTTTGGGTTCAAGGAGTGATTTTGAGATATGGGTCTGTTCAGTTTTGTTGGTTTTGTTTTTGAAGAGTGGTTTAATAGAGTTGTGAATATTTTTGGGTGTTCTTTCTCCAATGTCTATTGTTGTTCAGTTTAGACTTTTTGGTTTTTTCATTTCCCGAATCGAAAAGGTAAGAAAGACTTGATCTTTTGATGTTTTAGTGTGATTTTGGGAGATGGGCTTGTTCTGTTTTGTCTGTTTTGTGCAGTTTTGGTTTGTTTTTTATGAGTGGCTTTCCAGAGTTGTGAATGTTGGGGTGTTCTTTTTCCATTGTCTATTGTTGTTCTGTTTAGACTTTTTTTACAATTGCCCGAATCGAAAATGGTAAGCAAGACTATCTTTTGATGCTTTGGTGTTGATTTTTGGGTTCAAGGAGTGATTGTAGGAGGTGGGTTTCTGTTAAGAACTGTGATGGGTTTTCAGAGTTGTGAATATTTGGGTATACCATTGTTGTCTTTGCTGGGTTTTTATGTGTATGTGTATCTACCATCCTTTTTGGGAGATGGGTTGGGTTTCTTTTGACTTTTGATAGTCTAGTTGATCTGAAAATGAACTTTTTGTGTTTGATGCTTGAAGTGTGGATTTTGGAGAACTTTGGTGGGTATTTCAGAATTCTTATTATTGGGTTTTTTATTCATTTGTTCTGTTATTTAGACTAAATCTCTTTTTTTTCTTTTTTTTTAGCCGAAAGTGGTTTCAGAGTGACATTATTTTTGTTCTTTTATGTGGTGGATTTCCCCCCCTGGAAAAATAAGGTTTTTTTATATATATCTGTATAATCATGTTACATATGGGTTTCCTTATTTTCCATGCTTATTTTGATGTTATACATATAAAAGGATGATCTTTCAATGTTTGTGGATTGTTACCTTAGCATGCATTGTTGTAAAATAATGGATGTCAGAATGGGAACTTGTTAAAATTATTGTATTGGTCAGTCTCTCAGAATTAGATTTTTTGTTCAATTTTTATGTTATTCAGATTAAACCACTGTTTTCTTCTTCTTCTTTTTACTCTGGTTGAAAATGGTTTCAAAGTAACATTATTCTATTCTTTCCTTTAGTGGGTTGTCTCCTTTGCAAAAGTAAAATTATATGTATGTATGTATGATCAAGTTCCATATGGTTTTCCTCTTTTTCCACGCTTATTGGATTTCACATGTATATGAGGAGGATCTTTCAATGTTTGTAGATTGTTACTTTTGTGTAAATGTTTGCAAAATAATGAATGTCTGGATGGGGATCTGATGGTTTGTGGTTTTTTTTTTTTTTATATTAATGACGTCCTCTTTTACTAGATTGGTTTCTTTGTCTTGTCATTTTTTATGCTTTTGTGTTGATTTTGGATTTGTGGAGTGATTTTTATGTGTATGTGTTGTTAATTTAAACATTTTTTAATGATAAATAAAGTCCTCCAATCTCTCTCTCTATTTCTCTTACAAATTGAGATGTTGATTTCTTGGATAAGTTTCAAGCCAATCCTTTCCATCAAAGGATCAACTACCATTAGATACCATCTTATCACCCGCCATTTGTGTGTGGTGGAAACAAGTGAGACAGTAGTATTTGTGTGGTTGATTATGGGCCACATAAGGGATCGATCATAAATCTGCATGGCCGAAGAAGTTTTAGAACATTTTATGAATTTATGCCCAATGATCAATCTGTCAGCATGTATGTAACATGTTTACCCATTTGGTGAGGGGTTGGATTTTCTACGTTTTGATGCATTAGAGTTTTTGGCTTGGTTTGCTTTGAAGAGTGGGCCTTTCAGCACTCTTGCTGGGTTCTTCAGCATTCTCATTATTTAGGTTCCTTTTGTTTTATGTTAATCAAATTGCAGTTCCATTTTTTTAAACAATATTTTGTTCTGTACTTTAGTGGGTTTTCCCCCATATGAAAGTAAGATATAATTTAACTTTTGATATATTCAATACACGTTTTCCCTCATTTACCTTGCTTATTTTAATATTATGCATATATGGATGATTCTTTTGAGGATTATTGATTTAGTGTATATTTTCCTAAAACAATTGATGTCTGAATGAGACTTCTCATGCTTTTTGTGTTGATCTAGATAGTTTTCTGTTTTCTGTTTTATTTTTATATTATTGATGCCATCCTTTACAAAGTTGGGTTCTTTCATATCTCTGTTATCTGTTTTTCTCATCATGTTTATTTCATGATTAAATTTGAATCGCAGAAGGCCATTTTAATCCTTTTCTCTGAAGCTGTTTGAAGGGTGTTGATATGTTAATTTTTTTTCAAAAGGGATAATAAAAGAAAGCTTGTGTTTAGATGTTACAATGCTTCTCTTTACTTGTTAGATTATTTTGCTTCCAGTTCAAATAAATAAGCCTGTATTCACGAGTTGATTTTTTTTTTCAGTACTGTTAATTTAATGCCTGAAATTCTGGTTTTATGTTTTGGACAGTGTAAACAGAATTGAGGAGTTGCATATTTGGAAGGCTTTTTTTTCGTTAGACATGGCGGGGGAAAGATCTGGAACGCAAAATTTGGATACATATTTCCAGAAACTTATGGTGGTCAGTGGGAGAAGTAAAATGGGAGGAGGAGTTATGGTTGGTTGGAAGGACCTTCCCATGGAGCTACTATTGCGGATTGCTTCCTTCGTTGATGATCGTACTGTGATTGTGGCTTCTGGTGTTTGTACGGGGTGGAGAGATGCTATATGCTCTGGGCTTACCCATCTTTCTTTGTCGTGGTGATTATCCAATTGCATTGCTCTGATGATATATTTTTATTGTTTCTGTTTTCTTTTTGCAGTTACTCTACTAGATATATCACATAATCGCTCATAGATGATAACAAAAGTTACTTTCTTTAATTTTTCTGCTGCGCTTAAGCCCCCATGACTGAAGCGTGTCTATCTTGGACTGTTAGATATCTTGACTTGTGTGTTGTTCCCCAAAACAAAAAGAAACAGAAAAAATAAGATGGTCTGACTTCTGTGAATTAGAAGATAGCTCTTCCCCAACAGTTAGTTGCATGGTTAGTTTTTAAGTGAATCAATTATTGGTGTTTACATTAGTTTGAGATAATATGTGCTATTTCGATATCCATTATTAATGGTTTTAGGTGAACATTTGTCCATTTTAGCGTTACTAATCCATATTATAATTTCTCCCTAATGAAGCATGCCTGACCTTTGGGGGGTCTTAATGGACATTGACGTATAGGGGTTCCCTTCATCATGCATGTCTGAATTTTGTTGGCACACATAGATGCTAAAAAATGGCAGTATATTGTGTGAACCATAATCTGCTACGTGGTTACCCATACATATCTAGTACTTCCAGGGAAGTAGTTGACAATAATGCTTAGGTGTGTAGCCCTAGACATTCATTTTTGAGATGGTTACATCACAGATAAAGTGAATTGTTTATGTTCAGAGAATCTGACTTTCAGTTTCCTAGCAAAGCGTTGGATAATGTTTTCACCGAGCTAGCATTTGAAAATTTAATGGATCTGACCTACCATATGTCAAGCAGCCTCATATTATTCTCCTTCACCTTGTTATAGTCCTAGCTGAGTTCATATGAGGATTTCTTCCCATCGGTCGGTTGGTTGATTTTTGGGGAGACTTCTATCATATTCCCCAGTTTTGGTATATTTTGGGGTTCTGTTGGTAATACCACTACTTATTGTCTGGTTCCAAAATTATGCTAACCTGACAACATGGACTCAGGCTATTCATATATAGAGAAATGTAAATCGTTCTATAAAGGCCCTTTATACCCATTAATTTCTGTGCTCTTGATTCATAGCATTCCAGTTATTGCAGCTACTCGAATTTATTCCACACATCTTAGAAATAGAGATGTGGATACTGGTATATGTTACGGCTTGGAATTATGATTAGCTTCATAATTAATTGAATCTAGATAAGAATTAAAATCATGTATATGAATATTTTTGGTCTCTGTGTAAGGACTCATCAATCAGGATTATTCCTTTTGATATTCTATTTGATCTCTTACATGGTATTGGCATATTGATGATTTTTTGGTAATTGCATGTTGATGATTGAAGTGCTTGACATGACTTTGTATAGATTTTTAGATTAATTTACAAAATTAATTGGATATAGTGTAGTTTGTTTTTTTTTTTACTTCCAGTTGTTGTTGGCCTTTATCATATTTTATAATCTATAATAAATATAATTCAAAAGGATTACCTGATTGAGATATATTATAATTAATCTGTCTTTACGTGCATGAATTAATCTTCTAAAACAATATTCTTTGCAGATTGTGCATGTTTTAGTTGACATCTAAAACATTGAAATCTATTTCCTTCTGTTTGAAGACTTGTTGGAACTTGAATGATTAGGATTATTATCCAGGATGTGGAAGGGCATATTCATTACATCAAATGGACTTATTATTGTCAAACAGTGATTGATATTCTCAATTATGATAACATGGTGCAACCTATGTGAATTACTCACCTGTTTTTTTTTCGTAGGTGCAAGGAAAACATGAACAATCTTGTTTTATCACTTGCTCCCAAGTTCACAAAATTGCAGTCACTAACACTGCGACAAAACAAAGCGCAGCTTCTGGATGATGCCATGGAGGCAATAGCAAATAACTGCCGTGAATTGCGAGACTTGGATCTCAGCAAAGGCCACAGACTCACTGATTCTTCCTTGTATGCCTTAGCCCATGGCTGCCCTCACCTCACCAAGCTCAATATCAGCGGCTGTTCGGCTTTCAATGACTCTGCCCTTGCCTACCTTGCAAGTGTCTGCACAAAATTGAAATGCCTGAATCTTTGTGGGTGTGTTAGAGCTGCATCTGATAGAGCCTTACAGGTGGGTGTTATTGATAAGTCATAAATGTACTTAATGAACTAAACCTGATTTTATCATTCCATTGATTTTGTCATGCGCAGGCCATCGCATACAGTTGCATACAACTTCAGTCGCTGAATTTGGGTTGGTGTGAAAACATAACGGATAAAGGTGTCATTAGTTTAGCTTTGGGTTGTCCGGATCTTAGAGCTCTAGATCTGTGTGGTTGCGTCCTTATAACTGGTATTCCTTGTTCTTAATTGCATCATTGTCTTCAATTCATAAGCGATGGTTGTTCAAATTTGCCCCCAAGGGATTGATTCTTTGGCTATAGCCATGGGATTGCTCCTCATAGATCTCTTCCCCTGGACTTAGCTCAAGTTTGATGTTTTTATAAGTTTTAAATCATTTTTTCTTAAACCACTCTTTATGTAATGGCTTTTGATTACTGTGTCTATTTATTCCGATCATCATGTATGATTTATCATTCACTGTATATTATCTTGAAAGGGGAATGATATCTTACTCCATGGCAAGTAGACTGAGTTTCACTGGCTAGCATGAATGGCCATTTAGAGCTTCATTTTCAATAATCCAATTCGGTTAATCTGTTTGAAATTAGCACACATTATATAACATGAAGACTCAAAATATAATAGACCCTTGAACACACAATATCAATGTTTCAAGTCTACAGTTTATCATATTAACTATATCAGTGATCCAATTTTCTAGGAGCACTATATCTGTATCACATTTTTCATGTATTAATTATTGGTGGTTTCAAAAGGAAGGAATAAACAATGTATTATATCAAATTATGTGCAGATGAAAGTGTGATCGCATTGGCGAACGGATGCCCCCACCTCCGATCCCTCGGCCTGTACTACTGTCAGAACATAACTGATAGGGCCATGTACTCCCTCGCCAGCAGACGCGTCAAAGGAAAATCTAACCACCTCTGGGATTCAGTCTCACTCAACAGCAGCAGCAGCAGCAGCCGTGATGACCAGGGGCTGATGAACCTGAACATCAGCCAATGCACCGCCCTGACTCCTCCGGCGGTCCAGGCGGTCTGTGACTCCTTCCCAGCCCTCCACACCTGCCCCGACCGGCACTCCCTCATAATCAGCGGGTGCCTCAACCTTACGAGTGTTCATTGCGCATGCGCTGTCCAGGCGCATCGGATGGGGAGGATCGCGCTGTCTCACCACGCGTATTGATGTGTTGTCGTGATCGGGTTAGTCAAGGATTGGTTGCCTATATGTACATGTGAAAACTGTGTGGTTAGAGAGAACTTAATATGAGGGAGGCAGTGTTTGTGTAGAATCTGGACTCTGAATTCTAAGTTTATCTTCAATGAAAGCAAGCTCGTGTATATAAAGGTAGTTGTTGTGGGAGATCACTTTTTATAGGCTTGCAATGAATTTTTGTGCTTATGCTTTGATGGATGTCTCATTGAATGTGCTATTGCTAATCCTGTGGTTATGGATGGATAGGATTTCTATTCTAAAAATCATTCAGTTTTGGATCTTTGTGGATTTGTAGCGGATAAGGATAATTTTTTGGATAACAAGTTTGGGTGATTAGGTGACATATTAGAGAGATGAGATAATTAAAATCGAGATTTGAGGTTCGAGATTGTTATTTAAAATATTAAGATTATGGTTGAATTTTAAAAGTATATAATATAAACATATATATATAAATACATGTCGAATTCAAATATTTTATATGTTGACGGTGAGGAAGAATGATTTATATGTTTTATCCTTAAAAGTACAACTCATTTGATGAAGTGTGTTATTTTTAAAAAATAAAACTGGGTATTAAGACTTTATTTGGGGTCGGACTTTTATTTGGGGTTGAAAACTGATTTGAGTTTAACATTTTACTTATGTAACCTATCCCATATTTAAATAAAAAAATCATCAATTGTGCAAAACAATTATTAAAGGTGTTCCAAAGTGCACATTTCATTTAGCATAAAAGGATAATCATGAATTATGAATGTTGCAACATAATGAATGAATTATGAATGAGCAGGAAATGCATAACCCATGGAAAAACAAGGTAGTGTGTGAACTAGTTTATTTTTTCCATTTTATTATCATGCAAGTTAGATGGCAATGGCATGAATTGTTCTAATAAATTGTTTGTTCAGTCTCAAATATGCATTTCATGTCAAACAAATAAGATGAACATATTAACAGACTAAGATTTTGTCTATTATGATAGCTCCTACAATTTTTTTTTTTTTTTTTTGAAACATCTGAGGAAACCATATTATTCGTGATGTTTATGGAAACTGCTTATAGTTGAAAATAGATATTTTTATTTTCATTATGCTAAAATATGTATTTATCAAATATGTTGGAGACTGTCTTTAGATTCAATGAATGTATGTGTATATTCAATGATTTTAACTTTTCAAAACCCACCCAGGTTTTTCTTAAATGGGTTTCTTATGCTACATTCAGTTTCCATGGATCATACAACAAAAATAATTATCTTTAATTTATCCTTTAATCCTCTTCGTTTTACAATGTATTGGTTCTAATTATGTTATCTTTGAAAGTAATTAAAAGTGAATTGAGGTTATAATCAATAAAAATTTGGATATGTATGTTGCGGTTTAAAACTATTTATATATTAAACTAAACATGTTTTGCATGCATATTATTAAGGGTTTTTTATTTTTAAGTCCCCATAAACCATAGAATTTAGTGATCGATCCCTCACTTCTTCGTATTTTAGTTTTAGTCCCCAGATTTAAAGGATATGTTCCTTTTTAGTCCCTGTGAGGGACCTATCCCTAAATTATTTAATTTAAATTTTGTCCCTGTGGTTGTGAGGGACTAAAAAAGAACATATCCTTTAAATCTGGGGACTAAAACTAAAATATGAAGAAGTGAGGAATCGATCCATAAATAGGTTTGTTTACAGGGACTAAAAATTAAAAAACCCTATTACTAATAGTGGAGCCAACCCAAACATGTTAAGTTGGTTTAATACATGTTTAAAAAACCTATGCAATAATCTCATATTTAGGGTAAAAAAATGCATACAATGAAAGTTATCCGAAAGTTGTCACATGAAGAATCAAAATTAAAATAAATTAAGTTGATTCAATCTAAGATTTTAGTTCAAAAACTGTTTTTTTTTTTTTTTTTGTCATATAATACAAGGCAGGGGTGTTCTTTTCACAAATTTTGAAAGATAAGGCTTATCAAATTAACATGAGTCATCAGCTCAAGTTCATGACATCTGCTTGTGTCAGCTAATAAAGTTTTTGTGAGAGCAAAATTGTATAATTAAATATAGGAAATAATTGATACAACTCCCTACTATCATGTTGATATCATAAAAAGTCTGTAAAATCAAAAATATTCACAACTCTCCATATTTTAAAAGAAATATTGTATCAATCCCTATTGTTTATCCAACTCATTGTAAGATTAACATTAGTCAAGACATTTAAGATTACCAAAATCCTAACCCTCAAAAAAAAATTGAGGTGGGATGGAGAACTAAAGGGGTAAAAAAAAAGCTGTTTGTAGACATTCTTATGGTAAAAGTTGAATATTATTTATCGCTCTATATCCGCCACTTGATAGACTTATTTGTAGACATTCTTATGATAAAAGCAGTTTTAATTGAAAATTATATATATCGAATATTTGTTTATAAAATAAGGTGACTGTGCTACAAATGTGAGTGGGTCCAGTCAGGCAATACGGTGAATGTGTTACGAATGTGAGTCTGGATCCAGTTAGACTTGGGTACCATTAGTATCGAACTGCGCAGTCTATTAATTGAATTATACAGTCTATGAATCAAACTACACAGAGAGCGACATTTGTACTCAACAATTAACTTTAGAGTTTGATTCATGTGCTGCGTAATTCATACTGATAGTATCTAGACTTGACTAAACCGAACTTATTGTATTTATGGATTTTTCATGTGGGATTGTTGCATGATTTTCTTTGAGCTTGTCACTGCTCTTAGTGTGGGTTTGAATATGCTCTTCTCAGGTTCCTGGATCATACCTAAAGAATAAATGGAAAATGTTATAATCAATTGATTATACAATCCAAAATGCAGACGTGTATTTTCATTGTTTTTTAATCGTGTCTCATCTAGATGAAATATATATTTCAATAAATTAAATGATATCATTTATAAAAAAATATAAAAAAATTAATTATATATATACCTCAATACAGTGACTGAAGACGGCTAATAAGGTTCATAGGACATTTAAAACTGTACAAAGGACTGAGTAACGATTTTTTTCCTTATTTTCCTCTATGCCCTCTTATTTCCCAATTATGTCTCACAATGTTACATTTTTCATAATGAAAAATATAATGAGATTGTTATAAATCTAAGTAAAAGAATAACATTCAACATACAAACCAAATGAGGAAGGTGAACCAAAAGAGAAAGAGAGAGAGAGAAGTAATGGCTATTCTTTGTATTTCTTCTGTATTTCTATAATACAATGCATGCCTATATTTATAGGCAACAAACACAATATTACAAGATACAATAAATGAGATTTGATTTTATCAATCCCTTAAAATAAGGATGAGATGTTACAAAGAATCAAAGAGAATATTCATTGTGGTCATCCATATTTACAATATTTTACAACACTCCCCAAGGTAATTGTCTCGTTAAAACCTTGCTTGGAAAAACCCATTGAGAAAAAACCAAAGCGAAGGAAAAAGAGTACAATTACTTGATCTTAGTGATGTTAGACGCGTTTAATATTGCCTCATTAAAACCTTGCTAGGAAAACCCAGTGGGACAAAACCTAGATGAAGGAAAAAGAGTACAGTACGCAAAAGATGTCCATAGTTGAATATAGTCATCTTTATTAGTTACTCCCCCTGATTTTAGTAAATCTCAAACTGTCTGGTGATTAAGTCAACGAACACTAATTTCACGCATAATTGGATGAGGTAGTCATCAATATTTGCTTTGTAGATCTCCACAAGATGATGACATCGTTACTAATATATACATAACCTGTCTGTGATTGATCTTCGTGAGGATCGAAGAGATAACATGTATCTGCACAACTAACTAGATACAAATTATTAGATTTATTATTTGAATAAAATAATCTCAAATCAGTATTTCCACATAGGTATCTCATAATATGTTTGATACCATTATAATACCTGAAAGTTGATGTAGAACTATATCTCATGTATTGAGCAAAGTATAACAGTGCACCTATAGCACTCAAACTTGGTACTTCTGAACCAAGAACAACTATGGGTGTACTTAAAGAATGTGTTTTATTCATGTTAAAGCATTGTAGGGCATTTTCTATACACTTTGATTGGTGGATCAATATTCCACCAAATTCCACTCGATCTGCCAACCGATATAATATTTAGTTTTCTCAAGGTCTTTCATTTCGAATTCATTCATATAATGTTCTGTAATTTTGTTGAGCTTTTCAGGAGTCCAAATTGAATTTATGTTATCAACATAAAATTCCAAAATAGTAAATCACTTACTAGATTTATTTATAGAGACACATGGCCAAAAAGGATTGTTTTCATATCCTGCTTTTATCAAGTATTCACTAAGACGGTTGTACCTACTACGTTCAGCTGTACAATGAACGTTTTGGCTTTATTGAGTACATACTCTTTGATTTTTCTTCAGGCAATATATATCCTTCAGGGATATCAATATCTAAATTCAACGGCCATTAGTCTCATATCGAGTTTTTCAGAAACTTCGAGACTTTCTAGGTAATGGAACGTTATTCTATCCATGACTAATGAATATGTTTCTTCATAGTCAAATCACATGTTTCTGCAGGAAATCTTATGCCACAAAACGTGTCTTATATTTAGCAATTTTATTTTTTCATTTCACTTTCTTACAAACACCCATTTGTAACATTTATGGTTAACATTTTTTGGGGTATGTACTATAGGTTCGAATACACCACATTCTTCAAGAGAACCCAATCTTGCTTGAATAATATTTTTCCACTTTGGCCAATTATTTCTTTGTCAACATTCATTTATGCTTTGTGGTTTATCGTAATCATTGTCCTTTGAAATTTCAGTAGCTACTTTGTATGATAATTATGTCATCGATGATCATTTATTTGTGATTCCACATTTCTCTTATATGCATATAAAATATAGAGATCTCACTATCATTAGGTACCTTTTCCTCTTCAAGAGTCTGTGTAATCACTTCAGGGACTCGTGTTTCTTCAGGGACATTATACTCTTCTGGAGTTTTAAAGAAAGTGGATTTATTATTCATAATCTCTTCTTGAGTATTATATATAACTTCTTCTGGAGCATTATTAGGGCATGATTTTTCAATTGATCTCCTCTTCCGGGGAGCTGAATCTTTAGAACCTATAGGCTTTCCACGCTTCTGGCGGGCATTAGAAAATTGATTTTCTATATTCTTCATACTTCACATTGAGCGGTACAAGGTTTAAATGAGACAAAGTGGAAGTATTCCACGATAATTCTCATCGTTCCAATAATTTTCATCGTTCTTTAGGAACGGATCGTACTTCAGGTACGTTCTTTCCTCCCCCTAACGGCGAGAATATTGTCTCATTAATATGACAACCCAAAAAAATAATACTCATAATTGGATGAAAGAATCTTTTAGTTCTTTAATAGGTATGTAATTGAATTTTAAATTGTTTGAAGCATCATTATGTAATCCATGATCATATGATGTTTGCATTTCTGGAGCTTACAAACAATTTTACAATATTCGAGAAATAATATTAAAATTTTCATATTTTATTTCTATGAAAGATGTGAGAGGTAATAAGATAAATCCAGAAATATAAATTGCATTTCATATAATAAAGAAAAATAAAGACATAACTATAAAATTAACAAGGGTTTAATGGTACATCAGGTACATGATCAATCAAAATTTTAAGCGTACTTCAGGTACGTAACCAATTTAAATATTTGGATGTGCTTCATGTACGTGACCAAAATTATGTTCTCAAATACTACATAGATGACAATAATTTCCTTTGCATTTTAGGGATTTGTTATGCAAACTTTTCCCCTTTTTTTCATTTAATAGTATTCCACTTCTGGTGGTTTCCAATAACTTGTCATCTCTACAATTATTGTGGTTATATCAACCATGATTTATCCCTTGAACATGATCATGTTCATAGCTTAAAATAAAATAAAATTCATTTGCTTCAGGCAAAGATGCTACAGTATATCGGGTTTCATGATTTTGATTATTATTGTTATCAAAGTTCATTGTTCAACAATGAGAAGACATGGATATTGATAATAATAAAAATATTGCTCTTGATATTGCTACTACTGGAGTATATTTGAGTCATAATGGTCGATGAACCTTTGTCCGAGGTTTTTTTTTTTAGATCCTTTAAGGACCCAAAAAAAATATTATCACTTTTGTATGTTCCTATATACATGTATAACCATGATTTTTGTATAATCCTTCATGGATAAAAAATTACAAGGTCCTTCAGAGACACTTTTACATGATCATTCAGGGATTCATGTAATCATCATTTTTGTATAGTACCTACATGGACAGATGACAATATAACACCAAAGTGAATCTTACATAAATATATTATGTGGTAAATATGAATTATATCAAATTTGATAAAATAATAACTCACTGGTGTCATGTAGTATAGGCCTTGAATGAAGGTAATACAATTAAAGCAATAGATTTAAAGTTAAAATATATAACATAGTTATATAGCCTACAGAATATGGGAATCACAAATCAATCTCTCCTACAGAAAACGCATGGAAAAATATATTATTTGCTTAGATCATTCATCATGGACATGCGATTTGTCATGTATCATGCATATAGAGATGATACGAATGTAACCAAGTTATATCAATTTAATAAATCTTTTAGGAACATAGTAGTTTCAAAATAAACAATAGGAAGAAGAGCACAAGTAATTTAATTACCCGGAAATGATGGACATCTATTGATATATATTACTATTGTATACAATGAAAAATCAGATATATGCCGCTTGAACCTTATCCAATTTTGATTAGTGATCTCCACCGAGAATCCCACGCAACAAATCCATAGCTTTAAAATGGATAATTAAAAATAAATGTAAAAATAAATAGAAAGTGTAGAGTTTTTTTCTAGTGTAAGCTTCAGGCTTTCAACACTAGAGGTAATGTAGAGAAATTATTTTTACATCATTACTTGAATATAATGCATTCTGGATGAAAAGGTGGGTACCATTTGGTAACATCACATGGTTTTTTCCGGTTCTTTCAATAATACTAATTGATCATGTTATGGTGGATATCATAGTTGCATTGTATACCAAAATAGAGAAAAAAATTTGATTTTTTAGAATTGTATGAGTTATTGCACTATTTCCCAGACAAATGTCAATATATGACGTAAACCGAAATCTCTTATTGATTGCATGAAAATAATAAATAAATAAATGATACATGTTATGCCACTACACCATGCATGAGAGGTGCCCTACATGATCTAAAGGTCCAAATAAATTTAATACTAAAATTAGAGAAATAAACTCAAAAATATTTTCAATAATTTTGAGCTATCATAATATCATCAAACATACATGATCTAAAGAATTATTTCTCATCATCAATATACATCATCAAAATGTATGGTCTGTCATTTGTTTGTGAGAACTTCAAGACCTACACATAAATAAGAACTTTTGGTTCTATCATTTGTTTGTATGAACTTCTGATTCTTCTACACATAAAGTTATTGAACTTCTGGTTCTGTATATAAAATAAGAACTTCTGGTTCTATATATATAATTAATAAGAACTTCTGATTCTATGTATAAAATAAGAACTTTTAGTTCTATTTCTAAAGTCAGAACTTCTGGTTCTATGTATAAAATAAGAACTTCTGATTCAATGTATAAAGTTAAATTTTTTTTATATATAATTATTTTGTAAGAACCTTAGATTCTACGTATAAGATTAGAACTTCTGGTTCTATATATAAAATTAACAAGAACTTCTGGTTCTGTATATATAATAAGAACTTCTGATTCTATGTATAAAATAAGAATTTCTAGTTCTATTTATAAAGTTAGAACTTCTGGTTCTATATATAAAATAAAAACTTCTGGTTCAATGTATAAAGTTAAAACTTCTGGTTCTATAATTATTTTGTAAGAACTTCTGGTTCTACATATAAGATTAGAACTCTGGGTTCTATATATAAAATTAGAACATTTGGTTCTATTATTGTTTTATAAGAACTTCTGGTTCTACATATCAAAATTGAAATTTGTGAGAACTTCTGATTCTACAAATAAAATTAGAATTTGTGAGAATTTCTTACTCTACACATAGATTTACAATATTTGAATAATAATATTTAAAAAACTTTAAATTCCAGTAATAGATAACAAGTACATAGATTCAATAATAATAACAATTCAAGTACCGTTGCATGAAAAAGTAAGTACAATAAAAAAGTAAGTACAATAAAGAACACGGATTGGTATTGAATGGTTGTTAGTATACATGGGTTGCATGAAAATAAATTGCATATGCCCATACGGGTTGCATGGAATGAAAAAAAAATTGCATACTACTGTTCATTGCATAAATATATAATCATAACACATGTATGTATATGGATCTTATTTAATTAACAGAACATCATCCTTCGTAAATCATATGGATTGTGGTTACTGTATAATAAAAAAATCCGTTTGAAAGAAAAAAAATTGAATCCATGATATAACATGTTATGAATCTAAATAGAGAACTTCATGTTGATATGTTAAATCTAAGTAAAAGAATAATATTCAACATACCAACCAAATGAGGAAGATCAACCAAAAGAGACAGAGAGAAGTAATGGCTATTCTTTGTATTTCTATTGTATTTCTATAATACAATGTATTTCTATAATACAATGCATGCCTATATTTATAGACATCAAACACAATATTACAATATACAATAAATGAGATTTGATTTTATAGAGATTACATACTATATATCACCTTAAACAATTTTATACAGTACACAAATGATGTGACAATGGTTTCCAAGACCAACATATGCTCAATTATCTTTGAATAAAAATAAGATCGCCTACTGTTTCTTCCAAAATAAAAAATATGATGTAATTAAATTGGGAATTGATTCAAAGAAAGAAATCGCCTATCATTTTTTCAACAAAAAAAAAAACATATGCTCAATTATCATTAGAAAAAATGTGCTTTATTTTCTAAAGAAGCGACAATAAATGTATTCAAATGCAGAATAAATTTTGCACGACCTGTGTTTAACATATAAATACCAAATGAACCAAAGTCATAATCAAAAGATGCTCAACAATGGAATATATAAAAGTGACAGAGGTTCATTTGCCTTTCTATGATTAACTGAATAATTTGATATCCTCTGATGATGGATAAAGAAAACAAAAACTGGAAAACAAAACCTGGCTCTTGTGAGGTATAGGTAAACACATTTCCAATCTGCAAGCTTGGAACCTGTTTTGAATAACAGAGCAGCAGATGAGAAGACTTAATTTATGTCGAATAATCTAAACATGTATTAAAGAAACAAATCAAAACATTATAGATATCACTTACTCTCATCGTCTTCTCTTCTTCTATTTCAAGGAGACCGCTCTGGTTTTGGTAGTGTCCATTTGAGACCGGAATTGCTATTCCATTATGTTCTATGATTTTGCCTTCCTTTTTTCTGTCCACCTTTTCCCTTTTTGCCGTTCTTTTTCCCTTTTTTTGACTTATGCTTCATGTACGAGACCTTACTAGCCTGTTGCTGCCTCATCTTGCGCACTTGATCGAGATTTCTGAGCTCTGAAGGCACGTTCGCATTTGGAACCGCTGACTTCCAATCCCTTCCCCCTTTGAAGTTCCTTCTGTTCCCTCCCATACGCTTGTCTGCAGCAGGGTCACAAAAATGAACAATAAAAGATCAAATGCAAATAGACATGTTGATAAATATATTGAAGAGTACTAGTAGTAAATTTTGTGTATAGAGAATTTAACAGTAGATAAAATATCTGATTAGTTTTTTTCAAACAATTGGGACACATACTAAACAATATAATGTCAATCTGAAATTTAGAATGCAGATCACAGTATTAGACCCCATTAAACAGGAGACATTTACTGTATTTTGTTTAGCTCTAAATGCATTGCTTTGGAGATGGATGAACTATTAACATAAATAGAACCCTTCTAATAGAGGAGGATAAGAAATTATGCGGCCTAAATAGACGTATATCCTCTTTATTGCATTAACAAGGTTTAATCTGGCACCAAGGAATTTCTTTTTCTCCATGATAAGCGGATCAGATTATATCATATAAATAATGGAAAAACAAGAAATAAGCTTAAGAGTGTTAACATGTTTGACAGTTTATTTGAATTGTTACTCTCACTATCATTGCATTTCTAAGTAAATATTGCATGGTAGTATTTGCTTCTCAGAAGCTAGGCAAAAAGGGACAAAGGATGCCAACATGGATAAGCTATGGAACATAATCATCAAAACAGAAATAATATGGTGCAAGAAGATACAGTGTTACAGTGTCGGTCTGATGTTGGAAATGGCCTTATAATACATGTATCAGTCTGTATTAATCCTAATGCTGTCTTTTGCAATGGAGTGTTAAAGGTGATGGAGAAAGGGAGGTCGTGAGAGAGTGACCAATGGCCTAAAACAAAGAAAGAGCAGAATAGAATTTCCCAATTTAGATCAACCCCAACTGAAAGTAAAGTTGAACTCACCTCTTCAAGACTTATTTATTTAAACAAACTAAAATTGCCAAGGTTCCAATGGCTCATTTGATTATCAAAGTAATGAGGACCATGTATCTTACAATATAACTTCATGTGTTGTGGATAAGTGATAAGAAAAATAAATTTGTCAAAAATGAAAATGGACATAAAGTAAAATGTATAACAATTAAAATTACAAGTCAAACAAGTTTTACAATACCTGCGAAGCCTGTGCCTCCTTCAGCATTGCTATCATCAGGCATTCCATTCATTGATATCTTTGTATGGGTTCGGTCTTTCCATTTCTTGTATATTCCTGTCTTCATCGCCTTCACTTTAGACCCACTCTCTGTCTTGATCTACATGCCATTCAGGTTTCAGACACAGCATAATAACAAGTCAAATAATCTGGTAAATAACCAGAAAAGATTATAGGAAATTAAAAAAAAAATTCAGAACACTGGTTTAAACTTTAAAGATAATTTAAAAGTGACAGGTAAATGATCAGCAATGTTAAACACGGCAGCAAGTCAATCAAAGATAAGTTATGCAAGCTCAGAAGATTACAAAACAACATGAGGTACACCAAAAGATTATTTTAAGAATGTCAATATAGTTTATTCCTGTAGTCTCTGTTTGGATAGCGGAATTGAGTTATTCTGGATAGATAACTATGCTAATATAGATAACAAATCTACATAAATAAGAGATTTTCTGTTTGGTTGTGTTTTATTTATTCTCATTGAAAAACGTAAGAATAAAGGTTGAGTTGTTTGGTTGATAAAGAATAAAGTATAAATAAAGTATAAAAAAGTTGATTTGACATGTGGACCCTTTGATGTATAAAGATATTGATATGTGATTTGATGTGATAAGATGTAAAAAGTTGATTTGACATGTGAACCCATAGGAATAGATAAACTTAGTACAGCTTATCCTAGGGGTTACTTGGAATTGTTATACTCTCTTATACTCGTTTAAACTGGTTTAGTAATACCAAGTTATACCATGCAAATAAACAACCATTTTCTCTATCCATTCTTATACCACCCTTATACTACCCTTATACTCACTTATTCCGTTTCCCAAACGGGGTAGTAAAGTTTGAGGTAAACTACGTGAATCATACCATGTCATAAGTATGTCCATGTTAATTCCCATAATTGGATTATTTTTGAAAATTCATTATCTTCCTCCATCCAAGTCTTGAATAAGTTTGTTTCTCAAATACAAATTCTTGAATAAGACTTCAAGACCTTTCTTGACACCCTTGACTCTAATGTGTCCATGCATTCCTCAGTCCAACAAATCTTTGAAAATCTTTAAAAGCTACTTGATTCTTAAAGAATTCTGATTGATATTCATAATGTGAATTATAAATCAATCAATTCAGTACAAACCACAACTGTAATAATTTTAACAAGGGCAGGAAATTCCCTGAAACTAGTTCCATGGATTCATGAAACTGAGGAGAGAAAAGAAAACACATCCATTCATAGTTTAAAAGATAAACCAATATACAACACCCCCCCGCCCCACCCCCAATTGATAAATCAGACCTCTTATTGGTCCATGTTATCGATTGGACAGTATATCAATAATCCCATCACTGATGTCAAGCTATGACATCGTTATATCAACAATACAAAAACTATGGATATATTGATGATATCGATACATGGTAAAAGGACCCGACCCGCATACCATTTGATTTTTTTCTAGCCTAATTGCTACCAATGACCACATAGAACGGCTGGAATTACAGCCATTAGAGAGGGTTCATAACCCCCTCTCCCCAATAATGTTTTTGACAATTTTTTTTTTTTCATATTTTTCTGAATTTCTTCAAAATTTCTCAAAACAACTAGTTTGAAGTCCCAAATCGACATATCAATTTGAGGACCCAATGGATATATCAAAAAAGTTGATTTTTTAAACTATGCACCATTCAATAACATATACATGGTCATCCATCACATAGAATTAAAAACCATTTAAAATTTGATACCTTTCCAGTAGCTGTCACACGCTCACCATTGTTCAACTTGATATACTTCTTGCTTCGCTGTTCATAAAAGATACAACAATTTAAAACAATGACTTCTAAGATTTAAAAATAATAATAATAATATTAAACATGACAAGAAAAATATTATCTTTCGAAGACGAAACGAAAAAACGCATGGGTACAGAGACTGATGGAATGGAATGCCAGCATGAAAAGAAAAAAAGAATAAAAGTACTAGCTTTAGCTTAAAGTCGATGATGAAATGAAAATTGCATGGTACTGAGACTGCTGCAATGGAATGCCAGCATGAGAAAATCGGGAACACTTTTAAGTTGATTTAACCAGTTTCGTTTTACGTTGTCCAATGCTCATCAAGACTAATGGAATGCACAGAGTTACAGCCAGTAAAATGCACAGGGTTTCCTGGCATGAATACCTTATCCCAATGATAAACAGCCTTTTGCTTCTGTATACCAGAACTGTCATCTGCAACTAAATCAAGTACAGCAGTGTCCAGTCTGCAAATGAATACTAGATAGTTAAAACACTTGTCTAAGTAAATTAATTTTTTGGCAGGCCATACAATGATTCAACTTCAATTGCAAAGCCAGTTTCATTGCAATCATAAGCCGATAAGCCACATAAGTCCCTTCAAATTAGAGCAAATGTGTCAAGCCAGATATTTGGGAAAAGCAATCCTATGCGAAATCAGAAAAGATAAAATTTTATAGAAGATTAATCAAAACATGAGGCAGAGGATGCTTTAAAGCATACAATCGTTTTGTGCCTACCTGTTGATACCAAAACCTTCCCTAACAGATAGCCCAGCCTCCAAATGCTGGAAGAAATGCCAAGAAAACATGAATACTATTTGTCAGATACAAGATAATCATCTAAGAGCCAGATAGGCTATTAATAGATTGACATTTAACAAAATATTATTTATTTGAATAAAAAAAAGATGAATAAGAAGAAAGTGAGATATATCATTGACAAGACAGAACAGTCCAGGAAATCAAAAGACAAGTTACCTGATTTGTTGGTACAGAACTTATGTAGAATTCCTCATCCCTAAAGCTCTTTACCGCCTTTCTCTTGGAACCAACTGCTACGTTTGATGCAGAACATCAAAATAATTAATTGCAATCATGTATATTGAAAATGATTTCAAACTAGAAAGAGGTCATAGTAGATGATTGTAAATTCCACATTTTAGTGGTAAAATAAATCACCAAATTATAGTATATAAACATATAAATGATTACATACAAATGACAGGTGAACTTAATAAAGATATTCAAGGAATATTCCTTGGTGTATATTGTTCGCCAAGGATATTGTTTTTGATAAAACTAAAGAAACAGTTAATGTGAATATTAAAAAATCAACAGAGGCTTTAAGAATAGAAGCTTTAAAATGGATAGAATGAAGACATTATATAAAATATAACTTTAGCAAGAAGATAAGAAGAAATTTTGAAAGGGTCAGCATTGATGAATAAAAGAAACCTAAGAGCTAGCATATTCACTATTGGGGAACTATTATGCATAAAGAAAGTAAAAATGAAGGGGATACAATTTACAGAATTAGAGCAAGATAATTCAAGTGGAGAACTGCAGCCAGAGAACGTCAATCATAGTATTAGAGCAGGATAATTAAAGTGGAGAAGCGCAGCTGGGGTACTCTGTGATTGTCAAATAACCATGAAACTTCTAGAAAAATTTCTATAAGATAACTATAATCTCAATATTGTTTTGTGGATCAACATGCTGAAAAAATGAATGTAGTTGAGATGAGGATATTGAGATGGATGGGTGGCAAGACCAGAAAGGATAAAATAAGATACAAGTATATTCATGAAGTCAGAGATTGCTCCAGTATAGGATAAAATGAGGAAAATCATTTTATGTAGTTTGAATATGTAAGAGAGACCACAATTAAGGGAGAGACCACACCTTGGCTCTGTTGTTATTGTTGTATAAACATTAATAAACTCATCAACCCTTCACATCCTCCTCTTTAAAAAAAAAAGCAAAAAAAAAATCCCATCTACTTTCATGTTTTTTTTTTACTTTAAACGGTAGGCCATGAATCATAGAAAACATGTACTTGCATCCTATTAACCCAAATCATAGAAAACGCATCATGACATGAATCCAGATACACACACATGGTCCAAGAGAGAAGTTTAAAAAACAAATAGATGAATAATATCTAGATAACACAAGCTTTGACAAATAAGATCAATATATCTTCGAATAAACAGATAATAAGTTGAAAAACTAAATTGATGTGTGGTTTATATGTTACTGAATTGACCATGAAATTAACTAAAAATTTATATAAGCCAACCTTTATTCTCATTGTATTTTGATAGTGTGCCCTCCGACTGGTCTTCCTGCAAAAGCCAACAACATAAACAAGTGGTCTTAAGCAGATAAAGATGTGAGATAAAGGAAAGTTCTCATGAAACATATCTAATAAGATAAAATAAAACAAAAAGAAAAACCAAAAAAAATTACATAATGAGCTTCTATGCATGCAATTTTCACCATCAATTACAAGAATTGAATAAATAAATAAAATGAAAATAAATAATGGAAGTTAGTCGAATGGCAGATACAATGCCTAAAGAAATAAACAAAGCATCAAATTACGTTCGAGATTTCCCCTCAGCTTACCTGATGCACATGGTTTGTGGATTATATATACATCCAGGGTTTTCCCAACTAATGTTGGGAGTTTCTCACCATCAAAATAGTACATTCTAGATTAATAAAACAAAAAAACATGCAACCATCAATATAATCACAAAAACATTGTCCATCAGAAAACTCTGGAGAAGCACAAAAAACAGACTGGTGAAAATGTATTCTGGGGGGTGATTCTGTGCATATTGAGTGGGAAAGGAGCTGGCTGATTGTCTGAGTTGTGTTTTGGAGTGGTTTTGTGGTGTGTGCTTCTTGGTCTGCGTCAGAGATACATCATCCCCATCAACTCATTTATAAGGTAAAATTTATGTTTCCACCTTTTTTGGATTTGTAACTGTTGTAATGAAAGCACAGGAAGTATGCTTCCATCTTTTCTTTTATGAACAAAAAACTGAACTGAGGAGCACGAAGTCCATAATTCCAATGAACAAACTATTTTCAGAGTTTTCAGACACAAAAACAGAACATCAAACCCCACCCCTATCAATATGGGACCAACCATGCAGCACATATCAAAGGAATCGAAATGGCTCTACAAAATATTAAATTGTTTTCAGTTCATCTCAGCCCAATCAGCAGACAGAACAGTTGCCCTCGGTGAAGATCAATTGGTAGATAAGAAATTTACCTTAGTCGTACAATTTAAGGTCATTGATAAAGGACCAACTCTTCAACAGTTTAATATTTAACTATTTTGCAATTTTTTTTGCAAATTTTGGCAAATTTCCCACGTATTTCTTCCTCTCCATATTATTCCCATATCTCACATTTAAAACTATATGCACATTGCACAATTGAATTGTTTAGGCTTAAACACAATGAAAATGAATTCATCTCACTAGTTTAGCAAAAATAGTGAGATATCCCAAGAAGCAGGACAAGTAGTACACTTAACAGGGTTCTCAAAACTAGTTGCCAACTGGCTGTTAAAACCACATGGCCGTGGAGACTGAATTTCCTATAAAACCTTGAATTTGTGAATACACACACACACACACACACACACTAAGGGTGCAACTTGGGTGGGTTGAACCCGACCCAACCCGGCTTTTGGGTGGGTTTGGGTTGAGGTTTTTGGCCGTCGGGTTCAACCCAACCCGAACCCGACCCAACCTGAACCCAATTCGGGTTGGGGGTCGGGTTGGGGGTCGGGTTTCACGGGTTTAACCCGACCCGAGCTACTATTAAAATGCCAACCGTCTGATGCTGTGATGGGTGAACCTATTATTCAATCACAGGACTTTTATAAACCCATGTAACAAATGAGTTACTCATATACAACATACCGATCGATTTAAACCTTTGATTCAAGCAATTAGATCTGGACCATTCAACTCATTGTAACCCTAGAATCTTTCAATTTAGTTTCTCTTTCCTCTTCTGTTGCCGTCCCTTTCATTCTCCTTCTCCACCTCCATTGCAAAGTGCAAATCATTCGGATTGAGAGGTAGATCTTGCAATGGCGGGGACGACTACACAAAAACTAATAAAAGATAGATCTTGCAATGGCGGGCGGAGGGTATGGTGGTGGTCAAGGCAGAGGACGGTGGAGTCACCGGAAGAGCCGCGTATGAAGAAGAGGCCGGCAACGGTGATTGTTCATCTCTGCCGCATCATAGTGCGGTTTGGAGGGTTTGGGGAGGGGGGTTATCTTGGACGAGCATGGTGAACGGCGACAGATTTGATGGAGATATAGCATTATGAGAGACGATGGTGTTGCCGACACAAAAAGGGGGGAAGTCCACTTTGTTGGGATTTTTTTATGCATTTTAATTTTGTGTAGACCATGAAACTATGAAAATTTTAGTAAAAATTGATTTAAACATTGAAGTTGAAGCTTTCATGTTCCTTTCAAGGGTTAAACTTGTGCCCAACCCGAACCCGAACCCGAACCCGACCCGAACCCACGGGTTGAGGTCGGGTTCGGGCTCGGGTTCGGGTTGGGCTTTGTGCATCGCGGGTTGGGTTTGGACAAGCCTTCAACCCGACCCAACCCGCCCGAGTTGCACCCCTAATATATACCCAAACATGTAGTCTGATCTCAGGGAATCCTTCAAGTCCATAACATCCTGTCATTAACCACTGCATTGACTTCTTCATTTACAACAACTTGTCCATTTCTGGCTTGTTCATAGTACCTTGTCCCATACCTTGAAAGACCTAGTGTTTCAACTTAATATAAACATATGGCATTCAAATATTAAACATAGTAAAAGAGAACAATCTAGATGGACGCGATTGCCAATTTATTTGCTAGCCACATCCAATGTATAATTAAAGATGATCATGTTGTGCACCGAATAAATCAATACTAGACATCAAACCAATGAAATAGTCCAATTTCTCAAATAGGACTGGTAGTCAATATGAATCTTGTTTGGATATCTGTACTAAACCACATCAATGTACCTTTGGAGTTTCAACAGCAGTTTTATTCTGATGTGCCTTGATAATCTCTTCATGAACAGCTCTTTTTTTCTTCATCACATCTAACCATTGACTAGGACCCTGCATCCACAATTCATGGACTGTGAACATCATATTGAAGATCCTACTATTATTTCAACCGTATAAATTAAAAGTCTAAAGTCCAAAGGATTCCAACTCTAATCATTTTATATCTTTTTGGAAAGTCAGCCGAAGTAAAACTAATCAAACCTATGTATCTGCAAAGTCATAAATAATTTGAGTCTTAAAATGCAGCATTTGACATGCAACTTTGTTTTCCTTAAAAAGGAAAAAGATGTCCACCAATATGGAAGTGTGTCAATCGACCAAGATGCTATGCTAGACATGATAGCAGTAACAAAGGTGGCGGGGACCATATCACAAAGAACACAATCACATACCTCCACTTATACAGGTTTTGTAAAACAAACAATTTTTTTGTTTAATGAAACGGAAAAAATTTTAAATGCTCCATAGAAACAAAGCAATGCAATAAAAAAAATCAATACAATCAGATGCATTTCAGTAGCGAAGTTTAATGAAATTACTTGCAATTTTTTTGAGTTGGCAGCTTCTGCTTCAGCCTCAAAAATAGTCTGCTTTGGTCTGATATATATGTCCAATTGAACAACAGAACACTGGTTAACTTCAAATGAAAGGAAAAAGTACTTGAAAGAACATAACCATGTATAAAGCACAAAACACAAAACAAAAGTATGAAGAGCCTGCAACTATGCATAGAAGCTCATCAGAGATGCACCTGAATTCTTTCAATCGTTCAGAAAATGCCAGCGCTGTAAGTTCATTGGATTCCAATGATTTATTAAAAATTGGGTGAAGTCCTTCACGAGGCAAATCCTTTGCTCTCCTGATGGATTCCCTCGAAGGTAGAGGTTTAGTCTTGGAATAAAGACGGAATGCATTAGTGCAGGTCTTCTGCAAGGAGACCAGCTCAACTGATTCATTGATTATCTCCCGAACTCTGTCAGACACAAGATCTAAAACAGTCTGAGGAAACCGTCCATAAATGGTCTCTCCTCTTGCAAGTGTTTGATCAATTTTGGATGATGTACCCTCCCTGTCTTGAAGAACTTCCTCTTCTGAGGGAGCAGGTCTAATAGGTTTTGAAAGGAAGAGATGAAGATCTAAAAGGTAAGGCATGTCCTCTGATGTAACAAATGAATACGCAGTACCAGTCCGACCAGCTCGAGCTACTCTCCCAACTCTATGGACAAAAATTTTCGGTTTTGGTGGGAAGTCCCAGTTCACAACATTATCAAGCAACGGGATATCTATTCCCCTTGCTGCGATATCCGTCACGATCAGAAACATTGTCCTTCTGGCTCTGAAGTTTGCGACATGGATTTTACGAGCATCTTGATCCATATCCCCATAGCATATAGAGGGCTCAATTCCTTCTTCTCTAAAGAGAGTGCTGAGGAACTCTACATGATGTTTTGTCGAAACAAATATCAATGTTTGCTCATTTACTCTGATCTGCTCCCTAGCCAGATATATCAAAGCAGCATACTTTTCCTCCTGACGTAGTGTGAAAAAGGTAGTCTTCAAGTCAGGGCTGATCTTCGTCTCCAAATCAAGCCGAACAAGCTGAGGGTCACGCAGGCCAGCCTTCGCAAACTCAGCAAGGGCACTAGGTAATGTGGCACTGAAAAGCAAGGTCTGGCGGGTCTCACTCAACTGCGTAAGGATCTGATGCAACTGCTCCGCGAAACCCATACCGAAGAGGCTGTCAGCCTCATCAAATACCACATACTCTACGGTGCGGAGGGACATGTCCTCGACTTCCGCCAAGTGGTGCATTAACCGACCAGGGGTTGCGATTATGACATCAGGATTTTGTGCTAATTCTTCGAACTGGCTATCCATTCTATCCCCACCGACCAATAACATGGTGTGAAGGTCTGAACAAATAAAAAAGTAGACACCATAAATGGCTAAGCAACAGAAATAACATGAAACGATCAAATAAAATGCCTAAATTAGAAGAAAATGATATTTTATATTTTCCTTTTTGTTGTTGGGTATGTACGTTTTCTTTTGATTAAAAAGGTAGGGGTTTTTTAAAGTTTATACTAAGTACATGTATTAAAAATCCTAGATTTCAAAAACGAAACAATTTAAGAATGATATGCGATGGATTGTTCCTTTGATTAGAAAAAAAGTGGGGCTTTTTAGTTCAAATCACTTCGCTTTTTATGGTGAATCCACTGTTCTGCTCTGTTGCTATTCGCAAAGAAGTTCATACAACTACATATACATTAGAAACCATCGACTTCAAAAGGGACCGATTTCAAGAAAGCCAGAGAGAGGGGGGAGAGGGATTTCCAAAAGTAGGGCGTTTTAGTTCAAATCACTTCGCTATTTTTTGGTGAATCAAAAACTACAAATATATTAGAATCCCTAGACTTCAAAAGGGACCGAATTCAAGAATGCCAGATAATGAAAGAAGAGAGGGATTTCCAAAACCCAAACAAACTGACCAGTGAACCGCCCGAGCTCCTTCGCGAACTTAAGCGTCTGCAACGCAAGGTCCCGCGTCGGCGACAACACGAGCCCCCTGACCCCGCCCCCATGGACGTGCTGCCTGAGCCTCTCGATCATCGGGATCAGGAACGCCGCGGTCTTGCCCGACCCGGTGCGGGCCATGGCGACGACGTCGGATCCGGAGAGGATGAGCGGCATCGCCTTCCGCTGGATCGGGGTGGGGACACGGTATCCCTTCTTCTTGATGCCTCTGAACACGACGGGGCTGAGGTTCATGGACTCGAAGCCGCCGGACTTCGAGCGCTTCTTCTGCTTCTCGAGGCGCTTTAGGTCCGATACGGAGCTCACGCGGACCTCCGCCGCCGCCGATTTGTCTCTCGCCATTGGAGAGAGAGGTCGTTTTTTGGGGAGATTTGGTGATGCAGAGAGAGAGAGAGAGCCCCCGCAAAAACCCTTTTTTTGTGCGGAGGATTTAAGACACACGTGTGGGATGCACGTGCGAGAGACGCAAGTCATTGGCACGGTTGATTCGCCCTAAGTTGGCACGTTTGCAATTTTTTTATTTCTATAGGGATTTTTACGTTTTACTCCCATAAAGTATAATTTTTTTATTTCTATAGGGATTTTTACGTTTTACTCCCATAAAGTATAATTTTTTTATTTCTATAGGGATTTTTACTTTTTACTCCCATAAAGTATAATTTTTTTATTTCTATAGGGATTTTTACTTTTTACTCCCATAAAGTATGTAATGTAGTGATTGATGTCTCACTTCTTCATATTATAGTTTAAATCTCTAAATTTAAAGGGTATGTTACTACTTATTAGTCACTATGAGAGACATATAACTAAATTGTTTGATTTTCTTATTAGTCTCTGTGAGGGACTAAAAAGGAACGTATCATTTAAATCTAAGGAACTTAAACTGTAATATGAAAAAGCGAGGGATTGATCACTAAATCATATAGTTTACGGGGACCTTAAAATAAAAAAATCCATTTTTATAAAGGCCGATACCCATTTCTATAGTTTATGGGACGTTTGGTTACGCAATTGTACAGCGTTTACGATTGCAGGAAGCCAGTTCTGCAATCGTACAACCAAACAGTTTTACAATCACAGCTTCCTGCAAACATATTTCAGCAAATAGTGCCCAAAAACTGCAATTTGAGAAAGCTGGGGAGGCAGCTTGAGACAGCTTCCTGCATAATCAGTTTTAAACCCAGCGATTCTTATACATTATAACAGCATAGCATATTATATATTGTATTATTATAGTATATAGAATAATAAATGTTATTTTAAAATATATATATACTATTATCTCAGTATATATGTCCTTTTGTATAATAGTACTTCAATGGGAGATCAGGAGATGTATAATTTTTAAAAAATAAAAAATAGTGTGGACTATAAATAAGACTTATTTTCCCCTTTTTATTTATGCAACAAGTTTTCAAACGGCCCATAGTTTGTTACAACCTAGTATGTAGTTCTTTATATCTCCAACTAGATATATAACTCATTAAATAAGGGATATATGTCTTTAGATAGTTTTCAGATTTTCAAAAGTTGGTTCATATCATTTATTGGAGTATATATATTTCCTACATATCTCATTGGATAATGTATGTTTTTTTTTTTTTTTGATAATTGATGCTTTTAAGATTTGATATTTAGTCATCCCTTACAGAGAGGAGAGTGTTAGCCGACTTTCCCAAAATAAAAACATATATCTTATCAAATAATGTACATACAATGTTAAACAATTTCATACACTATGTTATTAATGTGACAACTACAAACGAGGCTGGTAGACAATTCATAGACTGTTAGAAAACTCAATTAGTTATTGTTATCAATTTAAAGCATAAGCTATTTTTTTTAAAAATGATTTCAAACGGGAGAAAAATACATCAATTTCACATGTTATCACATTGAATGTGTAAGGGTAGAAAATATCACATGGTTCAACAGAGGATGCAAAATGTTCAAAAAAAATATTTGTATACAACACCACAAACACAGAATTTTCAACTGATTCTGATTACAATACATATATACATTTTCAGACTACATATCATGGTATAAGGAATAAGCATCCATCAAGATGGGGCCACCTTAAATGTGACAAAATCTGATGGAGAATATAGCTAAAAGCATCATCAAATGAGAGAGAGAGAGAGGATGCTCTTAACTACTAATTTGTGTAGACAGACAAACAAATATATGGTAACATGGATAGACCAAAAATTTAATCAAGAAAGGGTTATGAAGTGTTGCAAAGAACTGATTAAGCTTGGGGGCCAGTGCTTCGTTTCCTTGACATATGTAAGGTCTGTGTAGTGAGGATCAAGAAGCGTAGCGATGGTGAACTGGTTTTCTGCAAGCAATGGGGCATGCTTGTCCACGTACAGAGCTGCTGCTAGAGCGGCATGAATTTCTGTGACAGAATTCCAAGAGGGCCGAATTCAGTTAATGAAATCAAAGAATTCCAAAAGGCATAAATCAAGCAGTTTATATGTGTGTGTCTATATATATATGTGAAACAAGAGCGAGAATACTGGTTGGAAGTTTTAGGACAGAGTAACAAAATGATTTAACGGTGGCTAGATTCAGTATATTGCCGGAGACCCTGAATATATAATCAATCTGCCCTGATGAAAGCTTAAATCCTTATTGTTGGGGTTAATAAGTCCGTCTCGATCAATCATTTCTACATACAAAAAGCTATCATTTTTCAAGAGCAAGTCACACTTGAACGACTCCTGGAAGAGTAATACTATGTATTGTGGAGAACAATGGGGAAGAGAGGTGTTGTTCTGTGTAGAACAAAGGAAGGGTCTCTGTTTGTACATATTGATTTGTTCTTTTTTTGGTATTCTTCTTCTGTTGGGGTGGGAGTTGGGTAGATTGAGGACATTCCTTATGTCTGCTTATGGTTACCTTTATCTCTCTTTTTTTCCTTCCTTTTTTATGCTCTCGTAAACCCCGTTTGGAACCGATTTTCATAAGCAGCCTATGCTCTAAATTGATTAAAATAATTGATTCTGCAAAAACTATTGTGAATTAGCTTTTTTTATAAAAGCTGTTTTGTTGACTTTTAAAGCATAAAAACCAAAAGCCAGATTTGAAATATACCCATTTGGAACCGATTATTTAAAAAAAAAATAGATCTACAAACTGAATATGAAAATGCGAATTTCGTTTTGACAATTGGTTCCAAACAGGCCTGTACTCTACCATGTTTATTAATACAATCTGGACGACACCACCTTCCAGAAGAAGAGGAAACACACATGTGGAACTTGGGGAGGGATTTTGTGCCAAAAATTTAATGTTAATAATGATGGGGAGGCCACAATGCAGGTGCCGCAAATCTGTCTTTCAGTTACAATAAGTTTGTTGTGAGCTCACTTTTGTTTTTCTATCTTTTGTGCTTTCTGTTCTTTTTAAAGAAGATGACTCAACTTCTTTATTTTGGATGCTTACCACTTTAATACAAACTGGACATCCCACCGACATCATCAGAAATGGAATTCTGTCCAAAAGTAAAAAGAAACTTAGTATTGTTCACCTGGGTAGCCCTTCAAAGATATGGAAACATCCTCCATCTCTGCAATGGCTTCTTCTCTGTCACCGAGCTCATACAAGGCCAATGCTCTCCCTACTCTGGCATACTCTGTGAATGCAAAGTCTCTGTAATCTTTGACCACCTGAATGGGTGAAAAAACAGCATGTAAGATGGCATTGGCAGAGTTTCTTAATATGCGTATGGGACATTACTTTTTAGCGTATGCTGAAAAATATATTTGGCATGCAACAATTCGTTCTCAAATTGCCTTGAACTATATAATATCCTAAATGTACTTGCACTTTTCTCCAGAATAAATCAGAGGGAAGTACACCACAAAAGATTTTAGCATGCCTCTTCGCCCACAGGAAATATAAATCTCCATCTCTTTAAATAGGAAAACTCAAATGGAAATCAAATATTATCAAACCCTGGATTCAAACTCAGTGAACCTGGGAGGATTCATCCCTAGACTGGTGTGGTTGTCTTAGGGGGCTTATTTTCTTTCGTTTGTTTCTTTGCCTTTCTATTGGGGCATCCACTTCATTTAATAAAATTGGGGTAAGATGCATACCATTTTTTCAAAAAAAAAAATATATATATATATATCAATGAATAATCTATTTTTGGTATGCTTATGTTTTTTGCTGATCTCATTGAAAACCTAATAATGCAGTTTGAAATGTGGGCCCCCCTACAGTAGTTGAATAGATTGAGTAGAAATAACACAATTTAAGGAAGACTTGAAATACCAATGCAACTTACTCCCACCTATTCTGACATTGCTATTAGACCTGGTAAAAGGCGTAAAATAACTGACCCGAAGGACCCGAACCCGATATGGACCGACCCGAGGGCGTCTGGATGTGGTTTGAAAAAATTATGTGTTTGAAGGAATCTGATTTCCCCACACCCCCGTATTCAAACAGAAGAAAAAAAATTATAGCTTAATTAAAAGCCACAGACACATTTTTACAATAAGTGTCTAAAAGCTAATAAATATCAAAAACTAGCTTTTTCATAATCTGTGAAGAGACAACTTCCTACAAACTCACTGTGTTTTGGCAACAAAAAAAATAGTTTTTAGCTTTTTTGTAAGTGAAAGCTAAAAGTTGTTACCAAACATGTCAACTTAAATACATCATCATTACTATATTTTATCTCTAAGTTGTGTCTCGAAATCTGTGTTTCATAAAACAGTCATCATCATTACACCCTCAAAAGATGTGTATTACACCCTCAAAAGATGCATAAAACTGCAAAAGCTAAAAGCTATTTTTCATATTGTGTTGCCAAACGCTATCCGTTTTAAACTCAGCTTTTGAGAAAAAACCAATCCCACAACCAAGCGTCCACTATGAGAGAGAGTACCTGACTGAAGTAATGAAGGGCCTGACCGAAATCGCCATGAGCCTGGAAATCCCGGCCGAGGTCAAGGAGCCGGACGGCCTCGGAGACGCGGAGAGCCAAGGCGGAGCTGGCGTCCCTCTCGGAGGGGCTGACGGGGTCGTATGACGGAGGGGGAGGGGCGGCTGCGAAGGAGGATGGGTTGGAGAGGAGGAGGAGGGAGGAGATGGGGAGGGAGAAGAGGAGGACACGGCGGGTGGTGGTGGTGGTGGGAGGTGGAGGAGTTAGGGTTAGGATTTGGATGGGGTGGTGGTGGGGTTTGGTGGGTTGGGGCGGAGGGAGGCGGTGGTGCTGGAAGGGATTGGTGACGGTCATTTTTTTTTTTTTTTTTTGAAATTCGAAATTTGTGATTTTGATAATGTACGGTGACCGTGAGATGGCTCATCACGGCTGCCTCTCGTTTTATTATTATTATTTTTATTATTATTTTTTTAACGAAACAGGAGGAATACGTTCTAAATTATATTTCAAAGACAGAGAATACTCAAATTATTATTAACGAACCAATGTGTGACATCTGTAAGAGTGCAACTCTGCTGGTTGGGTCGGGTTGGAGCTTCACCCGAAGTTGGAGAAACAAAACTCAAACCCACCCCAACTCAATTTGACCATCGGGTTTAAGAAACTCAACCCGAACCAACCCGTCGGGTTTTGTTCGGGTTTAAGTTTGGTTGGGTTCAGATTTGACTTGAAAATGTATTATTTTAAACAATTTAAATTTTATAAGAGTTGATTCTTTGTATAACAAAAAAAAATGAAAATTATTGAAGTGAAATATTGTAGATAAAAATAAATTGTGCAATTCAAATTTTAACGTACACATTAAAAAAATTATAGTTTTACTTGGAACATTTTACTTATATATAAAAACTTCATGTTCGAGTTAGTTCGGATTATCCGTACCCTCAACCCAAACCCAACCAAAATTAGGTTCGGATTGCTCGGATTTAGACTCAGGTTGAACACGAACACTAAAACTCTAACTCAAACGCTAAAATTTCAACCCAAACACATCCAATTTCGGGTTGGGTCGGGTTCAACCTATACAAGTTGCACCCTATAAAATTGTATGATTTTTTGTAATATTCGCACAATTTTCATCAAACAATGAAAGTTTAACTCAAAAGTTATTTGTATTTATATATGTGTTTTAGGGGGTTATATGAAATTTAGGAAAAGTCGAGGGTTATATGAATTTGAGCAATTTATAATGGTTATTAGATTTTTCTATTATTATTATTATTATTATGGATGCAATTATACACAATCTTTTTACGTTCCCAAATGAAGTATCATTTATGTTAAATTGGACTTGCTGTTTTTATTATTCATGAAGTCATACATTCGGTTTAATTTTTGAAAATACCTTGGAGACATATTTTAGATTTGAGATAAACACATGAAGCATTTACGTTTGAGTTAGCTTTCATATAAAATTGGTTTTGCGTCATTTGGGCTTATATTGAAATTTTTTTTGCTGTTTTACCATTTCTGTCCCTCGAAGAAGAAAACATGGTCTTCTGTTCGTCGATGTTTTTAACATAGTTGAGAGTATTATCTGTTCTTCGCATAAAAAATAAGTTGAAGATATTTTTGTTACCTTTTCAATAGAAAGTTGTATTTATTTGAATCGGAGTTGGCTATGAGAAGTTTCTAGTCAAGGTTGCGCAAATTTCTAATGAAGGGCAATTTGGTAATTTGTGTTGATTTCTTATCTATACTATTATATTATATTTATTATCTATTAAAAGAATTGGTGTCGAATAAGACAAGGTCGACACTCTTTTGATATTCGCAAATAGGCCCCCGGTTATTTACAGATAGCCCCCGAAGTAAATAATATTTATTAGTGGGTCCCTGAAAGCAACACAAGAAGACAAAACTTTTCGACCTATTTGAGGACAATCTGGGTTATTTACAGATCAGCCCCCAAATCCATGATATTTATAACTAGATCTCTAAAAAAATCAGCCAATTTTATCAATTTGTTTGGTTATTTGCAGATAGGTCTCCAAGGTCTCAGATATTTATGATCAGGTCCCTCCAAAATCCAATTTTTATCATTGAGGATAAAAAATCTTACCTAATTTTTTTTAACCACTAATATACCTATAAAATAATATTTTAGACTAATCATTTGAAGTCATAAAGTTTACCTAATTACATTAGTTGATAAAATTGTATTTTATTTATCTATGAGCCCAAGATAATATGTATGTATAACTTATAAATGATGACATACTCCACAATTTAATCATTTATGTCAAAAATAACATTATTTGTTTATGTCATTGACACTTTGATATCATGATGTTATTTAAAGTCCTAATAATATATGTATGTATAGCTTATGAATTAGAACATACTCCACAATTTAGTCATTTATATAAAAAAATAACATCATTTGTTTATGCCTTTAACACTTTGATATCATCATGTTCTTTAAAGCATGAATTGGCTATTGCTATTGCTATATATATTACTCATGTATAGGAATTTATCTATAAATGCATTTTATTAACCCTCACCAAGGGATTTTAGTTTTCATATTTTTTGTATGTATTGGCTATTGCTCATGTATTTTTTTTATATATATTACTCGTGTATAAGAATTTTATTTTTTCATATAGAGATTTTATTTTTCATATTTTGTTTATTAGAATTTTATTTTTCATGTATATACAACTCATATAAGGTGGTTTGATGAATGTTTTATAAAACATCTCGATTATCTTTTTATTAACAAGTAATTTGTAAAACTTTTCAATTGTCAATTTGTTTGATGATAAAATTGTATTTTATTTACCTGTCATTTAATTGAATTGGGTGAGGTCAGTGCTGCCATTGCTGTTTATGTGTGTTGAGAGAGACCGAGAAAGGGAAAAATGAGGAAACTGGGAAACGTTTTATGGAGCAATTTTTGTGCAGCACTCGGTAAAGATTGTCACACTTTTCTTCGTTGTTCTTTGTCTAGGATTATTCTATTTCACTTTAAATCAAAATTATGATTTGAAGCTGAAATATGAATATGTATGTGGGGCTAGATAAATAGGAATTTGATGATTGTTTTTATTTTATTAATTTAGGGTTTGAAGTAGGGATATCATGCTTGTCTTGGAGGATTTGAGGTTTACTTGATTGATTAATGGGGTATGATTTGGTATCTGATTGAGATTATATTTTAATTAGTGGGTTCCTCTTTACATGGTTTAGGAACTGGATTAGGGTGTGTCCAGCTTGAGGTTGTGAATTGCCTGGTAAATACTCTTATATTGTGTTTGTTCCTTTCACTTTCACGCTTCATTGTTGTTGGTTATCATTTTATTGTCAATTGAGTTTCAAAATTATTTCTATTACTATTGATTCGTAATTTTTTGTACTATTGGTTGAGCTCTGTGGTATGTTTTGTATCACTGCTTATCATATATATATTATCTTGGCGTGCTTGGAGATGGTGACCATGGATGACCATAGACCAGACTTCTCCAGTGCACATGAGTATGCATGGGTCTAGTAGGGGGGCTCAGAGATAAACCCTATCGCATCTGGATGTTTTGAAGATCAGGTAGCGATTCCACGGTGGACGTTCTAAGGGCTAACGCAAGGTTTGTGAATATGTGGAGTACATCTCAGACAAGGGGCTGAGGTGAGGTCATGGAAGTGGTCAATCCATGCGTTGTGGACGTTTCAAGGGCCACAGTGAGTATAATTGACATTGTTGGTGTTCTGGAGATTACAAAGAGTTTCAGTGCGTTCCTTCTTAAGTATAGATTGTGTTTTAGAGTTTCATTTCTCAAACATTGATGGGTGCACCCTAATGATATCTATTGGCATTATTGGTTGTGATGCATCATTCTTGGCCGTTACCTTATATTTCATTGGTGATCGTATATCAGAGATGTTTATTCCCTATTGATATTGAAAATTAAGTTCATTTGTTATTCAAGCTTCTTATTGATGTTTCCTTAGATCATTTAGTTGTAGTCCATCTTGTTGTAATCTTATCTCTGGTTTCTTTATGCGTGGAATGACTGAGTTATTTACTAAGCATATTTCGCTCATTCTATTATTTTTTCTTTTTTCGCATAGTAGAGGTGGGGGTTTCTGGATGTTGGTTTTTGGCCTTCTTTTGGTGTCATATCCAGCTTATGACTAGTATATATTTTGATGTTTAGGATACGAACATAATTATTTTGGTAGAGGCTCTCTAGCAAACCGTGCCTATGTTATAATGCTCTGTATATATGGATAAGGGTATATGAGGTGTTTTAGAGGATCTGTTGATTGCTTAAACTTTCTTATGTGTAGTTATGTAGGTGTTTATATATCCTATAAATTATATATAGTGATTATATATATGATTGATTAAATGTTGTATCAGAGTCCGCAGTGTAAGTTTTTTCCTAGGCACCGATCCACTGCTCCTGCCCGGATTTTTCGGATCGACTCTTGCGCCCGACCCAGCGTTCGTCCGCGCCTGGCCCAGCGTCCGACCCGGACCTTACCCAGCGACTGACCTGGATCCGTGAACCCAGCCCAGCATCTGACCCCGACCGGACCTGGATCCACGAACCTAGCCTGGCACCCGACCCGAGTCCGCCCTCAGGTCATCTCCAGCCGCCTTCCAGCTCCTCCGGCCACCCTCTGCCGCCACCGGCGGCTCTCCGCAGCTTCCGGCGTCTCCTTGAGACTTCGAATCACTGAATCAGTCATAACTTCCTCTCTATAAGTCTGATTAAGGTGTTCCAGGAGTCCATTTTGCTTGATTTTTCATGCTCTACGTCCTCATTTATGTATGATCCTCATCCGAGTGGTTCTACACAATGTCAGAAACCAACGACGACCCTACTTTTCTGCCACCAGGTTCGAAGGTGGCTGATCCCCCTCAGGCTGCTACTCTCCCTTAGTTGGCGTGTTTTGAGAATTTTCAGGATAATCTTCTGAACTTGACAGATCCTCTCAGTTCTGTCGACGATTGGTCACCCTAGAACATTACAGTGCAGAGCGCTCTCGATCTTTGTAATCTTGTCGGTTATATTGATGATTCTATTGTGCAACCTTCTGATCGAGACCCGACCTATATCACCTGGTGCACATAGGACTGACACGTACGCTCTTATTTGATCAACTCTGTTGATCATTCGATCCGTGCAGATCTCACTGGTTTCACATCGTCCGCTGCACTATGGACTCATCTTTGTGATCGCTTCGTAGAGAAAAGCAGTGCTTGTGAATATCAACTTCTGATCGAGATTGAGACTGCTACTCAAGGTGATCTATCTGCTCAGGCTCTATATAGCCGCATGAGGGTGAACTTCAGGGAGCTTCTTGCGCTTGAACCTGGACCGATGGCCACTCCCGCCGAGCGAGAAGCTTTTCGTGATCGTCGCGAGTTGTATCAATATCTGATGGCTCTTCGTCCAGAGATTTTCGCATTGGCTAGTCAACTCATACATCGGGATCCACTTTCTTGACTGGAATCTGCTGTTGTTGAGATTGTCGCTGAGGAGATTCGTCTTCGCACCATTGCATTTCGCCAGTCCACTCCATCTTCCACTTATGAGGGTGTCTTGGCGGCTACTCCTCCTACGACTCTCACAGGCTCCTCTCGAAAGAATACAATTTGTGCTCACTACAAGAAGACTGGACATCCGATCGCCGACGGTTGGAAGCTTCATCCTGAAAAGAACTTTGGACCAAAAGGAAGAGGACAGCATCGCCCCACTGCTCCTTATACTTTTGCTGCTGTTGCTATTGACGCTCCGTCTTCCTACACAGATCAGCTTGGGCATATCCGAGAGAGCCTCATTCAGTTGGTTGTGCAGCAACCTCCTCCTGGTTCTTCTACTCCCTCTGCTTTTTCTACTACTTCGGGTACTCTTGTTCATTGGATTTTTTATTCAGTTGCTTCACATCACATGACACCAGACAGTTTTGTCCTCACTGCATGCTCACCAGCACCTTCACACCTACCCACAATTCATACTGCAGATGGCTCTCCCTTAGTCATCACGCAGTGCGGATCGATCACTACCCCTCTGACCCTACAGGGCGTCTTTCATTACCATTTGTTTTGCACGCCCTTGACCTTTGCATGAATCTTATATCTATTAGTCGATTGTGTGATTATGGTCTCACTGTTACCTTTACCACCTCTGGTTGTCTTGTGCCAGGATCTACGATCATGGGCAGAGGATTGGCGTTAGATGTAGGCTTGGTGGACTTTATTACGTGGAGTATCTTCGTCTTCCCGTTCCTGATCCATCTGTCTTATGTGGTAGTGTCACTTCTGATGTCGACTTGTGGTATCAAATGTTAGGTCATGTTTCTAAGTCTCGTCTCAAATAACTATTTCAGTTTGGTGTCTTAGGTCGTGTTGTTTTTTCTCCACTTTCTGTTTACGAGGGCTATAAATTAGCCAAACTTATGACTACTCCTTTTAGACCTAGTAATAATCAGTCATCTGTCCATTTGAGCTTGTTCATTCTGGCATTTGGGGCCCATCTCATGTAACCTTCAAAGAGTATTTTTTTATTATATTAGTTTTATTGATGACTACTCTCGTTTTACTTGGATTTATTTGTTGTGTCATCGTTCTAAGGTTCTCAAAATTTATGAGATTTTTACGAATATGATTTATACCCAATTTCAAGCTCGTATCAAAACTTTTAGTTCAGATTGTGCTCGAGAATACATCTCTTCTACGATGTGTTCTCTTCTTCATTCTCATGGCACCCTATTTCAGCAATCATGCCCCTATACTCTTGAGCAAAATGGGGTTGCTGAACGTAAACATCGTCATATTCTTGAGACGACACGTGCTCTCTTACTTTCCTCTTCAGTCCCCAATACATTCTGGGCTGAGGCTGCTCTTCTCTCTGTCCATCTTATCAATATCACCCTATAACGCCCCCGTACTCAAGACTCCATTTTTTTTAAGCTCGAACACGGTTCGTTACCAAAACTCTCTATGGAACAAATGGTCAAATATATAAAATATTTGTTTTTTTATAATAAAAAAGCATTTATTAAATCATAAATCTGTGTCCACGATCTAAACATAACTCATCCTAAACGCAGATGAAAAACACATAATAAGGGTTAAACATAAGCATCCAACTATTTTTGCTGAAAGATACTAAGAAACTACATGCCAAAAGAAGAAGGCTTATTCAACCACCTAAATGCAATGAAAAATAATGCGCAAGCTACGATCTTCACTATCGAGATCAACGATCACCAACGACTACTTTGCAAAAAATTTTGGGAGAAAGAGGGGTGAGCAACCACGCGCTCAGTGAATGGACCCTTATGTCCCAGTAATAATTGATATCACAAATAATATTCTTGAATAAAATATCATAAGAGAATAATTTGTAAAATACACTAATATGATATTTGCAAATACAATAATTTCGATAATCCAAACTTAATAGAAATTTCAATTCAGTATGCATGCCTCAAATCCAATCAAAACTTATGATGCGTATGAATGCAACGGGCACGCATGCCCGTATCCCATGACACCTAGCCATATATGGCACCTGGCCGTAAGGATTTCTCACAGGAAATCATGTCACCCAGACACATGTCACCTAAACTTGGGTCCATTTTGAAATTGTAGTCACCTAGACTAAGCCATCTAGGCTACGTCACCTAGAGGAATGCGATACATGCATGATCAACACATATTTTATTTCAAAACTATGCATGCAACAATTTTTAAGATAATAACATTTTCAATATGATACATAATAAGACATCAACCTACATATAATATGACATGCTTGAGTTGTACATAAAGTAGCATTTAAAGTCATTGATAAAATCCTTCAAAACTATGTAGGAGACAAGACCCACTCACCTTAAGTCCAACAAAATCCAAACCAACTTCAGTAGGTCTAATGCACTAACTCGACCTGAAATGATACGAGTCGATCAAAATATGCTCAACACACTACGGAACACGAGGTACCCGAAAACACAGAATCCGATGGCTTCTACAGGGGCCGCCACTGACCAACCCGACGGCTCCCATAGGGACAATCACTAACACTCCCAACGGCTCTTGCTGGGGCCGTCCCTTGACAAATCGACAGCTCCACAGGGAGCCGTCCCGTGTATTCCCGACAGCTCCTACAGGAGCCGTCCCAGGACAGAAAGTGAAACCCTAATTATTTTTATAAAATACTTTAAATCTTTTTTCATTGAAAACAAAACACAAGTCTGTAGATATCCCTAATTTTGACCGTACACAGAAAAGAAATTTACTTCAAGTAATATTATAAAATAACCACATTTGGATATTAAAGTAGAAAACATCCTTGGAAAAACCAAAATCGGAAACCCTGATACAACACTTAGGAAAAAACTAAAAAAAAACCCTGGACAAGGGCGGCTACTTGAGAGTAACCGGCCCATCCTGGGCGGCTAGTTTTAATCGAGCCCACCAAGGCACGCACCGGATCCTACTCCTCGAAGAACCCCCACACACGTGGATTTTTTCCTCACCGACAAAGTCGTTTCAAGGCGATGTAAAAACAGTGAAAACTTCGTATTGAAATCAACTCATGCATTCGAGAAATCACTTAAAACAAAACAAGTATTCATTTAAAACATCTTTTAAAAAACCTTAGATCTATCATAGGTACAAATACAAATATGGATCTACATTCAAATCTTCAAAAATCATGAAAACGCATCACTGGTTTGGATCTAAGCATATGAAGTTTAAAACAAGGCTAAAAAAAATTAAAAACACGATTTTACATAAAACGAATAGACCTAAACAGGTATCTGCATACTTAAATCTAAACATGATATCTACAAACTTACATGAAAGACTTATAAAACATCCGAAAATATCATAGCACCCTAGTTATAACATCAGATCCAAAAAATCATTTAAGTCATATTAAAGATCATGAAATAAAAGAAAAACGCAACAAGAAAGCTTAAGAATCGAAAGTTGTGATCGTATACATGTGAGACTCAATACCAAAATAAAAAAAACACCATAAATCATCATCATATATTTGTTATAACATGGGGGCCCGAAATCATGCGAAAGCTCTTAGAATCAAGAATAAAATCTATTCTTTTTTTGGAAAACATAAAAAAACGAGATCATATGTAAGACTCAGACCTCTATTTAGGCTATGTTATTCTTTAATATGTTTGGATGGTTGGATAGCATAATTATATGTGTTATTTCATATTATTATTCATTGGGGATGTAGTAGGGTTATGTATGCCTAGGTTATATTCTAAGTTGTATGGTTGTCATGATTTGGATTTAATTTTGTTAATACCCAAGATGATTTAGTTTAAAATCTAATTTTATTATGGAGCATTCAATTTTGAGTTAACTTTCATACAAAATTAGAATTAGATCATCTGGATTCATGTAGCAAAAGTTATGAGTGTTTTTCCAATTATACCCTGGGGATGGAAAATGTCTGACAACAGCCTTGTTTGATGTTAATTGTATAATTCAGAATGGTTAGAGGGGTTATTGGAGATTGGTATAAACATAAAAGTTATAAATAATATTCTTGGCTCTCCAATGAAAGTTGAATCGCATAATTATGAGCTATATTGTGGAAGTTATTACTGTTTTACTAAAGGTTGTCCATAATTTTAAGTCAGGGACATGAATGTTATTTTGTCTTCCTCGCAACACCTTTTGGTGGGCTTAAAAGGGGGTTTTGCTGGGTCTTCAACAAGAAATCTAGAACAAAAAAAAAACAGAGGAGGAGAAGGAGAGAAGAGGAGGAGGAGAGGAGGAGAGGAGAAGATATTGAAAAGGGTTTTGGTGTGATCATTTAATCCTTTGATTTCCTTTTGAGGCTTGCTTTAATTTATTGATTTGGATTCTTATTTGGGGGAGGTTACATTTACTTTGTCCTAGGGTTTTGGTTGTTGATTTGGAGAAAAAGAAGAAGGGATGATAGTGTTGGGAGACTTGGAATGGCTTAGAGAGGTAAGACAGATTTCTATCTTGTGAAAATCTATATGAATTTGATATTTAGAGATATATTTTGAGGATGGTGTCTTCATATGATATGATCATCTATGTATGTAGATCATATGTATGAAATTTGGAGTCATTATATTACCTGTGGCACAAGTTATGATCTGTTTTGTAAGGACTGTCTAGATTCGAGTAGAAATTGACCAGTTTCTGAATTTAATTTATTTTGGGTAATTAAATATTGAATCAGGCTATGATATCTTCATAAATTATGATTCAGCATGTCAATGAATATGTATGATTTATTTCAAATTTTTGAATGAGTATTTGGTGCTGTGGAGATCAACGTGTAATGTTGTATTGTTGGCCAGATTTCTGTAATTGCTGCCCAGATTTGTTTGTGGTGATGGTGTGATGTTTTCTTGCTGATTTATAGGGAATTCAATTGGATGGTAGCCTTGGATGAATGACTTTTGATGATTTAGAATAATTAGTTTGATTGTTGGAGGTATATGGTGTATTTTGCATTTGTTGGTTAGGATCGTATGATATGTTTTGGATTATTTTTCTATGCGTGGATGTTTTATTCCTTGGCTGAGTTGATGACGTTTGTTTGTCAGAGGGGTCTCCTAAATGTGAGGAAAGTGGTGATCATCTGTTTTAGCTTGTGGTGTGAATGACTATACTCCCACAAGTCCAGTAGCGATCACGCTACCGTTGGGCTGTCCGATGTGCGTGATTCTTCGCGGGATGGAATACTCGTATCTATGAGTGGATCTAACTTGGCATTCTGATAATATAGTTCCATTCATGTTTATGGTATGATATTAATCATGTATGCATGACTTGGTGACATCCATAGGCATGATTAAATATGTTCATTTAAGATTGCATGATTACTTGACATATATATAATTATATTACATTGTCACATGTTGATACATTGATTAAACCTGGAATGTATAGTTAAAGGTAGGATTTGATATTATTATAACATGTCATATCTTGAATGCATGCTCATGATCTATCATTATTAATGGTTGCATATTATGTTATGGTATCAGCGTGATTTATAGATCTTTGTCTAAAGATCTGGTTAGGGACATCGCTAGAGATAGGGGATCTGATCGTATGTGTCAGATCTGGTTGCCTGTTGTGGTTTACTTCGTAAGTCCTTGACCGGTTTGTGTCGAGCCTGTTCAGGGTGGGTAGATTATGGTAGTTCTTGCGAGTCATGAGTGCGAACCTGCAGTTGAGATGAGGGTAAACTTTGGGTGTCCTTCACTAGGGAGCGTTTTCAAGGTTCATCCTGCAGACCCACGTATCCGATAGTTCAAATCGGCTACGTGTTAGAGTGGTTGGATGACGGAGAGTCTTAGCCTAGATACTGGGTTTGACGGTTTAGTTTTGCATTGAGATGTTTCGTGTGAGTCAGTTGAGGTGAGGGTAAACTCTTGGTGTCCTTCACGAGGGAGCATTTTCAAGGTTTATCCTAGACGTCCACGGTATCCGATATTTCAAATCGGCTACGCGTTAGAGTGGTTGGATAACAGAGAGCCTTAGCCAAGATGTTGGATTTATCGGCTCTATTCGCAAAGTGATGGAGTCTAGGGCGGGATCCATTGATGCGGTTTGTGATGCAGTCGGACTTTGATGGACTTGACGGGTGGAGTGATGCTCCCTGTATTGGCCAATCCAATGCATTTGCAGAAATGGATCGCCTAAGAGAAGTCACTGTGCGACAGAGGAACTGTGGGCATTTGTGTGTAGTGACATTTCAGTCACTAGGATTTATATTTATGTATTTATAGCGTTGCTAGCATGGGATGGATCCCCGTGGTATGGGACGCATACGGATCTGTCTTTATGCTGGGGACATAATGAGGTTAGTGTGAGTTGACCTCCTACGGTGATGGTACCTAAGGCTGGTTGGCTTATACTTGATAGTTGTTTATTTATATTTTATGGATGTGTTGGAATTGTAATGTTAGGTGCCTTGTGGTTAAGTTCATTCACTAGGCCTTCATCGACTTACCCCTCTATTGTTATGGGTTTTCTTCCAAGTGTTGCACAGGATAGGTGAGTTGGGTGCTGTTGATGGTATTGTGCGTCTCTCGGTGATTTGGTGAGCCTGTCAGTTTCCTATTGTTCTTTATACCAGGTGTTTGTTGTTATTATTGGTATGTATCGGATTATATATGTAATTATGACTTTTGTTCACACGGGACGGTGATTGTGTATTCTTATAAGGGCCACTATTATTGTTCTATGGCTTTGTAAATTCATTTATTTATTCATATACTTTCCGCTGTCGTTTATTCTTATTCAATTCTTTATTATTTGTGATTTATTTTGATTATGTTATACTCGGTATCGTACATGTGTCACCACTTGGGGACAGCCGCTCCTGGAGCGTGACATCATATCAACAGAACATCTAAAGGAAAACACCATAACCAAAAACTCCTCGAAACTCCTTAGAAAACTCACATAATCCCTTGCTCGAGTTCCCTTCCCGAGCCCTTCAACAATGTGGCCGAAGAGAAGAAGAAGAAAAAGAAAATTTTAGGGTTTTGTGTTTTTAATGCCAAGAGAGAGAGATAGGTTTTATAAATCTCACACACGCACAGGGATAAAAATATGACACCATCAATTCAAATAACTCGCAATCAATGCCATTGTTCCTTAAAAAATGACTGAAATTCAAATTTGTATTTCCCAGATCGACGGCTCTTATTGAGCCCGTCGCTCTTATACCCGACGGCACCTATAGGACCCGTCAGACACTGTCTGACCTGATTAAAAGTCACAGTTGTTACACACCCCCTCCTCTGTCCTCTCCGACATGACTCCTCGTGAGCGTCTTTATTCTTCCACCCTGATTATAGCAGACTTCGCACATTTAAATTACGTGTTTTGTGCTTCTCCCTCCTCATCAAAGCACCAAGTTAATCGCTCGGTCAGTAAAGTGTGTATTCTTAGGAATTAGCTTCAAATACAAGGGTTATCACTGCTATGATCCTGTTGGAGATCATTTTTGGATCGCTCGTCATGTGTCCTTTGTCGAGGATGTTCCTTATCTTTCTTCTTCACCCGCTTCGTCCTCTCCTCCTGTGCATTCTCCTATTCAGGTCTCTCCTATTACGTCTCTTCCTTTCCCTATACTACATGTTGCACTAGAATCTGTTCTACTCGTGCGTCTCAACCTGGCACTCCTGCAGATAATCCACCCTCTCCTCCAAGTGTGTCTCCTATTGCCCCTACTAAAGATACTTCCGCTGGTCCTTCGACTCCCATGCCCGACGCGCCTCCTCCTGCTGTGGATCCTCATCCTTTGCCTCGTTATCCTCAATGTGCACACCACCCCCCTTCCCGATTCAGTTACGACTCGGATCACCTGACCAGTTTGATTTTGCATCTGTCAGTATCCACTCTACACAGTTTCAGACCTATCTCACAGCTATACATGCCCCCGTGAGCCATGTTCTTACCACGAGGCAGTCGAGTAACCTGAGTGAAAGCAGGCCATGGCAGAGGAATTTCAAGCATTTGCACAATCACAGACTTGGGATGTTGTTCTCCTTCTAGATAGTCAAGTAACCTGAGTGGAAGCAGGCCATGACAGCGTGTTGCCCTCTCCGATACCTGCAGTGCGGATACTCCTCTTGAGCTTCATGTGAAGCTTCATCCTACAGATGGTGAACTTCTCTCAAATCCTACTCGATACAGACAGATTGTGGTCAGCGTGTGTATCTCTGCATCACTAGATCTGACATTGCTCATGTTGTTAGCATTGTTAGTTTATCTCGACCCCTCGATCAATGCATTATGGTGCTCTTATGCGTATTCTCATATATTTACGTGATACTATCACTAGATCAATGTACCTCTTTCACTTTGGTTCTTAGAGCTTACATTGATGTGATTGGGCTAGAGATCCGACCACGAGACGCTCTACCACTGGGTTTTGCATATTTCTTGGAGATTCCATCATCTCTTGGCGCAGCAAGAACCAGGAAGTTGTTTCTCTGTCCAGCACTGAGGCTGAGTATCGTGCCATGGCTATTACCACTAAGGAGATTGTTCATCTTAGACATCTCTTGGTGGACTTAGGAGTCGCTATGACTGGTCCTACTCCTCTTTATTGTGATAACCGGTCTGCTATTCAATAGTTAGCAATCCGGTCTTTCACGAAAGCACAAAACACATTGAGATCGACTGTCAATTCGTTCGTCAGAACTAACTTTCAAAGACAATATTGCTTCCTCATATTTTCTCTGTAGAGCAGCTTGTTGATTTTTTTACGAAGTCACATCTAGTTCCTCGATTTCAGTTCCACATTCACAAATTCACATTGTATGATCCACCATGAGTTTGAGGGGGGCTGTTAAATTATATGTATTATGTCATAGTGCATTACACGTGTAATCTTATGTGTACCTGTATATAAGGGATTAAACCCTAAGAGCAATACAAGGATTCCCATTATTTTATTTCTCTAATTCTATCAGATTGCAGTTGAAGTTGAAATTTTTTTGAAGATGCAACTATGCAAACAGTGTTTGATCAAGTATTTTGAGTTATATTTTGTATTGAGATAGTTTGAAAGGATATAACATCGAAATTCTCTATCATGAGGACATTGAAGTTCACTATGTTGTTACATAAATATATGTACAAACTCATGTTTTATATGTTTCTTATACACAAAACTATGTTTGCCATTTGTATTTTATCATTGGATTTACGAATTATGATTTTTACCCCGATTGAACGATCAGCTAGTTAACCTCTCTTCTTCTATAGGAACTCGATGACCTATTTTATCCATAACAAAAATAAGTTAATTAAGAATCACAATGAAATTGAAAATGAATCAAATAACACAAACATTGCAAACATTTCTTTTGATTTGTTCATATAGTTTTCCTGACTTATCCTCATTTAGGGCTCGTCAGAGATCTGGTGTGATATGAAATGTGTTGTCAACATATATTTCATAGCCAAAGCTACCTTGTTTGGCAAGGAAGTCAACTGCCCTATTAGCCCTCACCATATGTGGCTTATCTTCCACTGTCAGAAGCAAGACAACTTACCTAAAATACCGTACACTATCGGTCTGAGGTATTCAGGGCAGTGGTGTCTTCCTTCGATCAACCTATCCATTGACAACTCCTGTGAGACTTCATTTTTTTTCAAATATTTCATAAAAGAGGGCTGACTTTATTAAAAATGATCCCTTGCTTTTGCCTTCACCCAAATGTTTTACTAAAACGACTAAAATTTAAATTTGTATTACCTGTTTCTGCAGATCACAAATGTTGGGCCTCCAGATGCACTTCCTCTTGAGATGCCAAGTTGTGGATTTCTTGAGCAGTTTAATTCACTACGGCTAGGTAGTAATACCATTATACTATAGCTGGTTTGAACATGTACAACATAATAACAAGTCAGATTTTGGTGCTCAAGTCACATATTTTACTATAGAGTCTGTGATTTGTTTTTGTAAAGAAGGATATCCTGCTATACTATGATGTTTGGCTGGGATGCTAGGGATGCACTCCAACCCAATTCGGGGATCCCTCTTAGAAAAACAGCTAAATGACTAGTTTAGCATGACCTCTCATGTGTGTATCAATACCTTTTTTCATTGCATATATTTGAAATTCTTTTGATATAAATGAATCAATAATTATTTGAAGGAATGAACATTTTTTTTTTATATCGGAGGGACTCCCCGTGGCTGACCTTACGTCGAGCTGGGAAAGCTACCTCCGCCTGTTTGTCCCGGTCCCACGGAAAATTCTTTCGAATAATCGCCAACAAACAGGTGGGTAAGTCAGCGCCAAGACTCGAACCCAGGACCTATCGGTAACACCGTTAAACCCTGAACCGTTGTGTTATGGACACTGGGGACAGGAATGAACATATTGTATGTAAACTTTCTTTCTATACACATTATTCACAAGTATTTGGTCTCTCACAACCAAATAACCTTACAAAGTTGATCCATCTTTGATTCTCTAAGGATATAATGATTGTAATCACAGCCTTTGAGTTTAACATGAGATCATGCTATACAAGCATATTACCATAGTAAAATAAAGAGAAAAAACATTAAAGCTATCAAAATTTTAATATTGAAAAATGATGATTTGATTTGGTTTGTTAACATGTGCACATCTACGCATATATCTGTGGTACTACTAATAATCATGTGGGTTGTTGATCATTTTTTTCTTAAAATACATACATGTTTCTTGTATATCCATTTCATGATTTCTCACTTTCCATTCTGTTGAGCATCTCCAATGTGACTCTATAACAACTCTAGATGTCGCGAGCATTGAAGACACTCTATTTATATTGCTTTATTTTATTTATTTTTCCTGAAAATCGCAACAAGCTCTCAGATTTCCTTCATTCTCTCCTCCAGCTCGAAATTTTTTTTTCTGTGTGTTATTTTTCTGAATTTTAAATTATGATATTTGTTTCAATATTTAAAAGGGCATATTTAGTTAGTTTTGATAGAATTTTACAATGATTTATAATTGCATTGACTATAATTTGAAATATGTTTTACTTCGTATTGGTGTAGGACCATGCTATTTAAATATCGTCAAATCTGAAATACAAAATGAATTAACTTAATTTGAATTGAATTTTCTATTATATATTTAAAACAAATATATAAGATTGAAAAATACAGAAGAAATATGACATACAATGACACAACAATAAAACACAAAAATATAGTCTTCTAAATTCAAGAGAGAAACACAAAAAATAGAAGACATCCGACATCCAATGACAACATAACAAACACTCATATTCGAACAATAATGAGTCGGTTGACGAATTTGATTGATACCTGGCAAGCACAACAAATACAGACAATGGTATAAGAATCCATCTTATACACCGCAAACAAACAAACAAATATATTAGTCAAATCATCAATGCTCCGCATTAAAATGTTAACTTCTACCAAAACAAACAATATATAATGACACAACAACAAAACAATCATATAAGCCAAGTCCACAATGCTTCCACTACACCACTCGGATATATAGTGACCCAAACCACACGTGAATTAACTTATTATTGCTTCATCTATGATTGCTTCATTGATGATGACTTCTACCAACTCATGGAGTGCAAATCTAATAGAATCTCGACACTTCCAAAACACCTTAAATAGAAATTGATATCATCACTAAATATAGTTTGATGAGTTAGAAATACCACTACTTTTAACATTATTTTACTTATTCCGAGAGTCGAATGCAGGGCGCAGGCCCTCCTTTTGGTTCCAAGGCTTGCCTCGGCGGGTCAATTTGGGAGGAAGACATTATCAGGTGGGGATTTTGGCTTGGGCGACACATCTATTAAAAGATAATGCATGTGTCCTAAGATGAGCTCAACGAGAACATAGATCTCGTGTGGAAAAAAGGGTAAAAGCTCGTTTGATTCTGATTTTCAGTACGAATAAGAATTGTGAAACCATGGCCTATCGATCCTTTTAGACCTTCAGAATTGAAGCTAGATGTGCTAGAAAAGTTATCACAAGGATAACTGGCTTGTGGCAGCCAAGCGTTCATAGCAATGTTGCTTTTTTATCTTTTAATGTCGGCTCTTCCTATCATTGTAAAGCAGAATTCACCAAGTGTTGAGTTATTCACCCACCAATAGGGATAAGTGGGAGCCGCCTGTGCGGCACAAGAGCGTGCCACTGGCTTTAATTAAAAAAGAAAAATAAAAAGAAAAGGAGATGGAAGTGAAGATGTGGGGCATGTGTTCAAATCTCTCTTTCTCTTTTGCTAGGGAGGGTGATAGGTTGTTGCTGGTAGTTATGGTACTAGAGTAGGATGGGTACATGAGGTGTTTCTTCTCTCTTTTGGCTTATGGAGTGGGTAAGAGGTTGTTGCATGATGACTAATTGTATGAATCAATGGTTTTTCTCGTACTAGGTTGAATTACTATCACCGCGCGGTTAACAATAGGGTAAAATTAACCTGTCTCACGATGGTCTAAACCAAGCTCACATTCCTCTCTTTTCCCTCCCCTCACAATATGTAATGTATTACAGTCAGTTATCCACTTATCTCCTTTAAAAAATTGTTCTTCACTCTTTCAAATAGTCTCCACTTAACAAGTACTATAAATCCTCCAAAATATTTGCACACGAAATAAGAAAAACAAAAATGTCTCATTTACATATATAAATTCTCAAACATCCAATGACCTTGATTCTTTAAGTATATTTAGGCTATGTTTGGGATGTGTAGAGGGTCCCCGCGTTGGTGAGTTAAAAAAGCGTTATTTTAACATATTTCAAAAATGAGGAAAAATAGGCATTGAACGCTACCATTAGTTTTTAAACGCGAACACATTTTTTCACCATATCAGTCGATGCAAACACAACCTGCACACACTCCCAAACGGAGCCTTAATTATAGGCTCAATTTGGATCGCGGTGGGATAAATTTAGTGTTGACAAATCTAAAAGTATTCCACCGCTAATCAACATGGATATGGGCATTTAATTTTTTATACATGTTTCACGTATTTTATTCACAAAAAAGTCCATGTTTCAAAAGTTTCCAAAATGATTTTATAATCTTTGGATTTTCATAATGCGGTCATCATCACACATCCAAACATACCCATAGTAAAATTGGTGAAAACATAATTGATTGCATGTCACAAATCCATATTGATATTGAGAGGAATCTCTAGCAATCCAATAACAAACATTGGTTGACAGATTCATCCAAGTTGAGGATAAAATTATAGTTTGATTAAGAAAAAAATAAAGTTTTATTAGTTTTCATGACAAACTAATCCCTAATAATTGTACAAGTGATTAATAGCAATATCTATGTTGTTGATCTATCAAGTCAAGTAGGTATCTTACTACTTAATATTTTTGACTTCCATGTTGGAGTTTGTGAATGACAATAGGCTGATCTATTGCACTTGTCAACAACCACCCAATTTAATTAGATTACAAGGTTTTAGGTCAAGTATTCAACATTAATTTATATCCACTTTGTATATGTTAAATATCAAATGTTAATATATTGTATACATTGACTAAAATATTCTAAAAATCCATATAACAATTAAGAATGGGACAAATTATTTAATGACAATGCTTACTTTTCCTAAAAAAAACAAAAGAATGGGACATGTTTGTAAAGTTGACTTAGGGTCAAGTTTGTAATTCTCTATTCTTGTGTTTATTACTGGATATTTCAAGTAATTTTTTTCTGTTATATGGGATTTATCAGAATTGGAATCATGTGAAGGAAGAATTATCCTTCTGAACTAGAGTTACTACTAAACTAACCTGTAATACTCTCACTCTGATGCATGAGATCTGTCACATTCATATTATTGATGCTAGAAAAACTCCTTATCATTTTAATATTTATTTATGTGATAACATTTTTTTCTATTTTTATTTTCACACATTATTAAAGTAAATTGTCCTTGGTCTATGAGGTTTACAAATTCAATAGAGAATAAAATGTTTATATATTAGTGTGTGTGAACTCGTATACTTGGAAATGTGAAGATGTGGAGGAACTACCCCACTTTTCAGATATTCTTTTCTAGTAACAGAGTTCTTCGAAATTATGTAGGATTTAAATAATTGGATAAAAATATGAATAGATGTGTGTAAAGTATCTTTATCCCACATTTGGAAAACAGTATAAATTATTCTGTTATAAATAACTATTTCAATATTGATAAGAAATAAGTCGTATTCGATTTTTTCTATTTGATAAGATTGTGTTTTTAATTATTCAATTTGATAAACATAATAATAAAGTTATGTGTTTGGTTGATAATGAATAAGTTGTGGATACAAAATGAATAAGACGTGTATAATGAATTATAAAATGTGAAAAAAATAATGTGACATGTGAACTTCCTAATTCATAGAGGTGATGTAATTTGACATGTGAATCCCTTGTATTAATGAAACTGATTGGGTGAAAATAATAAAATTCTAAGCAGGATTTGGAATAACAATATTAATTTATTCCTTCATGTTATGGTATAGTTATATCCATTTATTCTTTATAAACAAATAGGTTTTATGACTTATACACCCTCATTCTATCATATTCCCCATCTACTGAATTATGTTTAGATTCCTATAACATTTGAACTTATCTTTAAGTCCTCAAACCTATTGTGTATTATTTATAGGTCCTTCTAATTGTATTATATTTTTCATTTTTACCCTTCCATCTTCACCATCTCTATACATTGCTAAAATAGTCTATGTACATTGTTAAACTGTCTATGTACTTTGTTAATGAGTTTTATTTATTGCTTATGTTTTATTATGAATGTTATTGTGACACGATGAAATATTATTATGTTTTTAAGATCGATTGTGAACTGGACTAATACCTAAATAAAAAAGATCTTTGGGACCTAAGACTAGTATCTCATTTTATTATTGGGAAAAATCCAAATAACCCTTGTAAACTACTTGAAATCCCCCACTGACTTTTTCTAAAGTCCATATACCCTCTGAAAACACATATACAAATCCAAATAACCCCCTGAGTTAATTATGTGAATATTCTGTTTTATTGATTTTGATTGAAAACATAATATAAAACCTTATATAATTAGTTAAAAATATTAAAAACCTTCTATACATAACGATTTTACACATTCGGATAGATTATGAAACTCTATCCAGAAAATAATCATTTGTATAAGATTTTTTGCATTTTTAACACATTGTAGGGTTTTTTGATCTATTATATTTTTAACCAAGATTAATCAGATAAGATATTTACATAATAATCTTAATCTATCGATTGAAATTTAATTCATGAACTATTAGAATTTACATAAGTGTTTTCAGGGCTTTACATGGACTTTTGGAAACATAAGGGGCTTATATGAATTTTACGCAGTTTACAGGGGGTTATTTGGATATTGCCCTTTATTATTATAATCTCTCTTGCTTCCAGTAATGGCGATCGAATATCATCTGACTCATCAGTTGATACTCTCTCTCTCTCAACACATTCTCTAGAAATTTCAAGAAATCACAGGTACTTTCTCTCTCTCTCTCTCTGTGTCTGAATCGATTCTTTCCTTCACTGATAGGGATTTCACATACAGTCTCTTCGTCTTTGATTCCTATTCGATTGGATCTGACGGTGGACGATCGATGGATTCGTCTTCGTCGAGTCAACCGGATTTCGATTACCTGTTCAAGCTTCTCCTGATAGGGGATTCGGGGGTGGGCAAGAGCAGTCTCCTCCTCAGCTTCACCTCCGACACCTTCGAAGACCTCTCGCCGACCATCGGTAATACAAAAAAAATCTCATCTTTTTTGTGTTTTGCGTGAGTTGCGTTCGGTATATGTTGCGTTTTGGGTGCTAAAGGTGTAAGCTTTGATGGGTTTGTATGAATTTCTATGGCTATCGTGAAGTATGTTATAGAGAAATACTTGAGAATGCTGTTGTTTGTTGATGCATGTTCGCTTTATATGTGAAAAGTACACCTTTTGGAACTCTAATTTACCCAAAAAGGGGTTTCATGTATGTGGGATTGCTTAAGGAGACTTATTTTGTAACATGTTAGGTGGTGGAAATGTTGGATTATGTATTGAATGCTTCACAATGCTCTCCTTTTCATCACTGGGTTAACTGTGAGAACTTTGGTTTCAGATATTATTGTGCCAGAAATAACTTGTTGAAAACTTAGAATCGACCAAACTTGATTTATTTATGAAATGATGTGCTTTAATCTCTCTGTTCATAGTAGATTTTGATGGAGAGATGTTATGTTTTTTTATATATTTTGCATCACCATTACGATGTAATCTTTGAGAAGATCGTCCTCCTGGGCATGGATTCTCAATCAATTCCATTATTATCTAATATACATTTTAGAAGTTGGTTGTTCTTGTGAAGAAATTTTATTGGAGAGAATTGCATTTCATTAATACGACGCTACTTCATATTGGTTTTTCACTAGCAACGCTTTGTTTTAATAATTGTTTATCTTTTAGGTGTGGATTTTAAGGTGAAAATGGTCACAGTCGGTGGGAAGAAGTTGAAGCTTGCCATCTGGGACACAGGTGAACTGCCAGCCTATTGCTTAGAAAAATCATGGACATTGGTCTTTTGAATTTCAAATAGAATTTTTTTTCATTGATCTGTAATTTTTTTTTCTAGATATGTTTGTTAGGAGTATTAGGTTATGAGCTTTGAATTACACAGCATTGCTTGACATAAAGTTATTTCAGGTCAATCATACATGATACTAACTTTGGGTATTTGAGAAGAATACAATATGAGTGTTGTACAGAATAACTTAAACTCATTTTAGGTACTATGCAAAGAACTATATGAAACCTATGGAGATTTATAGAAGATGAAAAAGCACGAGCTGACTTGTTATAGGAGACAAAGTAAAAAAGTGTCTGATATGAAGCCAAACAAGACAAACTCACTTTTTCTTCATCTAAATTTTCATCAACCAAAGTGATCCCTACATGGTGGGGTGCTAGGAAGGAAGATTCTAGATGCAGACCTAACCTTTAGCATTTTTGACCACTTTCGGGACAGCACCTAGGATTTTGTCATGTAGTCCAAGCACTTCACCGTTTCTCTAGGCAATGACCTCCTGCTTTGTATAGACTATGGAGAATATATTGGCATGTGTTTTGGGTTCAACAATATTGTCTTCTGTCTTCTACATATCCTCCACAGATTTCATTCTAGTATCCTCATCCAGATCTGTTTACATGAATAATTATCAACACATATTGTACGATACATTGAGGTTGTAGCGTTTAAAGGATTCTGAATCATTATTTCATCAGCTTGGGACAAATACATATCGTACGATACACGTGATACGTGAAGAATTGCATGATTATCTTATTATTATCTGATCACGTTATTTAGCTTACCCAGTTTGCATTTTGGATTTTTAAATTGATTATGTCTGTGTTTTGTAGTGGTGAAGTTAACGATGCATGTAAGAAGAGGATCCCATGCATTCAATGATTAGAAAAAAAAATGGTCTAACTAATGTAAGCCTATTCCCCGTTTGGATTTTATCTCTTCTATATATTAATATATAAGGGCGAAGGCAAACTTCTTCTCAAAAATAATTGTAAGCCTATATAATTTTTTAAAATAACTTAAATGATTTTTTAAAAGTTTATATTTAAAAATATTAAAGTCTGATATTAGCGTTGTTCAGTAATTCTAATGTGAGATCATCTCTTCCAGCTTCCTAGTTCCACATAAGAAAATGCCAATTTTTTTTTCCGGTCATACCAATAGATATAAAATATTCATTCTTTTATTCAGAGAAAAATTAAAATGCAGGGGTTCTGGTGTAAATACTAAATCCTATAAATTTGAAGCAAAGTTAGGAAAGTGTAAGATGTTTCTCATCATGTCATGGTGCTCATCCCATCATATTGCTGCAATTTTGCATTACATATTATAACATTCATTTAACAAAAAGTCTCTCCCATGTTGCAACATGTAATTATACCATATGTGAGCATTATACTCCTTGATACAACTTGTATGATAGAACCAATGCACCCCAACTATATCATACTTTGACACCTCTCATACTAATTATGTTGGAAAATGTGAAGATCTGGCGAAGGAGTGTTTGAACCAAGATGTTATATTGGACTTCAGATAGATGATTAAGCACTGGTGTGTGGTAGGGATATGAGATGAATAATAACTGCGGCAGTATGATGACAAACATAGTGGCATTTAACCTCTGTTTTTGGTGGTTGAAAATCTTGTAAGATGGGTTTGTGGATTTTTGGAATTGGATTAGAGTTGATTTTATTCATGAATTACAGTCGTAGTAAATTGTTGGAGAATCATACCTGTAGGATTGAAGCTAAATAATCTCATTGGCAGCAGTGGTATTTTGCTAATAATGTAGACAAGATACGATTTTTGGCTTCTTTAACAAGAGACGATTGCTTGCTACTTCTTTGCTAAGTGCTAACACTATTGGCTATTAGCAGATCTTCAACGAGTAGCATTCTGGGTAAACCAGTATCTGAGTAAAGTAGTAGATGATTGTCCCTCATCCATTTAAAAATAATGAAGCATGAAGTATAGAGGCATAGCAGGCTATATTTGAAGCTGAGACCAATTCGCTAGCAGCATAGTCCCAATCAATTAGAATACGGTAGATCTTCTATAATTTTCCATATGCAGAGCATTATATGAGTCATTGAGGAAGCGAGAGTATAAGTGAATTTTAAAATTTTGTTGTTGCTTTGTAATATCTTGTGATGCTTCTATCAAACTTTGAAACTCTTGGTGCATTTGCAATTTTCTGTAGATAAACATTACCAATATTCCGATTTTGTTATAGTTGACTACATGCTTATATAAAATCATTTATTGGAAGATTGGTTACCATCCAGTATTTTTTTCTTCCATTTTATAACAAATTAAGGATTTGAGGTGTCTAGTTTCTCTGACCTGGCTTACATTATTTAATAACTACAAGGAGAAAGTTTATGCAATTGGAATATGTGAATATCATTAGTTTTTTTTCAATTATATGCTGATTGGTTGATTGCAAATGTTAAAATAGTTGAGTTTTTCTGTATTGCAGCTGGACAAGAACGGTTCAGAACATTAACGAGTTCATACTACAGAGGTGCACAGGGGGTTATAATGGGTATGTTTTCTAATCTGATTCTTCTTACATTCTGATGAAGAATGGCCAAGAATTTCTGATACATATGTATTTTGTGTTCCCTTTTTCTATCGAGAATCTTCCATGTATTCTCTTTGAATATTTTAATTTTTTTTTTCACAAATCAGCAATTAAATGGTATTTTTCTCGATTTTGGGCAAGTACTGCATTTGTTTGCTTAATTTTTCAAATGATTTTATGCATTGTAGCATCAAGAAGGGGTGTCATGAAGTATTGGCGCCAGTCTGATTTGAGGACTTTGAGGCCTTAACACTCTCTCACTGAGCCTGTACAATTATAATAACCCATCTCTTTCCCAAAGAAAATACAATTATAGAAAGAACCCACAATTCCCAGTATGGTCATACTATTGGTCATTCAGTACGTTTATAGCAATACATTAGGAAATAATAAAATGAAGCACTAAGATGCACTTGAGCTTGTATTAGCAAAAGCTCTATGCAGAGTTTTTGTGTCGTGTTGACTGAAAGGCGTGGATTTGTGTTAAAACCATGGAAAGGTTGTAGCTTACTAACTTGTCAACATGGCAAACAAGTTACCCATTGCTTTTGTAACTTGGGAACTACAAATTATAATGGAGGAGTTTAGGCGATTATATATCAGTGACTTCCATATTATAGATAGATAAGCAAAAAGAAAATAAAAGCTCAAATAAATTAGATTACGCTAAAATAGGATGATATCTATTCCCTTAGATACGATATGGAGCAAATTAGAAATATAAGTTGTTCGGTGGACTTTCAATTTTTTTATTTAGTGTCTCAATTTTCTTTCAAGAAAGAAAGAAAGAAAGAAAAAAAAAAGAAAAGGAAAAGAAGTGTAAGTTTCCATCCATTTTTCTTAGTATTACCACTCCCATTATTTTGGTCATCTGAGTGGAATTCTTATTTTTTCTCCCTAAAGCATGTTACTATTATATAAACTGAGTGAAAGTGAAATGGTAATATTAAAAGGGTAAAAAATTGTATTTTGTCCAGTCCAAAAACAGATTGTTTGTCTGGACTATTCAACATTGCTAGGCTCAATGATGAGCCATCAAAAGATTGTTTGTCGGTGGTGAACAGGATGGAATGGACCACCCTGCCTTAAGGAGTTACCAAACTGATTTTGGGATGCTGGACATGCAATAATTGTTGTCCAAACTTCATATTGTGACGTGCAACAGGGAAGCTGAAGAGGGCATGGTATGGTTCCCTGATCCCAGTGGGGCTTTACTGTGCAATCTTTCTACATATGGATTATGAAAGACCTACCAAAGATGGAACTAATCAGGGCTCTAAGACCCCTGAAGATTCAAAGATTTCTTTACTTGATGTATCAAATAAAACCCCTCACAAGGAGCATTGATCAAAATGGGTGACAAATGAGGACATACGTGTTTCTTGTGTAAGGATGGAATTGATTTTACTGAGCATTTATATGTTCATTGGCTATCTGCTAAAAGATTTTGAGGATGTTGGATTAGGCCTGCTGTTTTGATGGCAATATTGCCTCATTGGAGAAACCTGGAAAGAGTAAGGAGAATGAGGAAGAAGGGCAAAGCCGGTCTGGCAAAACTGTCTCAATTAATCATCCCAGTGGTGGGCTATGCTATTTGGTTGACTAGTAAACTATCTCAAGCGTTGTAATTTCTACATTAAAAATCTTTGGGATACCATTCTCAGATTGTTGAAGACTTGGGTTATGTATTGTATAGTAGCTGAGTTTGTAAACTTTTCTAGTTAGGGTAGGCTTGAATTGGGGGATGTATACTTAGTTGGACCCCTCCCCTCCTTCCCGCCTCGTCTTTCTTTTCCCTTTCTTTTTTGCATTGTTTCTCTTCAGGCAGATTCCATATCCACAGTTTTTACTGTGGAGCTTTATCCCAGAAGACAATTTGGTTGTAGATTCCCTCCTCTCTCTGAAAAGAACTTTTATTTTATGTTATTAAAATAGAGCCAAATTAGAAATTAATTATTTTGCTTTTATTTATTGACGTACAAGTGGCATGCAATTGTTTCCTTGGTTCTGTGTTTGCGTGAATGAATGGATCAAGGATATCATCCCTCTGTCTAAAGAAAACTGTTTTATTTATTGCCGTACAAGTGGCATGCAATGCGATATCTCATTTTGATTTATGATCTTGCCGTCTTGGTTTGACTTATATGTTCAATATTAGGAGCCAATGCTTAGGGCATTAGTGAAATCCTTGGGTTAATAGGTCAAAGCCTGATTGAGAGCGGTCGCTTTGTGTAAAAGTCAAAGGTTAAGGCCTTATCTAGTTCCTCCCCTCCCGGCACCGTGCTATGTGGGAGTACCACGTCTGAGTGATGGCCTTTTTTTAACATTAAAATATATTCTCACTTGTTGTTTCAAATAGAAATCTGTCATCTAAAATCATGATATGTAATTAATATGTTTTTCTTTATTCTAAGACTGCTGATCTTCAGTGTTTCTTTGATTGATTGTTATAGTATATGATGTAACTCGACGTGAAACATTTACCAATTTGTCGGATGTGTGGGCTAAGGAATTGGATCTCTATTTGACCAATCAAGACTGCATCAAGATGCTTGTTGGAAATAAAGTTGATAAGGTATTTCTTTGCCAGAATGTATCATGACATCAATACAAAAATGGAAGAAAGCATGATAAATTAAGGATGCATGGACCGAACTAAATTGTGAAGGGATTCAAGAAGATGCAAGAATAAATCCTTTCTCAATAAGAAGCCTAATTCACTGAATCAAAAGTTTGGTATTCCCATGTGTGTGTTTTTTCTTCCTATGCAAACTTGGTGTATTGCTGCTTGCTTCAATTAGATTTTAATGAAGTAAGATAATTATAAGAAATGAGTGGATGTCAGAACCTTGCTCGAAAGACATGTTGGGGACATATGGGAGACATGTTGGAGATGCTTGGGGAAAACGTTTCCCCATATCGATGACACATTGATGACATGTATCATGTATGTAACATCAAGAAAACATTTTTTTATATAAAAGAATGGAATTTAAATGGATTAAATTCTTACTTTTCCTAACATCATATACCATTATATATATATAAAGAAAGTCATAATGTAATAGGGGTGTAGTGTTTTATATAAACTTGTTGAACCTAGTACTATGAAAAAAGACTAGTGTGTTTAAAATCACAAAATAATCTTTTTTAGATTTTAAATATGATGAATAATATTATATACTTCAAATTGAGTTGATAAGAGGTTCCTTTTTCAGTAAGTTATAAAAGGTTATTTGTTTGACATTGATTTTAACTATATTTTCTACGTAGTTTTTTTTTTAAAATATTCGTCGAGCATTGATATTGCATTAAAAGCAGTTGGACATTTTTAGTTGGACGAAAAGCAGCGTAGGAGTTTTCATTAAATTATCAGGGTCATTATCAATATTAAGAATTTCATATTTCAATGGACAACAACTTTCTATTTTTTTACAAGCTTAAAACACAATCAAACATCACATTAGTAGTCTTGTAGACGAAATCATAAACAATCCATAATCCGGGGGCAATCCTATAATCGCTTCCAAATTCCTGAATTTTTTATCAGGGTGAGAAAATCCCAATACAGGTTAGGGATTATACTTTAAATAAAGGAAATGGATAAAGGAATTCAATGGCCACATTAGTAGTGGGCCTTATGCTTTCTTTTATTTTACAACAAAAGAGCTATGACAACACTTTTCCCTATGTTGTCCGGCATGTTATTCGGTATGGGGAAAAGTCGCTTCCCCTCCATTTCACGTCGAAGGGGTCTGTTTCAAGGAGACGTTGGTTTCATGCCTTCAACATGTTGGGAAACTTAAAACCATGATTACAAGTTTATCTCATCTAATTAAACGAAGACATTGTAAACTTGTGTGAAATAAAATTACATGATACAATGTGATTTGTATAATTTCTTCAGGAGGGTGAAAGGGTTGTTACAAAGAAAGAGGGAATTGACTTTGCTCGGAGTATGGATGTCTGTTCCTTGAATGCAGTGCAAAAACTCGAGTCAACGTAGAACAATGTTTTGAAGAGCTTGTCTTGAAGGTATAAATTGTACCATGATATTCGCTTCATTTTCATGTTTGTTATACATGTTCGTTTGATCATTGTCTGTTTTCTGTGATGATTTTTTTGGACAAACATCTAGTTACCAAAAATATGATTAAAAATTTGACCCAAAGCAATAATAAACATGGCAATTCATCCTTCCAAACCCCTCCCAAAAGTGATCGGATGACATATCCCATTTTGATTGGTTTAAAATGTGCTTGGATAAAAAAATTCAAGTTTTTTGTCACAGGATCAGCACCTTTTTTTTGTGGCTTTCTTCTGCATTTATCAGATCATCATTGGGTTGTGGGTGGTAGGGTACAGATTAGTGATACATTGCATTATATTTGTAAAGCATTGATGACAGGTACTCATTAGTTACATTTATTTTTGAGGTATCATTTACCCTAAAAGTAGCATTGTGAATACCAGAAATTCATATTCGCAACATATTATATTATTATTCTGCAGGTCATTCACATTATGGATTTGTATGCTATGGACCCCCTCCAGGCTTTCTCTAAACTAGGAAAATGCCTGGGTTGAGGAACATTGTTCTCTATCACATCACAGGACCAAATTTCTTGCTCATCTTTTGGGGTTGTCAATATATTTTATGCTAACCCGCACAGGGCTCATAAATCTCCAAGTTAGAATTCTCCCCGGATAACCTAACGCTCAGGGTTTGTAGGGTGTTCTGTGCATCATGTTTTTCCCAACTAATGGACTTCCTTGTCACCCCAAAAAAAAATGCTGAAATCACAATTGATGAATTGTTTGAGTTCAACGAATGATGGGAGTTCTTGGAAATAGTCATGCTGTAGCCTAATAAGATTTTATCTAATATCAATACACATAAGACTTGCAAAGATTCTATTGTCTATTATTTCTATTTTTATGTGCAATTGTCGGACAATTATCGATTTTGTTGGATAAAAATAGTAACCCATTGATTTGTGATGTATTCCTATATGTATTTGTTATTCAAGTGTATAACAATCTGTAATGAATGTAGATATTGGATACACCCAGTCTCTTGGCAGAGGGATCAAAAGGTGTGCAGAGAAACATATTCAAGCAAAAGCCTCCAGAATCAGTTGCCTCAACCAGCGGCTGTTGTTGAAACAGATCTTCGCCTTGGATCATTGATGAGGCCGATGAGAAGTCTACGAAGGTTGTGTTGGTGTTTTTTTTTTAAAGTTACATGTTACTACTTCAGCTGATCTGACAATGCTCTCTTTTGAAGCTGTAAATTTCAGTCTTTCTCTATATCAATGTGCTATTTTATTTTTCTCACTTTATTTGGCATGGTTTATGTACATTTTATCAATCCATTGTATTATAACTTTATGGTCCTCCAAATTTCCTGTTACATAAATGTGACATTAAACTTGCAGCACAGATTGTACTGAATGTTGGTTTGAGATAAACATTGGCTGGAGCCATTTTTCTCTGTTCTTTTCTCTTATCAATCTGTTATTTGTTACATGCAGTCCCAATTTTTAATTACATATATGTAGATATGTACTTTTTTAGATGGTGACTTATGTGGAATTTTTTCATTTTTATATGTATGTACATGTGTATGTGTGTGTTATATATAATATATTGTATAGGTATTAAGTATGTGGCATCAAACCTAATTGTCAAAGATTTGCTATGTTCAATGTGTATGGAGGAGGCTGAGACACCTAAATGGTCACCTGTCCCATGGCCAACTCTCTTTACAGGGTCTATGGGATGCAGGGTAAAGGCTGAAGAAGGGGGACAAGGTCACAGGAGCATCAAAGCGAATATCTCTGTCATATTTTCCTGCGGTCGCATGGGCTCTTTGGATTGCTCGCAACCACCTTTTGTTTTGAGGTATCTGGGCATATAAAGAAAATATATCGGACATTGCGATCAGGGGAAAGTTTGTTGTTGAGGAATAGATCGTGTTCGCGTTGTGTGGGCCGTTCGGTAGAAACCATCTCTACCAGGTGTGGTGGGTTGTTTTTTTTTTTTTTTGGCTGCCTATTCCATTGAGGATGATAGTGCTTTATTATTATTTATTTATGAAATGATAGATATGCGTCATAATTTTATAATTAAACAAAACCGGTTGAAGAGGGGTCTACTGGTGTAAAACAAAATAACACACCTATCCTACTCTTTTGTCACAATTTTACCCCCAATACATAATACCCGAGAATGAGCGTGCTAGTTGGTTGTGTTTTTTTGTACTTTTTCTAAGCATATGCCATTACCTTAATAAAGTTCTAATGTACATGCCTATCTTCCTCTAGGTAGCGTTTGGATGTGCGGGCTACACCGTTGGATTCCGGATACGCGAGTTCAATTAGATTACAAAAATGCCCCCCTTGTAAATGACGGACAAGTTACACTGATGGATGTGTTAGGAGACTAGTTGATAGTTTACATGACCAATTTTCTGCATTGGATGGTTGGGTTTTCAAGTGCGGTGTTTTTTTTTGCGTTTCGAATCACTGTTTTTTTTTACATAGGCAAACGTGGGACACTGGGTGTGTTTGATTGCGCGATTGCAAAACTGATTCTGTAGGAAGCTCACTTTTTTAGCCTTTTGAAATCGCAGCTTTTGGACACTATTTGTCTGCAATCGCTGGATTTAAAACTGCAATTGCAAAACTGTTTGGTTACACGATTATAAACGCAGCTTTCTGCAATCACAAACGCTGCGCAATCGCGCAACCAAACGTTTCACTACAAATGTCAAACGACATTTGGTTCGATGTCATCACTTTTTTCGGATTTCACATCACAAACGTGGATGCTCAGCACATCCAAACGGTGCATTAAAAAAAAACTTTCTTTAACCAAATTGGGTTAAATATGATTTCTGTATAAATAAAATCTTTTAAAACTTTCCCAAACTCCTTTTTAAAAACAACCTTAAACTCAAGTGTAAGATTATTCTCAAAACTCCTTTTCAACACAACCTAAAACCTCCTAGTGTAACATCATTTTTCTTACGATTGACTACCAAGGTCAGCCTGAGCAATGGATAAAAAATAAGTGTCTACATTAACATGCAGTGGTGGACTTAAAATTTTTTTTTTGAAGGGGGACTTGAAGAAAGATGTTTAAAATACAAAGTCAAAATATGGGAAAATTGATCTACTCCCATCTTAGGGTGGATTTAAAACTCTGAGATTCGTAAAATCTTATGTTTTAAATTTAGCTTTTGAAAAACTATGTTTTATTAGATTTTCAACTGCAAGATTTTTTTAGTCTAAAAAGAAAGATTGTGATTTGAAAAACTAAGTTTTTCAAACACAGAATCTACCTAAACTTATATCCAAATGAACCCTTAAAGGGACGGATTTGGTCCTTTAAATTTTAGATCCAAATCTGATCCATCACTACCCAATGAAGATATGAGGTGAGTTTGTGTTTTAAGTTTAAAACCCATTCCATCCTATTTCATCCCATTAATAAATAAATAGACTATATATATCCTTCAAAATTAAAATGATGATACATAAATAAAACTATGTTGTAAATAAAATTAGCTCTATCATTTTTTTCCTTTTTTTTAATTTTTAATTTTTTTTGTTTTGGTAGGTAGCCCAGTGGGCCGAGGACACCCCGTATAAGGGGTTGGACGGGGATCGAACCCCAAATTCACCGTTGATAAACGAGTACACACACCACCTCGTTAACGAGGAGAGGTGTTTTTTTTTTCTTAAATTGAAGATATAAACATATTATATCAAATAATATTATACAAAACAATGATTGAAGGTAATTATTTGATTTTTTAAATCAAGAAACAAATACTAAAAAGTAAGTTTGAAAACCTTCTTGGCTTCTTAACAAGGGGCTAGTTTGAATGTTTGATAATGTGATAAATTCTAGGATAATGAGATGAGTTTTAGGATAAGCGGGAGGAGAACAACTTATCTAGATTGTTATAAAAATAATGCAAAATGTGATAATTTTTTTTAAAATGAAAATGAAGACTTTTTTCCACTTAAAATTTAAAAAATGGAATAACACTCATCTCCATTTTTACCCCGATTTTGATAAATACACTAGGCTAGTTTGGCAAAGGGTTAATGCTTTGAGGATAAATTGTTTTAATTTTAGAGGAAAAAATCCATCAATTTTATCATTACTCACATTTTCAAAATAAAGAAAAAAATAAAGATAAATGTTATTTAAATCTTTAAGTAAAACAAAATTCTCTATTTTCATTTCAAAAAAATTAGGACAACTATATGCACATTATCCTGATTATTTTTTATATCAAATAAGATAACTTATTCTCCCCTCATTTATCCCACAATATCCTTTATCCTACCACTTATTCTCTTTCCAACCAACCCAATAAATATAAAATTGTTAGATTTTTTTTTCAAATAAAAAAAACTCTTCCTTAAAACCTTTAATGTGTTCAATTCATAGGTGGTATAATTCAATTCAGTCAAGTGTGAACTTGATCAGTACTATTAGTAGAAGAGTAACACTTATACTCAACAAATGACTATGCAATTCAATTCAATTTAATTCAATTCATAGGTTGTGTAGTTTGATACTCACTTAACTGATCGACCAAACCTTAACCTACTAGTACATGATTTTCTTATATCAGTACTGCCATGTTCCCCCAAAAAAAAATAAAAATAAAAAACCCCTAAAATTTTTATCAGTGGTCTCCTCCCCTCAAAAAACCTCCTTCTTCCAACACCACCTCCCGTCCTCCCATCTTTTACCCAATTTCTATTCCCACCACCCCTACCAAAATCCTTCTCCACCATGGCCTCTCCATCTCATCCAAAACACCAAACCCTAGAAATCCGAAACCCTAATGCAGACAAAGAGAATGACCAAGACAAAGATACAGACCCTACCTCCTCCTCCTCCCCCGCTGCCGACGATGATGGCTTCTCCGCCTTCTTCGACGTCTACGGTCCCAATGTAAGTTTTTTTTCCCTTCTCGATTATTGATATAAGAAGGCATCCGATGCTTAGGCAACCGTAGGTAAACCGTGTGTTGTGTTCGTGATATAATTTTCTCTTGTAAATTTTGGGTTACCCGTGAAATTTTGAATTTTTTGGGGTTTTTTTTTAAATTTTTATTTTTTGTGAATTTATGAAAGAGTAAGAATTTGGGTAATTATGTTCTCTGTGAATTTTGGGTTGCCTGTAAAATTTTGAATTTTTGGGGTAATTTTTTTTGTTGTGAATTTATGAAAGAGTAAGAATTTGGGTAGGAACTGGTTGAGGTTTTTGAAGTCGTGGCGATGACTGGAAGGGTTCTTGGAATCTTGATACAGAGGAGGTGCCGATTTGAGGTTTCTTGCGTGCGCTTGGATTTATATGGAATGGTGCATCGGGGTGATGTTTGTTTGAAGTAGAAGGTGTGAATGGGATGAGAGAAGGGTGATTGTTTGCGTGATCAATGTGTTTAAAAAGCGGGATTAAGTGGGTGTCTATTCAGTATTGGCCCTAACCTGCCGTTGGATTAAGCAGTTAGGCGGGGATGAAGCAGATTTTAGTATGGTTAATTTGATTTTTTTTCTCTTTTTCCCAGTTTTATTGCATTTATTTTATTATTTTGTTTTATATTAACTGCGAGATATAAATATTATATTTTTCATTTAAAAAAAATTAATTGAGTAATCCCTCCTTAATCCCCGCCTAACCCATTAATCCTTAGATGGTTACTGACCGCTCGACTAAACATTGTGTGTATTTTTTAATAGATGCATCACATTGAGAAGGAAAAAGTGCTTTATGCATTGGGGGAAGGCCACGAAAGCAGGGATACTTGGCAACTTGGCATTTTCTATAGTTTGCCCATAATTGTAATGCTCAAAACAAATGACAAGCTTGGAGGAGGACAGGAGGATTGAATGATTGGATGAGAATTGGCTTACTGGTTTGGAAGGGGATTCAAGATATTAAGAAGTTTTGGGTGGTGAATCCCTTTTTGATGCCTTTCAAAGAGGAAAAATTGTAGTGGGTTTTTTCTGATTCAAGAAAATTCCAGGTTTTTTCAGATTATAGTGAAAATATACTAGAATCTGGTACAAAATAGTCTAGTGAAATGGTCTCTCTCTAAAAAAAAATCATTGGAAATTTTGGCATTCATACTAACTCAAGAAAATATGAAGAATGCTTGGAGATTAGCCAGTATGTGCTCTTTTGGCACGTTGAAGAGAGATATTGCTTCACAAATCCTCGTAAAACTTGAAAGGTTAAAGAGAAAGAATTTGAATTTTGATTGTCTTCGGTCTTTTTGTAGGAAGCTGTGCGGTATTAGGAGAGAAGGAAGAGTTATGCTGGGGTTTATGGTTGTATAGAAATGGATGATGTTTGATGACGTATATGTGTATGCAATGGGCCTGTGGTGGAGATTTCAAAGATGCGTTATATCTAAATGATATAGATTAGAAGCTAGTCCCTGGGGGGAAGGTTTCTTGCCTTTTCTGAGCATTACAATGATACCCTCCGTGCTTCCTTTAATGTTATCTTTCTGTTTATCTTTTCTTGTCTCTCCTGTTATTGGAAGTTGGACTGCTATATTCCCCTACATTCCTCTATTGGCCACACCATGACTTTTTTATGCAGGAAGGTGGTGGTACTTTCCAATTCTTTTTTCAAAGAAGATTGACCATATTTAGGAAACTGTGGTGTGTTTTTATTTATTACTTACTGTACCAACTAAATTCTTGTCCGTGAACAACTAACCAATGGTGAAATGATTTTGGCTGCTTTTCTGGTTGTAATTGCTGCAGTGGTTTACCATTTTTATTGTTTTATTCAGGCCAAGGCAGATGTTGTTTTTAATAATACATCTGCTGATACAAAACTAAATCTACAGGTAAGGTTAACATGACTTGTCAAGCACTGTATCATTTCTATACATTTTTCATTTTTAATATGTGCGCACAAAGTCAGTCTGATGAACGGTGAATCCATCTTTGAACAGGACATTCAAGGACTTGTGATGTGGGTCCTTGCTGAAGGATTCATGCCACCTTGGGTTTTTATCAAGGTGAGAAGTCTCTACGTGTTTTGTGGCATGAGAGATCAACAAGATGCATGCATTGTTTAAAATTAACAAGGTTGTAATCCATATAATATCATATCACATAATATCAAATCACAGTGGAACATGTTTCATAGGATTCTAGGCAATTTTCTTCCAGCTCATTGGATGTCCACCTTTATTCCTTCTGTAAATTCCCCATCAGCTGATTGCTTGGACTTGGAAAATTCAAACGAGCCATTTATATGATTTTCATGCTATAAGAAAATACTATGTGCTTTCAAACTATCTTATATTTGTTGAACAATAATCAAGGTTTAAAACTCGAACTGGCTAATCGGATCAGTTTAACCCAAACCGGAGGATTGGCTAGACTAGACATTTGCTTCAAATCTGGATTTATAAAACCTCTCGGTCTGATTGGTTTAGATTACTGGTAACCCGGTTCGATCAAATGATCCAGTTTTAAAATAAAACTCTAACATGGATTGAATTCCCCACTCGTTCTCATTTTGGTTTTTTTCTTTCACTCTGCAACCTCCCCAATCTCATATTCCCTTGTAGTGACGAGTGGTGGACTGTAGGCATTTTCTCCATGATCAAAACATGAAAACACAACAGTTTTCGATGTGTTGATTGCACCATTTGATTCTGTTTACCTTTCTGTCAGTGTTTTCTTTGTAACAAGAGGCATCCATTGTTGTAGATCTGAAATTTGGTCCTGTTTGTGGAGGAAAATGTATAATCTTCTTTTCTTTCACTTTATCATTTGTGACCATTGTTTATTACATGTCAGACTCCCTCCCCCTGTATCATTTGCAACCATAAGGCCTGTAATAGTCAAATCCAAAGTGACTTTGTGGAAAAAGAAGATAGTGTGTGTTGTAGATTTTGGAAGGGAAAAATTGTATTTGAAGATTACGTGGGTGATATATTTAAAGAGGAGCTCATCAGAACAGGAACAAATAGGCTCATAATTGGAAGATGGAGAAGTGTAAATGGATGATTACTTGCTTAAAATGTGAGTTCAAAATGGGGTGGAGAAGAATCACCATGGCATGGGGGAAAGGTGGAGGTTCGAGAGTTCTTAGCTAGTGTGAGGTTCGAGAGTTCTTAGCTAGTGTAAGAATGGTTCAAGAGATGGTGAAATAAGGGAAACAGAGGCAAGATGGATAAAATTACAATTTTTATTTCACGCAGCTTGTTTGACAGTCTGGCTTTAAAGGACTGAGATCTTTAAGAGGAGGTCGATCTGCATAGAGAATACTTGGTCTTCCTTTGTTTCACTCTTAGAAGATCGAAGGAATTCTATTTTGGGGCTGATTCTATGAACACTGTATTGGGTAGGGTTGAGCGATTGTACAAGAGATCATAACTTAAAAGATCGTGGGTGGGATAGGGTCTTTTGGACTCCTCATCTCAATTTGCTTTTGTTTTTGGTTATTTGTTGCCCTCGGCTCTTGTTTTTAAGTCAAACTCCTGATTAGTATAGCTCAGATTGTGTGCTCCCATCTTTTCTCCCAAAAAAGGCTCCCCAGGGTATTTTATGTGATCATTGATTTGCTTGGCATATTTGTGTTAAAGATCAAGTCATCAGTAATCACCCCTCTCACTTACTCAGCCTAAGCATTTCATTTTCTAGTGCCGTGAGGGTGGACTTTGTGAATGGTATTTTATGTATTGAGGAGTCTGTAGCAGGGGAGGCCCCAGTTTGTGGTCATGGCTATCTTTGCTACTACCCGACCTGTGGGGTGTGGTGTATGTATGTAGACTTGTTTCCTTATTTATCTAATGAATCGTGGCCTATCTGCTATTTTCATAAAAAAAAGAAAAAAAAAGAAAAGCAATGAAAACTCCTTTTTGATTTCATTCCTGTTTGACCTGTATGACTGCCAGGCTGGCCTGTCCTACCTCCTCACCAGGTCAGTTATCATGACCACACATACAACCAAAAAGCCTTGTCACATCTCCCATCACTTTGGGCTAGACTTGAAGTATCATTTGAGCAATTTTTTTCCTACCTGCTGTTTAGGCTTTCTTGTCAACTCCCAAAGCATTATACCAAGTTTCTAATTCAAGATCAGTTGGCAGGTAGATGGAGGATACTTATTACAAAGCATGTCAACTCCTAAAGCATTTTTTGGTGTAACAACACAAAGTTCCTTAACATAGATAGTTGGAAGGTAGTGAATCTTAACTTATTACCTGCAAAGAACAATGTACGGATAGATGCTACAGACAAAATATGTGATTATGCTACCAAGTTTTCGAGTGTGAGTTCTACTATCAGCACTTAAATATACCTTTTCTCTTAAACTGATAGGAACATACTTTTCTTTTCTCTGTTTTTGTAGAATATGCAAATCAATGTTTACCATCTTCTTCTTTTTCTTGAGAATTTTTTTTCCCTTCATTACATTAGTGCCATTTTCTTTTTTGTATTGTTATTTTGACCTGTTTATCTCTTATTCCAGAAAGTTCATCTAATCGTTTTGTGCATGCTGGTCTTGGTTATTCGAGATAGTCAACACCCATGCAATTGCTAAATATAAATCAACATGATTTTCTTTTACTCAGCTAATCTTTCCTTCTAACTTGCAGAACAAACCACTTATATCGAAAGTGGTCCTTCTCTATGTTCCAGGGCTTGATGCAGCTTTATACTTGTCAGAGTCCAGTTCACTTTCTGGCCTTAAGGAAAGCTGTGGTAATCCAAAGCCGGTTTTAGCTCTGAGGTACATGGCGAAAGACAAGATAGATTCTGAATTTGCATATCTAATTTTTTTTCCTTGTTCTTTCTGTGTGTAACTGTAACATGCAGTATGCATTCAGTTATTCTGCAGGTTCACTGTATTTTTCAAAGTTCATTATTTTCTAGCTGTATATCTCATTATTTGTTAAATATCAGCTGTGTATCAGATGATATGCAAACTGTAGATGCACTTCTGACATGCAAAATTAAAAGAAAGCGAGAGGAGATTTATTCAGTTTTCAAGAGGTCCAACCAAAATTCTGAGGAAGGTTTGTTTGTTTGAAGAACATGATCTATTTTTATCTGTAGACCATGTTGCTTTATATTGTAGGCTTTTGTGTCTTTTTTATGTATATGCAGGGTGATATAGAATCCATTGTCTTTCATATAATGTATAATGTGCAAGATGTCCAATACTTTGTACCTGACCTAACCTGTACCGTTTCCATATCTTGTACCCATGCCAAGGTTTTAGCAAATATGATTTTGTACATGACATAAAAAATTGACAATGTGAAAAATTGCATTCCCGCAACACCTTGTTCGTCCAAAAAGACCTTGGAATTATCAAACACCATAGTTTGTTGCTTGTACATATGCATAACCTTTTTTTAAATGAGATATAACTTCATGAAGAAACTTTATCTGATTTGTGCAATTGACTTGTGGATCTTTTGCTGGATTTCTTGTGCTACATGAGGTACTGACCTTCATTTCATTTTCAGTCAATGTGTCTAACATAAAACCATAGAAATATGGTCTTTATGTGTCATAATCATAGCATGATGATCTAAGAGTGGCCTGAATACCCTCATGAAATCAACCTTTTTGTGTTCCAAATTGTTTCTTTCAACTAAACTTCTCAAATGTGTGAAAGGCACTTACTGATTTTGGAATGATTTTTTCAGGGATTTGTGCTTCTGCATCGAACAAGCCATCATCTGCTGAAAGTACAAAGGAGAACCCATTTCCTGTTTCCTACTACACTCTGTCCGAAAAGGAACTGGAAGTTAATGGATATTGTTTCACTCAGAAAGGTGTTATTGTGATACCATTAATTATATTAGAAGAATCTACTTATTGACTCTATGTTAGTTCTGGACTTATATTTCAGAATTTTATGTAGGTTTCACGTCAACTGTTTCATCTCCTTCAGGATCCCCTCTGCATGAAGTTCTTGCACTTGATTGTGAGATGGTATGTATGAAACGAACAATTCCACTGAAGAAATCTTATAGTGAGCTCTTATGCGCCTGCATATCCAAATTTTTTCTCCAATTTGTGATCAAGGGCCTTTGTTATAAATTATTAATCAGATCTACATGTTTATCTTGTTATCCATTGTTTGAAAATAGTAATCATATATCTTTTTATTAATAAAAATATAAAACCGCATATACTCTATGCGGTACCCCAACCGCATTCAAATTGCACATTTCTAACACAGTTATCCACATAACTCAATTCTACCCATGATGCGTTTTGCAACAGTGTGTGGCTGGTTTCATGTATCACTTGATCATATAACTTGCAGCACCCACATGGCCACATGCAATTACAAAGTCACTGATTGCAAATGTAAAGAATTGGGGAAATAGTAGTTTATCCTGGAAAGAAATAATTTTTAAATATGTGGTTATATGAGCCAGCACATGGGACAGTTCAGTAATTTAGATATGAGAATCTTTCATTCCAATCACCACATTCCATTATTGCCATAAAAATCTTCTACCACATTGATTCTTACTGTTATAAGACCTCCTCCAGCTCTTGTGCTTCTATTCTGTACTTTCTGTTGTGTTGAATTGTTTTCTATAAGTTTCTCACTTTGTTGTTCTTATGATTTACTAGTGTGTCACAGCTGAGGGGTTTGAACTTACGAGAGTGACTATGGTTGACGTTGAAGGCCAGGTGCATTTACATCTCCTTGTCCAGTTTCTTTCATTAAACTATGTCCTGAAATATTTTATGCTCTATATGTAATCAGGTTAATATTATACATATAATTGCCCAACAATTATTACATTTGGCCTTTTCCTATGTTGCGTATTGGAGGAATTGCACGTATTTTTTTCGAGCATGATAATTAATTTTTACGCTGAGATTTACTGTGCTTGTTAGTGAGAGGAAGAATGACTGCTTTTGGATGCTTTTTGAAGAAACTGTATCTGGATGTTGATCTTGGTGTTGGTGGCAAGGTTTTAAATATAAAAAACTTTGATATATCGAAATGCCCCAAAATTGCTATATATTTATAGATTATGTGAATTTTGTTTTCTTCTGATTAGTGGAAAAAGTCAGAAAAAACCAGAAAAATTAGAAAAATGTTAAAAAAGAAGAAAATGGAGAAAATATATACATATTTATTGATGAATATTTTGGCTGAGTTGTTAAGATGGAGATGAGAGTGTGGGGATATTTATAGGTTTAGGGAAATTAGGGGCCAAAATAATAAATAAAATTGGGGAGGCAAATCCTTTTGTAATAATTTATAAATGACACTGCAAATGGTAAGTTGATCTAGTACATTATAAGCATCATTTTTAACAAATGTTATAAATGAAACTTTGTTAACATTTATCATGCAATAATATATTGTTGTTGGGGAATAATATATCTTTGTTAATTTTATAATATATCCGTGATATATATTAATAAGTTCATTAACTTTGTTAACATTTATAATGTAATAATATATTATAAATGAAATATTCATAAAGATATTTTATGATGTAATAATATATTATTGTATTATTAACATCATTTGTTATTAATATGATAATAAACTACAAAACATTGATCACTGTTACTTCAGATACTGCATAGGCTTCTTTGCTAGCTGTTTTCTAACAAGGAAAAATTCAAATTATGGTGATATATCATGAGTAATTGAATTTCTTGCAATAAATTTGTGAGAAATTGAATTTCTCAAAAAAATAGATATATGCCCCTATATTCTGTGAATTGCTTGAAAAAAATAATATATCTATTGATATGTCAACCAATATTTACAACTATGGTTGGTGGGGTGCTCATACCACGACGGCATCATTGTGCATATTTTCACTGCATTGTTTAACAGAAAGATATCACAAGTGATTCAATGGAAGCATAAGTTGAACCTCAGGAGAACGTTATAAGCATGATTATGAACCTCTTTCAATATTCCTTTTTTTTTTTTTGAGAAAAAAGGTAGGCATTCGGTCTTGATTATATTTCAAAGAAAGGAATGCCCAAAGAAACAAAGAAAGACAAATGTCACAACACCAACATCATACCAAAGAGTTAATAGTAGAAGAGATATCTACTACAACTCCCGTTATAACATGAAAACACAGAACACTACTCAATAACTTGTCTTTTCCTAGTGGTTTTATAAAGCACCGAACATTGATGATCAAAAGAAAATAAAAGGAATGAAACTGTGGAAAACTGGAAAAAATTTATTAAAGCTATGTTCTGCAGAGTTCATTTCTGCTCCTGCCCTTTCGACATTGGCCAATTTGGAAAGCCTCTGTGTTTCACGGGTCAAAGATGTGTTCCAGCATGCTGTGGAACATTTGTGCAGCTGTTTTAGACTTCCTGTTGATGCCCAGATGTTGATATCCTGATTTTTCTTTGGAGGTGATAATGGAGATAATACCTTTGTGGAATGTAGATGTCTATTGGTATTTTAGTGCCAACACGTTTCTTGAAACTTTCACTTTACCTTGTATCTAATAATGTCAGTCCAAGTTCTCCAGATGAGTTGTTTGGAAGCCATATGCATTTCAAACTTTTATTATAGATATTTTGTTCTTTGATGTTTCCATAATTTATGTTGGATTTTATATGTTGAGTCAATGTTTGTTTTATTTGTGAAAGGTATATAATGTGCAAAATTATGAAGGATGCCAAGTTAAAATTTCCCACAAGTCAGTGGCATCAGATTAGATTGCTCTTTGCGCACTTATATTTCAGCATCTATTCTATTCATATTTTATGTGGCATATGAAAGCTTATATATGCTCCTGTTTTTCTCCAGGTAGTCCTAGACAAGCTGGTTAAACCAATCAATGCCATAGTTGACTACAATACTAGGTATCTTGCAAACCTCAATCCAACTAATACTTTTAAAATCCGTCTCTTTATAAATTATGAACCAGTCTTACTAATCATATTCCCAGTTCAGTTTCTGGGACGTATGAAACGGTAAAGCTAATTTCTTCTTAATATGCAGGTACAGTGGAATCACACCTGAAATGTTAAGTAACGTGACCACCACACTTACAGATATCCAGGTTCGTTAGTGCTCACTGTTATTTTATGTAAACTATGCTTTATATAGGTGTAATCAAGTGGTCTTATGCTTTTACAAATAGATGTCCTCCTATTGATTTTTTGCATAAGATGTTCAAAAGTTTATCGTTTTCTCTTTCTTTTTGAATTCAGGGTGAATTTCTCAACCTCGTCCAAAAGGAAACCATACTAGTTGGTCATTCTCTAGAAAATGACCTTTTAGCTCTAAGAATCTGCCACAACTCGGTGATTGATACTGCTGTTTTGTACAAACACCATCGCGGTGCAAGGTACAAACTACCTCTGCGAGTGTTGTCCAGGAAATTTCTTTCCCGGCAGATCCAAGGATCAGGAAATGGGCATGACAGTATTGAAGATGCAAGAGCTGCAATGGATCTAGCTTTATTGAAGATTAAACATGGTAAGAAATCAAAATATGAAAGTTAGATGAATGATGATTGATAGCAGAGGCAGTGTAAAATACATATGCATTGCATATGTTTGTCACAAGTGATGCTTATTGAAATTTCAGAACCTACTGCACAATCACACTATTCTATTTTATGTGCTTCTCCGTCATATGGTATTATATAGGTGGGTATATGCAAAAAATATTCTTTATTTTTGTATCTTTATTATATGAAGTTCTGAACATTGTGTTTTGCATTTTTTTCCCCTTAAATGACTGAAGTCCAAAAAAATCAGATTTTGATAGTATTGTATTAGAGGATCATAAGCAGAATAGGATATTAAGTCTAAATTATTATATTCTCTGGTCAGGTTTTATTGCCGGCATGAATCAAATTCCATTATCAAGGTAAAATGATCAAATTGCCTTGATGGCTTTTGTTTTCTATTTTTTTCCCCTCAAAGTCATGTTTAAAAATTCACTTTTGATGTGGATCTTAAAAGAATGAAATCTATTTTTTTATGAGACTGATAAAGATGAATGACATGCCATATGCTTCCTGCAAAATGCTAGAGTATTTTGCAGTCCATGGACATGCATTATGTATTGCACTGGAAATCGTGGGCATGCGGACGCATTCTTAAATCAATGGATTATTTATTATCAGCCTTACCTTTTTTCTTTAAACTTGGCTATAGTTCATTATTTGTATGTGAATAATATTTTTTGATACGAAACTCCTTGTCTATTATACCGGTCCTATAAGGCACTACAATCATTGATTTCTTTCATTTGTTAGGACCTGATTTTGGTTCACCTCCATCATTAATGCGAAAGAAACTGGTGTCAGTGCTTCATGAGAGTGGAAAAACCTGCTCTCTCATTGATGATGTTTCCGTAATAAAGAAATACTCAGATGGATCATGCAATTCGATTCCAGTGTCATCAGACAGTGAAGCCCTTTCGAAAGCCACAAAGGAGGTTGATTTTTTCGTCTACTTGTGAACTTAAAAATACTCTTTCAAGTTGACATGACAATCATAACCATAAAGTTTTATTCAATTTTGTAGGTAAAGAAAGGAAAAGTAAACTTCATTTGGACCCAATTTTCAGAGTTGAATTCCTATTTCACGAAGCAAGCGCAAGATCCAGATAAGTTCAATACCCAAGTTGCCGAAAGGGTTGCATTGGCCACTTGTGGGGCAAAGTCAAGAAAGAAAGGTGCCACCGTTTCCTCGGAGCTAAAGGACTTGTTAATCAAAATGGACAACAGGATCCTAAGTCTCTACAATGCATTGCCTACTAATTGCATGTTAATTATTGCCACTGGTCATGGAGACACAGAAATCGTCAAAAGGTAAACCACCATTATAAGTTTCATTATAGCATTTGTTGTTGAATTCTTATAGAACTTTATTTTGATACTACTAAAAGGATAATGGTTTAGATTGAGGAGAATGCTTGCAGAAGATGGTAAGGTCACAATTGGTCGTGAGAAGCTTGTAGAAGCGCTTGAAGAGCTCCAAGCGCAAGCTGAAGTGGCTCTGCCTTTGTTTGTGTCAAGCACTGACTTACATATTCGACTTACATATTCACGCTGGAGATGAAGTTCAAAGGTGAACAAATTTTGATTTATGAAAGGGAATGCATTAGTCATCAATTATTCTCTATTTATAGGGCACATTAACACTCGTCGAGGTTGCGATCCCGGTTGATTTATAAAAAGAGTAATGCTTCTTGCAATGGTCTTTTTTATAGTGTTGCTGTTGCAGAAATGTTTCCTACAGGTCACTTGAAAAGAGGTGAAATTTTGAGGGGGACAAAAATATTAGGCATTATAACACTTGAAATAGGGTTATTTATATACATGGTACAGTTTTTGAGACCTTGTACATCTGTTGCTTCTAGATAATCTGGAAAACTGTCAGTTTGAATGCTGCATGTTTACATGTGTGAGCCATAAAACATGCTTGTCTTAATTAATCATTCATTTATATACAATAAATAATAATATGGTGGTCCTCTTCTAGACAATCTCATCATGTTAAAAAAAAATTGTTATTATATACTCAACCAATACTTTCCAACACTCAACTACCAGAAATCAAGATAAAAAAAGTTTCTTTTACAAGTTATAAGTGATAAAACAAAATTGTTATCACTCTGTTCTGATGAGGTGCGTTTTAATGTGATGATTCATATGTTTTAATAGCACACTCAGATCTTTAAAAAATCTGAAGATATGGCTACTTTAGATTAGCCATCAGAATCTAAACTAATTTTGCACTAAACCTTACCCAACTAGTTTGATCAGATTTTTCATTGACCAGACTTTATATCTGTTTTATAGCTCCATCTGTAGTTCATAAACCATCACCCAATTGTTTATACACTGTAATAGTGATGGTGAAGTATACACAGTTACACTATATGATATCTCTCTCATGCCCTAAACTACGAATCACAATTACCTTCATTTACGTCTTCGCGTGTTAAAAATTAACCCTATCACTACATGCAAGATGAGAGACATTTGTGGTATAAATACATAAGACATTATTTTATATGTTGTTGAAGAAGATGAAACAAATGTATTTTAGACTTTTCAACCGTTTTTAACAGTTCAAATGGAATTTTAAAGGTAACATTTAACTCCAGCTCATGGAAGTTGATCACAGGAACACCGATGCATAACTTATGAAATTTTGATTGTTATTTATGCAAGGATGATTTTTACAGGAGTATTTTGAAGAGAAGGGGGAAAGTATTTCGGATATTTCACATGAACCTAACGGTGACTAAATCAAACCACACGACAACTAGCCACATGGGCATTGTTTCACTACTTTTAAATATTACAGGGATATTTTGAGGATATAAAACAGGGAATTCTGCAAAAACAAATTTTAAGAGGGGGTCTATATATATATATATATATATATATATATGCAAAAATCCCAAAATTTATTATATAATTTTTTTGGGAATCTTTCGGATCCTGTTGAATGTATTTACACCTTTGGGGTTGGCTTTGTTTTGTGACCATTTGATGTGTTCATTCAAGTCAGACCTTTTGTGATGGCTAACTGTTTGAAAGTGAAGGGTTGCTAATTTCTTTGCTGCTTCTTGAAAGGGTGAAAACCTTGTGTAACACAATCAGTTTGTTGTCCTTTTGGTGTGAAGTGCTGCGTTGGCAAGTAGACAATCTCTAGAGACCAGGAGTAAAGAGGCATAGAAAAAATATTCTTAAGGACGTAGAGTTCAACTATAACCTTGATCATCAACATCTGCATTAATACAAACCATTTTATTCTAATCATGTTTTAACAGTACTATTATTATATACTCAACCAATACTTTCGAACACTCAACAACTACAACAACATAAGTTAAAAGAAAACATAAGTTTTTTTTTAACTCAGAAGATGTACTCCTAAAAACTTGGATGTCTTTTATGACTCTAATGAAGTGCATTTAAGCCCGACTTTGGGCGCGTTTGACATTGCAGTGAGACCGCCCACATCCACCAATACACCCCGTTGTTTGAAAAACATATTTCAGGGCGTTTGAAAACCGACGGAAAAATACACATGCAATACAAACTCAGATGTTTAACGCAAAAGCTAGTTTTTCTGTTTGTGTAGACGGTCGCGTCCGCCAGCGCCACTGTAATCGAAACACAGCGCCAAACACTGCCTTGGTAGGTTGAATCCGCACGTGATGATTTATCATTTTAAAAATGTACAAATAAAAATGGAAATTTTTTATTCACCCAAACTAAGATTATTTATTCTCAAAATCTTATTCTCTTGCAGGCCAAACTAGATCTATATGTCAGAGAAACGTTGTCAAATACATGCATGTAATCAGCAAACACCACCCCAATTTATACACTAGCATTTGCATTGAAAAATGCATCTAAAAAACCTGTACACAAGTCATACAAGAACCAAAAACAAATTCCAGATGAAGTTCTCAACACAATACATCTGATAAAAATCTGAAACAAAAAAAATTACACAAGAAGATCACACCAACATTCATTGATTTTTGCAGCACTAACAGTTTGCACAACAGATCAAAACATGAAATAAAGCAACTTAAAAAACAAGCTGCAACAAGCATTACATTACAACAAACACTCCCTTCCTAAACCACCCTATAACATCTCATGCATCAGCTTCAGAATTGTGAACAAATCCCTGAATACCTGATCAAGCATTCAAAAACATTCGAAATCATCATCATCTCCACGCAGACGCGACGACCAAGATCTTGTCCTCCCACCCAAAATAGAGCGCGCCGCCCTCCTCCTTCACCTTATACCGATCGCAATACGACTTCAACAGCCTCCGTATTGCCCCGTTCACATACGAACTAAGCGCGCACGATGTAAACCCTGCCATCGTCATCCTCGCCCTCCATTTCCCCGCCGCCTCGTACCGTTCGATCCTGTCCTCCCCCTCGCATGCGACGATGTTCACGATATCCCTCGCGAGGCACTGCCTCTCGACGTTCATCCGGTCCGCGCTCTCCCTCGGGAGCGTCGCATCGAGCGACTCGAACACCGCAGAGTAGTAGTTGTAGACCTCCACAAACCGTGGCAAGAACGGCGCCGTGTTCGTGTTCACGTCCTGCTCAACCACTGTCACGAGCTTCGGCTCGAGCCCCTTCACCATGCGCAGGAGGCGGTCGCGCTGGTTCACTGTCGACACGCTCTCATCCGGCATGTGGTGCAGCTGGAACGCGAAGTTCACCACGAGCGCCTCGCCCGCGCGACAGTCGAGCATCTCGGGCGTCACGTCACACGTCTTGGCAGCGATCGCACGGAACTCGAACGGCACCCGAAAGCCCTCCGCGAGCTTTTCGAGCCGCTGCCAATGATCTTTAGTCCTCCGACCGAGCGTTGCACTGACTCTGGGTCATCGACGCCTGTGATCCGCAGCCGGGGAGGCCGACCTGGGCGGGTCGAAAGCGCTTGAATGAGTGCTATGTATTGGCTTCCTTGGTTTATGTCGAAATCGATAATGTGCACCCTCTCTTCATCCTTGCACGCCTCCGCAATCGCCCCATTCGCAGCCATGAATCCGAATTTGAAGCACGGGCACACCTCGAAAAGAATCTGCATCGCCGATAGCCTGTCCGAGGTCGGCGGTTCCTTGCATTTCAAGGCTTTATAGATACCTCTGCCCGAGGAGGCAATGCGAGCTGCAAGTCCTTCAACCATGTATGCTGCGATCCTATGCGGAGGGTCGCCTTGGATTGAGACTATCTGTCGAAGCTCTTTAATCATGTTCGAAGCCTCTTCGACTTTGTTCTCTGATATCGCAAATGCGCAGTCGAAGAGAAGCTGTTTCGGTGTTCTTAAAGGCGATACATTCGTCGTTTCTCTGTTGTTGTTGTTGTTGCTGCTGCTTTCAATGCTGCTTAGGTTCGAGTCGGACGAGGATTCCTTAGGGGAGTTTGAGAGGAGGAGATCCTTCATGGGCTCGAACCACTCTTCGTCGATGCATTGGTCTGAGTCGAGGAGGATGTCCTCGCTTTCGCTGAGTAGCTCTCTTTCGAGTTCGAGAAGCTTTAGGCGGATGTCGTCCTCATCGTAGTCCATGCTCTGCACTGAATTCTGGCTGACCGAAATGGATTGGAACTGATGTAAGGATGATTGATGCAGAAACTCAACTTGAGGTGTTGGTTGTTCACCATACATGTCATACGATTCCGGTCCAATCTTAAACCTCTGTAGATTTGATCCATACGAGTCTTCACTGCTATTGGAGAGCGTGTAGAAGTTGGACGACTCGCCATATGAGGTGGTCGATGAGTCCGCAGAAGTGACTAATGACATGGTGTTCTTGTATTAGATGCTTGAAACAATCTGTTGTTATTGATGAACCTGCAAAAACTGGTTGTCTTTCCTCTTCGATGTATGACAAATCATCTACAAATATAAATATCGACCGAAGAATCTTAAATCTAGGCTTCTTACAAGCTACCTGGATTCCTGTATTGAAGAACAAAAAAACAAGTGATAAATAGCATGGAAAAGAAGATGTTTATGCATTGTTAGCACATTTCTTTTGTTCTGAGCGAAATCGAAATGTAAGAGTAATCATATGGAAATGCAAAGAATTGAAAGTTAAATGAAAATGAAGTCATAATTATCTAACAAAATAGTTGGAATCAATCAAACAGATACACAATTTAACAAAATTGTTGATATGATTGTTGTGTCCTCTGACACACACATATGTCATACATTGAGTAGGTACTGAATGTATGACAAGAATATGTATTATCACATCAAGTATATTAGTTTGGTGTTGCTTGTGAAACTTTATATCATCGATTATTTAACATGATTATAGTTAATTGATTATAAAAACAAGTTACTCAGACAAGAAGCAAAGTTTGTTTAGTAACAGATTCTTCAGCTGATTAAACGCAGTATTATTTGGTTATCATTTTGAGATCAGGAAAAGTTAAGACTGTTAGAACATTTGATATATCAGAATAAAGAGTCAATTCCATAACTAAATGACTGCCTTTCTTCAGATATGGTTCTATCAATACAATTTTGTGAAATCCAAATTAGGCACAAATCGAAGCCCAATTAGAAAATGTTATGAAAACCAGCACTACATAGACAAAATAAACTTACAGAGAACATAAAATTTGTTATAGTAATCATTTATAACCAAAGAGTTGGTCCAAATTACCACAAATTGAATCTGAAGGAAATCTAACATATTTAGCTAGCCCCCTCATCACCCTAACAGAATTTCCATTGAATAATACATCAAATTAAAGTGCAAACTAACTATGTAAAACTTGTAGCAATCAAGTGAAGTGATTCCCCAAATATCCAGCTACTTCAGCTCCAGCGAGAAAAAACAAATATGAAATGCTACTAGTAAGAAATTTATGCATTTCTATCATCCTTATTAAACTCGTGATGTCAGACTATTCGTTGATCTCTACATTTGTTATACATTGTGCTACAGATGATATAGTGAACATCAAGTCTTGATTCATAGTACCCTTACAACACACAAGATTAAGATTTTATTATTGATAATACACTAGTTTCATTTAGGTAATCATAACCTTCATGTTTTCAGATACAAGGATAGTATTTCTTCCAAAATAGTACAATTTATAGATGAACTCAAGCTTTCGATATACATCCAGTTACCCACAAATATCCAAATGTCTTATTCTTCATCTAACAAATAATATCCAAACTGATCTGCTCATGTTGCAACTCTCTCTCTTCGAAGAAATATGTTGTGACATAAATCTCAATGCAGTGGCAAAGAGAGGGAATCAAATCATCGCGTAATATCCAAATGTCTTATTCTTCATCTAACAAATAATATCCAAACTGAGCTGCTCATGTTGCAACTCTCTCTCTTTGAAGAAATATGTTGTGACATAAATCTCAACGCAGTGGCAAAGAGAGGGAATCAGATCATTGTGTAATCTATGGTGCATTTTTTTTAACCAAAGTGGACAAGAATCAAACTGTAATGTATGATCGTAATAAGAGAACAAACTAGTCACTTAAAAAGCTCTCTAAACAAACATGACAAACAAATTTGGATTTTTATGGTTCCCCAAAACATACCAATCAAGAATGATTGAATATGAACACCACACAGAGAAATTCAATAATCTTATGCCAAATCATATCCAAAATTTCCACAACTGGACTGAATAATTTTTTTTTGGTAAGTTTGAATAAGCAATAACATGTACTTATCATTTTAGGATGAACAACACTGTATCTCTCCTTTTAAATGGAGACACCACCTATATCCAATAGACATAAAACATACACCATCACCCCAAATAATCCTTCCTAGTTTAAGTACCAAGAATGATCTATTGATCCTCAACAATTATTCTATTGATGACAAGGATCCCCAATGCACAGAATCACCCACAAGCCATGTGCATCAGAAAAAAGCCCAACAGGATTCGAACTCGAAATCTATGGGGAGCAAACTGATAGTTTCCCTCAACAATAATCCCAACAAAAACAAATTAACATCTTTTATTCACCTAGACATGATGGGAACTGGTATATACTCTGTATTCAACAATCAAAACATTAAAAAAAAACAAAAAACCACACAATCATATCAAAAGATCCATACAAAACCAACACATACCAAGAAGAGGGGGCTTCAATAACAGATCATCAGCAACAAGAATTCAGATCAGGTCACAGATCACAGCCAAAAATCCATATGAATCACAGAAGAAGAAAAAAAGAGGCTACTTTGACCATTTTGTTGCAAGAAAAGGAGAGTTTCAAAAGATAAGACAGATGGGGTTTCTCTTATTGATACACCCTTTGACTTGAAAAAACAGGAAGAAATGTAAAGAAAAAAACTGTGGGTATAAAAAAATTATTTATAAAAACATCAAAACATACTCAAAACAATTCCATATATGGGTCTTCATGAATTTTGGATGACAATTTTTTTCCCTTTTCTTACCTTAAGAATAGAAGGTTCCCAATCTGATGGGCATTTGCCTCTCCATTTTTCTTCAACAAATATTTCTTTTTCCCATTTTTAAGGCTCATGTGGGTTGCTGATGTTTGTTTTATGCCACAACTCTGACCAAACTATAAAGTTATTTGTAATTAATTGAGGGGCGGTTGTGAAGAAGGACAAACGATGATGGTGTTGGTATTGGAGGTGCTAAGAGTTCTGACATCCAATCTATAGCCCTCCTATAACATCACTTTGGGATTATTTTAATAAGGACCTTATAAAGGATTAATACACCTGAAAAGCCCTTGGTCGAAATTCATATAACTCCATATTTTTTGATTTTTTTATTTGAAAAAAAATTCAAATAACCCCCTTGCTCAAAATTCATATAACTCCGTGATTTTTTTTAAAATCTATATAACCCCTGAAAATACATATATAAATACAAATAGCTCATTGAGTTAAATTTTCGCTGACAAATAAGAAATATTATGCGAATATTCTGTTTGATTAACCCTGACTGAAAACACAGTATATTAAAAACCCCTTAAATGTGTGAAAAATGCAAAAAATCCTATATAAGTGACGATTTTACCCCATCTGACTACATTATCAAACCCTACCAGATGGGTAAAATAATTATTTACAGAGTATTTTAAAAAATTTTAATACATTAAAAGTGATTTTTGATATATTATGTTTTCAATTAGGATTAATCAAATATAATATTCTCCATCTGTCAATGAAAATTTAACTTATAAGGTTATTTGAATTTATATAGATGCTTTCAGGGGATTCATATAAAATTCAGGAAAAGTAAGAGGGTTCTATGGATTTCATGCAATTTACAAGCGGTTTGTGTCATTACAAGGGGGCAATTACAATATGTGTACACACATGATTATTTTAAGTAAATATCATTTAAAGTGGTGGTAGTTCATAAAATGGATTTTTTTGGTCACTTAGGTGACATGTTGTGAGTGGATATCAGGGTAACGCTGAGTGTTTGTCATTATCTTAGGGTGCGTTTGGTTGCGCGATTATCGCTGCGATTGCGATTACAGGAAGCTGCGTTTGTAATCGTGCAACCAAACAGTTTTGTAATCGCAGTTTTAAACCCAGCGATTGCAGACAAATAGTGTCCAAAAGCTGCGATTTCAAAAAGCTGAGAAAGTGAGCTTCCTGCAGAATCAGGTTTGCAATCGCAGATTCCTGCAGAATCAATTTTGCAATCGCGCAACCAAACGCACCCTTAGATGTGTAGATATATAAATATATATTTTATATTAGAAATCATTTAATAGGAATTGATATTCTACGGAGCTGTTTGTTTTGTGATGGATTCTTTATCGTTTTTCAGTGCTTAGCTCATGCATGAAAAATAATAAAGAAATTTGATTTAAGTACTAATATACCTTTATTAAAGCCCTGTACATATATATATATATATACTATTTCTATTGTAAGAAGTGATTAATTATAACACAATAAAATATTTAATAATAGAATAACGAAATTACATAAAACAATTATATATATAATTAAATACAATTGAGTATTTTACATTTCACATAATATTATTAGAAGCGGTTGCATAAAGATTGTATTCAAAATAAAACATCCTTTTTAAAGTGTAGAAGATAAAAAAAATAATTATATATATTTCAAATTTTTTATTTACTTAGATGAATGAAATATTTTTTAAAAATTATTTTATTAATAAAAAGTTATGATTGTCATAAAAAATAAAATCCAACTTGATTTCATCTTATTTCACTACTTGCATGGATTTTGAATCTGGTAGAAGATAAATTTTTGTCTACCACTAAGCAAAAATGTCTGTTTTCACAGCCATCAAATACTCATAGGTTGAAAATCTGAATTCACATTAAATAACCATTAACCAAACATAACCTCGATTAATAATTTTCATGTGACAATAAATTCATCATATGTTAAAAAATATATATTAAAAACAAATTATATACACACCCACAGAATATAAAAGTCCATGTCTAATAGATATTGTCAAATGAATAAATTGAACCCAAAAGTTAATAGAAAAAGAACCCAACAAATTAAACCTTCAAATCAAGATGTAATACAATACAAGTATGTACTACTATCAAATTGATAAGGGACTTTAAAATCCAAATCTATGAGACAAACAACATAGTGTACACTTTTTTTTATTTACCTATTTTGTCCTTACAACATTTTTAAATTGACCTAATGATCTCTTTTCATTGGAACACTTTAATAAGGGGCAATGAAGTAAACCACTTAACTTGCATATGAGACAAAGCAACATGGTGTACACATTTTTTGATTTGCCTCTTTTATCCCTGTAACATTTTTGAATTGACCTAATCATATCTTTTCATTGGAACACTTTAATGAGGGCAATGAAATAAACCCTTTATTTTCATTGGAACACTTTTTTTAAAAAATTCCTTTTGTATCCCTATAATATTCTTGAAATAATTTAGTGATTTGTTTTATTCATTCTGTTTGCCAGGGGTAAGGAAGTAAAATTGTGACAAGGCAAAGAAGACATATATCACGTCTCTCACCTATGTATGAATATTGTTAGGGTTCGCAATGAAAATTTTAAAGTACTTTTAAGATATTTTTAAAATTTAATTATTTTTTTTTAAATCACATTTTTCATTATCAAATTGATTTTTTTTGTTCTCTTTGATAACATAAGTTTCAAATAGAAAATATATCACTTATAAAGATCAAATAATGAAAATGTATATCAAACCTTCTATAACATTGTCAAATTTTTGTTTCCCGTCAGCAATGAAAGAATTGTTTTTTTTATAAGCAATGAAAAAATTGGTGTTTACAAAATTTCATAATCTACAATTAGCTGTAGATCATTTGGGAGCCAAGAGAAATTTTATTCCAATAAATTCTCTAGAATTGTTTTTTTATGTTTGATGACTTGTAGATAAATATACTCAATTATTCATTTTTTTTTATTGTGTGCATCAAATTTTTATGCAGGAAGGATCAGTTGTGGAAGTGTAATATTTAATGCTTATATTTTTATATTTTGAGTTTTGGTTGTTATATTACACTTGATTGGAAGTTTGAAATACGATTTTTGTCTTTTTGGTTTAGTTTACGGGAAGATGTCATTTTTTTTTTAAATCACATTTTTCATTATCAGATTGGTTTTTGTTCTGTTTTATTTGGCATTAATACTAACAATTTTGATAAGATTTTGTCTATGACCTTTTTTCTAATTAATAATTTTTACAAGGTAATGCATATATGTGTATATCTTGTTAGCGGATTTAGGATATATATAATATATTTTTATAATTCATTGAGTATCCATTTATTAATTATTTGATTTTATCATTATTATCTTAATATTATATCATGTGTCTTGACACGTGCATCAAAACTAATATTCAATAAAACATATATATAATGTAATATGTCAATTATATATAGTACGCCATTGACATTGTATTTGATTGACTAATAATGAGATGTGAAAGTGATAATGTAGAAAAAATAAAATCCAATAATATCAGTGCCATTTACATCTATGTATAGGTGAATATGACAATTATACCCATTTCATTTTTACATAGAAATGTTTATTAATAATTTAATTAATAAATGGATTTTAAAATCAAATCCAGCCCAAGCTTAAACACGCTTGGACATTGGAACCCCAATGTTTATAGTGTCTTCCCATGCTTGTTCGAAATAAGGATAATGTCAATAATCCCATGAAATTTTTTATACATGTACTCTAGGCCTTTATTTGGAAGACAGAGATAATATACATGTGATCCAATGAAAAACACATGACAACCCACTCTTTAGAAAAGACCCCTAATTTTCTTGATATGAATAAAAAAATCCTTACATATATAATTTAAGCAAAATTGTTCTATAGAATGATTTCATTGGATGTCATAGATACACGATGTTCTTCACATAGAAGATCCAGTGTTAATCTGTACATAATCTTCACATTCATATATTTCATATAGCAAAATATATATTTATTTTTCAAAAATAAAAAATATATTTTCATGAAATGTATATAATTCTGCACACAAAAATAAAGAATTACATATTTATCTAATGAAACACATTTTTTAGTAAAATGAGACTGCAAGCGACATGAACAAAATCTCTTGAATTTTTTTATCATAAATTCGAGGTTCTCTAGGGGGGGACATGTAAAAAACCCCAAGTAATTAAGCCAGTAACTTCTGTGAACTTCTTGTCATGTTATGGGAACACAAAATGATGTCTTGTTTGAAAGTCAAATGTGTGTGAACAAAATGGATACCCCCCCAAAAAAGCAGTGAAAAATCCACCCACGAAGCCCTTTTTCATACCAAAAATCCAACCAACCCCCTTCACCTCCCTCAGTCTAGAAACCCCCATCTTGAAATTTCCATCACGATCACCAGATTTTTTTATTCTTCCCTTCCACCACTTTGAAAAGGTCCAATTCTTATCACCCAGGGGGGTACCTTGATCTTTTCTTCTTTTTATATTATTATTCTGTACCAGCTAGTGGGGGCTGATAGGGTTGTCACTCAGTCACATATATGTGTCTTCCAATCAGAACATTAGGGTTGGCTTAGAAAAATAAAGAGACATTCTGTGGTCCCCATATTTAACACGGTCTTATTTATTTTTGTTGAGGAAGTTGTACTTCATGCATGTTCTAAACATGCTGGTTTAGTATATGATGTTTTAGTTTAAAATCAGTTGATTGCATGAAAATGCATGGATTGAAATATTTCAACATAAAGGTAATAAGAGAGTACCGAATCACCTCTTACGCAAGTCTGTAGAAGTACTTTTTCTTCACCGACTGACTTCCAGTCTTATCTTTGTTGATAGGAGAAGAATTGAGCAAGCTAGAATATTAAAAAAAAAGAAAAAAAGTTTATGAAGTAAAAAAAAAGAAGTAAGAGATGAGAAAAAAATTATTACTTGCCAACAAAAAAAATGATTACTTACAAAAGAAAAATGATACACACTCAATCATTTATGCAATCACTAAACAGTTTTTCGAATCTCTTTGAAATATATACTTGTCTAATGAATTAAATACATTCATAAAAATATACATACTTGAATAAATGAATGCATATTTTTTTTATATATTTTGTAACAATGTATATATTTTTACAAAACAAGCAACTTTTTTGTTGTTATTCTCCAGTATTCTTCTTTTTTCTGGGTTTATGTTTCACCCCAAATGAAAGGAATGATTCAAGCATTAGAAAGATTTCAACGATAATAATCTAGCTAGTCATAGATTTTATTTTCTGATTCAAAATTAAAATACATGGATAAATTTGAAGGCAATATGATTTATTATCTAATTAAGGAAAATGCATTATAAAAGTGAAATATGAGTGGAAAAGAATGGTATAAAAAAAACCCCAAAGAAAAGCATTCATTTGGCCAAGCAAGGGTTTAAAGAAATGGGCCAATGAATTGGGTCCCTTAATAAACATAAGAGAAATTGTTAAACAATTATGTGTTGGGATCCTCTGTGTGGGAACCACTGAGGATCCCTGTTGTAGCAAGTAAATAGCTGCCACGTAAGGTGTTTGTATGTGAATTAGAAAAATTAAAAAAAGAAATTGTTCAACTTTTACAGGTAAGAGTTGGAAAAAAAAAATTGCCCCACCTTATGTGGCAGCCTTTGATTGGCTCCCAATGGTATCCTATATGGTTTCAGCGCAGAGGATTCGGTCTCCCACAGGACACTTTACAATCCAAATTGCTGTCCGCACATGTTTTTATTTTTTTTAAAAATTCATATACCTAATCTATTTATTACATATTTTAATTTATAAAAAATGAATTATATACTTTAATGAATTGAAAGATATTATTTATAAAAAATATAAATTTTTTTTAACGAAATATATACCTCAATACAATGAGTAGAAGGGGTTAATGAGGTATATATGACTATATTTCAGACTGTAAAAAAGATTAACTATAACAAAGCTCAAACATGAAATTCAACATACTTTTCAGATCCCTAGTGCTGCATTCGGTGTGTTTTGCAGTCCTATCTACAGTTCAGAAATGATCCCCAAGCCAATTATATAACATACACTCCACGAGTGGAGTGTTACAACAAGTGAAGTGTATAGTGCAGTGTATGGAAAAATAAATATTTTAAATTTCTTTTTCAAAAAAATATATACTAGTTTTATATAATTCACTTTTTATAAATATATATATTTCATTAAAAAATTTATACCTTAAATATATCAAAATGATTGGTGTTTATACCATGGAAAAGGAAAAAATGTTAGATAACCCCATTTCCACACCAAACACAATCTGTACTTATTTTGATTATTTAAAAAATAGTATACCTCATCTAATGAGACATATATGCATTTTTATAAAAGATGAAATAAATATTTCAATAAGTTGTATGGACTCATTTATAGAGTATATAAATTTTTTTTTCGAACGATATATATATATATATATAGAGCACCGATTAGGTGCGACGGCCGCACCGTGCGGCGTCGACCATGGGCCGTCGATCACGGGTCCATCGCATCGGACGGTCGGGTGCGATTCACGTCGACCGTTGGATGCGATGGACCCGCGATCGGACGGCTGCCGCACGGTGCGGCCGCCGCACCTCATCGCGGTCGTGTATATATATATATATATATATATATATATATATATATATATATATATATATATATATATATATATATGGTCGTGATTACGTGCGGTGTGCGGTCGGTGTGGTTTACGACGTGGGCCGTTCGATCGCGGGTCCATCGCATCCAACGGTCGACGTGAATCGCACCCGACCGTCCGATGCGATGGACCCGTGATCGACGGCCCGTGATCGCGCACCGCACCGACCGCACACCGCACGTAATCGGATCCCATATATATATATATATATATCATTACAATGAGTGCAGGTGGTTAATGATGTATATGAGATTGTGAATGGGGTTATAAAATAGGCTGCATGTAACAACGCTATATGAAAAACAATATATCCAGCCCTGTTTGCACTAGGTCTGTCAATGGGTCAGGTCTAGGTTAACCCGACCCGGACCCGTTGACCCAGATCCGACCCATTTAATTGTCGGGTCCTTCGGGTCAAGTCCATATTGGGTCTCGGGTTGGGTTGGGTCGACGCATTAACAAGCCCATGCCAGACAAAGAGAGGGTGATGAACTTTTTAAGGGCTTACATTGACTTCATTTTATTTTTATTTTTAAAGAGTTTAGTGAATTATAAATAGTTCTTCATTGTTTTGATTTTTTAATGTTTTATGAGGGAACATTTGGAATGCGGTTTGGATTATTATGCTTTTACATGAAGTCAAAAGGTTGTAAAAATATTTCAAATGTTTAAAATTTTAAATGATTATTTAATATTTAGTTATAAATATTTGATTGAATCACGAGTGTTAGGTTGGATAAAAAAAAAATCACATAATATTTGAGTTGGGTCAATCGGGTCCATAGGATCAGGTCGAGGTAGACCTAGATCCGACCCGTTTTGATTGTCGAGTCCTTCATGTAGGGTATTTACGCCTTTTATGGGGTTGGGTTTGGGTCGGATCTAGGTTGACCCACAACCCGTTGATAGGCCTAGTTTGCACCCTATCTCCAACCCTAACTATTTTAATTTTTTTAAAAATATATACTTGTCTGATGAGAATACATACATATGACTTATGAAAAGTAAAGAATATGCCTAAATAAATTAGGAGACCGGATCCGGTCAGTACCGAACTCGGTCAGTACCGAACTGCACCACGTTCAAATCGAACTGCATCACCTATAAATTGAATTGCACATCCAATTATTAGGTACATATTTCACTCTCTTATTGGATACTGATGATATTTATGAATTCATATTTTCTCTAATAGCTGATTGAATCCAATAAGAGAGTAAAAATATACTCAACAATGGGTTGTGTAATTCGATTTATAAATGATGCAGTTCGATTTACACGTGGTGCAGTTCGGTACTGACCAAACTGCAAGTTCGGTACTAACTGAATCCGGTCCCATAAATTAGTACACATATTTTTTGTAAAAATAGATTTTTTTTTATTATCTGAACATACACTATACTAGTAGAATATAAACTGTACTAGGACATGTATTTTCAACTAGTAGATTGTATAGTCCACAAGTCTCTAGAGATAACAGACTGAATATATCAACACTAATATATTGCATTGAAGTTTGGCTTTAAATTTCATTTATCCCATCTGTCTACCTATGAAAAAAAGGAAAATGTTAGATTCAAATAATTCATTCGAACACTTTTGCATTTTAACATGTTTTGAATTTTTTTCAAAGAAATATATTCGTGCATTAAAATTCATGCTTTTATAAAAATTTGAATGAATATTTTTTTTAATCTAGTAAATATAAATACTAGATTATGATATATATATATATATATATATATATATATATATATATATATATATATATATATATATGGCCGATTACATGCGGCGAACGGCGGGTGCGGCAGCGATCACGGACCGTCGATCACGGGTCCATCGCATCCGACTGTCGGATGCGATTCACATCGACCGTCGGATGCGATGGACCCGTGATCGGACGGACGGCCCGTGTCGCGGCCGCACCCGCCGTACGCCACACCTAATCGTTTATATATATATATATATATATATATATATATATATATATATATATATATATATATATATATATATATTTCCGATAATATGCGGTCGTGCGGTCGCGATCGCGGGTCGTCCGATCGCGGGTCCATCGCATCCAACGGTCGACGTGAATCTCACCCGACCATCCGATGCGATAGACCCGTGATCGACGGCCCGTGATCGCAACCGCACCGACCGCACGACCGTATAATATCACGACTCTCTCTCTCTCTCTCTCTCTATATATATATATATATATATATAGTCGAGTGATTCAGTGCGGGAATGCGGTCGTGCGGGAAACGACGTCGATCGTTCGATCGCGGGTCCATCGCATCCAACGGTCGAGATGAATCGCCCCCGACCGTCCGATGCGATGGACCCGTGATCGACGGCCCGTGATCGCTTCCCGCACGACCGCATTCCCGCACCGAATCACTTCCCTATATATATATATATATATATATATATATAGGGAACCGATTACGTGCGGTGTGCGGTCGGTGCGGTGCGCGATCACGGGCCGTCGATCACGGGTCCATCGCATCGGACGGTCGGGTGCGATTCACGTCGACCGTTGGATGTGATGGTCCCGCGATCGGACGGCCCACGTCGCGCACCGCACCGACCGCACACCGCACCTAATCGTCGGCATATATATATATATATATATATATATATATATATATATATATATATATATATATATATATATAGGGATGCGATTAGGTGCGGCGTCGACCACGGACCGCCGATCACGGGTCCATTGCATCGGACGGTCAGGTGCGATTCACGTCGACCGTTGGATGCGATGGACCCGCGATCGACGGCGACGTAATCGCGACCGCATATATATATATATATATATATATATATATATATATATATATATATATATATATATATATATATATATATATGCCGACGATTAGGTGCGGTGTGCGGTCGGTGCGGTGCGCGACGTGGGCCGTCCGATCGCGGGTCCATCACATCCAACGGTCGACGTGAATCGCACCCGACCGTCCGATGCGATGGACCCGTGATCGACGGCCCGTGATCGCGCACCGCACCGACCGCACACCGCACGTAATCGGTTCCCTATATATATATATATATATATATATATATATATATATATATATATATATATACGCGAGCGATTCAGTGCGGGAATGCGGGAAACGACGTTGATCGTTCGATCGCGGGTCCATCGCATCCAACGGTCGAGATGAATCGCACCCGACCGTCCGATGCGATGGACCCGTGATCGCTTCCCGCACGACCGCATTCCCGCACTGAATCGGCTCCCTATATATATATATATTTAGGTGCGGCGTGCGGCGGTGACGTGGGCCGTTCGATCGCGGATCCATCGCATCCAACGGTCGACGTGAATCGCACCTGACCGTCCGATGCGATGGACCCGTGATCGACGGCCCACGATTGACGCCGCACCTGCCGTTCACCGCAGATAATCGGCCTCCTATATATATATATATATATATATATATATATATATATATATATATATATATATATATATATATATAGTCGACTGATAGCGTGCGGTCGGTGCGGTCGTGCGGATTCGACGTGCGTCGTCCGATCGCGGGTCTATCGCATCCAACGGTCGACGTGAATCGCATCCGACCGTCCGATGCGATGGACCCGCGATCGGACGACGCATGTCGAATCCAGACCGACCGCACGTAATCACGAGTATATATATATATATATATATATATATATATATATATATATATATATATATATACGCGAGTGATAATATGCGGGTCGTGCGGATTCGACGTGAGTCGTCCGATCGCGGGTCCATCGCATTCAACGGTCGAGATGAATCGCCCCCGACCGTCTGATGCGATGGACCCGCGATGGACCCGTGATCGACGGCTTGTGGTCGACGCCGCACGACCGCACGACCCGCACCGTATCATTTCCCTATATATATATATATATATATATATATATATATATAGGTCGATGATAATATGCGGCGTGAGGGAATGTGCGGGAACGACGTCGTTCGTCCGATCGCGGGCCTATCGCATCCAACGGTCGATGTGAATCGCACCCGACCGTCCGATGCGATGGACCCGTGATCGACGGTCCGTGGTCGTTCGCGCACGTTCCTGCATCGCGCACCGTATCATTCGTCTATATATATATATATATTCGGACGGTCGGGTGCGATTCACATCGACCGTTGGATGAGATGGACCCGCGATCGGACGAACGACGTCGTTCCCGAACGTTCCCTCACGCCGCATATTATCATCGACATATATATATATATATATATATATATATATATATATATAGAGAGAGAGAGAGAGAGAGAGAGAGAGAGAGAGAGAGGGCCGATTACCTGCGGCGAACGGCAGGTGCGGCGTCGATCGTGGGCTGTCGATCACGGGTCCATCGCATCGGACGGTCGGGTGCGATTCACGTCGACCGTTGGATGTGATGAACCCGCGATCGAACGGCCCACGTCGCCGCCGCACCTGCCGTTCGCCGCATGTAATCGCCCATATATATATATATATATATATATATATATATAATTGATGGGGTGCGGCCGTCCGGCCGTGCACCCCATCATGCGGCAGCAACTCACAGCCGTCCGATCACTGATCTCATGATCGGATGGCTGTGATGTTTTTTTTTTAATTTTGAAACCGGTTGATCCGTTTTGTATCGTCCATGACCCCCCCAAACCTCCTTTCTCTCTCCTCCCATTCTTCTCTACGGACTCTTTTTTTTCTCTCCCCCAACATCACAGTCACTCATCCTCCATTTCAAAATTATTTTATCTATCCCAAAAATCAAACAGTTCATTTGCTTCCCTAAATTAGATCGAATCACTCAATCAGGTATGTTTTGTATTTTTTTTTCAAATTAAGGTTCTTCATAATACAAACAAGGGTTTTTCATACTATAAATTAAGATTCTTCATGTTTCAAATTAGGGTTCTTCATAATACAAATTAGGGTTCTTTATGTTACAAATTAGGGTTCTTTATATCACAAATTAGGGTCCTTCATGTTTCAAATTAGGATTCTTCGTAATACAAACTAGGGTTCTTTATGTTAGAAATCATTTTTTTTAATATCAGATCCATGTTTCATGAAAAATCTTAATCTATTTTTTAGAAGTTACTGTAAGCCAAACCAACTCTTCTTCTCTCTTCTCTGGGATTTTTCTAAATCCCCCTCCCCCCAATCTAGCATCTCTTCTTCTTTCATTTTTTTTTAAATTTAGGTTTGTATTTTAAATGTATTGGTATGTATTTTAAATTTAGGCTGATTATACATATTAATTTATAGATGGAAGATTCTAACATGGATTGAAATGTACAAGAAATACTGAGAAGACAAGACCACCCAAATGTTTGTTGGATTGCCTGAATTGGAGGGCAAGTGATCATATAGTGGGTTTCAATTTTAATTGGTCTATAAATTAGGGTTCTTCATATTTCAAATTAGGGTTCTTCATAATACAAATTAGGGTTCTTTATGTTACAAATCATTTTTTAATGTCAAATGCATGTTTCATTAAAAATCTTAATCTTTTTTTTTTTGAAAATCTAGTGTTACCCAAACCAACTCTTCTTCTCTCTTATTTGTTTTTCTTTTCCGTCCCCCCACCAAATCCAGCTTCTCTTCTTCTTACAATTTCAATTTTTTCAAATCACTTCCCACCCCAAATATTCTCTCTCCTCTCATGCTCTCAATCACTTGTTCTCTGTTTTCTCTTTTGGTTGTCCACACCCCCAACCAATCTAACTTAATGTATTTTTTCTTATTGCTTAATTCATTATAAATGTTTGTTGTATTGGATGTTGTTATGTTTGTTTTTATAATGCAGATAAAATGTTCAATGTTGAAGTAATTGAGGGTGAAAATTTAGAAACAATAAATGGGGATGATGATGGAATTTGGATTCCGGATGTTGATGATCAATTTATACCAATTATTGGGATGTGTTTTGACTCTCTTGAAGAAACAGAAAAATGTTAATGTACATTGTTTTGATCATTTTAGGATCTCAAGTCAAGATAATTATGTACCATATAATCAAATCCAAGCTTCAACTATTGATTGATTTGCGGTAAATATGCACGTGCATTTGTTGTTTTTTCCTTTTATCTCATTCTTATAGTCTATCAAATCCATATGTTTATGTTTATATTGAATAGATTGTGGTGTTATGGTGCTCTCAGATGGTTGATGGTGTTAAGGTGCAGCTATTCAATAGGTTCTGGAGTTCACTTCATATAAATTGTGGTGGTTCTGTTTAAGTTGATTGTTATGGAGTTCAGTTATGGTGGTTCTGTTTAGGTTGACTATGTAAATTGTTTGTTTTGTTATGTATTAGCTATGGAATTCACTTCATGTTATGTAAATTGTTTGTTTTGTTATGTATTTGCTATGGAATTCACTCCATGTTATGTAAATTGTTTGTTTTGTTATGTATTTGCTATGGAGTTCATTTCATGTTTTCTTGAGGTTATTAAACGTGTATATATTAGTGGCAGATTGCAGATGATTCTGGTTTGGGTTATGGGGAAGGCCTTGCTTCATAGTTTTGGTAACCAAAAAAAAAAATCTACATGAGAACAGCTCAATTTTTTATTTTTTTTTGTCTTGTAACACTTATATGTCAGGTTTATAAGGGTTTATGTCCATAGTAGACATGGATATAATACAAAGAATATTTGATACAGCTCAATTAAATGTCCTTGTTGCATAGCTCTTTGGAGAGAGATTATATTCATATTATTTGCATTTAAGTTTTTGTATGATTTACTGTGTACTTGATGCATGCTTTTAGATTGTTGCATATATCTTATTACACACCTATTTAAAACCACCATTGGTCACACATGAGAAGCTTTGCATTCTCAGTTTCTTAATTTACACATCACTTGGATATATAATATAAAGGGTTTTTTGCATATATACCCCTGTTGGAATCCGATTTTGCAGAATTACCCTTGCTGCATTCCAGATTGCATAAATACCCCTGCTGCATTCATAAGCAGTGCATCCGTGCCCCTCCGTCAATCGCCGTAAGTAACCCATAGAATATCATGGTTATACTGTTAACCAAACCAACCAAAATTATTCATTTACCCTTAAATCTACCCGACCCGATTACACCTTTTGCCCTAAAAACCCTTCCCTGTGAACCCTAACCCTAAAAAACAAAAAAAAAAACAAAATCTAAGCCCTAAATCCTCTCCCCTGTCAAACCCTAAACCTATTCGAGGATAAAAATCAGCCCTAATTGACATCAAAACGATCCCAAATCGATGAGGAGGAGTGGTCGTAGAAGATTGGTGCGTTCGGTGGAGGGGGCTTTAGTCACCTGGACTGCTACTGCTGTAGATCTCGTGGGGGAGACGATAAGTGCATCAAATCGAAACCCCCAACATTCATCTTCTTCATTTGGGGTATGTTTCACGTTGAACTTAGTTTTTCAGACATGTTGTGGAATAAATAATGTTCATTTATGCACTATGTTATGTGGAAAGAGCTTTAGTCCCCAAGCTTGGTGTTTTGTTTCATTTGGTGTTGATATTCATATGATAAGATTTTTAGTTTGAGTTTATATGAAAAATATGTAGTCAATCTGTTGTTTAATATGGTGCTTGTTATGTCTTGTTGAAAATATTGCACAATCTGTGTTGTTCAAAATACCTATGGGCTTTGATTATTGTAGTTCAAAATACCTGTTGTTTAATATGGGCTTTGATTATTGTAGTTCAAAATACCTGGACTGTTGCAATGTTGCTGAATGTCCATATTGAATATGTTTATTCTATCATATTAATTTGTTGTGCAATATGTTGAATGTGTAGAATTAGTACAATGTTGCAATGATTGTCTCATTTTTATGTGATTGCAGTCTACCCAAGATGACACATTTGTCAATTTAGTGTTTAGATATGGTGATTTTTGGAAAACAATTAAAGGGACTAATAGAAGAGCATATAGACTGGGTAGACAGAAAACCATCAGATTAGACAATGATTATTGTAACATGGATGAAATATTTGAGGAAGTGGGTAAACTTGTCAAATGGGGTGAGAATGATGCATTGAATATGCAATTTAGAATTCCTGGGAGTGAGAGATATGGCACCCTAGCTAATGAATATGATATGTTGAATATGTTCCAAATGCACCAAAGAAATCATTTATAATCATGAGAATAATTGTTTATAATAACACAACCCAAAATATTTTTTTCATAGTTCAACAGCAAGAAGGCCTCCTGGAAGACCTAGGAGAAAAGATGGGAGAGGCAGAGGAACTGGAAGAGCCATACAAGAATCTGATGTTAGAGGAGTTGCTGGCAGAGGAGCTGTTGGCGGAGGAGCTATTGGCAGAGGAGCTATTGGTAGAGGAGCTGCTAGCAGAGGAGCTGTTGGCTAGGGAGCTGCTAGCAGAGGAGCTGTTGGTTGGGGAGTTGCTGGCAGAGGAGCTACTGACAGAGGAGCTGCTGATAGAGGAGCTGTTGGAGCAGAAGCTACTGGCAAAGGAGCTGCTGATAGAGGAGCTGTTGGAGCAGAAACCACTGGCAGAGGAGCTACTCGTAGAACTGGAATGTTTTCATACCATGATGGTAGTATATTTTGATTATTGTCTCATTATTTATCCAAATAATATGTTTATGGGTAAGTTCCTTTATGATAACATATTTTTGTATCAGGTGGCACAACACCAGTACAAGATAGGACAAGAGGGAGAGCTTTCATGGGTCTGAGAGGGAGATCTAATACAACTCAAAGAGGAAAGACCCCATGACAGTTTTGATGTATGAGTTTTACATGATACCTTAGGTGTCTCTTTTTCAGTGTGTTTATTATGTTTTGTCAAACTTGGTTGTTATGTATTACCATACTGTTTAGTTTATGATATGTTACCAGATTTGGTTATTTTCAATGGGTTTTCAGTGTATCTAAGAAAGTTGTGTTTGAAATAGATGGATGGTTATATTTTCTCACTACATTTAGTGGGTCTCTATGTTGTTCCATCCTCTCTACATTTAGTGAATAACACAACTTCACAATACAAAAGTTACAAACAGCACAACTCAGCACAACTTCATAGTAAAAAAACTACACAACATCATAACTACATTCATACAATACTTAAACATCACAAGTCAAGTTCATTCATAATGCAAAATACAATTAATCAGAAAAATGAAAACCACAAAGCGCAGGTAAATAATAAGCTCCCCACGGATTGCATTTATCTTTGACTGTGGTTGCATCTTCTTCTCCTCCTTTAAGAACCTCTCTTCCATTTTTTTGTTCTCCTCCTCCTCCTCCTTTGAGAACCTCTCTTCCATTGCCTTTATCTTCTTCTGAATTATGTTGATTTTTTCCTTCATTGACTGGATCTTGTAAATCATTGTCTACTCTAATATGGCAGGCTCATCCATAATTGTCAAATCACTTTGACAATCTTCAACCCATTCAAAAAATTGACAAGCTTGTGGTTTCTGTAAATATCAAAATTTAAACTAAATTAGAGCTCTCAAAATATTCACCATTTTCAAACATCCAAAAAATAACATTTGAGAAAAATGAATAATCACTAACCCCCCAATGAGGACATTTGTAAAATTGTTTTCCCTTGCTTTTTTCTTTGCTTGATGTCCACATTCTACATGGTAAACTACAGTGACACTTTGGGTTTGGGCTGACATTACTCATTGAACTACTCATTTGTGAAGGGATTTGGGTAAGATAGAACAAGTAAAAGAAATGAAAAGGTTGGCCAAAACTAATAGATAAACTTTTGCTGCAACAAAATGAAGGAACATGGGTCGGGTGGATCCCCTTCTCTGCTGTGTTGTGAAGAAAAAAATGAAGAAAAAAAAAATGGTGCAAGGAAGAAGATGAAGGAAGAGATCGGGCATATAAAACATCTGTGAGGGGTAAAAAGGGTTTTTTGCATCACTTAACGGTGGCTAACGGGAGTTTTTTAACCTCACCTCACGCCCACTAACCACAGGAGCACGGATGCACTGCTTATGAATGCAGCAGGGGTATTTATGCAATCTAGAATGCAGCAGAGGTAATTCTGCAAAATCGAATTCTAACAGGGGTATATATGCAAAAAACCCTAATATAAAAATTCATAATAAAGCACAATCCAAATCACACACATAATACAATACACAAATCCAACAAACATCATCTAAAACTTGGCTGCACCATAGATGTAAGAATATATATTTACACTTTACAAGCATATAGATAAAAAAATGTTAAACTTTTGCTCAATAAAGATATATAATTGTGATATTGAGTTTTATGTTGCACCGAAGTATATAATGGTTTAATTAAATTGAGCTTCATGGTGATAGCCCCGGTCGCTCGTGCACATTGCCATGTACAAACTGTGCGATGGAGAAGACTGTGCGGACTCTGACATTCCAGCCAGTGATGCAGCCATCCTTGACGGCGTCGACGGCCTCTCCCTCTCTTTGTTCCCCAGAAACTGCTCATCCTTGAATTCCTGTATTTGAACTTCTTTAAACTATAGTTGGAAGTGTTAATCAATCAATTTTGTGAAGTAGAAATCAATCATTATTGTGAAGTATCAATATCTAGGCTATGCATTGACAAATAGAGTAAGGTCATTGATAACAAGATAGCCCAATTAAAATTGAAACCCACTGTATGATCACTTACCCTCCAATTCAGGCAATCCAACAAACATTTGGGTTTGAGTGGTCTTGTCTTCTCAGTATTTCTTGTATATTTCAATCAATGTTAGAATCTTCTAACTATAAATTAATATCTATAATCAACCTAAATTTAAAATACATACCAATAAATTTAAAATACAAACCTAAATTTAAAAAAAATTGAAAGAAGAATAGGTGCTGGATTGGGGGGAGGGGGATTTAAAAAAATCCCAGGGAAGAGAGAAGAAGAGTTGGTTTGGCTAACAATAACTTCTAAAAAATAGATTAAGATTTTCATGAAACATGGATATGATATTAAAAAAATGATTTTTAACATAAAGAACCCTAATTTGTGATATAAAGAACCCTAATTTGTCTTACGAAGAATCCTAATTTGAAGCATGAAGAACCCTAATTTGTAACATAAAGAACCCTAATTTGTAGTATGAAGAACCCTAATTTGAAACATGAAGAATCCTAATTTATAGTATGAAAAACCCTCATTTGTATTATGAAGAACCCTAATTTGAAAAAAAAATAATACAAAACATACCTGATGAAGTGATTTGATCTCATTTAGGAAAGCAAAGGAACTGTTTGATTTTTGGGATAGATAAAACAATTTTGAAATGAAGGAATGAGTGGCTCTGATGTTGGGGGAGAAGATATGGGGGAGAAGATATAAAAAGAGTCGTAGAGAAGAATGGGAGGAGAGAAAAAGGAGGTTTGGGTGGGGGGGGGGGGGGTCACGGACGAGACAACCCGGATCATTTGGTTTCAAATTTTTTTTTTAAAAAAAACCATCACAGCCATCCGATCATGAGATCAATGATCGAACGGCTGTGAGCTGCCGCATGATGAGTTGTACGGCCGGACGGCCACACTCCCATCATTTGCCTATATATATAAACTTGCATGAATGACTGGAACATGGTGGGTGCTTTCTTCAGGGGTGCCTGAGATGATCCAATCCCAAAATTTTTATATAGACCATCTACAATATTAATCTATTTTTATTGAATTCTACGTAAAGATCAAAATCTGAATTAAAAAAAAAACAACAACTATTTGAACCATTTGATAATTGATTACAAATTAGACTAGGCTTGAAAAGAAATGGGCCTTTGCTTTTGTTGAAATTGAAGAAGCCCAAAGTGCTTCCAAATAAACTTTTTAATTAATTAAGCGTGCCTTTTCGATTCCTAAAAAAACAAAAGCTTACCCGCTGGGAGTTGTTAGAATCAATTGAAGAGAATGAACCAAAAATATTATTAGGGTTTGTATCAATATTTATAGAACAAAAGGGGAAACGGAAAAAGACTAATATACCATTAACCCTAACATATATACATTTAACACCCCCCCTCAAACTCATGGTGGATCATACACCGAGAGTTTGCTCAACAAGAAGCCATGCCGCTGAAGGGTATGTGACTTTGTGAAAAAGTCAGATAACTGAAGAGAAGAAGAGATATATGGGAGTGATATAGTGCCCGCAAGAAAGTGATGACGGACGAAGTGACAATCGATCTCGATGTGCTTCGTACGTTCATGAAAGACTGGATTGCTAGCAATCTGAATGGCGCTCTTGTTATCACAATATAGAGGAGTAGACGCAGAGAGGATGATGCCCATGTCAGAGAGGAGGCGTCGAAGCCAAACGACCTCAGCAGTAGCAGATGCCATAGCACGATATTCGGCCTCAGCACTCGAACGAGAAACAATGTCTTGTTTCTTGGCCTTCCAAGATATAAGAGAGTCACCAAGAAACACACATATACCAGTCGTAGATTTTCGATCTGTGACATCTCCTGCCCAATCAGCATCAGTATAAGCACGAAGTTCAAGAGCAGAAGAAGACGGTAACAGTAGGGCACGAGATATAGTGCCACGTAGATAGCGTATAATCCGAAGAACTGCCGCATAATGAACAGTACGAGGGGCAGCGACGAACTGGCTGACAATATGCACAGCATATGCAATGTCAGGACGAGTGACAGTGAGATAGACAAGGCTTCCAACAAGCTGTCTATAACGAGTAACATCAGAAAGTGGTTCTCCATCGTCAGGCCGGAGCTTAGCATGAAGCTCAATAGGAGTTGGAGAAATGCGATCATCAGTCAGACAGGCACGGTCGATCAAGTCAGCAGTATACTTACGTTGGGAGAGAAGATAACCACGCGGAGCAGAAGCAACTTCCAAGCCTAGAAAATACCGAAGTTTGCCAAGATCTTTCATCTCAAATTGACGCTGAAGATGTTGCTTGACCGACTGTATATGAGAAGAATCATCACCGGTGATGATCATGTCATCAACATAAAGCAGCAGAAGAGTACGATGAGGACCAGAGGTGTGAACAAATAAAGCTGGATCAGAAGAACTCGGAACAAATCCAGCAGCACATATAGCATCAGTGAATCGAGCGAACCAAGCGCGAGGAGCTTGCTTGAGACCATAGAGAGCGCGGTGAAGATGGCATACATGACCAGATGGATGAGGAAGACCCGGAGGAGGAGTCATGTAAACCTCCTCTGATAAATCACCATGAAGGAAAGCATTCTTGACATCAAGCTGAAAAATGGGCCATTGACGAACAGAAGCAACAGAAATCAAAGTACGAACTGTCGTCATCTTCGCTACAGGAGCAAATGTCTCATCATAATCAATACCATGCTGCTGAGTGAAACCACGGGCAACCAACCGAGCCTTGTGACGCTCAATCGAACCATCAGAATTGGTCTTGATCTTATAGACCCACTTACAGCTGATAGGCGTCGTCCCTGGAGGAAGTGGGACAATGTCCCACGTATGAGTGCGTTGTAATGCACTAAGCTCCTCTGCCATAGCACCTTCCCATTCTGGAATGCCGACAGCCTCACGATATGATTGGGGCTCCCAATGAGTGGAAACAGCTGAAAGAAAACACTGAAAACTAGGAGAAAAAGAATCAGAGGCAACCAAGCTAAGTCGTTGAGGAGGTCGACGAGCGCGAGGTGGATTGCGACGAGGAGCAATTGGTGCGGGAGCAGAATCGTCTTCCGGTGAAGCAGCATCAGGAATAAGTGTAGGAGTAGACGGGATCGTCCCACGTGAATCATCATGAATAGAGGTGGACAAAGACGGCAAGGGTGAAGGTGGGACTGACGATGAAGAGTGGTCAGGTACAGACGGAATAGATGACTCAGGAGCAGAAGATGAAGATGAGAAATCAGGAATAGAAAAATCCAAAAATGTGACTTCCTCAACCGTGGATGGGGGAAGAGGAACAGGAGGCGAACGAAGAGCATAGTATGGATGATTCTCAAAGAATGTGACATGACAAGATGTCCTAAGACGACGAGCAACAGGATCATAGCATCGATATCCTTTGATTTCAGTACTGTACCCAAGAAAAACACACATAGCGGAACGAGGAGACAACTTCGTACGCTCAATAGGAGGAAGGAGGACAAAACACGTGCATCCAAAAACACGAAGACGAGAATAATCGGGAGGACTGTGATAAAGACGCTGAAAGGGGGAGATGCCAGCAGTGATAGACGAAGGAGTGCGATTGATGAGATACACACTTGTAAGAACTGCCTCACCCCAAAACTGAACAGGAACAGATGCAAAAAGGAGTAAGGACCTAGTCGTTTCGAGGATATGACGATGTTTACGCTCAGCAACCCCGTTCTGCTGATGAGCATAAGGAGTGGAAAGCTGTGGTAGAGTGCCTTGTGAGGATAAGAAATCACGAAAAGCACGAGAACAATATTCTCCTCCACAATCAGAGCGAAATACCTTGATGCGTTTGGAAAACTGAGTTTCAACCATTGTAGCAAAAGATTTATAGATGGGTAACAACTCAGAACGGCTATTCATTAAATATATCCAGGTATAGCGAGAAAAGTCATCAATAAAAATAACATAATAACGATTGCCACCTTTAGAAGGAATAGGGGAGGGACCCCAAACATCAGAGTGGACTAAATCAAAAGGAGAGGCAGAGATGTTATTACTAGTAGGAAATGGAAGAGCCAAGTGTTTTGCCAACTTGCAGCCCACACATGGTTGAAGCTCAGTTTTTGAAAAGGAACCTAAAACACCAGTATTTATTAAATAACGAAGTCGTGGAGGAGAGAGATGACCAAGACGGCGGTGCCAGATATCAAAGGAGGAAGGAGAAGAGGAAATCATGCGAGCAGAAGCTGCAGAAGGCGAGGGAATATGGAGATGATCCATGTAGTAGAGCCCACCGCGTCTAGAGCCTGTCCCAATCTGCTTCCCCGTACGACGATCCTGTACAAAACAAGTAGAAGAATCAAAGGTAATGAGACAATCATGATCAGCAATTTTACCAACCGAAAGCAAATTTAATGAGAGGCCTGGAACATGAAAAACTTCAGGAAGTTGAAAACGATGAGAAGGATCAACCAAAGAACCAGAACTCGACACAGAAAGAGGAGTTCCATCCGCTGTACGAATAACAGGAGTGGGAAACAAGCGAGTAGGACGACTAATAAAAGATGCCTGAGAAGTCATATGATGGGAAGCCCCAGAATCAAGAATCCATGAGGAAGTAAGGGTACCTGTCGCCGCAGTAGAAGCAGAGAAGGGAGTAGATGAATCACTACCAGTCACTGAGCGAAGCATATCTGCTAGCTGTTGTTGTTGGAGATGGAGCTGCGCAAGACTCTCAGTGATCTGAGAGGGAGAATAAGCCGGTGGATCAGTAGAAAAATCAGAAGCAACAGCAGCTGCAGGTCGAGGCTGATAGCGACGTGGAGGAACTGTAGATGATGCCGGGCGAGGGGCTGGTGCCCGAGGTGCTGGTGCACGGGATGATGCATGATCTAGTGGACGAGGCGCTGGAGAAAGTACTCCAGGAGCTGAAGTGCGAGGTACATAAACAAGAGGAGCACCATCACGAGCACGCTTGCGACATTCAGATTGCACGTGCCCAAGTTTATTGCAATAGTAGCAAGTGACCCGAGTTGAACGATTGTCTTGACGATGTGCAACATTGACAGAACTGTGATTAGCGATAGGCGGAGTGACAACAGTGCGAAGACGCGTCTCCTCAGCAACCAACTCAAAAAGAACCGTATCGAGAGACGGTTTGGGAGAGCGATGAAGAATCTGTGCACGAATAGCCTCGAACTCAGGACGAAGACGCATCAAGAATTGGTATAATCGCTGACGATTACGGTACTCACGATAGCGTGTCAGAAAAATACCCTCCATCTGAGGATCCATAGGCGCGAGTTGATCCCAGTAATCAGACAAAAGAGAATAAAAATCACGAATAGAAAGCTCCCCTTGATAAGAAGTAGAAATGGCCTGATGCAGATAGAATTCCTGAGCACCATCAGTCTGCGTGTAGAAATTCTTAAGAAAGTCCCAATATTCCTTGGCTGTAATGAATGGCTTCAAATGTTTACGAATATTTGGAACAACCGAGGAAGCAATATAGGCTTTCACCCGAGAATCGGCTTCCTTCCATGTCAACAATGCCTTAGTATATGCCTCAGCTGTGGCCTTGATGGTGGTCTCATCAGAACCCGGTGGAGACGGTTCAAGTACAGGAGCCGGAGTGGTGCCAGTAACATGACCCAATAGATGACGAAAATCAAGTTGAAGTTCAAGGCTGATAGACCAGGTGTCATAATTTTCACCATTAAACTTGACATCGATGATTTGAGTGTTATCCGTAGCCATAATGATCAAATAACGAGAATAACAAAAAAATATATGTCTCGGATGAAGAAAATAAGGTCACAGATACGTGCAGAACGAAAAACTGAACGAAATGAGTACCAATATGACTATATTTGGAGTCCGAATGAGCCCGTAGCGGCCGGATAAAAAAAATACCGAAAGAGTGAGTTGACCCGGCGAGTTGACCTGGGCGAGTGGACGGGTGAGTTGACCCGGACGAGATGACTGGCGAGTTGGTGCGGGCGAGTTGACCCGGCGAGTTGGTGCGGACGAGTTGACCCGGCGAGTTGACCCGGCGAGTCGAGTTGGTGCGGACGAGTTGACCCGGCGAGTCGACTCGGTGAGATGACTCGGCAGTCCGCGATAGACACGTAAAATCCCGGATTTTTCGGGATTGTGCGCGGAATCTTCGCGCGGCGTGATCGCTCGACCGAAACGAGCGCTCGGAATTGCGCGGAGGCGCTCGGGCACGTGAGCGCGGACGGGCTCGACCGAGACGAGCGCGCAGGGGCGCGGATCTGAGCGACGAGCGCCGTGGGCAGCAGCAGCGGTGTGTGCTGCGTGTCGGCAGGGGGCAGCAGTAGCGGCAGCAGCGGCGGGGCTTGCGGCGGCGCGGGCAGCAGCGGCGCGGGCAGCAGCGGCGGGGCAGCAGCGGCGTGGGCTGCGTGTCGGCAGGGGGCAGCAGCGGCAGCAGCGGCGGCAGCGGCAGCGGGGGGACGGCGCGCAGGGAACAGAGGCTACACGGGGCAGCGACGGGGGCAGCGGGGTTGCGCGGGGCAGCGGGGCTGCGCGTGGCAGCGGGGTTGCGCGGGGGTGACACGGAAGGCGGAGCGAAAAAGAATTTCAAAGAAAAAAATTGGATTCAAGCTCTGATACCATGTTAGAATCAATTGAAGAGAATGAACCAAAAATATTATTAGGGTTTGTATCAATATTTATAGTACAAAAGGGGAAACGGAAAAAGACTAATATACCATTAACCCTAACATATATACATTTAACAGGAGTGATGGAGGCAACATCCCAAAACAACTTATTTTCGCTACTAAAAAAAAAAAAAAAATACAGTGAGCTATGTGGTTAGATCATTGAGAGTAAAAAGAGTGGTGTCCTAAAAAAAAAAAAGACATTGTGAGAATAAACCCCCAAATAACTTCGGATAGAAATTTTGTTGTATTTGGGAAGCCCGGATAACCCCAGATAAAGTATGTCAGAATAAACTGGTATAAAGTGGTATATGGATTCCAATAAACCCCTAGAATAAAAGTTATCCTAGGTTATTCCACTCAAAGAATATATGGGTCCACTGTTAAATCAACTGTCATCACCTCTTATAAATCATCTGTCAAATCAACTATCATTATATTTTTACCTTTTATAAATCCTTATCCATACTTTATTCACATTTTACTCAAACAATGAAACATTTATTCTTATGTTTACCAAGGAGAATAATTCAAGACACAATTAAACACAAAATCACTTTATCCTTATTTATACTCACTTATGCTCGGATAAATATATACCCAATAATAAATCATATTTCCGTTCCAAACGGGGTAAGAGTTATATTTGTAGTCACATCACACACATTATGTAATCCAAAAAAAAAGGAAGAAAATTATCTGTTTTGTTTCGATTCACGACACTACTGCCGTACACGTGTAATTTATGATCCTTTTTTCTATATAAGGCTAGGGGTGGTAAACGAGCCGAACTTTGACCTGCTCAAAGTTCGGCTCGTTTAGCAACAGGCTCGACTCAGGACCGAGTTTCATTTCGTGTTCTCGTTGGGCTCGTGAAAAGCTCGGTTGAAACTCGGCTCGGCTCGTTTGTTAAACAAGCCAAACCGAAGCTCGAATCAAGGCTTGGCTCGGACTCGTTTAGCTAAAAAAACTTTTTTTAGCATTTGAAAAGTCACATTTCAGAAATCACATCTTATACATGTAAAAATAACATAAGCTCAGTTCGGGCTTGGCTCGTTTCCTCTTTTTTTTTTATTAAGTAAACGAGCTTGTCCACGGTTGGGCTCGGCTCGGCTCGGCTCGGGCTCGACTCATTTACAAACCGAGGCTTAAAAATTGTTCAAACTTGGCTCGTTTATCTAATTGAACGAGAATGAACGAGCTTTAACCGAGTCGAGCTCGAGCTGCTCGGCTCATTTACCAGCCTTATATAAAGCTTTATCAATTTCTCAGTTCCACATAAAAGTGGAGAAATCTTCGTTTTGTGTTCATATAAGAATAAGATGGTGGAAAATTGAGATGGTTTATCATCTAAAAAATATCTAAATCTGTTTTAAATCCATATCCTAAAATAAAAAATGATTTAATATTTAAAAATATGGAGTGCCAATACAGATATCAATGTATTAATTTAAAAAATATCTCAATTTCACATATTGATTAATTAATACTGATCCCAAGATATGCAATCAATTTTCGATTAGCTGATATATATACACAGTTATTGAAAATGTCATCATACAATTATTTTGAAAGTTTAAATACCATATTAATGTGTACTTTACAATGAATATAAAATTATATAGGACTTTAATGTAGCTCCTTAAATCCCCCTGTAGAGACTATCTTCTGTGCACATTAACGGATCACCATATGTCCACAACCCATGATCTGATTACAAAGGTTCGTGTCCCGAATGGCTTGCGACCTGTATGTCCGACCCACCGACCGACTCACATATGATGACCAAATCATATTAAATCAAGTCAGAGTTGGAATTAAATCCCAACAATATATATTTGATTTGGAGGGATCTCCCACCATCCATCATTAAATCCCAATCGAATATATCGAATCTCTCATATCAAAAGGGATCTCCGACCATCCGTCAGATGGGGGAGGTCGACCATTGATTCTAGGACAACCCTACAAAATACTATAAATAGAGGGGTCAATCCTTCAATGACGTAGGTGAACAGTTCTCTTTTACCAAAAACCTTAATTTTGGCTACGGTCTCCACCTCCTTGTGACCTCTCCACCTCCCTTCAGATTTCTGAAAATTTACTCTTGAACACATTTTTGTAGTTCATCTTTCAGTTCCATAACCCATAGCACCTTGTCAGCATTAGTTGTGAACCCTAAATTTGGAAATACAAAATAACAAAGCAAGGAAAATTTACATAAAAGCCACAACAGCTCAACCCATGGTTTGCCAAAAATTCACATGAGCTTTAAAAGGGCAAGGCCATACTAGAGAGCCAAGCTATATATTGCATTGGTCATGCCATAAATTCTGTATCAGATTCACACCCATATTGGAATAACAAATTAGGTTTAGTTGGTCTTAGTTAGTTCTCCATTTATTCTTCTTCCTTACCAAAAGAAGGAAAGAATCATCAACAATTTGCTCTAAAGAAGTTGCCCTTTCGCCACCACATCACATGGTGTGTCTTAGGAGATGTTTCCCTGTAACATATTCCAAAGTTAATTATGGATATTGAACTTTAATATTGTTGTGTGGCACACATAATTCATCAACTGATATAGTTGAAGTCCCTATTTGGATAAAAGAATAGATGTGAAATAAGATGAAATAGGAGGAATAAGCCTAAAAAACTTGTTTGTTTGTAAGAAATAGATTGACATAATTATGCCAAAATATGTAGGGTCGAATAAACTGGTATTGATATTCCAAATTCTGGAATTGTGTTATTGGAATATATCAAACTCGGTGTATTTTACATTCCAAAATGTAGACAACATATTTTTTTTCATTTTGTTTTATAAATCATATACCACAAATAATGTTGACACATTTATAAAAGGTGAAGATACTCTAATGGATTGAATTATATCATTTATAGAATACGTAAAAAAATTTCAGCGAGGTATATACCTCGTTAATTACAATGAGTGAAATGGATTAATGAGATATATGTGATTGGATTTGAGACTGCAAAAATGATTAAGTATAACCGTGCTCTTATATTATGTTATTTCACCCAATATATTCCACCGGTATAAAGGGGCATATGACAAATCATAATTTCATTTTTATATATCGGTATACACATCTTATTCACATTGTATTAACATACATCAACTTTCATACGAAAATAACTAAAAACACACTCAAACAAAAAAAATGACTTATCTGTATTAGAATAATTATCTATGTCACTATCTAAACGGACTGGGGGCAGAGGGTTTAATTAAGTAACATGACTCATTAAATGATGAAATGATGGCGTTTATGAAATTTAGGTTTTCATATGTTATGAAGTCAGGTTGTTATGTTATTTTGTAAGGTCCCTCAATTAAAATGGACTTTATTCAATGTGTTTGTTCTTTGAAATTAATGGGTTTTTTTTTTTTTTTTGGCTTGATAGTTTTCAACTGTTGATTCGGTTTCTATGTGTTTTCAGAGGTTCAATTGTGTGCCTAATTAGGTTTGCCTTGGAAGGGTTGGTCTAGCTTGATATAGTGATTTGAGTTGTTGAGGTTGCTTCTATGGATTTCCTTGTAAGTTATTTGAATGACTTACTTTCTATGTTTCAATGTAACCAAATTTCATTTATTATGTTTGGATGTAACACATTACACACACATATATATGCAGTTATTTATGTGGAAAAAGAATTGGAAAGATGGGCTTTATATTTGTTTGCATTTTGCATGGGAAGGGAAGTTTCATTAATGGTGGTTGGGAAGAGTCATAACAACAGTTTTTCCTTTCTTGGTTTGCTTTTGTGGAATTACAGTTTGTTCAACTTCACAAGCTTTAGTTTGCCTATTTGAGGAGAAGTTCAGAACAAACTCAACAGTTCTTGGTGGATTCATTCATTCACTGATGAGATGTATATTATTCCTCCAATTCTCAACTACTCTCTCTCCTCTCTCTCTCTCTCTCTCTATACATACATATACATGCCATCTTGATTAAATTCATATTTTCACATAAAGAATTGGAATAAAAATATTGAATAAAGATGTGGATGGGGGAATATATTTATTAATTAGCATGGATATATCTTAATAAACTCTGATAATTACGCTTAGGATATATAAATGTAGTCTGTTCATGTTTTAAAAATTGAATAGTTCACTTAACCGAAAAAATTAACGAATTAAGGGTCACTCAATCAACTAGTGGATTAACCAAATTTTATGCATTGTAACATTATCTTGACATAATAAATATATTAATTTTCATTACAAAATAAAAAAGGGATTTTTAGTTTTAAGTCCCCGTAAACTATCGAATTTAGCGATCGATCCCTCACTTCTTCATATTTTGGTTTTAAGCCCTACATTTAAATGATAATTTAGGAATAAATCTCTGGGAGGGACTTATTCCTAAATTATTAAGTTTATTTTTTAGTCCCTGGGAGGGATCTATTCCTAAATTATTATTTAAATGTAGGGACTAAAATCAAAATATGAAGAAGTGAGGGATCGATCGCTAAATTCGATAGTTTAAGGGGACTTAAAACTAAAAATCCCAATAAAAAAATTTACAAAAAAATTGAAACATATTAGAAAATGTTTACATAATTATCTAAGTCATAAAATCTTAAACATCATAAAGTGATTTTATTATATAAAGTCTGAACTTTTAATTAAATTTAATTTTTAATAAGTAATTAATTTATGTGAATAAGGAAACAAACATTTATTCAATTTATAGCTGACTCTCTAAAACCGTCAGTTCAATCAGTGGGTTGATTTGTTTTTATCAGTTTTGTATACCATCAGGTTGTGAGGGTTAATCGGATTAGAATTCGAAACATGTGTAGGCATATAAAAATCCAAATTTGTTCGCTACAACATGTAAATGTTTAACCAGTTCAATTGGTCGGGCCAGGACGAGTTTTAAAACACTGCTTACAAGAGTTGTTATATTTAACATGGATAACAATTTTATTCACAGAAAAATTAATAAAAACCAAACAAAGTATTATATTTGATGCAAGATAACAGTAAAGCAAACCTAATTCTCACATGAAATGAATAAAATTTTTCTAGCTGGGTGAGGGAATGAAATCTTTTACAAAATATATGGAGTGCTCTATTCCCAAATTTTTTAGCCATTGACACATGCAAATAAGAAACTGCTGTGACAAGGACATCCATCTGTATTTTTCCTTTATATTGTCAGTAACTTAAAATGACTAAAACAGACATTTCTTTATAGAGAAACTAATTAAGTCATATAGAAGGGACTAAGTTAGGTATTCATTATTTGCATCATTTTGGTCTCAAGTAGGGTCTTCAACCTTTAACAAACTATTGGAAGATCCAAATTAGGGTTTAATTTGTGCTTGTGGAACAATGAGGTAATCCAAAAGAAGTATATGATTTTTAATGAGTAATTGAGAGTCCTGATTGTTAGATAAACTGCTTTGGACATTAAAACTCTACAAGTAGAGTTTGGTTGTACTTGTATATGCATTGGAAAAATATTTATAAGGAATTAATTAAGTTAGATTGTTTTTTTTCACCAGCCAAGTGGGCCCGATATTTTTTTTTCTCCCTAATTTGAAGGTTTGGGTAGGCTTGAATTTTCATCCTAAGATCCAATTAGTCAATTGAAAACTTGGTAATTTAAAGGTATTTTTTAAAAATTGAAGTATTACAAGTTGGAGATGTGTTAAATGTGAATAAAAATTAAAAAAAAAGTCATCCGTAAATCAATACTGATTGAAGGAAGAGTTTATTATATATGATGCTCCTGATATAATAATAATAATAATAATAATAATAATAATAATAACAACAAAAAAAAACTGTAATCTTTTTGAATTCTCTCTATTTTTGTTCTCAAGTGTTATATATATATATATATATATATATATATATATATATATATATATATATAGTAAACATAATGTTTCACTTGCATGTTTTTAAAAGTGAACCTGTAATATTTGTATTCAAATTGGCAAAAAAAAATATAGATAATATATAAACAAAAATTTATATTATGCTAAGTATACTAATTTAAAATTGAAAAATTTATATTATAATTAACAATAAATTTTAGATTTTAACAGTGAATCGTTTTGGGGTGTCCTGGAATAATTAATATATCAACATTACAATGGTATGCGATGTATAGTCCATTGAAGTTGAAAATATAGTTTTCCACATAAAAAAAATTAGAGTTTTGAACAAAAATGTAATAATTAAAAAAATTAAAATCCCTCCTTTATGATAGTTTCGTTTTAGAAATAAAATCAATGTTGGATTCTTTTGTCAATCAGATGCTAAGAAATGAAAATCATTTCGTAACAAGATTGCAGAAAACTTTTTTCTCAAAATAAAATGAAATATGAATAGTTCATTTTTTTATATTTTAAAATGTATCACACTTTCATTTCTACATTTTTTGTACCCCTAATTTCTCATAACTATTATAGGAAAATGATATGTTTACCCCTATATGCAACATCATTTGCAGTTCACACCGATTTTTTTTTAAATATACCTTCGTCTGTTGAAGTACATTCTATCATAAAAAATAAAATATACACTAAGAAACACTAGTGTAATTTTTTTAAAAAAAGAATAAACTTTTTTTAATTTTCATTCACTGCGATAGCGCACTGTACAGGAGGTTGGAGGACCACTTCTAGGATGCAGATAGTGCTGCAAAATGAAATAAGTGTATCATTTGCTAATTATATATTATTTATTGTGATATTTTTGGACTTAAAAATGATTCTACTCTAATTAAGCGCATGCAAATCCATGGATGAAATTGTGAAAACCATAATACATATAACAATGTTGCATGGATGAATAAGTTGTTACAATGCATGTAACCATGATTTCTATTTTTGAAGGGGCCTAGTAAACCAAAGCATTTAAAGTGAATGTGACCCACTTAAGGACTTCAACACCAAACAAAATTAAATGTGGGTGGTGTCAAATTTAGTTAAGAGAGATGTTAAAGAATATTGTTAAGGAAGTTATGAAAGATGGGTGGGATTTGATAGATAAGTTTAATTTTGTTCTTTATTTTAATTTCATTTTCTGTTTTTTTGGACCAAGTAAATCAAACACGCAAAGCTTTTGTAGGTCTCAAATGCATGCATATATAATACTTGACTCCCCTAAATCGTGCAAAACCAACAAAAGTGACTTCCCATCCAAACCCTAAAAAACCAAACCACCACCACCACCACCACCTCTTCTTCTTCTTCTTCTCCTTCTTCTCTTTTTCTTCGGTCCGATTGAAGAACGGACTAATGGAGGATTCAGGGTCAAGAGGGGTCGAAGATTCGAAGAGTTGTCCGAGGGGACACTGGCGACCGAGCGAAGACGAGAAGTTGAGGCAGCTTGTTGAGAAGCATGGGCCACAGAACTGGAACTCAATTGCTGAGAAACTACAAGGAAGATCAGGTGAGGTTGATATTCTTAATGCGTTATCTTGAAATTCAGTTTTTGATCGGAAATTTAAGTTATATTTCAATGCTTTATTTGTTGAAGTATAGGTTAATGTCCACTATGTTGATCTTTGATGAATTTGATGAGCTCCAATGCCAATATTGATGTGTGTGTGTGTTTTTTTTATTTAAAAAATAAAATTCAGAATTTAATCTCTATTTCAAGAACTTAATTGCAAAAATTTGATATCAATTGAAGTATGTACCACTGAAAAAATCCATAACAATTTTTTTGTTGCTGTTGTTGATGTGTGGTTGATATTATTTATGTGTAGCTTGAAATTCAGCTTTTGATTGGTAAGTTTAAGTTATATTTCAATGTTTTATTTGTTGAAGTATAGGTTGATGTCCACTATGTTGATCTTTTATGAATTTGATGAGCTTCAATGCCAATATTGATTTATTTATTTTTTATAATGAAATTTATTGAATTCTTATAACAAGAACTTAATTGGAAAAAAATCTATATCAATTGAAGTATGTACCACTAAAAGAATCCATGACTTTTTTTTTTTGCCACGACATTTTTTTGCTGATGCTTGGTTGATATCTTTATGTGTAGCTTGACATTCAGTTTTTTATTGGTAAGTATACGTTATATTTCAGTATTTTATTTGTTGTTGAAGTATAGGTTAATGTCCACTATGTTGATCTTTCATGAATTTGAAGAACTTCAATGCTTATATTGATGTGTGTTTTTTTTTTTAAATGAAATTCATTGAGTTCCTATAACAAAAACTTACATTGGAAAAAAAATAATATCAATTGAAGTATGCACTACCACTAAAAGAATCCATAACATTTTTTTGTTGTTTAAAATTTTATATGGTCATTTCAATTTTCACTATATGAATCTAATATGACATGGAGGTGACTCAAGAAAAATATATATTGATGTGTCTCCCATTAAAATCAATAAAGTTTGTAGCACTTGATTGTTCCAACCCACTCATTTTAAACTATATCAATTTTTCATGTATGGGTGATGAGATTGATCTCTTTATGAAAAATCATATTCCAATTGAAAATCATCTACACATATAGGGAAGAGCTGTAGATTGAGGTGGTTCAACCAGCTGGATCCAAGGATCAACAGAAGGCCATTCACAGAGGAGGAAGAGGAGAGGCTCCTCGCCGCCCACCGCGTCCACGGCAACAAGTGGGCGATGATCGCCCGCCTCTTCCCCGGACGAACGGACAACGCAGTCAAGAACCACTGGCACGTGATCATGGCCCGTCGCCATCGCGAGCAAACCAGGCTTTATGGCAAGAAGACCTCCGAAGGCGGGGGGTCGAAAGCCTACTCATTCGACATGGGAAGGCTCTTCGGATTTGGGAATCGAGACAACATCAAGGAGTACTCTTCGCCTTCCTGGACTTTCTCTTCATCGTCGCCTTCGAATGCCCATTGTGGGATTGGCTCAACCTATAATCCTATCTTGGAGAGCACTTACCGCCCCGATCAGTCCCTTCATAGTACTACTTTCTACGGTGGGGGTGGGGACTATCGGGGCGGCCTCGTCTTGCCAATGCAGGCTAGTTTTAAGAGGGCTTTGAATCGCCCGGTCAGTTTATCGGTCGTTGGCGAGGTTGGTTTGGGCGAAAGCTCGAACATTAGGGTGATTAGCCAACACAACAAAGGAGGAGAAGAAGATCACAAAGAGGTGCCATTCATTGATTTCCTTGGTGTTGGCATCACATCCTGATCACTTCATTTTCTGTACATGCATGTTTTGGAGATGGACACCTTTTTTTTTTGTTTTTGTTTTTGTTTTCTTTGCATTCATGCAGATTGTACTCACAATAATCAATATCCAAGAGTGATCATATATCATTCAATTTCTCTCCCCATTGGTCTCGAGTTGGAATCCCTGGGGTTACATGATGCAAAACCTTAAACATAATTGCTTTGTTTTGATTTGCTTCTCTGATGTAGATGTTTTTATTTTTAACACAAAGTATGCTAGAGAAACATGTTTTTAAGATTAATTGGTTATTCTTGTGTAGGTTTAGGTATGGTTTTCAGGTTTTGGCTATAGTTATTGTCCACACTGTAATGTAAACTCCATAGTCTTCAAGCCAAGTGCATTAATTTGTTTAAATCATCTGTTAGAGATTAATACAATTCTCAGCAAAATAGTAGTAGTAGTAGTAGTAGTAGTAGTAGTAGTAGTAGTAGTAGTAGTAGTAATAATAATAATAATAATAATAATAATAATAATAATAATAATAATAATAATAATAATAATAATAATAATAATAATGCATAACATTATACATGAAAATCAATATCACATTTCTCTTGTAGATTAGTCAGTTTGTGGTGAAAACATTTCTCCATGTTGAGATCAATTGTAATCTGAGTGATCTTAAATGAGCTAGATGAGACCCTAGATACACATTCAAACAAAAAATTTGGTAAGTGACCTTTGATGGTTTTTTTTTTTTTTTTTTTTTTTGCCCATTTGGAGGACCTAGCTTGCCTATGGTCTGGGCCGACCATAACACAATATTATGTAAATCCAAGTTACATAAAAGGAATTCACCATTACCGCGTCGCTTAGTTCTATAACTAAAAGCCATCAAATTGTGTGGCTAATATGATAAGTTTGTGGGTATGATTTATCATAATCCATATATTCTCTTATTAAGTTTAATTCTTTGTACATTTTTATAGCGAAAGATGAAACCAGTGAGAATAATAGGACATATATATTTCTCAACAACACCTGATTGTTGTGTGAGATTTTTTGTTACAAATGCAAAATCAGTTGAAGCCCTTAAATAAAAAAAATATTGTAAAACTTCTATTACAGATTAGGTTGGTTTATGTTTGATTCTACAAGAAATATAAACGTTTTGAGTGTGAGGTTGTGATATTATCCCATATGACTATTTCTTTAATGTTTGATTTGTTGAATTGTTCATCATCTAAAATCACAAGGCAATGAAATCTTTAACATTAAGCCTTTATGGTACGTATTTTAATCATAGTTTGTTGAACTACTGTTGCAATGCTAACAAGAAATAAAGGAAAACATTTTAGAGAAGGAAAAAAAAATGAAGATTCATTTGTTATTATATATATGCCCATAAATTCATTTCCATTACTGATCATCACTGTCCCTTCCAAACTTAATTTAATATCACTTCAAAATAAATAAATAAAAACTAATTTGTTTCTAATTATTCTAAGAAAACCATCTTTTGATTTTTTTTAAATTCAATTTCAAATGCAAGAAGATTTGGGTGGGTGGGTGGTATTTGTGTGATAATAGTCTAAGTTACAGTGACAATGAAATAAATAATAACCAATTGTAGTTAGAAAAACTAATAAATAAATAATTTTAAGTTGATAAGTTTTAGACTGAGATGCTCTTTCTAACTGTAGGATTATTTTTAATATGTTTAGTTAGCAAGGTACAAACATAATATTTAGGTTACACATCAATGCTAACTTGTTTGATAGTGTTATGTTTAATAGATCTATATTTATTGGTTCCCCCTCTAATGCATGTCATTATCAAGATATATACAGCATAAAAAGAGAACATGTCATGCTTATTCACAATGAAAGAATGCATCAATGTCAATCACTAAAAAAGTGGTCTTTTGAGTTTTGTAACAAATGAGAGTGATTCCCTACCAGATGTAGTAAACAAGCAATTAATTCAAATTTGTCCTCAAACAATTCTGTTTGAGTTTTTGTAACAATGAAAATGAAGCCCCACCAAATTAATGTTGTAAACAAACAATTCAATTGGTTGTTGTTGAACATGGATAGCAATAGATCGGATCGGGTCTAGTCTGGGTATAGGCGACTAAGACGGTAGCGTAAAGTCCCGAATTTGAGAGCCTTTTTCCTATTTTATCATTTGATTTGCATATTTTGTTTTATTATTTTTTACTTTTGCGTTATTATTTTTACATTTGTTTTTATCTTATTTTATTTTTCTGTTTTTTAGTCAAGGTTTTTTTTCTTTTTTGGTTAACTATATACTTTTATTTTTTAAAATCTATTTCTATGTTCTGTTTATCTATTTTTAGTTTTTTTGTTCCTATTTTATCATAATTTTTATTTATTAATTTATTCGTTGATTGACAAAAAAAAGTATTTTTTATTTTTAACTCCCCGCAAACAATTGTATTTAGCTATCGCTCCCTCACTTCTTCGTATTTGGGTTTTACTCCCCAGATTTAAAGGATAATTCATTTTTACTCCCAGCGAATTCGAGGGACCTATCTATAAATTATTTAATTTTCTTTTTAGTCCTGATAGGGAGTCAAAATGAATTATCCTTTAAATCTGGGGAGTAAAACCAAATACAAAGAAGTGAGGGAGCGATCGCTAAATACGATGGTTTGCGAGGAGTTAAAAAATAAAAAACCCTTGTTATTTTCATTTTGGGGAATTTTTTTCAGTTTTGTCATATTTTACTGGGATTTCATTTTATGTATTATTTTATTTACCAATAATGATTCATAGGCCTTATATAAGCCCCATGAGGTGGCATATATGTTAATACCTATTTTACCATTTCTGCATTCTTTTATAATTATCCCCCATAATCAAGGAGTCGATTACGATTGTTGATGTGATATGATTTTTAAAATTTTTTTGGAGGATCAAATCCTATGATTTTTTTCAATTAATAGTCTTCTCTCTTTTGCTTTATAAGATGAAAAAAATACATGATCTGTTTATCTGTCCATCTGTGGCTTCTTTTTCTTCTTCATTTAAAACATAATTTGTATTTGGGTCACATTCCTTGTTTTGCATTTGTTATAATTTTTTATTATTGAATTTGGTGTTAGATGTTAAATCCATTTTTGAATCCATTCAATTTACATTATTCCAAGGATTCATTACTTGTTGTCGCAGAAAAAAAAAATTGACTGTCCAATGAAAACTAATTTAGCTAAAAAAAAAGCTTTTACCATAGCAAAATGTCCCTTTTTCTTCCAAAATTTTTTACGAATACATTTTTTTAATATAGAAGTACGTTAACCGTCATTAAAAAGCAAAGATGCAACATCTGGTCTGGTCTTTATTACAATTTTTTCTTACTTGTGGTGTTTGATCTTAAATTATTTTACATTGGCTTGGGTGTGTAACATTCGAAAGTTAGTTACATTTCAAACTATTATTTTAGATTTATATACATTATTTTTCAAAAGTTAGTGCCATGTTAATATAATATAAACATGCATTATACCTGAAAGTTAGTTATATTTGTGGAATGTAACTGACTTTTATTTGTTATATATAACAAAAATTAGTTACATTAACAAATGTAACTGACTTTTAATGCAATTTATTGTTGAAATTAAGTTACATTTTATAATTGTAATTGACATTTATTCTGAACTTTTATTTTATACAGTGATTTGTGTTTTATTTCACATTCATCGAAAAAACCTTTGCATCTATCGCAAATGCTTTGTCTGATAATTGTAATTAAATAATCATCAAATCAACAACGTTTATAAAACTGTTGATTATCCCTTGTCGCCATCGTTTTGTGGTTGAATGAGAGGTTGCAAATAAAAATTCTATCTTTTTCAGTGTTCTTGAATAAATGGGTTTTTGGAATGATTTTGTTTTTTTCAGTTTATTTTTAAGAAACCCTAGAGGATTCTAATTTCGATCTTGTTTTTTGGGGATGGGTTTAATAAGGGAGGAAAATGTGGGATTTAAATGAGGGTGATAGTGTATTTTCTACTTTTAACATTTTTAAAAGTCAAACAAGTAACCATTGAGAGAATGACACCTCATGGGGCTTGTCAATGGAGCCAAAATAGTGGGGCATGTGTAGCAGGACTCTTTATTTACAAGATAACATTTTTTTCATATTTTTTTATTTTTTCACTATTCTATTTTTTTCCTTCTTTTTATTTTCTAAACATGTGGTATTTTCTGCTTTTTTATTTTATTTCTTGTTATTTGTTAGGGGTTAACTGCTCAAAAAATTTAAAATTAAATTTAACAATAATTTAAAATATTTTCAAAAAAAAAAAGTGATTATTTAACACCAAATCTTATCATCACAGCCCCATCCTGTCCATGTTCTACAATTCACAATTCTTAAAGGGTGGGGGGGGGGGTATTCCCACCACCCTGGTTATGTTTAAACACCACCTTTTATTTACAATATTGTCATCCGTGCATAACTCCCAGAAATGCATTAAGGGCACCACCCTCCCCTTCTCACCACCCCCAAGTAATTGGTTAGGTCAATCCCATCACCCCAATTAATTGGCATAAGTTAGACACATGAGATGTCTCCATAATTATATTTCCTAGACAATGACCTTGTCGATAAAACAAAAACAAAAAATTGTAGGTTTTGGAATGAGTTAGGCACATAGGGTATCTACATAATTATATTTCTTAGATAATTCCTATGTCGATGGACACATAAAAAAATCTCGTAGGTTCTGGAATGCGTTAGACACATGGGATGTCTACATAATTATTTTTCCTAGACAATAGCCCTGTCGATGAAAACAGAAGAAAAAAAGTGTAAGTTCTGGAATAAGTTAGACACATAGGGTGTCAACATAATTATATTTTTTAGACAATTCCTATGTCGATGGACACAAAAAAGTCCCGTAGGTTGTGGAATGCGTTAGACACATGGAATGTCTACATAATTATATTTCCTAGACAATGACTCTGTAGATGAAAACAGAAAAAAGAACTTGTAGGTTTTTGAATGAGTTAGACACATGGAGTGTCTACATAATTATATTTTCTAGACAATATCCATGTCAATGGAAACAGAAAAAATCATGTAGGTTATGGAATGAGTTACAGTTGTGTGTTTAATTACACCATTGTCAATGGTTGTAGTAATTGGAGACGGTTATTGTCGAACACATAAATGTATGAAAGTTTTAATATTTTTTCATAAAGGTTAAACACATCGTGTGTGGAGTATATGTGTAATGTTAAACAATTTATAAAACACATTCACATTAATTAATATATTCACCATTAAAATATTATGAGGTTCTACCAAACACAATCAAATCATAATACAATCATGTGTTGAAACCTAAAGAACTTCATTTAAACTTCCGTTTCGATATACATAATAAGATTTAAAACCACAAAACACATAAAAGATGATTCAACACCGGGCACTGAAATTTATAGCACAAAATTGAAAAGTTTATTCTAACATGGACCAACTAATTCATCCATGTCGATTGTGCATTTGCTTTGACATATATCGCAAAGATGTTGGGTCATGAAGTGGTGTTCCATCTTGCAAATAATGTATCTTGTGTCGAATTACTCTCTGTGTAGCCTTGATAGTTGTCCCCTGTCTCGAACTGTGGTTCATCATCTGAAACCATGCCATGTACCCCGAAACCACCTCCCAAGGTGTACGTACTGGTTCGCCATGCTAACAATACTCTTCCCTAAGGCAAATAAAAAAAGAGATTCATCAATGCCACCAACATACAAACAATGAAAATTTGACTAATACGTAATATTTAATTAAATGAGTTATTAAAATGCATTCACAACGCTACCTTTCAATCCTAAACCATTAAAATTCATCCAACACACTTCATTTCTCTAAAAAATACCTTAACTTTCTCTAACTTATTTTTACTAGATTGATTGGAGCATGAATAAATTAGTTTTACATTATTATTTAAACGTAGTTTTCAACAATATGTATTGAACAATTTTACAATTTCATATCAATGTCAGTATACTAATTCATCTCTTGAGTATGTTCAACATGTCGACAATAATCTACATAATTATATTTCTTAGACAATGTCTCTATTGATGGGAACAAAAAAAATTGTAGGTTCTGGAATGTGTTAGACACATGGAGTGTCTACATAATTATATTTGTTAGACAATGCCCCTGTCGACAGAACAGAAAAGAACTATAGAATCTGGAATGAGTTATAGTTGTATGTTTGATTACACCAATGTCAATGATTGTAGTAATTGGAGACGGTTACTGTCGAATACATAAATGTATGAAGCTTTAATGTTGTTTTCTGAAATGATAGACACATCGTGTGTTGAGTATATGTGTATTGTTAGACAGTTTGTGTGTTGATTCCTGCATAAATCAAGTTTTCTCATGAAACATATGAAGAAAAAAAGTCATAAATTCAACAAGAGTTACTTTACACACTTAGGTCTATTCAATTAATCCATTGATAAACATTGATACACTCAAAGTCATATTTGCAAAGAAAACCATCTAATATTTTATCAAAACCAACATTCAAAGCACCGGCGGATGTCCAATACAAAGCGGAAGTGGACGTCGACGGAGGTCGGTATCTGCTCTTGCACCGGCGAATGTCGACGACGAACCCGAGGAGGCTCTCAACGGAAGTTGGGATCCATTCTTGCACCGATGGATGTTGAGGATGAAGCAGAAGTGGATTTCGATGGAGGTCGGGATCCGCTCTTGCACCGATGGATGTTGACGATGAAGCGGAGGTGGACAGGGAGAGGGAGGGTGGAAGGAGAAGAGAGAAGGGAAATAAAAAAGAGAGAAGAAAGTTGCATGTTTTAAAAAATGTGAAGGTGGTGATCTTTGAGTCTTTGTTAAGATATTTTTATAAGGTGGTGAACTTGGGAATAAACCAAATGATAGGTTGTGGGATAAAAAAGGTGGTGCTCAAAATAAAATGGGTGGTGGGACTATCCGTGCCCTTCTTAAAATCCACAAAAACTGCATTTTCATGTTTAAGTTAGGTCAGACATAAGACAGGATCGCAAACAAATATTGTAATAGAAAATGTTATATTCAATCATATTCACCAATCAAAACCCAGACCTCACATATTTTTATTTTTTTAAAATAGTTAACATCATCTAATGAGGTATATGCTTTGATAAAAAGTGTATATCGCTCAATTTTGAGTTGGATGAACCCATTTTTAGTAAGTGTAAGAAAATATCTAATTGGCATATACAACATCTAACGGGGTATATGCTTCACTGAATTTCTAACGTGGTATATGGTATATATAACATCTAACGAGGTATATGCTTCACTGAATTTCTAACGTTGCATATAGGACTGTGTTTTGGACTGAAAAAAAACTGAGTGTAACAACACTCATTTTTAATCAAAAGGTTATAGCTAGGATCCACTAGGAACCAAAATTCCTCTTTCATTTAATCTCTTGTACATGATGGCCTTCTTTAACACTTGCAACTTCCTCTTGTGCAACCACCTAAACTTTCTAAATCAGATATTCACAGCATCTTAAGAGAAAATTTTTATATCAGTATGTATTGATGGAAATTCTATCAGTACGTGCCTGGATGAGATGACATGTGTCTATCAATGTGCATTAATAAGATATATATATATATATATATATATATATATATATATATGATGAAAATTATTACGTGCGGCGAACGGCGGGTGCGGCCGTGACGTGGGCCGTTCGATCGCGGGTCCATCGCATCCGATGGTCGATGTGAATCGCACCCGACCGTCCGATGCGATGGACCCGTGATCGACGGTCCATAGTCGCTGCCGCACCCGCCGTTCGCCGCACGTAATAACTTCCCTATATATATATGATTTTCAATAAATAAACGATTTTTTAACTCTTTGATGAACACGTATCTGTAGACACCCCAATTTTGACCGTCCAGAGAGACAGAAATACTTCAAGTAACACATGGAAATCTCCCACAAGTGGACACCAATAGAGAACCAAAGGTTCGGTAAACCGGAAACCCTAAACCTAGCCGTGACCTAAACCTAAACCGGAAACCCTAGAACCTTGACCTAGCCCTAAACCCTAATCCCAGCCTTGACCTAAACCTAACCCCAAACCCTAGCCCTAAACCCTAATCCCAGCCTTGACCTAAACCGGAAACCCTAGAACCTTGACCTAGCCCTAAAACCCTAATCCCAACCTTGACCTAACCCCAAACCCTAGCCCAAACCCTAACCTAAACCCAAACCCTAGCTCAAACCCTAAACCTAAGCCAAACCCTAACCCAGACCTAAACCAAAACCAAAACCAAAACCCTAAAAAAAACCTAAAGTCCCTGGAAAGGGGCGGCTATCCCTAACTAGCCGCCCCTCACTGGGCGGCTAGTTCACACTAGCCGCCCCCTAACCGCCCCCTGGCCGACTTTGGACCAGTTCCCTCGATGGGACATAAAGCAATATTAAATGCTGATCATTGCGGCGGGTCATGACCTGTAGCCGCCCTCTCTTGGCCGGATCAAACCAAGTAGCCGACCCAAGCCACCGCTTGTCAGAGATGGGACGTTTGGCAGGTCATGATAGGGGCGGCTACCAGGAAGTAGCCGCCCCATCCCGGGCGGCTAGTTAGCACTAGCCGCCCTTCACCTGTTCTCTGGCAGAAGAACCAGAGCATTAATGAGAGGTCCAATCGAAGCCAACCCACTCCATTACCCTCGGGATATTTCCCTGCCCCTCTTTTACTATAAATAGAGGGGTCCCAAGCCCAAATACAACATCAACAAATCCACAAACAACCAACACACCAACAAAATCCACAACAATCACCATTCATTTCAAACCCTTCCACCACTAGAAATCCCAGAGAGAGAGAGAGAGAGAGAGCCCTTTTGTGAGAGAAACACCCATTCCCCACATAAAATACCCTCTCATCCCACCCTCCATAAACCCAGGCTAAACCTAGCTTAGCCTCTGCCCAAGACCCCACCCTTTCCTACCAAACCCCTGCCCAAATTCCCAGACCCTGGACGGCTAACCCTAGCTAGCCGCCCCTGGCCGACGGCTAACCACAACTAGCCGCCCCCTATCCACACCCCATATCAACATCCCTTTGACCCATAACTCCTTTAGTCAAGCCCGGAAGCAGAATAGGATTACCTGTTTTTCACCTCTGTGTACGGTATATCCGTGTCTCAGAGCGGAGACCCCACAAACTCCCCACGTAGGCGATCAAATCCGACCCAAACCCTTTCCTGTTTTTAGAAAAAGCAGGTGGCGATCACAAACCCCCTTGAATCCTCTTGAGCCGCTGTCGGGCGCCTCGAACCAGGAACCACACCCTCACCCCTTCCGAGAAGACGATCCGACCGAGCCCGCCAGGGCACGCATCCGATCCGAACCCTCCGAAGAACCCCACACACGCGGATTTTCTCGACACCGACAAATTCTGGCGATCACGGTGGGACCTCCCTCGTGAAAAACAACAAAAGGTAATCCTCTTCTGCCCCCTTTTACAAGCTTGACTAAAATGCTATCAACCCTCTAGGAAGGTTAGAGTTTCTCACTCCTTGAATTAAATCCTCTTCTACTGTGCATTATAACATCCTTTACTGCTTTCGTAAGTCGCACACAGCTGCGCAATCCTTTACTGCTTTCGTAAGTCGCACACAGCTGCGCAATCCTTTACTGCTTTCGTAAGTCGCACACAGCTGCGCAATCCTTTACTGCTTTATTTACTGCTTTCAATCTGCATTCATCCCCCACTCTACGTCATGGAATCCCACATAGAAGAGGAGATATTAGAGGAAAGGAATCACCAAGAGGGTCAGGCCACACAGTTCCTGACCCATCTAGAGGAAAGGATGGCTAGTCTAGGGTATCAAACGGTAGAGGACATGTTTCATGACCTCGTGACTACCGTCATGCCAAGACCTCGAGACAGGAAACCCCTGTCGAAACCCCTAAATCCCATTCCCAAAACCCCATTCACACCCAGTCACTCGGTCAACCCGAGCGTCTTTTCGTTCACCCCCCTTTCCCCCGCGAATCCAAAATTCCCAGTTGTTTCCACCCCAGGCCCCTACCAGACCACCCCAAACCCGGGACCGCTAGGCAGCCCTCCCCGGGGAGAAACACTGGACGATACCATCCGGAGAATTCTCTCCGAGACTGGTCCCTCGGCCCCCAAACACATGTCTCTACATAACCTGAGACAAATCCCGTCAGTCCACCTACCGGAGGGATTCAAAGTCCCCAAATTCCGCCGGTACAACGGTCGTGGAGACCCAGACATTCATTTAACTGCCTTTTATCTAGACGCACGCCCGTTTCTAGATAATCAACCTCTACTAGTCTTCCTCTTCCAGAAATCATTGGAAGGAGAAGCACTACAATGGTTCTCCACCCTCCCTGTAGATCACTTGTCGAATTTCTCGGCTGTAAGCGAGAAATTCTTGGGCCGCTACGGTTACCAGAGGATTAGGACCCCCTCTATTTCAGATCTAACCGTAGAGAGAATGAGGCCTAGGGAGGAATTCGAACAATACGTGTCTCGGTGGCGCACCCTTGTCCACCGAACCGGTCTGCAACTCACAGAATGTCAAGAAATTGACATGATGTTACAGAGCCTGAGTCCAGAGCTCCGTACGAGCCTTTCGTACGGAGACTGCACTACGTATCAACTTCTGATTGACCGCCACAACAGGATTTCCCGTTGTGCAGCCCCAGCAGTACAAACCCAGTCCCCACCTATCAGCCATAGGGTTGGACAACCGCCTCGTAAGGCGCAAACCCCCACGGTAGAGGGGATCATTAACCAAGTATCGGCACTCTACCCGAACGGAGCACGAGTTCCTGACCGAGGAACAGCTCCGAGACAGTACACGCCCGGATCATCCGGATATGCACCGCCTCGGCAAGCAAATCAACATTTTACCCCTCGATCAGTACCCGTCCCCGTGCCAATACGACAAAACCCCACAGTCCAAAATTTCCCACTCCAAAGCCCTATAATCCAGAGCCAAACTCAAACTCGGGCCCCTTTTACTCTGCTCCCCCAAGAGCACAAAATCCAACCCCTAGGCAGCCCATACAAAGCTCTTATAACGAGGTTAGACCTCCCGCATCCTACGACCAAAGACGAATGGGAAAGAGGGACTCTTACCCTCCCCTCCCAGAAACTTTAACTAGGATCTTTAGGGTGATGTTGGACACAAATAGTATCTCCCTCCCCGACGCCAGGCCTTCACTACCCGGGGCCAGCACGGCGCGTTACTGTCAATATCATCAACAATATGGCCATACCGTAGAACAATGCATTGTTTTTCGGGACTTCGTTTATGATCTTAATGATGACAGGCGCCTTGACTGGGCCATGATCAAAGGCCATCTGAGCCAGGGAAATCCCCAAGCACCCAAGCCACTTGGCATATTGACTGACCCCTTGCCAGGTCACACCCAAGCCTCCACATCTAGAGCCCACGCGGTCAACATGATCAGGAGAGGGAGACAACCATCGCCAGAACCAAGCAGCTCGGAAGATGCTACTGATGGCAGCCTATCCGAAGAGTCCGAGGAGGAAGAGCAGAACGAGCCCTTCCAGCTGAACCTCGACGACCATGACCTCGCCATACTCTATGGCGAAGAAGAAGACGCAGTCCTCGCCCTTCCGCAGTCATCAACCTCGAGTCCGACGAAAGCGGACTAGAAAACCCGGGAGAAGACGAAGAAGAAGAGCCATTCGAGGAGATCCCCGAAGGAGCTAGCGAAGGACCCGAAGGAGGGGAATGTACGTCGGATGATCTGCATCCGGACGACAACGGGTCCTCTAAGAGTACCGACACTGTCAATGGCCCCCGCCGCCCAATGACCATTTCATTCACTGACCAAGACCTCCCAGATCCCCGACTGCGAGTCTACCCCCTACACATCCGCGGACGACTTCAGATGTTGTGGCTGAACAACATCTTTGTAGACCCAGGATCGGGCATGAACATAATGACATGCTCCACTTACCAGAAGATACCCGGACTAGGCCGTCCTCCCGTCCAACCGGCCCACCATACTATCCAAGCTTTCAACCATACCGGGAAGACTCTCCGCGGCCCCGGAACATTCGAGCTATCCGTCGGACCTCTCATCTGCGAAGTAGCCTGCTTCGTGGCCGACATCGACACGAGGTACCCATTGATGCTGGGGCGACCGTGGTTAGACAGCATCCAAGCTATCTGTTCCCCCCGACACCAATGCCTTCGACTGCCCTTCTTGAATCATGTACTGACAATTTGGGGAGAAGCACGCCTCCAATACGAGAACGAGAACAATTGGGCCATACACAATATGTTCACCTTAGCCCTCCGACCGAGGAACGAGAATGAAGGCGGTAGCCCACCTGGGTCCCCTTGTGACAACAACTCTCCCTCAGAAGAAGCGGCCAGGACCCAGCGTCCACCAAGCAATCTTGCGGAGCCCAACTCGATCACCTTCCTCCCCCATGAAGTCGCAAAAGCCAGAGCACGTTCCGCACCCCTCTCAATCACCGCCATACTCGGGGGAAGGGAATTCCGTCACATTCTCATTGACACGGGAGCGGAAACTAACGTCCTTACATATTCCGCCTACCAAAAGCTAGAAGGCCGGGTTCCCAGATTGGAGCCCTCAGACGAATACATTTACGCCTTCGACAGCACACGCAAGAACGCCTGCGGACTAGTCACGCTCCCACTGAAGATCGGCCCAGTCTCCACCATCGTTAACTGCATGGTGATGAACATTCAATCGCCCCACCCTCTGATTGTTGGGAGGACATGGCTCAACAGCATCGAAGCCGTCTCATCCACCCGACACCAATGTCTTCGCTTCCCGTACCGCGGGAAAGTAATATCCATATGGGGAGAGGCGCGCTCTAATAATACTCAGGCCCGAAATTGGAGCGTCTGTGCCATGCGCATCCGGCTAGAGGTGCTCGCATGTTGGCAACCAGGCGCCACAGACGAAGAACTACTCCATCAAGGGAGGCCTTTGAAAAGACTCAGGGAGGGAGAATTTGGGAACAGGGGACCCCCACCAGACATCAGCCGGCCATCAAAAAGAAGCCGACCCGAGGAGGCAATACAAATTCAAGAACCAGGTACCGATCCTCCCGGGTAACTTTTCAACACCCTGTACATATTTGTTTACAGTCTTTTCTAAAAATAAAAAAGATCAAAATATTTGTTTACTAGCTTTCGCTTTCACACCCTATACATATTTATTTACAGCTTTTCCAAAAAAAAATCAAAAGATCAAAATATTTGTTTACTAGCTTTCGCTTTCAACTCCTATACATATTTGTTTACCTGCTTCCAAAAAGAAACAAAAATCCAAAAAATATACATGCTAATCAGCTTTCATTTCTCAACCTTGGACATACTTGTTTCCAGCTTTACCCCCACGTCTTTCTTCAAAACAAAAAAATATTTTCTAACTGTCTTTACATCATTTCCAAAAACAACGAAAATATTTACAAACTACATTTTCACACTTTTCTTCACGACGAAAATGTTTTCCAAATCTGCGCTTCCACACCTTTCTTCAAAACAAAATATTTTACAAAGCCGTACTTCCGCCAAAAAACGTTTTACAAACTGTCTTTCCATACTTTCTTATAAAAACAAAACGTTTTCCAAACTTTATCTCCATTCTTTTCTTTCCAAAAACATATCTTTTCGCCGACACAGGCCCCTTTTCAAAAACATAAGTATACATTTGTCCTACTACGCCTCGAACTACTGGACGAGAAGAGATTAAGAGCGGCAAACCATGCCCAGGCCTACCAAAGAAGGGTGGCAAGGGCATTTGAAAAGAAGGTGATAAAAAGAAAATTCGAAATCGGGGAATTAGTACTTAAGCAAATCATGCCATCAAGACAGCCTCACCCGAGAGGAAAGCTGCAACCCACATGGGAGGGACCCTATGTGATCACCCATGCCTATTCCGGGAATGCCTACCGCCTGGTAGATGCCGAAGGAGTCGAGGTTCCAGGTTCGTGGAATGCACTTTATCTAAAGAAATTCCATGCAAAAAGCTTTCAATACTTAAGAACTATTATTCTTCCTTCCTGCGATTTCCAGCGTTTAGTACTTGATGATAGAATTGTAAGACTCTCAAAGATAAACTCGTATCTATTTGAACACGTTTCCGCCAAATCATGTCATTCCCTTCACACACGTATAACTGGACTAGATTTGCCTGATAGAAGAAAAATTGCCTACCCCGTAGACTGGGACAATTTAAAACTCCCAAAGCAAAATGTCCTTTATTTCCGCCCCGTCGTATTAACCCTAGGTCAAAATGAGGAGTTACCCGGACCTAGCATCTGTCCCAAAAACTGGCTCTGGCACTATATAAACACTTCTAGAGGGGAAGCATGAAAAGAATCGGGGTGAAAAACAGAAGAGCCCCCCCCTCAAGTCAAATAAAAAAAAAAAAAAAAAAAAAAGAGAAAATCAGGCAAGGAGAGGCCAAACACCCAAGTGAACGGGTTAAACTCTCTATTTAGTAGGCTTTCACGCCTTTACGCACGGTATACGCTAAACAACGGCTATACCAGTACAGATCCAAACAACGGACTGTACCTTTCCACCCAAAAATAAAGAAGTGGTAAAAAGAAGAAAGCCAGAGGGACCTAGGAAGTAAGACATGTGCTAGACTGGGACAATTCTAAACAACGGCTATACCAGTACAGATCCAAACAACGGACTGTACCTTTCCACCCAAAAATAAAGAAGTGGTAAAAAGAAGAAAGCCAGAGGGACCTAGGAAGTAAGACATGTGCTAGACTGGGACAATTCTAAAATATTGCCCGAAAGGAAGATATTACTCTTACCTCATTCACCCTCTCCCCTTTTATTTTATTTTTTGCAATGGGGGTTCAAAATTGAGCTATGTCCACCGGGAAAAGCGAAATTTTGACCAAGGGTAGATCACGTCCAGGTTTACACCTACACACACACTCACGCGAGTTCATTTAGAAACTTGCCTATCCAAAGGAAGCTTGTTTGACTTGACTCTTGGTACATTCATGGATTTTTCAGCATGTTTAGAATAATACGATTAAGCATTTGAAAACCATGAACGTAGGAAAATCGACGCCTAAGGCTTATACCTCTTAAATACAATCCTGGTTTGGACATGAGTGACCACAAGGGCTCCTCCACGGGGACTTGATGGCGTCTTTTACTTATGAAAATCAAGAACATTGCCCTCTCACCTAAAAAGTCATTGAAGAACTAAAATGCCTCCTTATGCCACTTATACTTACGCATAAGCTCGCATTTTCCTGCTCAAAACACCTTGGCATCTGATTTTCTTGAAACATTAAAGTTAAACCCCCCCCCCCCCGAATTTAAAATTATCCCCACTCATATGAGAGTTGTCCCCGCAAAATTCAAAATTATCCCCTCTCATATGAAAATTGTCCCCACTCACCTCATGCCCTTCCGCACATGCGTGAGAAGAAATTGTCCCCAACTCCTACACATAAGTTCTTCTTCACTCACGCACTTGGAATCCCTTCCTTGCGCACTAAAGCCTGGTCTCCCGCACTTTACTTTCTCGCATTTATATTTCCATTCCGCCTTAAGATGGATTGTAGCCCTTGACGATTCAAGCAAGAAGGGCTCGAAAGTCAGTGCAGGGGCACAATCTGGACAGATTTAACACTTGGTCCATGGAAAGAATGTTTTTATAGGTATTGAAAAATAAAACGGCCGCAAAGACTTTCAGCAGCCGCAGCAGACAGGAGCAGTAGGGCCAAACTACCCCAGGCAGGGGGCGGCTAAGCCCGACTAGCCGCCCCTCACTGGGCGGCTAGTTTGTACTAGCCGCCCCTGCCCTCTGTTCCAAGTAAGGAAGCCCCAGGCAGGGGGCGGCTAAACACAACTAGCCGCCCCTCACTGGGCGACTAGTTCACACTAGCCGCCCCCTGCCTACACCTATTCCAGTGCTGTCAGTCCTATTTTAATCAAATCTTCGTATCTCCAAATACCTGTTAAGAACATTTCATTCCAAAAATTGCATACACACATTTCATACGCATATACATTCATAAAACCAATATAAATACACTTCGAAAAACAACCATATCTCAAAATCATATGTCCATCCATGAATCAAACCTATAAACCAAGATTCATCTACACAAACATACATATCCATGAACCATCCATGCTAAACTACTCTAAACACATACATATAAAGGAGAATGATTAAATTGTCCCACCCAAAACCACAAGCATAGACTGTTTTTCTAAAAAAGGGCATAAAAAGGGAATCTTCCTTCAAAGCGCTCCAAAATCCGAAAGTCTTGAGCTATATCTCACCGAAATATCACCTAAGTCAAAACAAAAGAAGAAAAGCATGAATTCATCGCATATATACTATTCTTCTACTTAAAACCAAGACACAAAAGCTATACCTCGGCGTATCGTCATCCGCTGGAGGCTGAGTAGGAGGAACGTCCTGACTTGGCTGAGAAGGGAGCGGCGGATGAGGAGAAGACTGAACCTCTGGAACATCAGGAGCAGCAGGAGTCTCTCGAACCGAAGACGCGGCCCTCGCGTATATCCCACGACTCCGAGACGCCGAAGGACGAGAGGCACGGCTAAAGGTGGCCCCGGTAGCCAAGGAAGCCGAGAGAGAATGGTCAGGCTCAAGTGGAAGAAGATCAAGGTCCGCCTCGGTCATAGAGCCCCCTCCGACCAACTTCCCCCTCATGGTGGCCTCCCAGAGACGGACCTGCTGCATGTCCTGTCTCTCCTCTCCAATCTCTGTCGGAGGCGACTCTCTGTCCCTCTGGCCCGATCCTCAGCAACCCTCAACCTCTCCTCCAACTCCCGCGCCCTCGCTTCCGACGCCCTGAGTGCCTCTCTGTCCCTATCCCCGGCCGCCTGGAGAGAACGAACCAGGTCTCCCATCAAACCTCCGGGAACACCCGCCGAAGCCTCCAACTCCGACACCCTCATCAGGAGGGAGTCCCTTTCACGGCCTAGGGTAATGAACCCCTCCTCCCTCGAGGCTATCATGGACCTCAGCCGGTCCACCTCCTCCTCAGCCCGGGAAGCCCTGCCCCTCGCCTGGCCCAACTCCATCCTTGTGGCCGCCAACTCGCTTCGGGCCACATCCAATTCCCTCGTCAGTTCGAGCTCCTGCTCGGAAACCACGGAAGGAGGAGGGCGGAAGAAGAAGAAGCGCCATCGGCCCTCGCTCTCGACAGAGCATCCACCTGAGCCTCGAGGACCCGGACCTGGTCCTGCAAGCGTCCTCTCTGTGCCCGCAACGCCTCTATCTGCCTGGCCCGCGCTTGGAGATGCTCATTGGCGGTCTTGAGCCTCTTCTCCATCTCATTCAACTCAACCTACAAAAAGAAATACCATTCAGAAGATGCTCAAGCAAAAGAGAACGAGGAAAGGAAAAGGGATTTTTCAACTTACATAAGCGTCCGGAATCTCCTCCTCCATCGTCCCGAGGATATCCGCATACTCCCGACGATACCAAGCTAGGTATTCGTCACTCGAAGTCACCTCAGGACGACGCTCCACCAAGACGCCTCGACCATCCATCCCGCCACATACGTCGCGTAATTCCTCGGGAGATTCGTGTCCCGAGGAATCCCGGCCACCGGAATCAAAGGGGGCCGCGGAAGAGGATCGGGCACCCACTGATGGTACCCAAGCTGGCGGACGACCCGGCTGATCGCATGGAACACGACCTCATTGAAGTAGATTAGCCAGACGTCTCGCGCCAGGGCCTCGGGAATCTCCTCTGAGTAAGGCCTCCACGTCATCTAAGAAAGCATCGAAAGATAGGAAGAGCGCTTAGTCAAAAGAAAACCAAGTACAAGCCAAAGAATTCAAAGAAAACTCATACCTCTTCCTCCGACAAAACGCGGAAGGCCTCTCGGAATTGGGCGAGGCGGTGCAAACGGGAAGATCCCCGGGGCTCCCATCTCATGGCCCAAGGGAGGGCATGATCAAACGGAGCCAAAGTCGGGCGATCAATGGCAAAGTGCTCGTACCCGAAGATCTAACAAAGCAAGAGGGAATTTATCATGACCAAAGTAAAGCTAAACCAAGAAGAAGACACTCATCACTTACACATACCTGAAGGAATGGCGCGAAGCCACCAAGGTTCTTTCCTCCAGCCCTCTTAACTTTCTTCGAGAGCACCGCAAACAAATGGGCAAGCATCGCCGCTCCCCAAGCATAGCGCCCCATGCCCTCCAGGTCCCTCATCAGTAGAAGGGAATGAGAGGAGACCTTCAACTCCCTCCGTGCCCTCTGTGGGCACGCAGCCGCCTCTCTCGCCTCGATCATCGCCCGCCGCCTCTCGAAGCTAGCTGCAGCTTCACCCTTCTGGCGCTCTGTGAAGGAACCGAGGCCGTACTGCCCCGAAAGCCGCCCCAAAGGGATCCGGTTCAGCGTCCGCTCCCGCTCCACGAACTCCCATTCTCCGATCAACTCTCGGAAAAGCCCCCTGTAGTCAGCGAGGGTGGCCGCGATCACCGCCTCCCCCAGAACCGGAAGGCCGGTGATCCGATAGACGTCCTCGAGCGTCGGCATGACAGCACCGGTAGGGAGGATGAACGTGCAACTCTCCGGATCCCATCTCTACGCCAAGGCCTCCACATATGGACGGTGGACGTGGAATGGCTCGATCAGAAAGAAGGAACGGAAGCCCGCTCCATCCACCAAACTCCGCTCCTCCTGCCCCAAGGCGTCGTACCATCTCTTCGTCCCGTGCCATAAAGCCCGGATACGATTCGGCCTCTACAAAACAAGCGAAGGGAACATGGGTTAGTTTAAAAGCGAGCGAGAGGTAAAAGTCCAAATCTACGAAATTATTTTAAACCATGCTTAGCGAAATCAAGACTCCCACATGCTAAAAGAATGAAAGTAAGAAACTACACTCCTCATATGATCACGCATGCTAGACAAATATCAAACACATCCCACCGTGGTCACCACTCACACACTTTCTTACATAAAGCCTATCATGCTTATACCTCCCCTAAACACACCTAAGCAATACAGCAATATAGAACTCGAACCCATGAAATGCATGCATACACTCCCTCATGCCCTACCACGATCAAACACGTACGAAATCACATACACATAGAAAAGTATCGCATGCAAGCATATTAGCTATATCATTTCTCTCTCCTTTATATGCATATAACAAACATGGATATATATATATAGAAATTACCCCCTCCCTATAAAAACAGACCCATGACAGCATGCTTACACATCCCACCGTGATTAACTTATACACAAGCATGCCTATTTAAAAAATAACACACACATACGAGTATAATACACACATACAACCTGTTCATACCACCAACACATGCATATACACCAAAATAAAATGCAAAGACTAAAGGATTAGGAACATACCACGGCCCGTGTGGACCCAGGAGCGTCCACCTCGGCCTCGTCGGGATCGTCCATCCCGTCGTCATCCTCCTCCTCATCCTCCTCAAACACGGCCTCCTCGGCCTCAACCCCAACACCCACACCGGCCTCAGCGGCCCCAGTGCCCATACCCTCGGCCTCCCCGGCCCCGTCCCTAGCCTCTCCTATCCCCTCCACCACGCCGGAGATAAACTCCACGAAGGCCCCCATAGCCCTACTCTCCTCCTCCTCAGCCCTGGCCTCTGTGGCCTCCCTATCCAACATCCCGACGAGGGCATCCAATGACGCCCTCACCTCCTCGCTAACTCCCTCGACCCCTATCCCCTCGGTTGCACCCTCAATCGATCCTCCAACCCCCGGAACCACCTCCTCGGCCACAACCGGTCGATCACCGCGCCTCCTCTTACGTGTATAGCCTATCACACTCCCCCCTACCTCCGGGACAGCCCCCGAAGGCAAATCCCCGACCTCACCCACGCTAATATCCACCGGCGGCACCTCCGTCGTACCCATACCCTCCCCCACGGCCTCGACCTCCGGCCTATCGCTCTCCGATGATGAAGAGCTCGGGCTACGCTCTCCACGAGCCACCCGTGGTCGTTTCCCCCTCGAAGCAATCGCCTTCGACCTCGTCATCTCCTCGGTTTGAAAAAGAAAAAGGAGAACCCAAACTAGGGTTTCGAAATCAAGAGAAAGAGAAAGATTGAGGTCGAAATGGAGGAAAGAAAGGCAAAGAAATCAGGGTTTTCGAGTTCGAAACCTAAGGGAAGAAGAGAAGAGGGAAGAGAAACCGTTTTAAAAACGTATGGGGAGAGAGAGGGTCTTTTCGGTTATAAGGGACCCAGTCCAGGGGCGGCTACCCGCGAGTAGCCACCCCCTCTCAGGCGGCTAGTTACAACTAGCCGCCCCTCCTAGTTTTTCTCTTTCATTTAAAAAACCCCCTTTTCAATCTTTTCAGCCTTAAAATTCAAGGTTCTCCATACCAAACAGCCATGTATTGGCTTATTTCCAGACATTACTTGATCAAACATGACTCTCCCAAAGTTTTGCAACACGTCCAGTACCATTCAGATTCAAATTTCTTCAGTTCTGGTTCTTTTCCAGTGTTCTTATCCTTAGGATGATCCAATTCACCCAAATCAACTTTTACTTGCTTTCTGTCGGCGATATCCCCTCCTTGCTGAGTTTTCCCAAGCACGGGAACGGTAGGCACGAGGAAACTGACGCTGGGCTGCTCCGTGCACGATAGCTAGGAACCCCGACCGCGGGTTGGATCACTCACCATTTACTTTTCCCCGCCTTCCACCTGGATCATCTTCTCGGATAAAAATTCTAAGTCAAGACCTAGCCTCTGACAACCTAAATCAACTCCCCGAAAAGTACTGTTCGTGTTGGCATAACTTCTTGAAGGTCGGGCCGGCCAAAATAGGGGTCTCTTTCCTTATCATCGGTCGAAGTCTTTACTGCTTCGCACAAAGACTCCGTCCGATGAGGGACAATTGTAGATACCCCAATTTTGACCGTCCAGAGAGACAGAAATACTTCAAGTAACACATGGAAATCTCCCACAAGTGGACACCAATAAGAGAACCAAAGGTTCGGTAAACCGGAAACCCTAAACCTAGCCGTGACCTAAACCTAAACCGGAAACCCTAGAACCTTGACCTAGCCCTAAACCCTAATCCCAGCCTTGACCTAAACCTAACCCTAAACCCTAGCCCTAAACCCTAATCCCAGCCTTGACCTAAACCGGAAACCCTAGAACCTTGACCTAGCCCTAAAACCCTAATCCCAACCTTGACCTAACCCCAAACCCTAGCCCAAACCCTAACCTAAACCCAAACCCTAGCTCAAAACCCTAAACCTAAGCCAAACCCTAACCCAGACCTAAACCAAAACCAAAACCCTAAAAAAAACCTAAAGTCCCTAGAAAGGGGCGGCTATCCCTAACTAGCCGCCCCCTAACCGCCCCCTGGCCGACTTTGGACCAGTTCCCTGGATGGGACATAAAACAATATTAGATGCTGATCATTGCGGCGGGTCATGACCTGTAGCCGCCCTCTCTTGGCCGGACCAAACCAAGTAGCCGACCCAAGCCACCGCTTGTCAGAGATGGGACGTTTGGCAGGTCATGATAGGGGCGGCTACCAGGAAGTAGCCGCCCCATCCCAGGCGGCTAGTTAGCACTAGCCGCTCTTCACCTGTTCTCTGGCAGAAGAACCAGAGCATTAATGAGAGGTCCAATCGAAGCCAACCCACTCCATTACCCTCGGGATATTTCCCTGCCCCTCTTTTACTATAAATAGAGGGGTCCCAAGCCCAAATACAACATCAACAAATCCACAAACAAACCAACACACCCAACAAAATCCACAACAATCACCAATTCATTTTCAAACCCTTCCACCACCAGAAATCCCAAGAGAGAGAGAGAGCCCTTTTGTGAGAAAAACACCCATTCCCCACATAAAATACCCTCTCATCCCACCCTCCATAAACCCAGGCTAAACCTAGCTTAGCCTCTGCCCAAGACCCCACCCTTTACCTACCAAACCCCTGCCTAAATTCCCCCAGACCCTGGACGGCTAACCCTAGCTAGCCGCCCCGTGGCCGACGGCTAACCACAACTAGCCGCCCCCTATCCACACCCCATATCAACATCCCTTTGACCCATAACTCCTTTAGTCAAGCTCGGAAGCAGAATAGGATTACCTGTTTTTCACCTCTGTGTACGGTATATCCGTGTCTCAGAGCGGAGACCCCACAAACTCCCCACGTAGGCGATCAAATCCGACCCAAACCCTTTCCTGTTTTTAGAAAAAGCAGGTGGCGATCACAAAACCCCCTTGAATCCTCTTGAGCCGCTGTTGGGCGCCTCAACCAGGAACCACACCCTCACCCCTTCCGAGGAGACGATCCGACCGAGCCCGCCATGGCACGCATCCGATCCGAACCCTCCGAAGAAACCCCACACACGCAAACCTTCTCGACACCGACAGTATCGCCCATCTTAACACGTAGTAATGAGATTTCTATCAATACATCTAAACACGTGTCCATCAATGAATTAAAAATTCCTTCATTTATTGACAATCATTAATATAAATCTCATTGGAAACCCAAACAAGAACAAGCGTTTGGTGGGTGATTTTAAAGCGTTTTATGCATCATCTTAAAAAAAAGGGATATTTGAGTAGGCAGCCAAACAATATTTCTCAAATTTCAAGTTTAACGCCTAGATCCTCATAAAACTAGCATTTTGATCTCGGATCCAATAGAACGAGATTCGAAGGATCTACCAACTTAGTGCCCATTTGAATCCATTTTTGGACTGCTTTTTAATTTGAAAAGTGAAAATTTCACAAACAAGGATCCAATAACGCGCGTTATCTGTTTCTGCGTCCCAAGCCCACCTTCCCAAATTTCACAAACATGGATCCAAAATGCAGTCATTTCAGAGCTTTAACAAATTGAGATTATGGATTTTGAGAAGAGAAACATTGATATAACTTTCAGGAAACTTATCAAAATCGAAAAAGATCATTGTAAATCACTTAATGTCCATAAGTCCCTATATCTTGTCCTGGTTCATGATTTTAGTCCATGAGATAAAATTCCGTCAATGTAGAAGGAATATTCTTGGAATATCTATTAATTAGTTGTGTTATTCGAAACTATATTCAAACAACTCCCTAAAAAATTGATGAAATGTACATTAATCCTTTAAATGACAAAATTTTGTTAGCTTGTTAATTAATCCTAAAAATACCTTCATCTTCTTCATTGAGTATCGTCCAATAGTTGAAATTTTTTTTTTCCATGGTCAGATAACTCATAGTTACAACTGCATTGAGTGTTCCTACAAGGCATCATCATCAGGCAACAATCTTGTACATTCCCCTACAATTCACATATATTGCAAGCCTACATGGTTTGATCCAACCCCTTCTATGCAAATCAAATATATTCAATCAACATGTGCTTGCACTAGTCTCTTTTTTTTTTTTTTAAAGCTAAATTTTGTATTTCTCACAATATGAAACAAATATACAAAATGAGTAGGGATACAAAACAAGTAAACAATACCTCAATAACAATAGAAAAGAAATGTTGTGAGGGAACATTGTCTATGAATAGACACTATGCATCCACCTCACCTCCATCCATGTATTCAGAATTGGCCAAAAAATTTTCTAACTACAATTGAGTTAGCAGTTTAAACTAGTTGAAAAGAGTGAGGTGGCCTTACTTATTTGAGTTTTTCTCTTAAGAAAGGGGATCCACAAATATCCCTGTCTAGAAGAGCTTGTAGTTCATGCCATATTTGGAGTGGCTGGAAACATGGTTCTCCAAGAGAGGATCTCCAACTAGCGAGCCAGTCCGCATGAGCGTTTCTTTCCTTCTCGATGAATATGAGACAACTTAATGGCTGAGAATAGATTGCAGTCATGCTTGATGGATCCATTTAAACGTCTCACCCTCCATGGCACCAGGGAACTGATATTTAGCCTCTAAATAGCAATTTTGGAATCACTTTCCACCCATAAGCATTGAATCCCAAGAGACAATGCTCTACGAACACTCTGACCAATTGCAAGCAATTCCAAAAAGTTGATGGAGTAGTCAATTGTGCTAGTTGCCACCGCTGAGAGCATTTGTCCAAGATGATCCCTGAAGAGATAGCCAAAGCCAGCTCTATCATCTGACCAGGAACCGTCAGTGTTTGATTTAATCCAATAGGGGGTGCATTCCATAACACTTCTTGAGAGTGAACGGACAACTCAATGATGTTTAGATGAAACCCATCCCTCATGCCAATAATGTCCACGGTCAAAATGACTTTTAATAAATTTTTTGCCAATCTCATCTTTGTGTCCCAAAGGACCTTTGGGATGAGAGAAGGTTGTTGCTGACTCTCTCCTTGGAAAATCCTTCTATTTCTTTCTGTCCAAATGTGCCACACTAAGGCTGCTAGAAGAGCTTGCACGGCCTTCATAGGCACTTCTGTTCGGAATTTCGATGACTGCCAACTTATTTCTCCCAAAATGGAGGAGGAACGACCCCGCTAGATCCCAATTTTTAGCAGAATTGAGTGCCAAAACTGCACAGAGAAGGGGGCATTGGAAGAACAGGTGCTCACAAGATTTAGGATTTGAGTTACACAGCTTACATGTTGTAACAGAAATGATATTTTTCCGGTATAGTCTATCCAAAGTGGGGAGCTTATCTAAACATGAAAGCCATAAAGTGAAGGAATGCACTAGCCTCTGTTTAGTACCATGATCCTGCAATTATATACCACTTCATAACCATGTCAGTGTATCTGATTGTACAAATTGAGAATGATTTGGATCCCTAGGTCACACATTCAAAACTGCTACAATGAAAAACATATATCCATCCTTTTAAATAGTTATCAATTTTCTCCCATACCTCAAATATTAAATGCAAAATTCATTTAGGTTTTCTAAAAAATTGTGAGAACAATTAATTAAATCTTCAATTACATTGAATGAATAATTTTGTGGTATCTAGGCTTTAAATAAGAACTATTTCTCCAACTGTTCATGCTTATAGGATGCAATTTCACACAAAACTCATGAATTTATTTTAACCAAACAATTAGCCCTTAATTTTATGTAATTCTTGAATTAAAAAATCAAAAGGTAGCTCTATGCTCGAAATTAGAGGCTTTCAAAATTTGATCAATAATATAAATTAACCATTCTAATAAAAGCTTTTGCATTTGCATGCCACAGATAAACAAATTCCATATGGTAAACTCAACATGGTTAATTTGATATATTTGATTTCAACGTTTTTATTAAGTTACTAAATTGAGTTTCACACACATACACATACATAATTTCATATTATTATAACATTAGAGATAATTATATTTTTATTAATATAATATGTTGATTCTCTCTTCTAAACGATAAAATGTTTTAATAAAGGAAAGTACCCCAAAAAACTCTTAAAACTTAAAAATACCCAAATCATTCATTTTTTAAAGTTTATAAAAAAAACTTTTTTTTTGCAATTTTGCAATCTCAATAATACCCCTATGTCATTGAAAATAAGGGTGCAACTTGGGCGGGTTGAACCCGACCCAACCCGACTCGTGGGCGGGTTCGGGTTGGGGTTTTTTAGCGTCGGGTTCAACCCGACCTGAACCCGAACCAACCCGAACCCAATTCGGGTCGGGTTCGTGTTGGCGTTGCGGGTTGGCTGGGTTGAACCCGAACCCGGGTCTTGATTTTAGAGGGGTTAAATCAATTAATCTTAGCCCTCCATCACTGTGTGATGAAATCTCAGCCCTTTATTTCATTTAACCTAATTCATCCAAAACTCCCATTTCACAGTTTCACGCGAATCACGCCGTTAAACCTCTCTCTCGTCCTCTCTTCTCTTCAAGGCCTCACCGACCCTTATCAACTCGGCCTCACCGACCGGCGACCCTTATCGACTCACGAGTCACGAGGTCGCGGCCCTCGCTGATCGCTTGAGCCTCTCCGACTGTCGACGGCCTTCTGCCCTCGCAGACCGTCCGACCCACGCCGCCTGATCATCCATCACCGTTGACGTAGAAAGAGAGGTTCGTTCACTTCCTGCCTCCTGGACTTGTTTATGTGAATATTTGATTTGATTATTGTTGGGTATTTGTTATTTTGTTTGGTTATTGATTTTGGTTTTATGGATTTTTTTTAACCTTACTTTGTTACCGTATCAGTAGATATGGATCTAATTAAGCTATGTATCAGTATTGTTTGGTTATTTTATTTGGTTATTGATTTGGGTTTTATGGATGGTTTATTCACACCTTTTAGTTATCATAGAATAGATTCATAGAAACTTTTCACATTTCTTTTGTAGTTTTGTTCAATAAAAGTTGAGTCATCAAATTCTTTAAGTAGTGTTGGCCTACCTATTTTTTCTAATTACCTGGGGAACAATAACTTTGATGATCACTGGTGATGGGAAATGTGTTGTGTTTTTTTACATATAGTCTGTTGGAGATACACCACCAAATTAGTTCTCTAACCACTTCATCAGATCCATTTCCATGTCAAAACACCACGTTATGACTCCATCCTCACATAAATCTAACCTAATTAATCACAAAAAGTTGACTTCAATGGCTAATCTTCCAATCATGAAGTTATATATACCTCTTTATCATTATTCTGCAACATACAAGAAATTTTAGGTGGACTCCAAACCTTCTGATGAAAATTCTATCTTTAATATTTCAGGCAAGCAAGTCAAACCTTCTTCCAAAAACTTTCAAAACTTTTATGGCATGCCATCTTGTGGTAAATTTCTATTTAGTAGTCAAGATAGAGCTTTACCTGCTGTACAATGAAAATTTTCTTATGAGATGGATACTATCACAACGTATCTTTGTGTGAGATTAGATGATACCAAAAGCCTACTGCAGTTCAATTATTAATTTAAAAGTATCCCTGCCATCTCTCACTTATTTCCACATTTTAAAAACATTTAATGACCCACACTGCCTCAACATCCCTTGTCCTAGGATGTATGTTGCTATTAGAAAATTTTCTAGGCTTTGATCTTTCTTCACTCATCAAAAATTTGCTAGTTGTTAGCATGATAAAATATAAATGGTATGTAATTTATGCTATCTATAGTAGTATATACTGAATAAAACTATATTTTTTCCTTTTTGCAGGGTAGTTTAAAAATGTCTGGCACGGAAGAAGCTACTCAGCAGTCTCAGCCTACCCAAGCAAGTGTGCCAAATGACACAGAAGAAAGTAGTAAGCGCAAGAAATATACAAGATAAAATCTAAGGTATGGGAGCATTTTACAAAGCTGAAAAAGAAGATGGGCAGAAGGATGAGTATGCATCATGCAATTATTATTCTCATACTTTAAAGTGTAACAGTTCTATAGGAACAAGCACACTTAACAGACATTTGGAAAAGTGTGATAAATATCCATACAGTAACAAAGATCCAAAATAGAAAATGTTATCTTTATTAGCTGTTGGAGAGAATCAAAGACATGTTGCTAGTTGGAAATTTGATCAAGATGCATGCCGTAGAAAACTTGCTCGTATGATTATTGCTGATGAGTTGCCTTTTAGTTTTGTGGAGAAAGAGGGGTTTAAAAGATTTTGTGCTGTGTTACAACCAAGATTTCAATTGATGTTAAGAACCACAATAACAAAAGATTGCATTGAACTTTATTCCATTGAAAGAGGAAAGTTAAAGTCAATTTTTGATGCATCAATTTCTCGAGTATGCCTTACTACTGATTTGTGGACTTCCATCAATAATCTTGGATATATGTGTCTCACTGCACACTATATTGATAAAGATTGGAAGTTGTAAAAGAAAATAATTAATTTTCGTGTTCTTCCAACTCCACATCGTGGTGAGGCTATTGCACAAGCAGTGGAAACATGTTTGTTAGATTGGGGAATTGAAAAGATTACTACATTGACAATTGATAATGCAAGTTCTAATGATGTCGCTATAAGAAATCTGAAAATGAAATTGAACAAGAGGAATGCATTGTTGCTGAAAGGTGAATTCTTTCATGTGAGATGTTTTGCTCATATTTTGAACCTCATTGTGAAAGAAGGTATTGATGAAGTCAGCGGGTCAGTCATTCGCATTCGAGAAAGTGTGAAGTATGTGCGGAGTTCTCCTTCAAGGTTACAAATATTCAAGAAATGTGTTAGTGAGGAAAAAATCACATGTACCAAATCATTGTGTTTAGATGTTCAAACTTGATGGAATTCTACTTACTTTATGTTACAATCAGCAAATATCAAAAAGCTTTTGAGCGTTTGGGGGAGCAAGATGTGAATTTTGTGTTTGATGCAGATAATAGGAAAGAGAGCAAAGGAGTTCCAATGGAAGAGGATTGGTTGACAGCCAAGCATTTACTCAAGTTTTTAGAGCGCTTCTACATTGCCACAAACCGTGTATCTGGGTCAAAGTATGTCACTTCTAATTCTTATTTCCGTGAAGTGAATGGGATTCAATCTTTGTTGCTGAAATATTTGAATTCTGATGATATGCTCCTCCGTGTCATGACTAAAGAAATGAAGGCAAAGTTTGATAAATATTGCAGCATTGATAAAATGAATCATTTATTGCTCATTGTGGTGATTTTAGATCCTTGTTATAAGCTGATGTATGTTAAGTACTCTCTTGCAAAGTTTTATTCTACTAGCAAAGTTGATGAAGTAATTGAAATGGTCAAATATGTCTTGGAATGCCTTTATGAACGTTACTCTTCTTTGGTGTTAAACACCATAATGGCTAATGATGCATCAAAAGATACTACAGATGTTGCAATGAAAACTGCAAGAGATGTTGATGATATTGAAGAAGCTAATGATTGGCATGAATTCTTGAACGTAGAAGAAAGTGTAATTATCAAGTCTGAGTTGGATTGGTATTTGGAAGAAGCCATAGAGGATAACACAACCAATTTTGATGTTTTGGGTTGGTGGAAGATGAAGTCCTCAACATATGTCGTTCTCTCCCATATGGCACGCGATATTTTGGCGATTCCTATATTGACTGTTGCTTCAGAATCCACTTTTAGTACGGCGGGTCGTGTGCTTGATTCATTTAGGAGTTCTTTAACTCCTAAAATTGTTGAGTGTTTGATTTGTTTACAAGATTGGTTAAGGAGCTCAGCTATTCCGGTTCAAATTGAAGAAAAGTTGGAGATGCTTGAAGAATTAGAGAATGATAATTCATCTTACAAGTTTATAATTTAAGTTTTCTTTACATCATGACATGTGCTTTTATGAGGTGATTTTTAATTTTAGATGTACATAGGACTGATATACATGACTGCTGATCATCTTTATTTAAATATTTTGCATCTCACTCTCATCATCACCAATTCCCAATTTTCAAGTTTTGCCCAACTATATATATATATATATATATATATATATATATATATATATATATATATATATATATATATATATATATTACTTGAATTGTTTGATTTTTGAGGTGGGTTTTGTGTGATATATATGATAAAATAAAATTTGAAAAACAATGTGTGTGTGTGTGTGTGTGTGTGTGTGTGTGTATAAGATCAATGGAAATAAAATTGCAAAAAAAAATCATTACAAAAATGATGTGGTTTCACAATTAATTTTAAAAAGAATTGATTGATATTAAAGTTAGTTTATATGAACAAATTTAGCATTACAATAATGATTTATAGGCCCCAATTGCTAGACCCCATTCCAAGCCTCATGAGGTGGCAAGGTTGAATTACCCATATTATCCCTTCTCTAACTAATCTCCCCAATTTTCCATAACCGATCCCATGATTGTCAAGGTGGTTATGTTTTGAGTGATTCTTCCCCTTTTTTCAACATATCAATTCAAATGGACGACCAAAAAAATCATGAATTAATTATTTTCGATACAGATTAATTGCTTGAAACCAAAATAGATATGAATTTCATTTTTTTCATTCAGATTTGATCAGTGGGGAAGAGAATAATATCACGATTTTTTATGGTGAACCGAATGTGGTGCAAACAATGATAATCCATCCAGGTTAGGCTTTTTCAGACCAACAAAAAAACAACGATTTAGAATTCTTAGATTCAAATTGATCAGTTGAAATGAATTCATTTTTTGTTTCAATTTGATCGGTGGAGAAGAGAAGAATTACACGGTTCATTTACTTTTATTTTCGACTTGATTTTGTGGTGCAACAATGGCGACCCATTTGGGTTATTCGATCTGAATAAAACATGTTGATCTGATTATTTCATTATTCCTATGAATCGTCATATACCTTTTTTTTAGACTGCATTTAATTGATTTTCAGATACATGGTCTGTATCTAGATTTATATGCATTCTTGTGTTATACGCATGGTTTGTAAAACAGTTTTTTGTTAGTGTGTGTGTGTGTGTGTATACTTATGCATATTGAATCATCCAGCATATTTTTTAGCTTTGAATATTCATTATTCAACCCATTTAGATTCAATTTTCATTTGTATCGAATGTGTAGTTTTTAACTCCCATTCCATATACATGTGTATCTAAATTTGTTATCCAGCCCAATCTAAAGTTTAATAATTTTATTTCTATGGATTTGACTTAATGCGTATTTGATTAATATTTAATTACTTATTGTAGTGTATATTTAAATACTTGAAAGAATTTTATTGAAAATCTATGCATTACTCAGTAGCATGTAGACCATAATTGTTTGTTTAGACTTAAGATACAGTACTGTATCTTAATTTTATAACATGTGGCTATTGTTCTAGTTTTCAGCAAGCAGTGATGACGATTTTATGGATGACACATACGAAGACCTAATTTATTTGGATGACATCAATGATTCATGTTCTCTGGAAACCAGTTTGCCGAAGGAACTATCTGATTTGGCTGATCAACAGTATGTAGATGAGATTGTAGCATGCGCATAACAGTTTATTCCATTTGTTGGGATGTATTGGTGATGAGTAGATGATGGAGTCAATTATTCACTCGCTATTCAAGGGTCGAACTAAAGGACAATCAACATTAAGAAGGAATGCATCCAAGGTCTACAAGCTGAGGAACAAGAAAGAAAAAATACCTCAAGGATCTAATATTTAGAAGGTTGCATAGTGCTGTTTGTACAATACAATGTCAATATGTTTGTGAACTTCATTTTACAGTCATAATGTTTGCTGTTATCAAATTTACAAGGTTCATTTTATACACCGATTACAATTTTACAGATACACATCACAATTTCTGATATCAATCACCTTTTCTTTTGTAAATTATACAAGTTTTCAGATACACATGTCAAATTCAGATACACTACAATTTTACTATGATAGGTTTTCAGGCAATACCTATTATTTACTATGTGACATATATAGCCAATCTTATATGATTCAATTTGAATTAAGATACACTTAATAAGAAGTTTCAGATTTTGTTACGTACAGATAAAAAGCTACTTGTTTCATTTCATATTCACATCACAATTACCAGGTACAGTTCACATACCCATCACATTGTTAAACACAATTCACCTTCTCAGATGAAAGTAAAACACGAAACCTGTTTTTTTTCCATAAACACATCATAATACGCAAATACATTTCACTTTACAAATTCAGATACATATGAATTGTATCAGACATGATGTTAAACACAAAACCCAAAACCAATCAATTGTTCATCAGACATCAACAATACATTGAATACATAATTTCGTATCCAGACATCATCAAAAAATTGTCATTTAATGAGACCCAAATTATTTTTTCATATACAAACTCCATTTATTAAGGTTCCATGTACATTTGTCTGCCCATGTGATCTTCGTCTGTATACGTACAATGCTTGTCATTCAGAAATTTATGCATAATGTATGCCCTTATTGGTCTGCAATTCTTCTTATCCATCTTATGCATGGTCATTTCCTCGTTTGCACCATATTGTTTCATTATATTTAGGACGGCTAGACCACAATCCATCCTGCAATAAAACTAAATGTTGAACTTTCATATTGAATTACACTTATGACATTCGATCTTGCTGCGGTGCATCTGCCACTGATATGATTTTGCCACATTTGTTGCCACTGAAGTGTTTAACAACTCTTTCTTTTGGAGCTTCTGCATTATACATATTTTGATTTTCAAATGCAAAACAATCTGAATGCAATCGTATCGATACAATTTCTGTATGCACTTAAAGTGCCTAATATATTAACATACTAATGCACTTTTTTTTAAAAAGATACAAGTGTGTAACGTCTCTGTACCCATTATCCTCTATTAAGGCACACAATACGGTGCGTCACGTCAACCTCAAACATTTTCAATGAAATAAATTAACATATTTATTTAAAACACATAAGTTTTTAAAACATAAACACAAATCAAATCCAGGATCTCAATAATTCATTCTCAACGAATGATTACACACGAGTAATTTATTTACTAATAACTAAAGATTCTCTGGTTTTGCTGATAAAGCTAAGGACGTCCACTACATGCCAAGAAGAAGGCTTATTTAAGCACCTATGAATGCAACGGAATAAATGAGAACTAGATCGCCAACGCCCACCACGAACGACGATCGCCAACGGCTACTTTGAAAGGTTGGGAAAAGGAGGGGTGAGCTACCACACACTCAATGAATGGACCTTAGCGTCCCAATAGTAATAATAATAATAATAATAATAATAATAATAATAATAATAATAATAACAATATTAAAACCTTCATAGTAAATTCCAAAAGATCCGAACCAACAAAAATATAAATTTTCACAAATATCTCGATAAAATGGAATGCATCTCTTTAGAGGAAATAACCACCATCTCATACTATCTATATGATGCGCATGATGCAACGGACACGCATGCCCGTATGGCTCGCAGTCAAAAGTGCTCCAACTAGAGCTTGATCATGCAGACCAATCGTCACGCAGACGGGTGTCACGCAAACATGGCCCCATTGGACTGAGTCACGCAGACCCTCATCACACAGACGATGTCACGCAGACGAATGATATGAATGCAAGAACAACTACTCACACACCAACTGCTTCCGCATGCAATACAATATAACATAATATCCATATAACATTTACGACATACAGAAATAACTATATCTATCATGATGACATGCTCACATGCTCCATACACAAAATAATAGTTGTATTCATAACATAGCCATGATGCGGTCATGATATAAATATAATAGTTTTGAATCTATATAGAGACTAGACCCACTCACCTTCGGTCCTACGCAAGACTATCAGACTAACAAGGTAGCTAACGAGAGTCTACTGCTCCTGAGGATTTTCATACCAATTAACCAGATCAGAAACAGAATATAATGATTAACTAAATCAAATATCACCAAAAATACTGGGCTCAACCGGCTACTCAAATGTAGCCACCTGGCTTCCGACGGCTACTCAAACCTAGTCGTCTGATCTCAGACGGCTACTTTCAAGTAGCCACCTCCCGACAGACCCAAAACAACAAATATGCCCTTAATGACCCCGACTTCGCACCCAACCATTCAAAAACACGTACCTACTCTCTCTCATACAGAAAATATAGATAAAAACACATTGAAAATATTTAAGTTTGATCCCCTAAATGATCGATTCGATGATAAATCAAAATACCGAAAAACGATGAAACCTCTATAGAACAAATTTGAAAAATTGTAATATTAACACCATATATTTTCATACCTTAAAGTAGTGTTTAAATATTAAATAACAGTAGGTTGATGGTGATAAAATATCCTAATACATGTTTCTATCATGCATGAAAAATTTGTGTAGACCTAGGCATGATTTCTATTCAAACATCGATAAATCGACAAAACCCAAATAATAAATAATATAAATCTGGATATATGAAAAGAGAAAACATCATAACCATACAAGGATCTAGATCTAATAAATTTAATATGATGATCATGTCTTCCTAACCCTAGATCCATGCAAGGCAATGAGTAATGCATCGAAAGCTTATATAATTCATCCGAAAAACCTTGAAAACCATAGATCTAATATATATACGAATAAATCACAGGGATCAGCGATAAAAATCATCAAAACAGTGATGAAATCATATGAGGTTCGGGTTCATGCAAGGTGGTACCCAAAACAAGGCATTAGAAACCCTAAACATGCTTTCTATCTTAAGAAAAGTAACCCTAACCATGATCTATGTATAAATATTCAAAAACAGCATGTAAATCTTGTAAAAACATCTTAAAAGCCTCATCAATGGATTAACATAACATCAAGATCCAAAACAATTCAATATCAAATAAAATCATGGAATAAAATCATGGAAAAACCCATAAAACCACACAAACCCGAATCACCTCTGGATGAACCCATCATTGGTGATCAGTAGCAATTAAAACTCTAATATTATTAAAGAAAAATGAAGTAAAAGAACCCACCTTATTCCACAAAGGACGTTCTTTCAAAAATCACCCAAAAGACCTCTTTTAGGGTTTGATAAAACAAGAGAGAGAGAGGACACGTATTAGGGTTTTCAAATGGGTCATAGGGCATCCAAAACTAGGCATTTATAAGGTTAAACACGTGCAATGACTTACCCCCAAAGAAAACAATCAAATATTCGACAGTTCCATCAAATCCCTAAATTTCTGCGTTTCTGCGCACAGGTGCCCGATGGCTTGTTGAATTGAGCCGCCTGATGAGGGACGGCTACTTTCGAGTAGCCACCCCTCGACAGGGATGGCTACTTTCAAGTAGCCGCCTCTGGGCAGTTTTCCCCAAGGCACAAAAATGGCTATAACTTGCTCGATACAAGTCTGATTCATGATCCGTAAAAGCGTTGGAAAGCTAACAACATAAGGATTCCAACCATGCCAAATTATAAAAATTTGGAATATCGGAAACACGACTAAAAAAATTTGTTTAATTGCGGTCTAAAAGTCTCAGTTGTCACATCCTTCCCCCTTAAAGGAATTTAGTCCCTAAATTCAAGGCATACCTGAGGAAGATGCAAACAATGATGAATACTTTTCTTGCATCTCCTCTTCGCGTTCCCAAGTCATTTCGGGCGCTCCATGATGATACTGCCACTGCACTTTGACCAATGGAATGGTCTTGTTGCGCAAGACTTGCTCCTTTCAATCTAAGATCTTCACCGGCCGCTCGATGATAGATAGGTCTTCTTGTACTTGAACCAAGTTTGGTTCAATGACATGGAAAGGATCATGCACATATTTTCTCAGCATCGACACGTGAAATACATTGTGCACCCGGTCTAATTGTGGCGGCAATGCTAAGTGATATGCCACTAGTCCAACCCTCTCCAGAACTTCGAATGGTCCGATGAAATGTGGATTCAGCTTTCCCCGTTGTCCGAATCGAACTATGCCCTTGGATGGAGATATCTTCAAGAACACGTGATCTCCCACCGCGAACTCCAACGCCCGCCTTCGATTGTCAGCATAGCTTTTCTGTCTACTCTGCGCTGTCCGAAGCCGATCTCAAACGAATTTCACCTTGTCTATCGTATCCTGTACGAGTTCTGGCCCAATAAGACTTCTCTCGCCAATTTCATTCCAGCACAGAGGTGTGTGGCAATTTCTTCCATACAGTGCTTCGAAAGGTGACATCTGAATGCTTGCTTGAAAACTATTATTGTATGAAAAAAAAATGCCCACAAGAGTTGCTCGTCTAGTACTATAGTGTTTTTTTTAATAAAAAAAGGTAGATATTGCTACTATGATTTTACTTTTGAAATTCAAAATACAACAATGAACTACGAAGTACTACGATGTTCATTTAGGAATCACATTTAGTCTCTCTCAGACCCATGCATTAATTGATTTTCTTTTATATGTAAATGTTGATAATCGATGTGTTCGCGCTTTGTTTAGGAGTGGCTTTATAAAAAATTTAAATATATTTTTTTTTCATAAGTAAAATTTTGAACGCATTAATCAAAAAGAGATTTACAAAAAGATTCAAGCTTTTCTAGAGAGTGAAATAGATTCTTGAGAGTTAAGCTATCCTAACATTAAAGGAAGGAAACATAGACAGACTAGGCTGCAACGCTTTAAATGTAGACTAACTCAACACTTTCACATGAAGAGAAAGAAGAAGAGAAAGCCGGATAGGAGCCGTTGGGTGTTAATCCGCCCTTAAGAACAACTTTCACTCGCTATCATCTCTAATGATTGCTTCGAGTTCCTCACACAATTGAGCTGGTGGAAAAAAAGTGTTGCCCGTTGGGAATTGTAAGGCTACCATTGCAGCTTTGTCTCCTTCACAGTACACACCAAACCCGCCATTGCGATATGGAGTTGAGGAGAGACCGAAGTTCACTCATACCCTGGAATTCAGAGAGTTGAATATCATCGCTTTCTTAAAACATTTTCAATTTTCTCTAATATCTCAAATATTTTAAATGATAAAATTCATTTGGGTCACTAAAAATAAGAAATTATGTTGAATCAATGATTTCATAAACTCCATATTAGCTAGCCTTTAAATAAGAACTATTTCTCAAACTGTTCATGCTAATTGGATGCATCACACAAAACTCATGATTTGGTTTAATAAAACCATTTACCCTCAAATTGATGTAATCCCTTTTCAGAAATCAATAGAACACTGTCCACAACACTTAATCCAAATTACCATTCTAGTAAAAGCCTCTTGTCACAAATAAACAAATTTCATACCATAAACTCAGGGAGAGCTCAGCAATTTTTTGTTATATATATATATATATATATAACAAAAACAAAATTCTGAAGGCCGCCCCACTCCACTCAAATTCCAGAACTAAGTGGACCCCAAAACAAAATTCCAAGAAGACCTCTCTATTCCACACAAATCCCTGAATAAGTGGACCCCAATACACTTCATACCCTGCCCAATAGGCTTGAGGTAATCTCACCTTATCCACACTCCCACCACAATCCTCATCCCCCTATCCCAACATCCAATCATCATCCAAACCAATTCCCACTCTCTCAAACATCTCAATTGAAACACCACACATACACACACACACACACACACACACACACTCAAACACTTCCTCTGCCTCCAGACTTCCCCATAAGCAATGGCAGCCATGAACTCAAGTGTCCTTGCCTGCAACTACGCCGCCGGTGGCACGTCCACCGAGGCGATCCGGAAGGCGGCATCCACTCCGTTGGTCGCGCCCACGGCCGCCTCGAGATCGCCGGTCATCAGAGCCCGGATGGGAAAGTCTGCAGAAACTGAGGCGGTGAAGTCGGGCGATGCGGGGAGGAGGCTCGCACTTCTCGGCCTCGCCGCAGCGGTCTTCACCACGGCCTCTTCGGCTAAAGCTAGCGTCTTTGATGAGTACTTGGAAAGGAGCAAAGCTAACAAGGTTCGGAAAAGTATTCTGTTTAGATATCTCTAATTTTCTCGATCTAAATATAATTTGAATAATTTATCATATTTTTTGTAGTTTAAAAATTAATCCTAATTTTCATTGTTGTCATAGATTTATGTATTTTTCACATTATGATTTAATTGTACTCTTATCAAACATGTCATACAAGAATTTTGTAACTATGACAATAACTATTCAATTAAATACATTCTTTTTTGGATGCGCCCGTAGGAGCTAAACGACAAGAAGAGGCTGGCGACAAGCGGCGCGAACTTTTACCGTGCATACACCGTGGAGTTCGGCACATGCAAGTTCCCCGAGAACTTCACCGGATGCCAGGATTTGGCGAAACAGAAGGTTTGAATTACTACCCTTTTGGAACCAATTCTCAAAAATAGTTTTTCATAAAAGCTACTCTCGATCAGTTTTTTTTATAAAAGTTATTTTGTTGAAATCGAAATATCCCGTTTAATTAGAATCGATTATCTGTAAGAAAAAAAATCAGAAAAATCAATTTGATAATTGGTTTCTGGATGGTTATCTATTTGGCAGAAAGTGCCATTCATCAGTGAAGACTTGGCGCTGGAGTGTGAAGGGAAGGACAAGTACAAGTGCGGCTCCAATGTTTTCTGGAAATGGTGAGGGAGAGAGACAGGAGAAACATTTGTTGTTCTTTAAATTCTATGCTTTCATATTGTAATTCACCACCCAATGCAAGAACCCTTTTAATTTTGTGTGAAAGCTCCAAATTTGTATGTGAAAATAAAAAAATATTTGATATTCGAATATCCAAGATGCATATATGAATATGACGAAAGTTTCTGCTTCAAAAATTATTCGAGTAAAATTATATATGTTTGTGTTATATTATGTTTAAATTTAATTATTTTATATGTTAACATAATCTTTAAAATTTTAAAGCATTAGAGCAGTGAAAAACCATAAAATCAATCATCTTCTAATAAATTATGAGCATTGTTACACGTAGTCCATGGAGAGACAGTGTCATGCGGCAAGATATATATATCTCGATACGAGATACATACTCTGTTAATTTTTCTTTCCATGAAACAGTCACAAGGATTGTCCCCAACATTGCTAAGAATTTGAATATTAATATCCTATATTTGTTCAAAAATATTTCAGATACAGATATTATTAACGTGTTTGATCAGCATTCACTTAACAACAAGCTTAATTAAGCCCATTCAAACTCATCCACAAAACATGTGATTCTGAAGCTCCACATGAAAAACTGGTCTATAAACAGCTACTGCTACATATAATGCGTCACAACCACTAAAGTTAAGAATTACAACTCCCATCTGTGTCAAAAAAACACAACACCTGGGAAAATTAGGCCCCCCATCCAAAACCCAAATTCTGATCCAACCAAATCCAAACCCTCCTCACCCAAGCATCCCGCCGCCTCGCGCGCACCCCGATCCCCCCATCCGTAGCGCCTCGCAAGGCCTCGGAAACACGTCCACTGCCTCGCCCGCCACGTACTCGCACCGCCACTCCGCGGGTGGTGGTATGCCTCGCAAGCTCACATTGCGCATACACACGCTTTCGAAGCGTGCGCCTTCCAGGCCTTCCAGCACGGGTGCCTTCTTGATGCCCACCCCTACGACGTCGCTGATCTCGATGCGCGCGACCCTTGGGAGCGCGCCCGGGTCATACGCCCCGTCCGGGTGGTCATTTGCGCCCCGACTGAACCGGATCGGAACCCTAACACGCTCCATCGCCACGCCGCGTATCGTTATGTTCGCGATGTACCCGCCTCGGCCCCGGTCAGTCTTGATGCGGACCGCCGCGGCCGAGTCGCGCACGTGCAAATCCTCGACTAGGACGTCGGAGACGCCGCCGGACATCTCACTCCCAATGCCGATGCCCGAGCACGTTGGGGTCGTGCCCGAGAGGCGACGGATGACTATGTTTGAGCTCGGGCGGGCCACCGACGTGCCGAATTGGTCCCAACCGCTCTTGACCGCTACGAGATCATCGCCGCTCTCGATGTAGCAGTCTTCGATGCAGACGTTGGTGCTTGAATCTATGGCGCAAACATGAAAGAATTTTTTCATATCAATACGTACTGACACGTGTGTCTTAAAATTTTTAAAAAAATCATCTTTTCAAAAAAGTATAGATGAAAATACAGTAAATATTAATTAACTGACATGTTATTCATCCAAACATGTAGAGATGAGATTCATTTATGTATGAGAGAATTTTCAGACGTGGCATTGGTTACTCACCTGGGTCAATTCCATCTGTGTTTGGGGAGTGAAGAGGGGCTAGTATTGTCACTCCTTTGATCACCACATCACTGAGGGAAAAAAACAAGTACAATGTAACCATCTTTGAATTATTTTCATGTCACCATATAATATAATGCTGGGATGAAGATTCAAGTTCACTGTGATAATTTTCATTTGATTTGTTTTTTTCCCCATTCTGTGCATCTGATGAAAGATGATAGGAAATGATAATAGACTTGCTCGGATGTGCGGTTGATTTGTCAGCTTTCTAAAATTTCAGTTCATTTTTTGAAAAAAAAACATAAATTTTGTCTAAGAAAAGTTGTAAAATGGGGAATATGTGACATTTACAGAAAATCATTTGGATCCACGTTTGTGTAGATTCTGTAAACGTTTTGTATTTCCACTACAGAATCCACACAAACACGGATCCATACAAAAGAAAAGGAAATAATTATTTTTCTTTAGACATTACTTTCACTTATTTTCATTCAATCAAAGCAGTGAAAGAAGCAAATCACTTTCATTTGATCAATTTTTTTTTGTCGTACATGTGATGAAAAATGAAAGAAAATTATTGTCATTGTTAATTGTATTCACTAAAATAGAGAAAAAAATAGAAATGAAGAAAGAATTCTTCAAAAATTAATTTTCCGTTATTTTCCTGAGTATACAAACACAAATTAAGGGCTCAAATTTCATAAGTTATTATGTTTTAACATTTAATTTTTCAAGTGTGTGTATAAATATGGAACTTTAAAAATCGATTTAGGCAAACACAAGAGAATCCAACACCAATTGGAGCATGAATTAATCGAGGTGAGGTGCGAGCAATGAAAACTATGAGAATTGATACTTCAAAGTAATGATTAATAATGATGCAGCAATATCACACGAACCTGCAATAGACGGATGTACGGTCCAAAAAGGCGAATTGAGCAACGTAACATTCGAGATGAGGATGTTACGGGAGTTGATGAACTCGATCAGATGACCTCTCGTGTGCTCGAGGGTTCTGTTCCACCAGAGCTCCCACCACAACTTTCCCCGGCCGTCGATGCTTCCGTTCTGTCCTGTAAAAATAACATCCAGTCATTCTTATAATCTAACCAAGTATGAAATCTAATTGAGTATATATATTAGAATATAAAAATACAAGAAAATGTGCATTCAACACATTTGAGTGTGTACTTCATTTTCACGAAGATAAATATATATATATACTTTATTAATGTCCCTAACATGTACACGAATATAACTGTCCCTAACATGTTACATAATAATTCCTTGTAAAAAAACATCCATTTACATCAATTGAAAAATATATCAAGAGAATCCTCATGTACAAGGAAAAGCTAGATTTTTTTTTTTTTTTTTTTTTAAACAAGGAAAAAGCTAGACGAGTGTCAATTTGTAGACATGCGCTTATGTGACATCATTACAACTGTCTAGAAATGAATTGAAGCATCCAGAAGAGCATCTTTGATCCTTGATAAAAAAAGGTTAGTTTAGCATAAATAAATTGTAATTAATTTTTTTTTGGTATAAATATGAATTTCTCAAAAAATTCTTATAACTATTATTATATATAAGTATTTTTAAATTTTTTCTAATTTATCAAAATATTTGTTATGTGCACAAACGTGACTGACTCTAAATTTATACTAATGCAACCAATGGGTTAACTTTTAAATTTCCTTATCCTAGAAAATGAAAAATGATGCAATTCACCCTAAAATTGCTATATACTATTTGTTTGATGTCATATGCACTTTGATGGATTTTTTAATGTATTTTTAAAGTGCACATGACCTTCAAAGCATATATGGGAGGCCAAGAGAAGGCTACGAGCACAGGAAATGGAGCATTCAAGCCAAGTGTCTCAAAGTTTCATCCCAACTATTGTGTGGTCCATATGGTTGGAACACAACAATGTGGTGTTCAAAGGAAGTAGTCCGTACAGTGAGAACATTTGGGAGGCAACCTTGAGATATATTCATGACTAAGAAAAATGTTGCACGGGTGCCAAGTTGGTCAAGTTGGTTAAGGGGCGAATAGTAATAATTCAGGGGTGAAGTGTAGAGGGGTGTCCAGGCGTCATCTCCGGTAGATTTCTCTTCTACGGCGGGACATCTCACATGTATCTTTATTTTGCGTTCTTTTCGCATCTTCGTAATTTGACATAGTTCTTCTAATACAAGGGCAACTTGCCTACCATTTAAATCTCAAAAAACCTCCAATGCATATATAACCCGGAGGGAATTTTTTAAACTGGGTGTATCAAAGCTCCTGAAAAAAATATGTACAATGGGCAAGGAAGCACACAATCAAGTATGCCTCCCATGTTTTCCTAGACAAAACCAGAGAGAGAAATTCTCAAACATAGCTTAAAGAGTCAAAGGAGACAAAACATGCATGATCCATGATGCCAAGCTTTTGTAGCGTGATTGTAGTGAATAAAAGGTAACATGTGCTAACAATCTTTCTAACAAAGGGGGTTGTTATATGCGGTTATATACAGTCTCATGTGCAATCTCATCTCATTAATGAAATATAGAATTCCTTAAATGAAATATGTTTTGTATGTTTTTTGTGTCATCTATATGAAAAATATTAGACTCAACTATGTTTCTTTCCCCAATGTAGTCTATAGTCTTTTTAGTTTTCTTAAAAATAGTATACCCCCATTGAGGTATTTTTAATCATAAAAAATGACGAACATATTTCAACAAATTGTCTGAACTCAATCATAGCATGTAAAAAAAACTCCAACGAGTTATATACCTCGTTACAAGAGTGTAGGTGACCAACAAGGTATATAAAGTTGTAAATGGAGCTATAGAATAAACTGAATGTAACAATGTACAATTATTGAGTATATATTATATTTTTATGAAAAATATATTTCAACACATCAATTGTATAAACAAAATTAAAACATGTGAATTCTGAATGTGAGGATGCACTGAGGGTGGTCCCTAAAATTAATCTTCCATATGACTTCTCGGATGGTGGGCTTGATATGTGGACAAGTTTCATGCAACTGTAAATCATGATAGAAACACCTAATTCAAATTAATCTTAGAATAATGGTTGATACATACCAGTGATGACAACATTCTCAACTCCATTAGCATGCAAGAGGCTGATGTGGCGCCCACCAGGCCTCTCTCTTCCTCTCCCATATGAAGGCAATGGTTCTATCAATGGCCACTCCTTTGGGTCCTGATTTTTTTTTTGGTTCCATCACTTCAATTCAATAAACACATCAATAAATAAATAAATATATAAAACAAATGCATTTGTTAAATCAAATCACTAGCAAATGAAAGATCAATATGTTGGACTCTTTCCCTGTCTTAATCTTAATATGTTTTATCCTCATGTGGATGGAATAATAGTTGGTAGTCCCAATTTTGTTCTGGAATATATATCTTTCTTTATATAAAAATGATACATTCATGTGGCTTTATTTTGAGTCTCTGTCTCTCTTGATTAAAATGTTATTCAAAGACTAAAGAAAATTGAAAGATATAGCAACCATTTCCCTACCATCTTGTAGAGTTTTTTTTTTTTGTTCTTGTGGCATGGGGAATTTTTTTATTCATTGTAGAAAAGTTGAGTCATCCATTGATTTCTCAAAACCACACATGTTCTAATTTGCCCATTTGGTAAAAAAATCAATCATGAGAAATTCAAAATCAATTTTTAATCAATTCCAAATAAAACCCAAGTCACACCAACCAGTTCCGACAACAAATCCAAAACTAAACAAAATAATATAAAACAAAACAAATAAATAAAATAATCTTCTGATTAATTTCCATCAAAATAACAAAAAAATAAAACCAAGAAACAAATTATAATCATCAGGTTCGATAATTTCAAAACCAAACCCAAATTGTCATCAACCAAAGCTCAAGAACAAATTCAAACCTAAACAAGAAAAAAAACCCATAAAAAAACCAACACAAACAAATCTTCTTCTAGTTAATTTTCATTAAAAAAAAACAACTATAATCATTATATTCAACAATTTACAACCAATCCCCAAAAATCTCATCAACCAATTACAACACCCTACTAAAATAATAAACCAAAAAAATCACTTCCCAATTAAATTTCATCAAAAAAATCATTCACAATCAATAATTAAAACTCTCACATACCTGTGATCCCAATATAACAGCCCCCTCCTCCAAATACAAAGTGAAATTACTAGTCAAGTTGAAGCTCCCTGTGACCCACCTCCCCTTAGGCACCACAAGCCTTCCCCCACCGCTCGTCGCGATCGCCTCCACCGCCCTCCGAAACGCCTCCGTATTCGACGTAACTCCATCTCCCACCCCTCCAAACTCCACCACCGTCACCACCACCGTCGCCCTATCCAACACTCTCACCCTATAAAACCCTTCACAAGTCTTCCCTGTGGCGATCCTTGTCGATCGCCATGGAGGAAGAGAAGGAGAAGGAGGAAGAGGAGGAGGAGATGAATTGGATGAAAATTGAAGAAGCCATGTCAACCCTAATAGGGTTGTGAGTGAGAGGAGGAGTGCCCATGATGGCCTTGTTAGGCTTCCCCACAAGGTGTTGAAGCATGGGTTATTGGCATCCATGTTTGTTTTATTTGAATGATGAAACTATGGTTTTCAATGTTTTTGATGGAAAAATATGTATTGATTGATTTTTTTTTCTCACTGGGCGGAGAAAACGTGATCCGTTATGAACGGTGTTGACATTTAATTTGTGTATTTGATTTTCTTTATATATTTATTATTTAATTATTGGATGGTATTTCTTGGCTTCACCGCTAATAACGGCAATCGTTGACTCGGCATTAAATATGTATATATATATATATATCTTTATATCTTATATTATAAAGAGGATTTAATTTTTAGTCCCATTTGGGCAACTATACAAGTTATCTTGAGAAAGAAAGATATTTATGTATAAGGAATAAATAAGTTTGTTTTATTGGTGTTGTTATACTCAGTTTTATTTTTACAGTTTAAAATATAATCTTATATATCTCGTAAAAATCCAGTAAAGTCTTATATATCTCGTTAGGATACTCAAAATATATATTCAAATATATATTTATCACAAAATATATATGTAAGAATTTAAAATATATATTCAAATAAAAACATTTATCACAAACTGAGTTTGGTTAGTAGCACCCCCTTTCTTGAACAAAGAGATTAAGGGATCAAACCCATCGTGCCAATGCGCACATGGGAACCAATTTTCAAAAAATAAAAATATTTTTTTTTTTTAAGTTTATTGGTTGAGTGGTGAAACATTTTAAGATATAGAGTTTGAAGTACCCAATAAATGAGAATAAATAAGCCATTTTAGGTGGCATGATGGTTAAAAAGCCATTTTTCTTGCATAATTTTTTTTATTAAAAAAAATGATTTGGGTATTTATATTTTTTTAATTGACTTTTTTGGATAATTTTTTTGTATATGCCCTTCAAACACATGAAATTATTTTTTGTACCATTATAAATAACATTAACCACACATTAAAAGATTTCCAAAATACTCTAGTATTTTTCACATTCATATATCACTCAAATCACTCTCATGGTGGACCTCCACTTATCCTATCCCATAGTGGGGGTCCTTTGATTCTCCACCTGAGCATATCTGTAAAAATTGTCTCTGTTTTGTGATTATTATAGATGAGGTGTATATATATTATTTTTTTAAATAAAAATATTTGTTGTTTGCGTTTTGAATGGTAAAATGTATTGTATGTAATAACATTTTAAGTAAAAAACGATATACCTTCCTGAAAAATTAGCTAAATTAGTTTTAGTACATGTAAAATTAGATAATCATCACAGGTCCCTATGTTATTAGAAAAATATCGTTTTAGTCCCTATTATCACCCTCAATTAACCAGGTGCATGATTCACCTTAACTATAAATTGAAAAATATCATAATGCCCTCACCCTTTAATATGGCAACTTTTGTTTTGGTTAAACAAATAGCCCCTTTTGTCAACTTTTCATTAGATTGTAAGGAATATACCAAGAATATTATATCCAACAAAAACATAAAATGTATATCCAAATAACCCCTTGTCGTTTGTCCAATATCCAGGAGGACCCAAAAAAGACAAAAATGTGCCTTGAGAGATCTTGAGCCTTTAAATACCCATTCCATCCATCTTCCTCACATGAATTCATTTGAAAGTTCTCACTTTTCATTCAATCCTATTATCTAGCTCTTTTTTTTTTCATCTTACTTTTTTTTTTCATTTCACTTGTTCATTTCAGCCGGAGGGGAGGGGGGCATTGGGGGCGTCAATTGTTAGGGTTTCATCGATTGAGGGGGTTGGATGGCCATTTAATAATGTTAGGTTAAGCTAACCCAACCACAGGTTATCAAGGGTAACAACGAGCGTTTTTTAGGATTTAAGGGCAAAAGTGAGGTGCTTTTTTTATATAAGAGATTTGAGAGGCGATTTGAATATCGGTCATTTTTCAAGGGGGGTCTATGTATTTTTCCCTAAACACAAAATGGAAAACTGATATTGCTCCATACAAACTTATAAAAATTAGAAAAGATCCCTATAAAATTGGCAAATCTCCTGAGGTCCCTATTTTATTATAAAACATCTATTTTACTCCTTAAAGTAACCAAAACTAACCGATCTGTGATTAATTATAATCTTACATGATAAATTATTGTAATACCATTTTAAAATTTTATTTTATTTCTTGATAAAATTGATATAACTCCCTCAAAACTTATGAAAATAAAAAAAAGATCCCTTACAAATTAATTAAAACAATTTATTATTCTAAACAATTATTTCTTCTTCTAATCTTATCTTAAGATTTAAATAGATAATATATTTAATAAATTTTATATGAAATCAAATTTTCCAACAAATTGATTAAATAATCTATATTACGTATTCACCAAATCTCATACATTTAAATTTTTTATAGTTTTAATGGACTTATAAATACTATTTTAGGTAGTATTTCAAATTTATAATGAAAATTTACAATTTTCTGACCATATGAAGCTTCTCAATGTAGGTGGTAAGGGCATTCTTGCTTTTTCAGTCATAAAAATGACTAATTTACATTTTAGTAGTTTTTCAATGACTTATTTTATAATTATTTTCGAAGATTCGGTTAACTAAATAGAATATTGCAGGAATATGCTCTTGACACTAACATACTCAAATACTAAAACTATTAACCAAGACAAAAGATAGGGGGCTAAAAGAGATTTACAAATTTTGCATAGACCTTTTCTAATTTTCATGAATGTTCAAGGTATACCAATTTTTCTACCACGAAAGCAGATTGGACGGTTGGTAAATGTGCAACTTGGATGGGTTGAACCTAACCCAACCCACCAAATCTGAAATTTGGGCGAGTTTGAGTTATGATTTTAGCATTTGGGTTCAACCCAAGCCTGAACCTCATAAATTCATACATAAATTGGGTTGAGGGTTCGAGTCTGAACCACCCCAAACCCAAAGTTTCCATATCTAAGTATAATATTCTTAGTAAAATTATAATTTTTTAATTTGTATGATAAAATTTGAGTTCTATAATTTATTTTTATCTAGAATATTTCACTTCTATAGTTCCCATATTTTTATTTTTTAAATAAATCCGAGGGTCGGGTAGGGTTGGGTTTGGGTTGAGTTCTAACCCGACCCAACTCGCCCGAGTTGTTTGAAAATTAAGTTAATCTAAAATTTATGATTATTCTAGTATGAATAAGAATAAAATAATTTTTTGTTTAGTTTTTTTTTTTAATTATTCTCATTGGGAAATGTAATAATAATAAAAAAATATTTGGATAAAATGTGAAAAAATGATTATAATTGATTGATAAGAGATGATGAGAATTGATTTGACAGTGCGTCCATATATTCTTTTATATTGAATAACTTGAAATAATTTAATTCCAGAGATTTTTTTTAATCTATATACCACTTTATATCAATTAATTCTAATATATCGATTCTCATCCTTCCTAACATATATTTTAAAGTTATTTTATCTTATCCCCATTTATTCCATCCTCTATTCTTCATCAGAACATGGGCTAATGGTCGACCGTGGCAGAGAAAATATAGAAAGAGGGGTATTATGGTAAAATCCCCGAACACCTCCCGCACGAAACGCGTGTTGTCTTTGGTTTTTTATTAAACACGTCGACGACGACTCCAAAGAAAACTTCGCGTGTACGCCCAAACGAGAAATATCAAAAACCCAAAAACATCCCCCCCCCCAATTGATCTATTTACAAGATTGCCATTGTTTACTATTTAGTATTATTTCTTGGTGTCTTCATCTCACACTTTCAAGTACATCGCCATAGAATTAGGATGGTCAACGGGTCGGCAACGGGTCGGGTCTGGGTCGACTCGAACCCGATTACACATGTAATATATCCGATCTGATTTAGACATAACCCGAGCTGGATTTGACCCGGTGGACCCGAACATACAAATGGGTCGGGTCCGGGTCCAACCCGTCCCGACCCGTTAGACCCAAAACCCAATTGTTTTATTAATATATGCTCATATATTATAAGACTATTAGTATTAATTGATCCATAATTTTATTTCTTACTTAACTCATTTTTGTATCGACAAGTTAATAACAATCCCATAAATCATATCTACAAGTTCATAACAACCAATTAAGTCCACAATGGCACACGACTCAACCACTGGTAATCTTTGATGTTTAGGTTAATATATTGTTTATGTTAGTGTTTATTATTTTGGATGTTGTTTAGTAATTTATTTACCTTTTTTGAATTGTATAAAATTATGTTCAAACATAGTATCAGGACACCGGTTCAAACATAGTTTCAATAATAATAATGTTTTATTACAAAAAAATTCAAATAGAATGATAAGGCTAACAAATTTATGAGCTCTCCCCTCTTTTTTCTTACCAACCATCCGGGTCGGGTTGGGTCGGACCCGGGTCCGACGGGTCCACATTTCCCCGGACCCGCCGGGTCCTAGGTTGAACCTGCAAGGTCCTACCACGGGTTGGGTCCAGGGAAATAATCCAGCCCCGACCCGGACCCGTTGACAGGCTTACATATAATCCACCCACTTTACACACACTCAGGGGGTATCATAAAAAACACGTGTATATACGTATTCAAAAGCTTTTCTATGGGCTTATCTGGGGAGCGGTTAGAGTTTGAGGATAAGTTGTCCTTTTACCCTCGTTTGGATACAGAATAAGACTTATTCTGGGGTATACAATTATACCAACGTAAGTGACTATAGTAGTGGAATAAATGATTTTGTGTTTGGTTGTGTTTTGAATAGTGGAATAAATGATTTTGTGTTTGGTTGTGTTTTGAATTATTCTCGTTGTGAAATGTAATGATAAAGTGTGGAATAAGTGTGGATGAGTATTTATAAAAGGTGAAAAAATGATGATAGTTGATTTGACAGATGATTTATAAGAGGTTATAACAGTTAATTTGACAGTGGGCCCACATATTCTTTGGGTGAAATAACCTGGAATAAGTTTAATTTCATTAAGAGACAAGAAAATCCATCAATTTTATTCATGTTTGTAATTATCAAAATTGGGACAAAAAAATAGAATAAATGTTATTCCAGCCTTTTGGTGGAACAAAATAACTCATTTTCATTTCAAAATCGAAAAAACTGTTTGCTGCAGAGGCGGAGAAAAGAGTTGACTAGGCCGGGCTATCCCCCATCCCAGGTTTTATAAAATGGCCCATCTAACCCTACTTACCTTATGCCTAATATCACCAATCCACTATAGCCACCACCACTTACTTGTTTTCTCACTAAACACACCATCATTTATTTGCTAATGTTTTGAATCATTAATCCTACATCCATTTCCATTTTTCCCTTCTCTCTCCCTCAAATTAGAGTTGACTAGGCCGGGCTATCCCCCATCCCAGGTTTTCTAAAATGGCCCATCTAACCCTACTTACCTTATGCCTAATATCACCAATCCACTATAGCCACCACCACTTACTTGTTTTCTCACTAAACGCACCATCCTTTATTTGCTAATGTTTTGAATCATTAATCCTACATCCATTTCCATTTTTCCCTTCTCTCTCCCTCAAATTAGTTTCTCCTCTCGTCGAACATTCTTCTCTCCTTAACAAAACATCTTCTCTGACTAGTGCTCCTCGTTGAAAACCTCCGATTATTGGCGCTCCCCGTCGAAAACCCCCCTCTTCCCCGTGCCGTCGTTGACCCTTGCAGTCATCATTCTTGTTTATTCAGTCATCAGTAAGCCACCACACCCCCTCTAAATGAAATTTATGTGTATGAAATTATCTTTCAATTAACAATGGTGATCTATGGACAATTATCGTCGTTGTTGTTATGAAAGAAATTAGGGTTTGGTGATCTATGGATGATGTGTTGATATGAACATTGTTGTTGAGGTGAAATTAGGGTTTCAAGAGATAGTTGATGTGTTGGGTGAAAGTTAGGAGAGAATGCATGGGTGGTAAAAGAAATTAGGGTTCTGAAAGAATTTTTGTCGACCTGGTATGGTGATAGATTAGGATTGTAATTGTTGTTGTGAAAGAAATTAGGTTTTTTAGGTTTGTTGAGTGAAATGAAAAGAGGAAAATGTGGGTTGTGAATGAAATTAGGGTTGTGAAAGAATTATTTGTGATTAGTATGGTGATAGATGGGGATTATCATTGTTGCTGTGAAATAATAGGGTTTTCAAAGCATTTGTTCTTTTCTAACCATGTTTGGATAAAAGAACATGGGTTTGTAATGGGGAATATCGAGAAATCATAGATAAAAACATTAGGTTTATATGAATCGAGTCTCCTCATATGCCTCTAGTAATCAGTGACTAAATAGCAAAGAAAAAAATGGTTTTTTAGGGTTTTTATTTTTAAGTCCCCATAAACCATAGGATTTAGTGATTCATCCCTCACTTCTTCATATTTTAGTTTTAGTCCCCAGATTTAAAGGATATGATCCTTTTTAGTCCCTCGGAGTAGGGATGGCAATGGGGGCGGGTTGGGACGGATTTTGTGAATCCCAATACTAAACCCGCTCCCAAAATCTTGTCCCAAACCTGTGATGGGTTTAGTATTTTCATTCCAAACCAGTCCCACCAATTATGTAAAAAACCCGAACCCGCCCCGACCCATCCCATTTAGGTCGGGTTTATGTAATATTTAATCTAAGTTAGAATTTTAAATAAAAATAAATATTTATTAAATAAATACTACAAAATAAGAAATATAAACTTTCAATCTCCATAACAAGTGATAAATATAATGCCTTTTTTTTTGGAATACCAAAAGGCAACCCGTGTATGTTTATATGATTTCAAATTTCAATTAGCGTTTCAATTTATTCATTCTTATTTTTTTGATATATTTTTTTTGAAATATCAAATAACAAATATGTAATTATTATAATAAATATTTAATCATATTATTAATAACAACCGGGGTGGGCTCGGGATGGGTTTTGCTAAGTAAACCCATTTTCCGTCCCAAACCCGTCGGGTTTTATTTTATCTGTCCCAAACCCTATTGGAACAATCTCATTGCCATCCCTACCTGGGAGGGACCTATCCATAAATTATTTAATTTTCTTTTTAGTCCTTAGGAGGGACTAAAAAGCAACATATCTTTTAAATATGAGGACTAAAACCAAAATATGAAGAATTGAGGGATCGATCCCTAAATAAGTATGTTTACAGGGATTGAAAACTAAAAAAATCTTTTTTATATAAGCATGAAACTAGGATAAGACCACCTTCCTACTAATGGTTTGATTTGGTGACTGTGCTCTTTATATTCACATTATTTTTTGAAGTTCATCTTAAGATTGAGATATTATTCAGTTTATTTTTTTGGGGTCTTTTTAGCTTTTAATTATATGGGAATGTTTTTATCAGCATGTCATACATTTGTTAGCTTTATTTTTAATAGTATTTTCATGTACTATAAACCAAGTTAGCTTGGTCTATATAATTATATAAGTACAATGATTGTCATGTAATATAAATTGTCAAATAATATAATAACAAATTGTTGGTATATAACAATATATTTGAAAATTATGAGCAATGCATGACCACCAGATCTCTCTCTCATATCTGTACTTTGTTTATATACGTTCATGTAGTTTAAATGAAGTGTTCTTTAATTGGACTATAATTAGATGAAAAGTTACAATGTTTTCTTATCTAGTATAAAAACATGCTCTTGGGCCTAGCTAGGCATGTAGTGTAAGGGAGTGGGTGAGCATAGAAAAGTACATGAGATTAATCTCAGTATATAGTTGTAACACCTGTGAATTTTATCTTATTTATATATTTGATTTAAATAATAAATGAGATATTTAAATTAAAATTAGTGTATTTTGTGTGTTTTCGAGTTTTGGCTCATTTTGTATATCCTTGTGGGCCCATTTCAGTTTGCAATTTTAAATATTAATTGTTATGTTAAAAAAATTATATATATATTTTTAAGATCTTCAAGATCTTAAACGGTTTTTTATATTTGATTGTTATTAATTTTAAGGGACCCAGTTTTGAATCATGAATTTATTGTAATATGCGTCAGGGACCTACTTATAATTCGGTAGGGACCTATTTGTAATTCGGATAGGGACCTATGTGTAAATATGAAACAATATGGGGGTCGTTCTGTAATTTTTGTTAGGTTTAGGTAACTTACTGTGTACATATGGGGGTGTGCGGTGGGTCTCTTCGGCAGAAAGAGAGAGAGAGAGAGAGAGAGAGAGGAAAAAAAAAGGTATTTAATATTTTCTTTTTATCCTTTGATTTTTCTATTATTAATTAGATCAATGTTTAGGTGTTTGAATTTTTAGGCTTTTAATAAAAATAGAGTTTTGATTTATTATTTATTTTAAATATTAAATTTACTTTTATGTTATAAGATTTTGAGTTTTTAATAAAATTAGAGTTTTGATAGATATATGTTCATGTTATTTGATTTCTAAGTTTTTTATAAAAACTAGGGTTTTGATATATTATTTATTATTGTTAGATCTATGTTAGATTTTTAAATTTTTGAGTATTCATAAACTTAGGGTTTCGATTTATCATTTATTTTAAAGATTAGATCTAAGTTTAGATTTCTAAAATATAAGTTTTTAATAATACTAGGGTTATGTTTTATACTATACTTAATAAGTTTTATTTATTTTCAATTTTTATTGACTAATAGTTTATTTTTATTGAAAAAAAAAATATGTATTTTCATATTATTTTATGAATTTTTGTTATTTTATTATTATTTTGAATTTCTGGATTTTTGTCTTTTCTGCTTTGTCTTTTCTGGTTTTGTCTTTTCTGGTTTTGTATTTTCTGATTTTTGTCATTTAGTGTCTAGTTATATGGTAAATAGGTTTAGATCGTATTCTTATGTTGTAGTATATATGGAGATGGATTTAGATTATTGGGTATAAAAATTTATGTCTAATAATTATGGATAGGTAATTAGGTCTTGGCCTATGGTTGAATTATGGGGTCTTAATTAATAATCTATTTGATTCATTAGGTTGTAATTTTTGTTGCGGGTTTCATTCTCCGGACCTAGGGTCCATTCGAGGTGAGTAGGCCTATTGATTTATTTTATGTGAGTTTTTCTCTATATCGTTGAATTTCGTGTGTTAATTATATTTGTATGATATTATGTGATATCCATGCATTTATATTATGATTATTTTGCATGATTTTGATATTTTACATATTGATCAAATTGCATTTTTTTACTGAATAAAGTTGCATGATTTAATTCCTTCATCTTGTCATTTAAAATAGCATGAATTATGTTATTCATGTTTCAAGAATTAACATAATACATTTTTTATGCTTATGTTTTCGAAATAACATTTGGATTAAAGATTTTCATTTCAAGAATTTTAGAAAAATTTAGAACTAGTGGAGACAACCTAGTCCTAGGAGATTTTATCAAGATGCATATCATGACATATTTTCTGGACTAAATCCCCCGTAGTATTTCGCCTTTGGGGAGGAAGGTATCGGACTCGATGAGTCCCAAGATCGCTGAGGGGTGTGGTAAAGCATTCCTTACAGCAGCGGATTCCTTTGTTTGGAATCTGCAGCAACCGGGGCATCCTGTGCTGGTGTTCTCGTAGTGATGGCAGCGGCGACCCATCAGCGTCTTCTAGATCCGACGTCTTCTCGAGGGAGCTTTTTGAGCGATTTAGTCGCTTGGGGCTTAGCACACCTGTTTTGGGGAACGGTTCTTCCGATTGAGAACCCTACCCGATCATATCATTTAAGCTGCATGATTTCTATGACGTGGAATAAGACCGTTAGTGGTTTGTAACTTTTGGATATTGTTTTTTTACGTTTTATCACCTTCAATTTTTATTATATTAGTATTGTTTTTTTTAAAAAAAAAAGAGCTGCAAAAATTTGGTCTTGTAATTGGATTAAATTTAGTAGCGACCCATTTACCGTCCGATAAGCGGTTAGGTAAATGTGGGGCGTTACAATAGTTGTTGTATAACAAGTTTAAAAATTTGTTAAATTACACCAGCTGTAGTTGACAATGATCACTAATTATAAACTTATGAGTCTCCAATCTATGAATATTTTCATTGTTGACATGGATATCCAATTTCAGGTTGTTGGCATTTTTTTTTTTTTGCTTATTGTTTACTTAAGTCAATATATATGATCATTATAGCCATGTTTTACCATCGTAGAATGATGTGCTTGGGGTTAACAATCCCCTTGTTCATAGTTTGTAATGGTTTAGAAAAAAATACACTAGATGGCTCCTAAACATATTCCACAAACTGCATCCCTTTGAAGACGTGCTTTAGAAATATTGGTCAAAGATGCTCCTTCATCGTCAATAGTTCGATATCACGAAGAAGATATCGCCCATGACAATGTTCTCCAATATGAGGATGAGGTAGAGGTACAGGAAGGTGACAGTGAGAGAAGTTGAAAGATCATATCCAGATTCTGACATAAAAGAACTCAGTATAAAGGGTCCCTTCTCTGGTGGGCCCCAAATGAGCTTTTAGTGGACTATAGACATCATATCGCTTTCGTCTGTGGAACAGCAAGGTATGCAACTGAAATTCTGATTTGGTCTATGTTGATATGTTATAAATCCAATGTTGATCATTTCATTTGATATGAGATAAATCATATCGTGTAGGGTGATCGTTTATTGTGATGTCGTCAGCCTGCTAAAACACTCGACAGTTAGGATTTGAGAAGGAATCTCTCACATTCAACGATAGGTTGAAAGAAAGTGGGCTATTGTGATGGCCCGTGTCCCAAACCATCGACATGTGCACGTCACCTACGCTCTGATATTAACTGTGGAGGCCCGCACCCAAAAATGTTGACACGAGCACGCAACCTGATCCAAAATTGACCATTTTTTTCTTCTCTATAACATCAAAATGTCCATCCTCCATAATCACATATGATAACAACCCTGGGATAACAGATAATCAACAAGATATATATAATCACCTACATAAACTCATCCAGGAGTGTTTAAGCAGTCAACAGAGCCTCTATCATACCTCATATACAGTCATCCATATATACAGATCATTTTAACACACATGGTTTCCTAGACCAGCCTCTACCAAAATAATCATGTACAGATCCGATCCAAACACCAAATATATACATCTGTATATACCTATCACCAGCTAGACGTGACACCAAAATAAGACAAAGCCAATGCATAGAAACCCACCTCTACTCTGCAAAAAAAAAGGATAAATAAAATAGAATGAGCGAAAGATGCTCCGTAAGTAACCCAGACATTCCACACATAAGAAAAACAAGGATGACATCCAAAGTCAAGCTCAGTAATCTCAATAAACACTAGGACAAATGGAACCACTGTATGATCATCAGCGGAGAACAATAGCATCGCTGAATATATAAAAATAGGAATGAATAGCTCAAACTAACACCTCACAACTGATAAAGCCAATAAATATCATCAAGATGCATCACAATTGGACTGAAAGCACATACTCTGAAATTACCCATCAATCGAAAGGATGTCAATTAAATCACTGATGGCTCTGGAAATGTCATAGTGCAAAATGATAAGGGAATCACAATTATGGCCTAAATGTCCAAAGCGTGGGATTGATCATTTACATGACCCCATCTCGGCCTCTATGTCCAAGATGTCTACAATACCTCACGTGTGGCCCTCGGAACGTCCACCGCGGATTCACTACCTGGCCCGCCCAGGCACGACAGGGTATTCTCAGTCCCCCTCGCTGGACCGTACGTACTTATGCGCGCTAGGGAGGCAATTCTTAACCCTCATTGTAAGGTCTATGGTCATCCAACTCCAAGTACACAAGAGGTAATATAGAAGCAACGATGTCAAATGGATACATATCATGATCAAAGGAATGCTCACGATACTAACAAGTCAAATATAGGCTCATGAGATATAAATAAGGAAAATTAGCTAGAATTCAATAAAGAAAAACTCTAAGATACAAATAGACCAATTAAAAGAATATTTTAGATCTCTAACAACCACGGTTAACAACAATGAAGGAATATATCTCAATAATAGGTCATTTAAATGCAATACTTAAAATTGAAATCATCTGGATTATCAAATACAATTGAATAGCCTCAACACCAATAAAGTGTGGAATGGAATGAAATGAGTAAATGTCAAATCAACAATACCACGTGGAATGGAGTGGAACAACCAAATATCGATCGGGTTACTTACTTCACAATTCACAACCCCAAGCTGGACTCGCCCTATTCCAGCTCCTAATCGCGTAGAGAGGAACCCACTGATCAAAATATAATCTCAATCAGATACTAAAATATAACCCCATTAATCAAGCAATTCCCAAATTCACCAAGACAAATATGACATCCCTACTACAAATCCTAAATTGATACAATAAAACCAACCCTCAAATATTTATTTATCCAGCCCCAAAAACATATTTATATCTCAGCCTCAAATCACAATTTTGATTCAAAACTGAAATAGAACAACCCTATATGAAGAATAACAATGAAAAGAACAAGAATCTTTACCCAGTGCAGCACGAAAAATACTTCACGAAGTTTTTCCTAATTTTTTTGATTTTCCCCTTTCATTGGCCTCGGACGACCTCTCCCTCTCTCTCTCTCTCAATATCAACCGCCACTCCCACCGACTCTCTCAATTATTTAAAACTTTGGGTTCTGTCAAATGATGAAAGTGCCCTCCTTTAGAATTCTGCGCAGCCTTGACTCAAACCATTATAAATTCTCATAGGATAGTCACTTCATATGATACAACTTCTGTTGGAAAGCTGACAAAAATATCTACAACTTTTATATTTAGGCCAAGATCGGAAAAGTCTCAACTATATTAAAAATAACGACGAACAGAAGACTTTGCTATTTCTTCTTCTAAGGGCAAGAAGGGTAAAACAGCCATAACTTTTCAATGTAGCTCCAAATGATACAAAATCAATTTTAATGAAAGATAACTCAAAAATGAATAATCTCAAATATGTCTCAAAGATGCTTTTTAAAAATTAAACCAAATGCAAGGCTTCAAGAGTAATAAGGACCAAAAGTTCAATAACATAAAATTATCCTATACTACAATCCAAACACATAAATATTTGCATAAACTGCATAAGAGGGTTCAGGCTATTACAGATATGGCACTTGAAAGAACATTACGTCAAGACCCTAAATAGCCCATTAATTACAGCAATGGTTGAGCGGTGGCACCCTCAGACCAACTCATTTCACCTATCCATCGGTGAAATGACAATGACACTTGATGATGTTGCCCAAATAGTTGGCATTCCCGTGATGGGGATGGCTTTGCATGTGTACACTAACTTGACCATCACCGTAGCATCAAAGATAATGAAGGACAATCTTGGTGTGCCACTAGTAATAGCACAACATGAGTTATGAATATACAACAATAGTGCAGTTAGACTTGTGTAGTTAAGGGACCAATTTGCATATAAGTCGTTTGGGTTGTTTGACGAACATATCGATTGTGCTGTTAGAGCGTACCTACTCTTATTGTCAGGATTCACATTGTTTAGTGATAAAACCGGCATTACTGTCCCTGTTACATATCTAAATTTTTTGACAGAGATCTCTAATATTAGTTCATACGGATGGGGAGCGGGTGCACTTGCTCAACTCTATCGACAACTAGGGATAGCATCTCGTGCAAAACGAAGCAAATATGTGGTTTTCTCACACTTTTAGAGGTACTCATTGTGTACCATCCGTTTCATGAATGATTGAGTAATGATAATAATTTTGATTTTTCTCCATAACTCACATCATCTTGTGCTATTTAGGTGTAGATCTATGAGCACCTCATTTTTTAGACCAGTGCCGGATCCAATGTATAGTGAGCAAAACCCTCGATCAGATCAATGGAGACGTCATCGTTATGCACCTAGCTTGCAAAAGAATTCCGTAGATGTAATTCGGGAGATCCTAGACATAGAGACAGTGAGCAGCTATTCCTTTAACATAATTTCTAATTTATGGGTAATGATTATATGGTAATGGTTGCTAATTACTGTGTGTAGTTTGATTTCGATCCCTACCGCTCTGTTCGTGGTCGTAACCGCTTGAGGAGTACATCTTCTACAAGGGGTGTTTGTGTTTCCATTTTTTTTTTAGCCACATATGTTGGATCGAGTACTACACTAGCTAGAACACGTTCAAACAATACCATAACAATCAAGCCGCCCTCTAGGAGAGGATCACGTGGAACTAATAGCTATAGGGCTGATTATGGGGGTTCAATTGAGCAGCTGGAACAATGGGAGACTCAGGTTATTAGCACATCTACAAGGGGAGATTTATTACGTATACCGTGTGAATCAGTTTCTGGGTACATGGAGTAGTTTGGAGGATGAGTCACCCTATCGTAGAGAACCCCCAAAACAGGAAACTATCGCTGATGGCCCCTGATGTCGACGTTAATGCAATAATGTTTTACATGTTGAATATGCTATTTTTAATTTTGTCATTAGAGATATGGTATTGAATGCCCTCTGATTTTTGCTATAGCATACGACTGCTATTTGCAATCCTGCAAAGGATTTTGGTTAGGGGAACCACCATTTGGCAGCACAAAGAGTGGCTCAAGAGATCATTCATTATCTACAAGATGGCACACCTCTGGACGATGCAACAACAACAGGTCGTAGGACGAAGAAAGGGAGGCATGACCGACAATGATGCTTGTTTCCTTCAGTGTTTTGAAATTTGAATGCATCATATTGTATGTTATGCGTTCACCAACAATTACAATCTATTAACCAAGTTAAATGTATGTTATGTTCTAGTGTTATCGAATGATTGAGTAATTATAAATCTATATGATATGTTCCAGGTTTTTTGTATGTGAATGAATCACCATTCGGATCAGTTTATTATGAAATATTTGTAATTATTGGTAATTATTGGAGAATGGAAATGATTTGGCATCTTTATGGGGTGTTAGTTTCATAGTCTTCAAAGATGAATAGTTTTGTTCATGTTGCAGTAGTGCTGGGAATATTTTTTGTCTTCTCAATTCTCTTTATTGTTCCATGATTTCTATATAAGAACACAGATAAATGGATGAGAAACTTCAAAACTCTGTAGTAACTACTAATATTGATCTCTTGGGGTCGTATGGGTTCTCAGAACTACTTGAAAAAATTTATTTGAATAAAGCTCATCTTCATTCCTTAAATTTGTTCAAGATCTTGCTTGGTCCAGTGTTTTATAAACAACCCAGAGATGAGAGCCATCATGGGTTAAAAGTTGATGGGAGGGTCTTTATGTTGTTGAGTGAAAGAATGTTGTAGAGGTCTATGGAGCCGGACTGTAGTGGGACATTTTGGCACTTCAGTTCGACAAGGATTTAGTCGACCGGCTGTGTCAGTGGATGACAAATATTCTATTGACCTGGAGAAATTTAACTATGGATTTTTTAAAACTCCATTTTGACAAACGATTCATCGATCCAACTTATTGCAGGTTGACCACAGGGCAGTCGAACTGGAGTACAAAAATGACATCTCCAACTCAAAGAACGACGACTTCCTAGTCAACCCGAGCTTTGTTTGTCGACTTCATTTCAGGTGACCTTCGTTCGATGGACCTTTAGTCGACATAATGTATTAGAAGTCGACAGATAGTATGTCGATCTGGGGATTCTATAATTGTGAATTTCAAAATACCAGATGACAAACGGTTAGTCGATCCACTTTATTTCAGATCGACCACAGGGCAGTCGAATTGGAGTATCAAAAAGGATTCTTCAACTCAAAGAACGACGACTTCCTAGTCAACCCGAGCTGGGTTTCTCGACTTCATTTAGGTGACCTTCGTTCGACAGACCATGTGTCGACATAATGTATTAACAGTCGACAGATAGTCTGTCGACTGGGAATTCTATAATTGTGATTTTTGAAACACCAGGTCGACAGAAGGTTCGTCAATCCACTTTATTTCAAGTCAACAACAAGGCAGTTGAACTGGTGTACAATCGACCATTTGTGTTCACCTTCACAACAGGCTCTAAAAGGAGGGTGGTGGTTGGGTTACTCAATTTTTTTAATACTTTCTTAATCTCCTTTTGTTGTATAATATTTCCATCTGTGAAGCATTTGAAAAGCATATCAATCTGCAGTCCAATATCAACATCATCAGTGAAGTCTCGATCAACAGTGTAAACTCAACCTTCCGCCAAAATGGATGAATCTTGAAATTGGTATGGTACCACCATCTCGCCTGTATCCCTCCACAGCTTGAGTACAATGCATGATCACATATGCTATCTCATTGATCCAATCCATCACTTACACATATCTCCATTTGTAACTTCTGAAGGGCATATATGAAGACTACACCAACAAAATGCCGAAATAGAAACCCTCGAAACTTGTGTGGAATCTTTATATGACTCTTCAAACGAAGCCCTGATATTTGAAATCTGTAACTCCAACAAATTGTTGATCGTCTGCCATGAACCCACAAAATTGTGAGTGGATGTTTGCAATGCCCTCTTTAGCTTTGAATGGTGACTTTCAATGCAATTAGTAGACGTGTTACCAATGTGCATTTTCCTATTGATCCATGCAGAGTGGCATGAAGGTATAACTGTGCATTTGGATATGCATGATACTCATCTTTGAGAAGTTGTAATTTTCTACAGAAATCCGCCTTGGTGAATGATTTCATCACTTGGCCTAGGATCCCATGAATGTGTCCCATGTTTCTACATCAGAAAACTCTTTTCCACAATTTTTTACCACATTCTTTGTAATGTGAACACGACAAAGGAGATTTATTTTCGACAGATACAGTGCAGGTATAGTCTTCATCAATCCTAGTTCATGGTCAGTGATGATTACCTTTAGGGGGGTTGCACCATCAAAGATTGAATTGAAGCACCCCATCGCCCATGTGTAATTTTTTTCCTTTTTGCACTCAAATATACAAAAGTAGAAGAAAAAGTCTTGCTTGTTGAAGTGACCCCCACTATCTCCAACAGTGACATTCTATATTGGTTCATCTTGTAAGTGCAATCAATCATAAACACAATAGGAAATGCTATAAAAAAATCTCTGGCACGATCTCAGCCTCCTCTTGTGCTTGATGTCGCTCATATACCCATGGTTGTAACTTTATCAGTTGGTGCATGTGTGTACGACCACAAATCTCCTGCACCCACAATTTTGCCTGAGCATTATATATGTTCTTTATTGAGCTGACATTGTTGGGATCTCTGTTCTTCAGGTGGGTCAGGATATCACAAGGTCGCATACCACTCAATGACATCCCCTCTAACATAGCATATTCATCATCCATCAACTTCCCAGTGTATGAGTGACCCTCAAAGTAGATGATGAGTGGATGATTATGTAAACCACATAGAACTCTCAATGACAATCTCCTTGAGTTTTCAATGGAGCGTAACTTGAAAGGACAACCACACTTCTTTGCACCAATTTGGCGGCGCTTCTTTATTTTTTCTTCCCGCTGTCTTCCAACCGGGTATCTTTCGCGCTTGAACGATTGTCAAACTTACCCCCTCTTTCACATATGAGATCCACTCGGGCTGATCTATGGGAGTCTACTTGATGCGACTGCCCAATGACTACAATGACTTCGATGTTTCTATCTACTCTTTTAACCCAATCAATTATCTCCGCTTTATTGTCAAAGCCTTGAAACATTGATGAATTCCTTTATATTCAGGTGACCAAGAAGTATCAAGAATCATATATCTAAACATGGTTCTGTTGACATTACCAAAGATGTAGAGAATGCTCAGTGGTGTCAATGTTGGCGATCGGCTTATAGGATATGGCATCCCTCTCCTCTTGCATGGACCCCTTAACATCTTCAACAATAGGTATTACATCAGTTATGCAATTGCAATAACACATAGGCCATTAATAATTGTAGGAGATATAAAGACAAACTTCAATGTCCATACTTCAAATGTCTGTGGTGTGTCTGGATATTGAATATCACATAAACCGTGTAATTCCAAATCCTACAAAAACTTTTCGTCCATGAATAATTTAATGTCAATGATTAGTAAGTACATAAAATAAATTTAATGCCCATAACTGTAACCAACCATCAACAAAAAAAACCCTACAACCACCTACCCCACCATGACCACAACACCACCACAAACCCACTAACAACAAGCACCACCACCACCATAAAAATTCAATGAACATTACACACAAATAAAACACCCTCCAACACCATCCCAACTACCATAACCCTACACCCTAAAAATACATCTATTTTGGAACCCACAAACCCAAACAAGCATCACCAGTGCTAAAACATCATTGGCAACCACAGAAAATTAATAAAAACAGAGGATGAAGTATGGATATTCACCTAAGTGAAGGGTTTTGGATTAGGGCATCGATTTGCACAATAGAGAATCACCAGAAAGTCTGTGCAATGTCAATGGAAGGGTCGTCGGAGGATGAATGTGCTTCCAACGGTGCCGTCGATGACGGACATCGTGGTCGATGGGGATGAAATGAACGGGGAGAGAGAGGAGGGTATGGGTTTGGGGTTTTTCTTGATTTGGCTAGTGGGAACAAGGGACCTTATTTTTGGGTTGGTGGGAAGAGGTGGTTGGTGTTTTTAGTGCCAAAAATTAAGAAGTGAATTTTTTTTTGGTTGGTGATAATAGGCAATTGGTATGTGGGGATAGACATGCCCTTTACAAAATGTCTTCCAAGTACTGATAACCGTTCTATTTCACATGTTTTTAATTTAAACAGATAAACATGTTTTCCAATAAAGGCAGTTCACATTATTACAATATCTCACAATAGTTAGCATATAAACTCTTTGAGTGATAGTGCTTGAGTAGTTTTTAAAAAGAAAAAATTAGTAGAGATTAGCATTGTCTGAGTCAATATTTTTTCCTATTTTAAAAAATAAAATAATTTTTATAAGAGCGTTGTTACACGCAGTCCTCTTTACAACTCCAAATGCAGTGTTATATACCTATTTAGTCATCTAATAGTCATCCAACGAGGTACATATCTTCTTAGGTGAAGTATATAATTTGTTAAAAAAATTTTAACGTTTGTCAATTAAAAATGAGTTCATTCAATTCAAAATAGAACAAAAAATAATTTTCATCAAATCATATACTTCATCGGATGATGTTTATTATATTAAAAAAACTTAAATATAAGAGAATGGCATAGCCCAAGACCAGGGGCTAAAGCCCACTACACCACCTCCTGCTATAAGCAAGGTTAGAATTTGCGCCTCCCCGAAAGGGGAGGATGTCCTTATCCAACAGGCCGAAAGCCTTGGGGACAAAAACATAATCCAATTTGACGAATACAAAGTCTCCATTCACCAAAATTAATTCCCATATCCCCTTACTTCAACCACTTCTCAAACATCTAAAAAGCCACCCTTCCCCCATCTCCAAACTCCAAAAACCACCACCACCATCACAGCAATCAAAATATGGACAGAGAAACAGAAGAGCTCCAATTCCTAGGCTTCTTTAGAATATGCAAAGAAGCCACAGCCATCATAACATCCCTAAGGAGACTCTTCATCCAACTCACCCTCTCCCTCATCCTCCCTCTCTCCCTCATCTTCCTCATCCACACCCAAATCTCGAACTTGATCTTCTCGAAGATCGACAAGAATGAGACCACCCTTAAGACAGCCCCAGACGGCAGCCCTACCCAGGACCGCCTCCTCTCCCGCCTCTAGTCTGAGTGGACCGCCTTCCTCCTCTTCAAACTCACCTACCTCATAAGCCTCCTCATCCTCTCCCTCCTCTCCACCTCCGCCGTCATCTACACTGTCGCTTGCGCCTACACCTCCAAGCACACCACCTTCAAGAAGGTCATGAGTGTGGTCCCTAAAGTTTGGAAAAGGCTCATGGTCACCTTCCTATGGAACTCCATTGTGGTCTTCGCCTATAATTCAACCACATTCTTCATTCTCATTCTCGTTCTCATTCTGTTCATCAATGGCCCTTACACGGCAGGACAGACAATCCTGACCGTTGTCGGGGTCCTGTACCTCGTCGGACTAATCTACATAACTGTTAAATGGCGCCTCGCGGGTGTGGTTTCGGTGTTGGAGGACTCCTATGGCCTCCGCGCCATGAAAAAGAGCAAGGAATTGATCAAGGGGAAGACGCCGTCGCAGCGCTCGTGTTCTTCCTCCTCATCGTCTCGTATTTCGGGGTACTCGTGTTGTTCGAGGGCGGGGGAGTGGTGGGATAGGCAGCGGCGGTGGCGCTGCTTTCAATGGTGGTGCTGATGGGGCTGGTGGTGGAGACTGTGATATTTTGTGTGTAAATCTTACCACCATGAGAGCATAGACATTTCTGCTTTGGCTGATCATTTGGAAGTGTATCTTGGGGAGTATGTGCCCCTCACAGCCAAGGATGTGCAGCTTGAGCAGTTCCATGTCTGATGATGGAATTTGATAGTTGAAGTAGAATTGGAAAGGTGGTACTGTGTTTGTGATACTTGAATAAAAAATATAAAAAAATGATGACAGTTGATTTATAAGAGGTGATAAAAATTGATTTGACAATGGGTCCAAATATTCTTTTGGATTGAATAACCTGGAATAACTTAATTTCATGGGTTGACTGAAATCCATACAACACTTTATACTAGTTAATTTTAGCATACAAATTCTCATTTATTCAGTCCTTCCTAACACCCACTTTGAAGTTATTCATCTTATCCCCATTTATTCCACCCCCTAATAAAGAGGGGTATTATGGTAAAATCCCCGAACACCTCCCGCACGAAACGCGTGTTGACTTTGATTTTTTTTATTATACACGTCGACGACGACTCCAAAGAAAACTTCGCGTTGTCCGGCTCGATTGATCTATTTACGAGATTGCCATTGTTTGGTATTGCTTCATGTCTTCATCTCACATTTTCAAGTCCATCGCCATATAATACACCCACTTTACACACACTCAGGGCGTATCATTAAATATGAGTGTATTACAAGGTGAATTGCACAAATACCCTGCATCCAACCCCAATAATTCCTGAACCCCACCTTTCGAAAAAAAAAAAAAAGGTTTTTTTCAGGACTAAAAAAGAATATATCTTTTAAATATGGAGACTAAAATCAAAATACGAAGAAGTGACTAGTGAGGGATCGATCTCTAAGTATGTATGTTTACAGAGACTGAAAATTAAAAAACCCAAAAAAAAATTTTACTCCTACAGCAAACACCTAATTTTTTTTCTACCCTCATCCCTTTAATTCCCCTAGCCCCAAAAAATCACAGTTTTCCTCATGTAAGTTCATATAATTTTTCTTGTAATTTTCAAAACACAAAATGTAATTTCTGTAAATATAATCTGTAAGTGCATTATTATGCATGTCATATAAAAATACTAACTTGCAAAGCCCTCGAGAAACATAAGCTAATGCATAACACCTAAAAAAAATTTATCATATAAATACATCAAAGCACTTGAATTCATCGAATGTTTGCATTCTGATGTTATTTTCGTATGCTAATGAATTAAGATGTATTTTCTCTTATCATCTTCAAGCCATTTTGGTTGAAATTGAATCCACTGTTATACATTCGAGTTAACAAGTGTACATCATTATGAAGAAAGTGTAGTTCAAACTATATTAGAGATGTCACAATTAGTCAAACACTCAAATAAATCAAACACTAACAAGTGTATACTTCATGACAATATAAGAATCACATATATATAAATGTTATGCATTAATGTATGTTTCTATAGTGTTTTGCAAGTTACCATTTTTACATGACATAATAATGCATTTATAGATAATATTTACATAAATTACATTTTGTGTTCTTCAAGTTACAGGAAACATATATGCACTTACATGGGAGAAACTGCGATTTTCTAGGGCTGGGGGATTAAAGGGATGAGGTTAAAAAAATAGATGTTTGTTGCATGAGTAAAAAAAATTAAAAAAAATTCAAAAGGTGGAGGTATTGAAAATATTGGAGGTTGGTTGCAAGGGTATTTGGGCAATTCACCCATATGTGTGTACACACACACACACAAAAGTTGTTCTATATTGGCTAGTTTAAGATATTAAGGTTTTAAAAATAATTTATTCTAATTTTAAGAGATTAAAAATTTATTAATTTTCTTCCACCCAGGACCCTCAATCAATGAAATTTAGAAAATTAGACAGTGAGATATGTCTTCTTCTAATTTTAAATTCCCCAATTCAAATATTTGAATTCCAAGACTCTTAATTGCCCGTTTATTCTTCATCAATCAAACTACTCAAGGGCGGATCCAGCTTGGGCCCAGTGGGGGCAGCTGCCCCCACTGGCCCAACTTGTATTACCCATTGGGCCCCACACAAGGGCAGAGCCATATAGGCTTGATTTTTGTTACCATAAAGTTTAATAAAAGATAGTTAGATTTAATTGATTGATACTGATTTTTTTAATTCAACCCACACACCATGAATATGTGTCAAATGATCCTTAGCATGTACTGTTATCCCTTTGATATGGTAACTATTAAATAATTGGACATTTTCACACAGACCCCTTAAACTTTTTGAGATAGTGATTTGAAAAATAAAAATAAAATGATATTGTGTATTTGTTAGCTTTTTCAATCCCTCTCTCTCTCTCTCTCTCTCTCTCTGATTCTCTATTGTGTGGTTTTTATTGCAACTTGACACATGGATGAAGTTGACACTTGCACAGTGTGACAGTGGGTGAAGTTGGCACTTGCACTTATGAGGATGATTTTTTAAATATTTTATTTGTTTCATTTATTTGGGGTACTAAGTCAAGTGAATTTATATATTGAATCACAGGCACACATAAAAAGAAGAGTTTATCTTTAAATTGATCTATTGTTATTTTTTTAAGAAGATTCATTATGCATCTAATTACATTCCATTTAATGTGAAAAATCTGTAACATACTATACATAATTAAATCACATATGAGCATAGTCTCAAAGAGCATATAATAGTGTGTGAATATATTATCTCAATTTAAGAACCATTACTGAAAAATGAAATTTTATTAATAAAAAATTATGAAACCGCATATACTCCCGCATATACTCCCGCATACCGCATATACTCTGTGCGGTACCCCAACCGCATGTAAAACGCATACCGCATATCAAAACACTGATGGTAACTATTAAATAATTGGACATTTTCACACAGACCCCTTAAACTTTTTGAGATAGTGATTTGAAAAATAAAAATAAAATGATATTGTGTATTTGTTAGCTTTTTTCAGAATTTAGGGAGGTGTCTAATTATTTAATTTGATAATAACTATTTTATAAACATATTTCATCATTTTATTTTGAGTTATTATACATGTAAAGCTAATCGGAAGGGAAAAGATCTTGATGACAAATTAAATTGACATTTTTTAGGAGAAAAAAGTCTATCAATTATGTCATTGTTCACATTAAAATTAGGATAAAAATAGTGATATGCTACGTTAGGTAGAACAAGTATTTCTAATTTTCTTTTGAAGTAATTGGGACAATTATAATCAATTTATTATCATTTTTCAATAACAAGCATGATAAGTTCTTGTCTAACCATTTATTCTCTCACTTATCCTTTTATCCCAAATGTTATCATCTTACCAAACCAACCAATAAAATTTCAGGAAATTTCAAATATGCCTCATTTGATTGAATTTTCATCCTAATTTATTTAAACGTCAATTATAGTGACTTCAAATTTGTCCTATTTAATATTTCATCCTAATTGACTTAAATGTTAATTATATTACTTCAAATTTGTCCTATTTAATAATGATGTTTTTTTGAGATTTTTGCTCTCTCTCCTTCCCTCCTTCCTCTCTTTCTATCCCTCCTCTCTTTCTATTTATGTCTTTAACCCTTGATATTATCATGTTCATAAATATTATTCTTAATTTTGTTGAATAATTGTGAAAGGTGTGATTCATCTTTTTATTTTTTTTAATTTGTATTCACCTTGTAATATTAGGTTTTGACCATATTTTGTATTTAATTAATGAAATAAATGACATCTCATTGTGGATTAAGAAAATACATGTTAAAAGTTGAAGTCAAATGTCGCCCCCACTAGCGGAAATTCCTGACTCCGCCACTGAAACTACTCAATATTTATTATTACGTTTCCCAATAAGAATAACAAAAAACACAACTAAACAGAAAATTACTTATTCCATTAATAAAGTTATATATTCCTGGAATAGCTATAAACTCCAAAATAGTTTATGTCTCTACCGAAACATGCCCTTGTTATTTCTAGCACATCTCTCTCCCTCACTCCCTTAAAAAACAGTTTATTTTTGTTTCTCTCATATACATCTTTTTGACTCCTTGGATAATATAGTGATCAACTCTTCTTTTAAATTTTTTTTTATAATTTTCTCATTCCATTAAAATTTAATTTTTTTAGCTATTTATTGATTGTATACGATAATATAGAACAAATTTAATTTAAATTATTGTATAATATTGTGTATTTTATTTTGAAATATTTGTAATTTAAAATAAAATATGCAAACAATCTAGATTTTTTTTTTATAAAATATATAAGGCCCCCATTTTAAAAATTCACCAGGGCCAAGCCACAAAATTCAATTATCAGGGTCGGCCTTAAAAGTGGGCATAAATGCTATCACGTTATTTAAGGGGAACAAAATATCCCCATTTTTATTTTAAAATTAGGATAAATGTTTGCAGTTTATCCCGATTATTTTATATCAAATGGGAATAATTTGTCATCTCACTCACTATCCTATCCAACCACTTATCCATTTGTCAAACTAACCCTATGGATTATTACAAAGGCCCCGCAAGAAAATGGGTTTGAGAGTTTTTTTTTTCAAAAGCTGGGTTTAAAATTGAGTATGCAGTAAGCTCTCTCCACAGATGATGAAGAAAGCTAGATTTTGAATATTTTTTTTACAAAAATGTGTCTGTAACTTTTAATTAAGCTTCATTGGAAACGAGTTTGGAAAACTCAACTTCCTGAAAACTCAAAAGCTCCACAAACCCGTTTCCAAACTAGGCCTAAAAAAGGTTGATTTAAAGCATTTGAAAACACATTTGAGTGTGCTTTTGTTTTTTTACAAAACAAAAAAGTGTTTTCAAACAATTCCAAAAAAGCAAGTTTAATTAAAGAATTTGTTTCAATTTTTAGTAGAAAAAATATGCTTTTTAAAATGCAAAGAAAATGAACTTCTTGAAATTATAGTTTGATTGAATTATTTTATAAAAATCATAATTTTCCAACATGTTTCCAAACCTAGCCTATTAAAAATTATCTTTTTCTTTTGTAATTCAAATAAAAAAAATCATAATTTTCCAACATGTTTCCAAACCTAGCCTATTAAAAATTATCTTTTTCTTTTGTAATTCAAATAAAATTTTATAAATCTATATGATTTGTTGTGTGGAATTTGTTGGATGACAGTATATATAATTTATTTTATGGGGAGCAAATCATATTTGGAAATGCTGAAGATTTTAAATGCGGATCCAAACATATTTTTATGTTCGGTTTTTCAAATTCCCCACCTCGATTTTTTAAGGATTCTATGTTGAAAGCGGATGATTTTCAAACTCGAGCAAATCCGAACATATTTTCATGTTTAGCTTTTCAAACTCTCCACCTTGTTTTTTAGTAGTAAAAAATGGAAGATTTTTAAGCACAGATCTAAACACATCTTCACATTTAATTTTTTAAACTCTCCACCTCACTTTTACAATGTAAAAAAAAATCTGACTAATAAAAGAACTACCAAAAAAAACATTTTTCAAAAGCAAAATATGAAACTCCTGTACTTTAAAAATCTCAACGTCTCAATCCAGTATCCAACATTCTCAATGTCTGTGAAGTAATCTTCTATTTCTATGCGTGGACCACAAGACAATTTTAATATGACTTCATGATGGCATCTGGTTCTGGTTTTTAATTCCATGAATGCATAATCACTATAAAGAGTATTATATATGCTTGGAAAGACCAACATGCATTGGTTTTGTTAAAAACTTTTCAATGAGTTATTTAATTTACAAATAGTATATCCCACATGTGATCCCCGTTTATCTATGTATCAATATAAAAATTCATGAAAAAAATTAATCCCTGTGAACTAAGAATTTAATAGAAAAGATGTTCTAAGAAACCATTATATGACACACAAATCCCACTCTCACCAAGGGGTAATCATATCATACACATGAAATTTCTGGGAATCTAATTCTAGCTTTCCTTTCATGACCAAGTCAAGACTTCTTTTTCTAGAAAAAAAAAATAGTCCAACTTGACAAACACAAAGTCCCCATTCACCAAAATTAATTCCCATATCCCCTTACTTCAACCACTTCTCAAACATCTAAAAAAGCCTCCCTTCCCCCATCTCCAAACTCCAAAAACCACCACCACCATCACAGCCATCAAAATATGGATAGAGAGCCAGAAGAGCTCCAATTCCTAGGCTTCTTTGGCATATGCAAAGAAGCCTCAACCATCATAACATCCCTAAGGAGACTCTTCACCCAACTCACCCTCTCCCTCATCCTCCCCCTCTCCCTCATCTTCCTCATCCACATCCAAATCTCAAACCTGATCTTCTCAAAGATCAACAAAAACGAGACTGCTCTCGAGACAACCCCAGACGGCAGCCCTGCCCAGGACCGCCTCCTCTCCCGTCTCTCATCCGAGTGGACCGCCTTCCTCCTCTTCAAACTCGCTTATCTCATATGCCTCCTCATCCTCTCCCTCCTCTCCACCTCCGCCGTCGTCTACACCGTTGCTTGCGCCTACACCTCCAAGGACACCACCTTCAAGAAGGTCATGAGTGTGGTCCCTAAAGTTTGGAAGAGGCTCATGGTCACCTTCCTATGGAACTCCGTCGTGGTCTTCGCCTATAATTCAACCGTATTCTTCATTCTTGTTCTCATTCTGTTCATCACTGGCCCTGGCACGCCGGGACTTATAGTCCTGGTCATTGTCGGGATCCTATACCTCGTCGGACTAGTCTACATAACCGTCATATGGCGCCTCGCGGGCGTGATTTCGGTGTTGGAGGACTCCTACGGCCTCCGCGCCATGACAAAGAGCAAGGATTTGATCAAGGGGAAGACGCCCGTCGCGGCGCTCGTGTTCTTCCTCCTCATCATCTCGTATTTCGGGGTAATGGTGTTGTTCGAGGGCGGGGGAGTGGTGGGGAAGGCGGCGGCGGTGGCGCTGCTTTCGGTGGTGTTGCTGATGGGGTTGGTGGTGGAGACTGTGATATATTTTGTGTGCAAGTCTTACCACCATGAGAGCATAGACAGGTCTGCTTTGGCTGATCATCTGGAAGTGTATCTTGGGGAGTATGTGCCCCTCACGGCCAAGGATGTTCAGCTTGAGCAGTTCCATGTCTGATGATGGAATTTGAAGTAGAATTGGAGAGGTGGTTCTGCTTTGTGATACTTTAATACATGTTTACTTTGTTGATACTTGGTTGGATATGTTTTTTGTTTTGAATATAATGTTATGGATTTCAATAGAGATGAGAATTGGTATTTGATTTTGGTTTTCACATGACACACCACCAGACTTGCCACGTGAGTTTTTCTGTGACAGATAACATACAATCTTAACCTAACTAAATCTCATCATGCATGATCAGTCTTTTATTGAAAATTGAGATTCTGCACTAACTAGAGCTCATCTACTTGGAAACATATTTGGTAGAGGGTTGTATATATTGGGTAGCATGTTGTATTGCAAGATTTTTTATTTTTTTTTTTTGTAAGAGATGTTTGTTAAGATTTGGCTCTCATGGAAAGTCATGTCAACCAGAAATAAACAATGCAACCAATGCAGATGTTGACATTTAGAAATTGTGGATGGGAAACAAAGATAGAGAAATGTTGAATTGTTCAAAGATTGAATTGGAAAAGTTGGGTGGGGCAGGTATAATAATAAGTATCAATCTTTAATTGGATGGGTTTGGTGGGGATTTAAAGTGTTCTTACACATTAGTAAACTCAAGTTTCACATATGTGGCTAATAAAACTAATCCTGTGTGTGCAAGTTTTGGTGGTTTTGGAATAGCAATGCCGTATGAAAATCAGAATTGGACTGGATTCCAAGTCATCCTAAACCAACTCCCGGAATTGCAATTCTAATGGGTTCCAATTTCATTAAAGATCAAATTGATGATTTCCTAATTCAACAATAAGGGTCAAAATGTTGATTTTCTATTTGGGTTGTAATTTTTTTTATTTCAAACGAAAACAACCTAGACACTAAGCCCGTCAATTATCCTAAAAAAACAATCCGAATTCGATTTGAATACGTATCTGAAATATTAAAAATATCCTATATTCGAAGATTCAGAGTACAATATGGATATTAGTGTATCCAATCCGAAAAATATCTGTATCCGACATATATTATATATTGTTCATATTTGATACATATAGTTGTATTATATATTGTTCGTATTTGTTATATTTATTATCTTGTATGATTAATCCCAATCTTGATATGTTATATTACTATTAAATTTTTAATGTATAAAATTTAAAAGAAAGAATAAACCTTAAAATCTCAATTTTAATTTCACATCTTTATAATATATCATTTGATTATTCAATTTAATATTAATATGAATCCAAAAATCTATATCTCTATCCGAATCCAAAAAGTCGGATATGGATATTAACATATCCGTCCGATAGACCAAGACACATTTTATTTTTCTTCTCTTACTTATTTAACCCTATTGGGGTGCGGAATAACTCAAGAATAAGAAGAAATAAGTAAAAATGGATAGAGAAGCAAACAGGCTTTAAAATTTTGGTGTGTACATTGTGATTGTCAATCAGGCTTTGTTTTCTAAGACAATTTCCAGAGGTATCTACCATACAATAAATACATCAACCTAGAAGTTTGTTTTTATAATCACATGGGATTGACTCTTTAGTTAAGAGTCATGGATTTGCTCCCATAGATATGAAGTTCAAATCTGCATGTCTTACTTATTGGTGATTCTGTGTTATCTTTTTTTTTCCCTTTAAAAAAGAAACATTAGGCAATTGCCCTCGAACTTTATAAATCAAAGAAAAGGCCTGACAATACAAAGTAAGACAATTCTGTGTGCATTCTAGATTTCCCTTATTAATGTTGAGGTTCTTGTCACTAAAAATATTAAGAGCATTCATTAGTCATTAGCCATCTACACTCATTGTAACAAGCTACATGTATCTCATTAAAAAAAAATTACACATCTTTTAAATGACTTCATACAATTCACAGGAGCATATACTTTCACAAAATTACATTCAGATTTACTATTTTTCTAAAAATCAAGAAAGGGGGGCACCTGTATTTGAAGCTGGCAATGGAGCTTGAGTAACATTTTCCAAAAATTAAATGTAGTTATTAGCAAAATATGCCTCCAAAAAGCTTCATTTGCATGCATACCCTTTTTTTCCCTGTCAGAGGTCTTAAGCAACCATGTTATTATCCTAAAAATAAAATCTGTGGTAGTGATTCTCTCTTTCAAACTCTTCATCTAATTTTTTATTTTTTAAAAAAAATTCTATAACTAAATATGACATGTGTTCCCAATTTTTCTAAGTCCACCTGAAAGACCAAATTTAAATGCTCTCTCTGAGAAATTCGATTTTATTTTTCTCATTTTGAAACCAATTTTTATAAACAACTTTTTCATAAAAACTGCTCTCAAATAACTTTTTTAGTAAAAACCACTCTCTAACAACATATTTATTAATTTTCAACACACAAAAAAAAATCAAAATCTGAAATCAAAAGCTAAAACTTAAACCATTGGAAACCAATTATCAAACTGATTCTTGTTTCAGACAATGAATTTCGAATGGGGAAATGAGCAAGAAATTTCCATTGAAAACACACTTTCAGGGAGCCAGTGAATGACAGGATTGCAACATGTTCTCTGTAAACAAAATGTTTTCATACATCACTCATAGTTTAGGGAACAGTATTTACTTGGAACATAGAGTAACCAAGGTATATGTGGTCTGCATGATCTTATGGTGAAAGCTTAAAAGTCTATCTGTCATGGGGAATCTCATCAGATAAAACCTGTCAAACCTAATTTATCTGCGACATTGTACATAAGAAGATCACCCCAAAAATGTCCAAATAAATGTTCACCTCCGATCGCGAAAGTCAGGGCCCATAATAATAATACTGCTGTGAACACTACAAAACCAACTGCGGATCCAACGACATCTGCAAAAAATGGAACATTCCCAAGTGTGACTGTTACTTAAAAGAAAGATTTACATTACCAGAAGACCAGAATATAGTTAAACAAGAGGCATGAACACAATTGATAGGAACAATAAATTTGAAAGCCATTTGAAGTGAAGAAAGGAATTTGAACAATGAACAAGTTCGAATCACTGATATGGATTATATTAGCATTGGAATTTAGTCTGATGTACAATGGAACGGTAAATGACAAAGAAATTTGTAATGTACAGTGCAGGGAAGAACAGAGGTTGCTCAATAATAATATGGAGCTATTTTGACAAGACATTAGTGTGTGTTGTGTACTTGTGCTTGCTGCATGCTATGCATATTCCCCCAAATAGTAAGAAGGCCCTGTGATCAAATGTGGTGGTGGTTCAAATCTAGAAGAAAGATGGGAGATTGGAGTAAACACACTAAGTTCATCATGTGTAATTCCCAAGCAGTGTTTTGGGGCATTTGTCTCACATGCTATGTAGTGATTTTTCCAAGTAGGAGAGAGCATTAGGAGAATATGGGATCATGTATTATAGATCTCCCTATGGATGGGGAAAATATATACAGGAAGCTGCAGATATTGTTTATGTGGTAGAGGGAGGATGGTTGGTTGAATAAATGTAAGCGATGCCTAGGCCAATATGTAATGGGACATTTATTCATTAATTATTCATTTATTATTGATACGATGCCTTATCTTTTTTTCACAAAAAAAAAAGCATGTGTCATGTGTAGACAAACTCAATGCTTTGTGAATCCCTTACTCTCCCATTTTTTGCAGAGCATCAATGGAATTCAATTTCACTAGCTTATATGGGGAAGACTCATAAATTGGATATATGCAATTTCACTTGCTTGGTGTGTGTGCATGAGGAGAGAAATTGTAAATCGTGTCAGGTTGCTTTAGGATGTGTTTGGAATGATCGAGTCAACTGGAATTGGAATTATAATTCCAGATCCTTTGTTAGGATTTAGTTGTATAATTCATTAGAGTAGATATGTATTCACCATAAAAATTAGTTATATTATAAAAACATAAAAGGAAGACATGAGTTTACAATTTTCCTTGCAAAGAAAAACAAGATAAACGTAAAAAATTAAATTCTACAGTGCGAAACAGTTAATTTTTTATAATGCGAAAATTAAATTGCGAAAGAGCTTCTTAAAGATTTTAAGTTTTCTCACAGATCATAATGAAGATATTGATTATCTAGGATTGCAAAATGCTCTAGAGAATCCGAAACTAGTGCAACTTCCACAGGGACCAATAATGCCATGACTAGGAATTTTAGAGATGTACTATTTGTGATTATAGTTGATGAATGACGAGAATATAAATTAACGAAAAATAAGTAATTGACAATTGTTTACATTATGTAAACCAAAAGGCCCTAGCATCAAAAAATTTAGCAATACAAGTAATTGTGCTTGCGAAAGTGTTTTCAATATTATAGAATAATAAAGCATAGATAAAATTGTGAGTAAAAGGTTATCACTTATGGTGGAGCTAGCAGTTTGAGGAACAGAGTAACAAAAGAAAATCTAGTGTGTATTTATTTTTCTCATCAGCTTCATTAGTATTACAAGCACTTGCAAAAAACCACTTGCAAGTTTCTATTTGTATCTAATATATCTATGTTGTTTACGCAATTACGCATCTTGCAACACTGTCATTCCTGAGGAGAAAATGACTACTAAAGTGAATAAACACTTGAGAATGATGAATTCAGTAGTGTGTCTGTGTCTGTGTGTGTGCATGGAGGGGAGGGGGTTCTAAATCAGGAAAACTTAAATGGCCTAAATGCACCTTAGGATTCTCATAATTTTAATGAAGATTGATTTTTATGTTCTCTTCTGTGATTAAGGATGCTTGTGGAAGATATTGCACTTCAGAAAGTTATTAAGTTCAATGCAAGTTCTGATTCACATTTTACCTACAATTGAAGAAGAATATGTTCAGTAATGGGTATTATTAATGAATTGTTTCAAGCACTATAATACAAAGAGAAAAAAAAATGTTGATGCTATGTGATTGGTCAATATCTCAAAGAAATGCCTATAATAAATGAGAGGTGCGATGGGATTCTCTCCGCAATACATTTCATTTTGTGGAAAAAAAACATTAATTGCAGTACCCAGTATGAGTGATGTCTTCCAAGCACATCATGTCGAAACGTAGAGCTAAAGGAATTACAAATTACATCATTATGGTGTAGAGTAATTTTACAATATCGTATATATGCAACTTTGAGAGATCTCAAGTCATTTGGCTGGGTAAAGGGTGTAGAGTGAAACTATTGTTAAAAAACCCATCTAGGATAATCAAAAAAGTAGAAGTTTTTTTAAAAGCAGCTTTCCATTAATCCATTAATCTTGTTTCAATGTAGGGTTTTCAAATATTAATTTTTTCAAGATTTGTTTCCATGTAAGATTTGAAAGCTCAACCTCTAAAAAAAATTTGATCATCCCAAGCACCTCTGCAATGATTGATCTTTAAATCATCCCAGACTTGAAATTGTTGAAATGCTTGTGACCCTTCCGTGAAACTTGTTCCAAAAGCACCAGCCTTTTGCCCTCGTCTTTTGTGCAAGCAGTGACACATGTGAAATAAAAGAAAATTCCATTGGCATATAGGTCAAAGGCGGATCTGCCGGGGCTGAGGAAGGAGGAGAGAAGAATGGGAGTGTTATATAGAGGTGAATATGGAAAATGGTCGATGGAACTTAAAGAAGTAAAAATATTAAAGACTTCTTAATCAATTGATTTATCCCAAAAACCACCCTTCCATATCTTTTTATTTAATCAAATTCGTTGCCTAAAACATACAAGGAATCAGTTTGCATTTTTTTTTGGCTAAACGTCTGTTAGGTAACAACTAATACAAAAACTACTTTTTCAAACCGCAGTAAGGTTTTTAATTGTTTCCAAGAATGGGTTCTCGAGAGAACAATCAAAGGCACTTGATAATCAACTTCAGATATGCATCTTTTTTATGCACTCCGGTAGAGATTTTTCAAAGTTAAAAGAATAGCTATCTTGCTAAGAAATTGGCTGTGAAAACATTATATTTTCATGAGTCTACTTTATGTTAAACACTTCAAAAACGTTGATTTGATCACCATTGAAAGTTGGAAGAACCTTTCTCTACAATGAAAATGATGAAAATCAAACCACATAACTGAACATAATATCAGTGGAATAATGGAAATTCGATCACACTTATTTATTTAAAAAGAGAGAGAGATATCTTTGCTTCCCAAAACATGAAGACTCATCAACGAAGACCTGATACTAACAGAGGCTTTCCTGAAAACTGAGAATTGAATGCAAAACCTTCTCACATTTCACCCAAATATGATCTACCTCACCATTTCAATTCGAGAATTCAAAACAGAAAAAGCTATCCCAGATTCAGCCTAAGAGAGATGACTGATTATACACCTCTATAAATCAACAAAATGAACCCCAAAACCAAATCCAAATTTTAAAAAAAAATCATTGAAAGAGAAGCAAATCCAAACCAAAGTATAACAATATAGGCAAAATTAAACCAATCCCAAAAAAGAGCCCTAACAAAAGAAAATCAAGGTCAGCATCAAATTCAAGCAAATGTAGATACCAGATTACACCTTTCTAGACAAAAATAAGGCAATCTGAACAAAAACCATATGCATCAATAAAATACACCCCAAAATCAAATCCAAAACAAATCGATCAAAAAAAAAACACTCCTTTGAAAGAAAAACCAAACAAATATAAAAAAAAGAGCCCCAAATCAAGGTCGGCATCAAATTCAAGCAAATGATTACACTTTTCTAACAAAAGAAGGCAATTTGAACAAACACCCTAAAACAGATCGATCGATAGAGAGAGGGAGGGCTTACATGGGCGCACGCGAGGGAAAGAAGAGGAGGAGCTCTTCAAGACGGGCCAGAAGTAGAAGGCGTTGATCGCCCATAGCCAAGGAAGGCAGAGGAACCCGTACCTGAAGAAGGCCCGCGCCCGGGACGCCGACTCCTCCTCCGTCACCGGCCCGAGCGGGCCGTCCACGGTCGGCCACGTCGGGGATGGCGGGGGTCGGTGGCTCCGCCTGGTCGGACGCGGCGGAGACGGAGGAGGAGGGGTTTGTGTTTGGCGGGGGTGGAGGCCGGTCTCTTCGTCGGCTTCTTCGTCGACGACGACGACCTCCATTGAAGGGGACCGAAAGGAGTCTCTGATGGGTTCTTTTGGGCTTCTTCACAGCATTTATAGATGGCTTGATTACACGTTTTATTTTTTTCTCAATTGAAAAAAAATTGATTAAAACGAATGGTCAGGATTATGTTTTCCTCAAAATCTGAGTCGTCGAATACTGGGGTGAAATTGTGTTTTTTTAATTAATAAAACGTTTCACAGTGTTGTAAAAATTATGTTATGCAATCTCCTGCACTTATTCAAACCAAACATCTAATTTCACTTAATATTTGAGTAAAAATTTTATTTGATATGATGTGTCTTCAACCATCGTTTTGTGTCTTATTCAAATCTTTTAAAAGTAGAGCTAAAGAAAAAATATAATTGAAAATTTGGTTGAAAGTTTGAGTTTCCTTTGATTGAATAAAAATTTGATTTGATATGAGTATAGGTAAAAATAATAGATGATTAGTGATCGACTAGAAATTCATCTGGATGTGTCCCCCCAACCTCTCTGCCAGAGGGACGGTGCAGTGTTAGAGCAGGTTAGCACCATGACAATCAAGTAGGCTTATCATGCTATTTCCATATTTATGTGCCAAGTTGAAGGGTTAAAGTTTTCTTATCCCAATCCTAAGTGGTAAGGTTCTCATGGATTGGTCCCCTGACTACTGTTTTCATTAGGTTGGTGAAGTCCTATGAATGTCCTTTCGAATCCTACCAATGAAGGATGGACGACTTGCAAAAAGGTCATCTAACAGCCAAGTCAATCTCTTTAATATTCTAGGGGGTTTTTTTTTAATGAGTTGCATATCCATGCACTTTTCTGTGTCTCCCTTTTATTGGCTTTTGGTCGGTATTTTATCAAATTTCATTCTGAATTATGCAAGAACAAAAGAGAATTAGAATTAGATGACTTTTGGTTTGTGAATAGCTTGTCCATGTATATAAAATAGTTATGCGAGAACAGAAGAGAATTAGAATCAAATGACTTTTGGTTCAGTTATTATTCCTTTATTAGTATTGATAACTATTTTATCTTTTGTGTTTGTCAATCTGTAGTTGTAATTTTGGATGGATATGTATGAATAAATTGTACTAAACCACCCCCCCCCCCCCCCCACCCCCACCCCCAAGTTTAGTTATCAAAGTTTTATTCTAATCTATTCATACATAACTATTATAGTTTATTCACACTAAATGAACATTTTAATCTTATTCTCACCTTATCCACTCTCTTATTCCTGAAAACAAATAGATTCCAGAGAGTATCACACACAATGGATGGGATTGCCTGATTTTGTGAAATCTGCTGAATTCTATAATGGAATGCTAAGTTCTAAAATTATAACTGTTATACAGAATGAACAAATATCAACTCTTCCTTCTTCCTCTCTCAAAGAGATACTATGATATTTCATACAGGCTATAGCCATCATGTTATTACAAACATCCATGTTGTAATATAGTTACTGATGCTCCTCCTGAGAGGCAACTAACATAATTTTTGCTCCAAAAAATGAACTGTTACACATACTATTACACAGTGGGCAAAAAGGGAAAAAAATGCTGAAACACCGGGGGCGCGCAGCAAATCATCAAGAACAAAACCTCTTCTATATATCGAATCCATGTTCCAAACGTATCATTATTTTCCTTCAACGTATTCTTCGTAAATTTGAAGCTGCTATTCTTTTGTGTATTGTAAGAGCGATGAGTTCCCAACATCATGACTGAGATCTCTCGCGCATTTTGGCTTTGGCGAAGAAAACGCCGGCTAGAAGACCTGTGACAAGAAGTATGAATGCACCTTATTATGACCATGAAGAACTCGAGATATGTGTATCATTTGAGGATAACCTACCAAAGAGGATGCTCAAGAAGTTCTCCAGGCTAGTTGGAACTTTGAACAACAGAATGCCAGCAATGGAGAGGGGAATCTTGTTCAGCGATCCCACGAGGCTGTAGACATCATTAAAATATATTTTGTCAAGAATCGTTGAGGATTGTGGACCACAGCATAGACTGTTTTTGTTATATTTATAGTTTTTATGTAGTTATAAGAATTTTAATAACATAATAAGAAAAACAATAGTAATGGCAATAATACAAGTTAATTATTTATTCTTATTATTGTTATTGTTATAATAACTTTAAGAATTAAAATTAACAATTATTAATAAAAATAGAAGGTAAATGTATTTGGAATCCTCCATTCAAGTGAACTTTCATGGGCATGCCAAGCAAAATTTTCTTAATTCCTCCTTACGATTCTTGGGGAATAAGGAATACTCTTCCTACACCTAAGTTAGCAAATTACCCTAAATACAGTTTTGTTCTCTCTCTTGTACTTGGCTCCCATATAAAAAATATGCATGTCCTATGCATCTAAATTATACATGGATTGATGGATTATGGATAGTTCAATGCAATATGTTTGGTAGCTAAGTTGAGATGAGTATTTAAAAACCAATGATTTTTAGTGCGACACAAATAAGGAGCTTACATACATAAACCGATAATGTAGGTTACCTGTATGTAGTGGCGCCCGTCTGATGAAGAAACCACATCGAAGTGAAGCTGATGGCAAGACCTAAGAATCCACTGAACGTTATAACCACCCAGAACATGGGCATCTTCAGAAGCGGCCTGCCAATTCACTTCACACATAAATGAGCTTATAAGAAAATATTGAAAATACAGCAATGAAAATCCTGTGAGAAAAGAATCTGGAGGAGTAATGGGTCAAGGGAAGAGGAAAGGAAACCACAGTAACAGTTATAGTTGGTCATTCGATTTCTCTCTTTTCATGAATAACAAATGATGATAACTTACCTTGCTTGCATGTATGTGAGGTACTAGGAGTGCAAGTAAACCACACACACAAACATTTACAAAGGAGCTTATAATGTATATAATGCACATTATAACTTCCACATCATGCAAACAATTGCCACAAGATGATATTAATCATTTACTAATGGTGAATTACAAATTTTGAAATGTTTAAACATATGAATTTTATGGAAACTTTGACATTCCATGCAATAATGGTTACATTAATGTCATATATTTTTTAATCATCCTAAATTGAAAAAAGAAGCTATCCTACATTCAAGAACCAATGGTATGGGTTCCTTAATGTTGTACATTTTCACTTAATGATTGCATTTATTTATCAAATCTAACTCTTAAAGGAACTGTTAGAACAAAAATTTAACTTGTACATTCATTGCATGGTTCACAGAACAAAACTCATGAATAGAAAAACTGCACAACTAGCCAGAGGTTCCAATTACAATCTTGATCATGACCAATGATTTTAAAATTGTCACTTCAATAAGTTCACATGGTAAAATTTTAAAAAAAAATTATCATTTGTCGAGGACCTCTTCATTTTTTTTTTATAATTATTCAGTGAGTATGGCATCCGATGGAATTTCATATCGACTTCATTGAGAACTCCATTATTGTTAGTGCATTCATACTCCAAAATCATGAACATTAGGTAAGATGGAGAACTCAAACCCAAAGTTTTAGCGCTCCTAGTTATCCAAAATACATTTGAAATCTTAGGGAGAAAATAAAAACACGCCATCCCTAAGAATGATATATCCCATCTTTTAACAAAAAGGTAATATCCTTGAAACCATGATATCTATTGATAATTGTGAACAGTAATAGCAAATTAGAAGACAAGACCAATAAACTACTCACGTTTCTGAAAGATAGTCCACCTCGTTAAATACAAATATCAGCACGATTCCCAATGGCAACGAAAGTACATTATTGAGCAAGACCATTGTAAATTCATTCAAGTTTCCAGATTTTGTCACTTGCTTGGCTGTATCCATCACTCTTCGTAAAGTTAACTGGAGACAATACATTTGTAAATGAAGTCAGACAGTGATACACACATTATGCAATTAAACAATGACAGATGATGAGGTATGCCATATATTTCACAGGTATTTTATAGTTCCTACGTGGCATCTATAAAAACTTTCTGACATTGAAAAAAAAAATCTACATTCACGCTGTTCTATTTTGTGATTCCCAAGGAAATAAATCTTAATGTCAGTACAAATGTGGATGGAAATGCCTAATATCATGAAAACATCTATTATCATGATTATTCATAAATAAAAATATATAGATGATTTGATAATAGAGAGGCCAAGACAAACAAGAAATACAAATTAACCTAATGGCTAGCATTGAAAAGTAATATAATTCACAAATTTTAGCATTTGGGAATTAAAAAAATAGCAAATCATATCTATTGATCAACTGAACTCACTAATTACAAATCATGCATAGATATATATCTCTCTCAACAAACAATTGTCAGCTTTTAATTAAATCTAGAACTTAATATATAACGTAAGAATCTAACGTGGATTTTGTGAAGAAATATAAAAAAAATTTATTACTTTCAAGTTTCAACACAATGCCCTTCCATAACCTTTCCCTTTCCTGTTACGCCAGGACATAATAATGGACATATATATTTAAAACCCTGTTATTATGTCCTTCCTGCTAAATCAAAATATAGCTAACAATTATGAAAAGGAACAAGGTTCACAATACATTAAAAGATGTGGAACGGGAACTAGCCTTAAGAAATATATAAAAGAAACCATCTGTCTTCTCTCTCCATATTCCTGCCATACGTGAATCACACGATACATGTTTCCATTGATGGGAACTAATTTTCTTTTCTCTTAGATGAGATAAATTTCACAATGGTACCTCTTATGATTCATCGGGAAAAAAAAAAGAATAAAGGAGGATATGAATGACCATAATTTAGTACAAAATCAATCATTGGAACCAATGAATGAATTTTTAGTCAAATAAAGTGTGTTTCTCTGTAATAATATGCCATAAATACCCAAATACATATGACATGAATATACATCCATACAACTGCATGTGCACGCAAACATGGGAGTTCGAGTGGGGTTTAAAATATTGAGCTGTTTTTAGTTTGAAAACAGACGATTCCACATCATTAACATTTTCCATTCTGTAAACTGAACTGTTTTATATGGTCCATGTAAAAAATCTCCATTTGCAACAGTAAATGTAATTCATAGACTGCCATGGATGTTCTAATTCAACCAACATTTTGATGTTTTGCTTTCCATACACTCCAAGAGTTTGAATCAAATCTACAACCTCCCAAATAAGTGATTCAAGATAAGTAAAACTAATTTTCAGAGTTTCACAATAAGTGATTTAAGCTTCATAAACAATAAATCAATAACTGAATCTCATGAAAATTCATTACAAAAGTACTACAGGGCCAACTTCGGAAATCAAGAAAGCCATGAAACTTGGAACACCCAGATCATCAGATAGTGATATATTTATGGTTTTAAATTTAAAGAATCTTTTGAAGATGACTTTCAACCAAAAAAGCACCAATCAGAGAAGAACTACAAAGTACACCAGATTATATAAAATGTGTTACATGAATTTTTTGTGAAAGAGATGAGTTCATCAGTAAATAAGAATTACCGAATATGACGCTGTTAGGAAGCAATTTAAGATTTGCCATCCATAGCCTACTGCATGGAAGCTGAGATCTGTTATTCCTCCAGACACTGCTGAAATGATCTGCATAAATGAAAATTTTCATACATAAATTGCAATTGTAAAATACTGGTAATGTACAGCTGTATTGAATTTTCAGTAAACAATAAAGCTCTTTCAAGGTAACATACTTAGCTCATAATGTCAACATGTGTGAGAAAATAATGCACCAAGGCAAAATCGCGCTTGAGAAGGTTTCACTTATGTGGATTTGCAAAGCTCTTTTAAGGACTTGTATTGTATTGTTGAACAGGGACGGGTGTTTTTTATAATTTATGTGGACAAATTTGGGGGTTATAGAAGCAAGTGAGACATGTACTCTGATTTTCTATAAGAAACATTTTCTCCCTCACCATATGGGGTGTTTTTAGTGGTTGCCGAGCCTTTTTCCTTCCAAAAAGTAGCTCTTTAGGACACGATTCTGAGTATAGTTACACTTGTTGGCAAATTTTTTGGAGAAAACTATGGAGTGAAGAGCATAACTTAGACATAATAATATAGAGCTAGCCATAGGTTTCTTCTCTTTACACAATGACTGTTCATAGACTTCACTGGCTTTATACAATGGACAAGTCATCACGTTTATGGCATCAACCATTTTAGATTAGTCTGATCCAACTCAAGGATAAGTAGTCATAAATTGGTGCATACTCTGTTATTGTACACTGATGCTCAACTGTTTCAGAGATGTGTGAAAAACGATAAGCTCAAGTAGCAACACGAGGCAAGAAAACGTATGTCAAATATATGAAGTTAAACAGGATAATACCATTAGAAAAAGGGCAGCCCAGACTTTTCTCTCGTGTTGTTTGCTGAAAAGATACATTTCTCCAATAGCGGTTATGACATTAGTAACATTCTTCAAAACTGTCACCATGGCAACATTAATGTACTTCAGACTGCAATAGAGAAGGAAACCAGCGTATATGAGACAATGAAACATATAATATCCACCGAGAACCATGAGAAAGCCTTTAATTTTTACAAATGGCGGTTCATTTGCATTCCAGGATTATGTATACACCAAATAAGCAATCTATACATGACATTAGTGAAAATAAACTTGACTTTGCATAATGGACCTAGTTCAATCCAACTCCAGAGTTAAGGTATGGACAAATACACAAAATTAAGGATTCACGTGTAAACACTGACAATAGTCACACATAGGTATGATTAAAGGTTCATTGTGTATATATCATTATATGTGCGGTCTTGTGAATTATAGCTCCCAGGTCAGAATTATATCAGAATAACAGCTAGTTCATTCTCAAGTTATATCAGTTAATGTACATTTTAACAAATCCATAGGAAAATGCAGCGATTTAAGCATATTAGGATCAGTACCACATGCTTGGAATTTTGTAATTAAAAACAAGAAAATTAGCCAAAATTAGAAGAAGATATCCACATCACAACTAGATTTATAGAATTAGATCGAATCACATACAGAGGGAAGCAAATGACTTCACCCAAATTCTATACTACACAAATAAAAATACCCTGAAAAATACATTACAACAGAAATGCTACCCAAGACGCAACTATTCAGAGTTTAAGACCTAGAAGATTTCTCCTGAAAATCCATGTCCATGCTCTTAAAAAAGGCAAACGTTGGGCAACCACGACATGGGATGTCCCTTCTTACATCTAATGATCTCTAGTATTAAACAGTTGATACATCTATCATCCATCAATAAATTAATCAATGCATGTGCATTTTCTATATAGTTACTTATTCAGCAATTAGATCCCATCACACATAAAATGTAGAAAAGATAAGCATTATGGCTTCTAGACTCTTAACGCTTCATAAAGGCAATCTAATTATATCCAAACACAATTTCTATTAAGAAAATAGGAACATAAAAGATTTGCAGTACTAGTGAAGCACGATTTTTCTAAAGTTATAAATTCTTTGTGCCCATAGATTCACTTCAAATAGCATAATGGCATCACCCCTCATGTAACATATAGATATTCATAGAAAAGTTCCACCTGTATCAATGTTTCATCTTTAAAAACCTCAAACTCAGGCCTTTATCAAAAGTCTCCATTTCCTTGAACAAACAGACGATATGAGAAAAAAGTAGCAGCCATTTCAGAGACCAAAACTTTACATCTCGATATATTGACACACAATAGGTTCTGTGCATAACTAAATATTGTTAATGTCAGCATTCTTCATATAAATATAGCCATCTGATAATCAAATCCAGAAAGGTCTAAAGACAGCTTCTAGCTTTTATGTCAGCTAGTGGTAAGAGTATTTTCTATCAGATCCTAATCTAATCACAGAACCATGTCATAAAATGGACAAACAAAGATGCATATATAATAAGAATGTATTTACCTACCCACCAAAAGATAGATACATGGTTACTAAGAAATTAATAAGAAAACCTCAGATTTTTCTTACAAAAAAAAAAAAAAAAAATTGGTTAAAATATATAATAATGAAAAGAAAATCCTACCTAAACATGCTTGTAATAAGCATTCCAACAAATATAACATTCACAGGCAACCAGACCTTGATCAACCTCCATGTAAGCGGTTCTGTCGAGATTATGCTAAAGGAACTTAACGTGGAAACTATAATCACTGATACAAAATTCTGCAACAACAAAACATGTAGAAAGAATTTGTTATTCCAGACAGATTGTAAGTATTCCTATAAAAGAATAATAAGAGCACAAAATCAATGTCGATGCCACAGAATTTTTCAACTATGAACCAGTCTATATAATAATAAATGACAAAGGTGTCATTGTTTTCCTTTTGCACCTGATATAACATCAGAGTAATCCCTGCATTAAAATTGTAGCTGGAAAGCACGAATTTGTTAACCAATATCATGCTGCACGATGATAGGCAATACGCGAGACCAGATAATAGTGCCTGGTTGTGGATCTTTATGTGGCTGCGTGTGATTTTTTCCCGGTCTTTTGCCTCCTCACCATCTTCTAGATCAACGTCATCAGTAGGAGATTTCGCTCCAGAAAATGATCTGTTAAATTAATTAATTAATTAATTAATTAATTAATTAATAGGCTATCATTTTGAGAGTGAGAAGCCAAAACAATTAAAATGAAAGCCTTCCTAAACAACATAATGGGTATATATTTTTTTTCATAATTTAAACAAATATAAAGAGATGGCTATAGCTCACATAAAAGCCAATAAATTATTTCAAGGCCATGGCAAAGGCAACCACTCAAAATAGATATTGAGCATCTCCAGATAACAACAAAAATCAATAAAATTTGGAACATGATACCGATGATTGTTTAATTACTCTCTTGATAAATAAGAATTTGGAAACAATTTTTATGCCTTGGCAAAGAAAAATCTTGGCATTAGTATATGGATCAAATTTTCATGCGTGAACATTGATTCATGAAATGTAATATGGGTGGCACAAAATCCCACATGGTCCATTTCCTCTTTTTTTTTTACCTTAAATTAGTCATGCATACCTCATACTTTCCGTATTATCACAATCATGAATAACCTCCCAACCAAAGAAAAAACCAATGATTATCTCTACTCATTGAAGAACTAAGTAAAACCAACAAAGTAACATGCCACTATTTTAACATTATTTTGACCACCAGATGGTTACAGTTGTTGTGCATAGGGGTAGCGAATATAACAAATACAAGATCGAAGAAAATACAAATAACAAAAGGAGACATAAATTTACGTGGCTCGGCCTAAGCATACATACATCCACAGGGCTACAAAATATGAGAGCATCCACTAATAGTTGAAAATTACAAATTCATAAAGACTTACATGCAAACCTCCTCCATTGGAATCTCTCTCTAATTATCCCACACAGCTTCATTAGGCCTCTATGTAATACAAACGTGCAAAACCAAGCCAAATTTCAAAGTCTCTCTACATGAGATTTTATAAAAACAAATCCTAACAAACAAATCCCTCAAATCTCTCAATAAATCTGAAGATAAAAATAGACTTTTTCAAAATTAATGATTTAGTCAATTAGGTGCCCACCCTAAATGACTAAATCCTAGCCATCCAAATTTGGTACACGGGATGTGATACATTTTTCCAACAACAGTGCCATGAATAGGGCAACAAAAGATTACCAGAAGAATTGCATGCACTAACCAAATCAAATATCTTTTCAATATTTGCAATTTAAGAAAAAAAATTTAAAACATATACAATATTCAAAAAGAGATTTAGAAAAATTAACTAATCCTATTGGACCAGAAAACAATAAGGTTTTCATTTAACTATCATGTCCTACTAGCTAAAGGTACATTTAATATATACATAACATTCTGTAAGTATTCAAAATTGCCAAAGATGTTCAGAGGAGCTGGTGCAGCTTTGAGTGAAGCAGGAAATAAGGGACTGACAGGCATAGTAACAAAGAACTCCTACTTTTCCGAATATTAGTTAAAGTACTCCGATTAGACATCAAACGTACAAAACGTGCCGTACCGAACATAATGCATATTAAATTCATTAATACATATTAATGCTTAAATTATCTAGAAAATAGTCTAATTATCCCCGTACTTTTCCGTATTTATCCCGTATGATTTACGAATGTACACGTACTGTACTGAACATGACACCGGCCGAATATTTGCCGTACACGAACTTTGTTACTATGCTGACAGGTGGAAGGGAAGCTACAATTTAATAAGTTTCTTTTCTTTCGTTCTTTCTGTTTTTTGTTTGAATTTACTGTTTTTGTTGTATTCCAATGGTCCAATGATCCAAAATGAAATTAAGGCTAGTTAAAGATTGACAAAAGAAAAATACCTAGAGGACAACAAATTTCTGTGTCTTAAAAGGAAAACGCAGTAGTTTAAGAGAAATGATAAAAGGATTTTAAAAAATTTTACTTACCTGCTAAACATATCTCTTCTCCCACTACTTGTGGGACTTGAAACCTGTCCCAGAACTCCATTCTGATCACGATTTGTCAAGCTACCTTTGTCCCCACTTATAGCTTTTTTATTTGTGTCAACCAAAAGATGTCTCTCAAGGACAGTATCCGCAGTATCAAGAGGGATGCCCGAAGAAAGATTTCTGGAATACGAAAAAGGAGCCTGTTTTAGTATCAAGTTTAACTTCACAAATACATCACTTCTAACCTTATTAATTCCACTCTTTGACTCTGCAAAGAATGACTAATATATGTGACACATCATAATAATGTCACAAGGTATGATGACAAAATTTAGGAGGGAAGGTACTGCATCCACTTCCACAAATAAAGAATGAAATGTGTGCATAATCTTCCAAAAGGCGCATGATGACAACATGGTCATCAACAACCATGCACTGATGCACCAGAAATGATTTGAAAAACTACAAGAGAGTATTCACTTCTATATGAAAATCAAGCAAATTCTGAAGCAATTTATGCACTCCACTATCCTTTGTCTCTCTCTCTCTCAATTTAAATCTTTGCATACTCAACCATATATACACTTTTGCACAGTAAAGCCCAATCTCCAAGGAATTGTCTTCTATAGAATCGTCCAAATTTTTGCTTCTGTAACCCAAGCTTGTTCATATTTTCAACAACAAAAAAATAACAATGTCCATGGGTGGCATAGAAAAAACAATCCTTTCAAAAAGTATGGCTAACCAAAGAAAAATCCTCCACCCACTATAAAAAAAAAAGAGCCCAAAACCACCTAAATTTCACAATCACTGAAAGCAGATAAAAAAAATTTCAAAACTTGCTTTTGTTGATGATCAAGTTAGAACGTCTGACATAATAAACAATTTCAGATTTGATCACTTGCAAAGCTTAAAAAACCTGTTAAAATGTTTTCCATTTTGTTCATCAAACATAGTCCTCCCAGAATGCATCACTGATTGAAAAATGGGAGGTCCTGAGCCAACTTTTTTTTCCTATCTCATTTTAGCTCCAAAGCCAAATTCAACCAAGAAAACATTTAAAAAAGGTTTTGTCCAAACAAAGACTTGCTCAAATACCAAGTAAGTGGATAATATACCTACGTCAACCAATATCGTTTGTTTTCCATCTCACATTAGTTCCAATGCCAAATTTACCCCAACAACCTTTTTTTAAAAAAATAATTATATGTAGACACCCTTTACAGGAGTCATTTCTTGGGGTAATTGTAAAGCGCATGGGATAGGTTTTACTCATGAGAGCGGCCACTTAGTACAAAAAAAAATGCGAAAGTTTATGATTGTATCTAGCCATTCTCCTCCCATCACCCTGCTATATGTAGAACTGCTCTGGGTAATGGCAACCTTTTTTACGACAAGCACACAAAAATTGCTCAATATCACCTAAGAGCTAAGCATATAAAACAATTCAACCAACATAACAAAGAAAACAACATATTGACAAGGACCACAAATACAACCACTTCAGCACTAATATCAAAATACTCATTGCCCTACATTCTTTTATTTCCAAATCCCAAATTATTAAAAAAAAAACGCACTTGTTAGAAAGAGGGTTTCTCGAAGTCAGTAAGACATGCGAATAACACCTGAGTATATAATAAACTCAGTTCAACAAACATAATATATATTTTCTATTCCATCCCATTTTATTTCCAACACCAAATTCCCCCCCAAAAAAACTTTATTTTTCAAAAGGGTATCTGTAAAGACATAATTGCACGATATCACCCAAGTAACCGAAAAGCCAATCCACTCACCACAACAAAGATTAGCACATTCACAAACACCATGAATACAACTACTTGATAAATATCCACTGTTCTTTCTTCATTTCTACTAATGAGAACTGAAAAATCTCAAAATTTTCATCACACAATCACATCCGAGCAAAACCCAATAGCCAAATTAAAAAAACAAAACAAAACAAAACAAAACCCAACTCAATCAACACAATAACATTTCACAAAAACTACAATACAAATACTTGAGCCACTCATACCAAAACATCCAAATTTCTTTCTTCATTTCCATTGATGGGCAATTAAAAAAATCTCAAACTTTTCAAAAAAGAATCACAACCAAACAAAGCCCACCAGCCAAATTGAACCAACAACAGAGCAACATATTCCACAAACACCACAAACGCAACTTCTCAAGATACTAATCCCCAAAAATCCCATTGTTCAATAATCTCTTCTATTGCTTCGCAAACCAAAAAAATCACAACTTTTACACAACAGAATCAAATCCAAAAAAAAAAAAAAAAAACCAACAACATCAAGAACCACAAAAACCTCACCTTGAGCCCATCTTTCACTCCCCAAATGAGAAACAACAAATCGCCCGCCCCCAAAAACCACAATTTCAACGAAAACCCATCACATTCAAAGTGGGTTTGGGGAGACACCCCTTTGAAGGGACCCGATTACACAAAGTACAAAAAAAATAAAAAATAAAAATTAAAGATTTATTAAAATAAACGGTATTTTAAACTGTCAAAAGTCAAGACATTTGGAGGGTAAAATCGTAAATTTGGTGTCGGCTTCCGACGCGCAAAGCATGAGGGGTTCCAGTGCTCCGCCTTATGAGAGTTCTGTTTTTTGTGGGAGGAGATCGTTTAATTACAACCGTTGGATCTCGATCGTGTGATGATTTGGACGGTGGTTTGGTTCTTTGACTTTAATATTGGAGCATTGACTGTTCTTTGGTTCGTCACTTGTCCATGTTATGCGTACACCGTGACGAGGCAAAACGTGTTAGTGCTTTATTCCCATAAATTATTATTAATTACTTATTAAATATTAAATGTAATGTTTACATAACAAAATCGTTCTATGATGTTAAATAAAAACATCTAAAATATTAATTTTCATGACTTAAGAATTATGTAAAAATTTCCTAAAATAATTTAAAATTTATAAATTTGTTTTTAGTAATGATAGTTAATAAATTTATTCTATTATGATAATATCATACTCAAATTCTATTTTTAAAACATTGTAATGGTCCGTATCTATTTTGTGGTCCATTTGAAGTCACCTAGTGACTAAAACAATGTAAAACAATGTATGAAAGGATTGAATTCAATCAATATTAGATTTTATCAGTTTTTGTCAATCTTTAACAAAATATCGAAACATATCATCTTATTACACACAATTTTTTTTTCAGTTCTAATTCTAGTCCTATGTGCGTCCATAGAAAATTATCGGAACATATATTCGCATTAACAAAATATTTTCTACGATATAAATTTTTTACATTTTTTATAAATACATCCGTGTAATTCATTAGAATTTAAAACATAAGCTTTATTTTTTAAAAAAAAATTCAAAACAAGCGTAAACTAGAATTGAAGTTAAAAAAAATTATAAATAACATTATTCTTTTAGTTAGCATTCAATAATAATGTTATCCATTTTATGATAGACCCTCCTAACTTCAGACATGGTCCCCTACCACGTCACGAGGACGCAACTACGGACGCGCTACAGGGGACCTGCACAAATTTATTTTGGAAAAAATTCATAGCCTTTTTATTTTTCTTAAAATCCATACAACCCCTGAAAACACCCAATAAATCTAATAACTCCCTAAATGAATTTTTTTTTGTGGGTAAATTTTTTTTTTCTTGATCAAATCTTCCCCTATCAATAGATGGCAAGACTCGAATCTAAGTTCCCTCACTAAAAAGATGGTACTTCTCTTATCCTGTCAGGAGTAGGTTCGGTGCCAAATGAAATTTTCGTGAATAAGTGATGAACATTTACAAATATTTCATTTCATTAATCCTAACTGAAAACACAATATACTAAAAACTACTACAATGTGTTAAAAATGTAAAATATTCTATGAAAATGACAAATTTATTCTCTCTAGATATATTATAGAACTATATCTGGAAGGGTAAAATCATCGTTTATAAAATATTTTACACATTTATAATACATTATAGGTTTTTTTGCATGTTGTGTTTTCTATAGGGTTAACTAAACATAATATTCATAAAATATTCATCATCTGTTTACATAAATTTTATTCAAGGGGGTATTTTTATTTATTAGGTGTTTTTAAGGGGATATGGATCAAGGGCTTATAGAGATGTCAATCAGTTTACAGGGGGGTACATGGATGTTTCCCATTATTTTTCGTGGCTGACGTTAAGCCGTTAAGGTCACTCTCCCTTAACGTAATCCGCGAAAGCACCACACCAGGATCCGGCACCAATGTTCGGATCTTCGCAGGATTCGAAAGAACATGTAATGTTCCGTTTAAGCTTACGCGCGGAGTATGTTTAAGTTTTTAAAATCACACTAATCGGACGGTCCTAACGTGATCTCGTGAAATAGAAAAAGCATTTCATTGGGAGGAGCAGAGTGGTTGGAATAAAAAGCTGGTGTCGCTTGCCATTAAGAATGCCTTTGACTTTTGTTTTTCTCTTGATGAAATTGGCCAAACCCACTAGTCCACCACCACTTGAGGAGGATCACCAAACAAATTTGGTAAGAGGGTTGATACAATAAGTCGCATTTGGGTTTGGTCATCGATATTGAATTGTACAATATATCAATTGAACTATACAATTGAATTATACGGTTTATAAATTGAATAATACAATCAATTATTAAGTACATGTGTTATCCTCCTATTAGATACTGATGGTACTGATGAAATCCAGGATTAAACGAATTCAATAGGAGAGTGACACATATAACAATTAATAGTGCAGTTTGATTCATAAACTGTGAATCTATCTATATTACTAAATCGAAAGTGTTTTAAACTTCGTAATACTTTCATTTCCAAATTTATCCTTAAATTTTTAATGATCATTATCTTTTGGATTAAGGGTAAGAATGAAAAAAAAATGATAATGTGATATTTTCATCAAACCTAATGAATAGTGGTGATTCAGCCATATCATCATTTTTTATTATTATTTTTTAGATTTGATTGAGATAACTATATAATATACATAAATTTTAAATAGCATAACAACGTATCCACCAAAGATCATTCAATTCTGATAATATAATGGATTATTTTTTAATTGTAACATACTTATTATCATTTTATAATATGTTTTTATTATATTTTTAGAATATTTTTTTAATGATTTACATTATATCTTAAAATATATTTTTATTTATAATTAATTATAGGGTACTCAAAATATTAAGAATATATGATATATCAATTTTTTTAAAGCACACAACAAAAACAAATATATATGTAATCCTTAATTTTAGAGATCATAATTGATCTTCATCTATCTATTTATATTATTAACCAAAAGTGTTTTGAATTGTATAACATAATTTTACATAGTTACCCCTAATAAAAAAATTTAAGTCTATTATTATCCAAAACTAATATTTAGTCTCATAATCTTATCATAGGTTTTTAAAGATATATTGAATGAACGGTGATGATTGTGCTACATAATCATATTTTTTGTTATTATTAATATTTATTTGATTTAGATTGAGATAATCATGGAATATATATAATAAAGAGATAATTTCGGATTAAATATGAGTTTCAACGTTAGATCTCACTTTTCATCTGTAAATAATCAATTTCAGTAAAAATCTATTTCGTAGTCATAAATATATCGAAAATATCTTTTCAATGAGTTATTGATCACTGCAATCTGAGTTATATTTGAAAAGGTATGAATTTTTAAGAATATCGGGAATAATTTAATTCTTTGGTTTTTTTGTGTTCGGTTTAATTCAGGTTAGGTTGGATTCAGGTTTAACTTTAAAAATGTATTATTTTAAACAATTAAAATTTTGTAAGAGTTAATTCTTTGTATGACAAAAAAAAGATGAAGATGAAGAACATTTTATTATACACACATAAGTAAAAGATTTTATATAAAAATAGATATATGGAAACTATAGAAATTAAATGAAAGATTCTATATAAAAATAAATTGTACAATTCAAATTTGATCATGCATATTAAAAAAATTATAATTTTACTTAGATATAAAAACTTCTGATTCGGGTTGATTTAGGTTACATGAACTCTCAACTGAAACTCAATTCAAATTGGGTTCGGGTTACTAGAGTTCGGGCTCGAGTTGAACACAAACGCTAACACCCCAATCCAAACCCACCCAAAAAAATTTTAATTGGGTCAGATTCAACCCGTTCAAGTTGTACTCTTAATTATAGAGAATTTAAATTATATATATATGTCACATTTTTTTATCTATTTGAGCAAAAAAAATTTAAAATGAATTCCAGCGATATTGTTGTTTTTAGAGTTTCAAATGCAATATTTTTATAATATAGGGTTGGTGGAATGGTATATATGTTAAATTTTAATTTTTAGTTGTAAAATCTCTTTTATATTCCATTTTAAATTTTACAGATGATTTATTTAATCATTATTAAAATTTTCATTATATCATTTATTATACATAACATGATATATTATATCACATATAAATGGATTAAAAAATTGAAGGTGTTGATTGTGGGTATTTTTTTCAAAATATTTTTTTATTTACACGCACATCGTGCGTGGGGGAAACTAATTCAATACTAATGGTATGTAATGATTAAATCCAAGCTGACTAGATCCATACCCTGAGTTTGCAATCTTGTTTGTAGTTCAGAAATGATACATCAATCGATTGTGCACTTTACTAATAGAGTACGTATTGTTCTAACATAGTATATACATATTTCACTAGTGAAGTATATGCTTGATTAAAATTTGTTTTATTTTTTAATTAAAAATGTATTGATTTATCTATCTATCTATCTATATATATATATATATATATATATATATATATATATATATAACTTTTTATAATAGTTATGCATTTTATATTTTACTAAATAAATATATATTTTAAAAATCAAAACAATTGAAAACTGCAGACCTGACTATAAACGAGGCTGGACCTATTATTTTCTATTAGTATTAAAAAAAAAGTAAAAGGTGGGGACCTACACATGAAACTTGGGTCTTGAGCTTTTAAGAAATTGGACTTTTGAATTATAATATAGAGATGAGAATTTATTCAAACAACAGGTCGGCATGGACATGGACATTTGGTCAAAGAAGGTTGAAGGGAGACCAGGTGTTTAAATCCTGATAAGGTTGGGAAGATTATGCAAATTAAAAATAATATAATATAAGGTTGTTTTGATTTTATTATTATTTTATTTTGATAAGTACTAAGAACTGGGCCCGTTTGGTAGCACGATTCGGCAGATTCTGCTTTTTAAAAAGCTGAAAATCGTAAATCGGGCTGCCAAACGGGGCAGCTTTTGCAAGAATCCACATTCGGATTCGTTTTAATTTTCGTCTTGAAATCCGTGTTTTGAGAAGCTCGGAAAGAGAGCTTTTTGTATTAATCGTTTTTTTTGAAAGCCAGTGATCGAGTAAAATTGACTGATCTACCCTTCAGTGAAAACAAGCCATGTTTAAAAACACAAACTTTCTACACACTTCTCTCTCCTCTCGGGTTAAAATGTTTTACAATGCCTGGTCTTTTGTTTTCTTCCCTCTTTTGAAAACCTAGACAGCCGGCACCCGATCTAGGGTTCCCTTCCGGCCTTGATCCCGCCGGCCATCTAATCCTCTTCCACGATTACTCTTTTGTCGAAGATACGGTGCATACGAACCCCGAAGATACGGTGTTTTCTCCTCTCGTTTCAAACCCTAGACTCACGGCGCCCGATCTGACAATGACCTTCCAGCCTTGATCCCGTCCGGCCATCACATCCTCTTCCACGATTACTCTTTTGACGAAGCTACGGTGCAGACGGTGCTCGGAAACCGATCATCTGTGTCGAGAAGAAGTGAAAATTTGTTGTTTGGAAGGTCATTTCGAAGCTCGATCGTCAGGGTGAGTTCATTGATCGATGTAAAGGTTTGGTTTTTTGTAATTAATCCAACGTTTAGTTTACATTCCAAGAATTTTGTTTATCAGGTAGCTAGATCCGTCCGACGTCGTTGGGATCCGAGAGTCCTCAAACTTTGCAAGCATTCTGTTCAGGTATATAGACCAAAATGTTTCCATGTGATTTATTATTCTTTTCATTGTGAGATGTATGTTGGGTGAACCAACTGAATAGATTGGTGTATTTGATGAACCCATTACATTTTTTGAAATCATTTTGTATTTCTGATATGTGGTTCTCAGACTCTATTGTTGGAGAAAAAGTGGCATGACAAAGGATCTGTTTTGAGTCAGATGATGATTTCATTACCAAAAATTATATATAGTTCTGGGAGGTTGTTCTGTAAATTTCTTGAGCATGTTGTGAATCCACTGACTTATGAATCTTGTCTGTTCCTTTTATAGATCCTGGGATGATGTTCCATCTTCTAGGACTTTCTTGACAGTGGTATAAGTAAGAGATAGTGTAATATTAATTTGCTAATTTTGTCAATAGGTTTTGAAACCATTGAGACAGTATAAAAGTAATAGTGTGCTGAAATTAATTTGTAATACCACAACATGATTAAAGATATTAGGAATATATGTGATATTATATATCAGTGTAGTCAAATAAAACATGTGATGAGATTGTGAGTTTCCAATCTCAACCAAGGGAGTTAATTTTCAGAGTAGCTCAAGAGTTATAAGTCACAACTATTTATAGTCTCTTCAAAATTGATTACAAACCCTGCCATTCTGCCCAGCCCAAATTGTCCTTCAAATTACCTTGTTCCAAAAAACATATACACAAAGCTAAGCAATAGGCTAATCTTTGTGAGATAATTCATTGTGTAAAGCCTGTCAGATCAAAGCTTTCAAGACACTCAACTCCAAGTTATTTTGGCTAGTTTTTTAGTTCTCCATCTTTGTAGTGTGTTTTTTTATTGTTGATTTACCTTTGTATTCACACTTGATGTGTATGAAAACATCTATGTGCCACTTATTACAAGGTCTTATTAGTTTTTCTTGTTTCATGATACTTTCTGATTGACTTCCAATAGCCCCTCATAAATTATTGCTCATTGTTGTGTTATACTCTCATGTAGTCATTTTATAAGTAGCAAATGTTATGTGAAAACTAAATGCCAGATGGAGAACAACACCCCACCATCAGTAAGATACAATTACAAGAAGGTGGCAAACAGGGCAAGGGGAAAGAGGCCGATAGATCCAAACAAAGTAAAGGCATCATGGGATAATGTCAAGCACGAGGCCTTCATTAGGATATGCTTAGATGAAATGAGATTGGGGAACAAGCCAGGTCAAACCCTCAATAAGGCAGGTTATGAGAATCTAGAGAGAAAATTTGAGTCAGAGATGAAGATTCATTATCACAAGGATCAATTTAAAAATCATTGGGATACGACTAGGAAGGAATGGCAAACATGGAAAGCTCTTCAGAGCCAGACAGGGCTGGGGTTCAATGAGGTGACTGGGACGTACAACATGCCTCGAGAATGGTGGATTGAATTTGCCAAGGTACTTCATTTATTATTTCATGTATTATAATTGTTTGTCACATAAATACTATGCTTTTATTTTTGCTATGATAAACATGTCCTTACACTTTCTATTCTAAATTGAGTAGGGTCATCCCGGAGCGGAGAAGTTCCAAACGCAACCCCTATATTTTGAGGAGGAATGTGATATTCTCTTTGGTGCAGTCGCTGCCAAGGGAGATGATAGTTGGGTACCCACATCAGGTTCTTCTGCTAGGGGGAAAAGGAGCTTTGGATGGAGTGACTCTACCACCGTGGAGGACGAAGAGGACTATCAGTTCACAGAGCACCAGCCATATAGCACCCCTACTCCCAGTCACATCCCCCCTACATCCAATGTCCCTGATGAGGCCACTAGCCCCCGTCGACAAAGCCCTTTACCCCCGCTCCCTGTTGCTCCTAAGAGACAGAGAACCGCAGTAGGACAAAAGTTGAGTGGATCCATAGACCGCATGTGTGATATTTTGGAGATGAGAACCAATCTAGCATATGGAAATGACACAGTCCCCAAGTTTGCCGATGCAATGGCATTGGTGGATCGTATTCCGGAGATACCTTTGGATAGTCCAGTTTACTTCTATGCACTATACATGTTACGTGACCCTGGTAACCGTGAGGTCTTTTGTTCCTTCCCTACAGATGCAAGGAGGGCCGCTTGGATGATGTACCAATTTCAAAAGCTCCATGGGTTTTAGATTGGAGTTGGGGGTTCTGCGGGATCCAGATACTAATGTGTGCTGTTTGTTTAGACCCATTTTGAAACAGCTTTTCTTCCTATTGGTCCTACTATACGATATTCTAGTCATCAGACATGTCACATTTTGCATATATAGTGACATTTGACTAACTGTCTTTTTATATGTAATTTACTATGCTTACTTATGGCATGACAATGTAATATTTATGATTAGTAATGAAGTACATGCAGGGGACTGTTATTATAAGTTCTGAATGTTATCTTATGTCTTTGACTAATCTCAATTTACTGTGTTGTCCTTAAGGTATTTTTCACTTTAGCTGGTCAGTTGTTGCAGGGTAGCCTCTCGTACCCGAAAGAGGCATCATCCACAATATCACCGATATGGCTTCCAGAAATGCTGTTGAGAGGTATTATTCCCAACAAGTACTGAGCCACTCAGATATTACAAGGTCATAGAATTTGATGCTATATGTGGAAGTTCATATCTTCAATATGTCCTGTTTCCTTTTTTTAAACAGGTTTTGCTTCATAACTTTATTTTACTGAGCTTCTAAAAAGCGCTTTCCAGATTCATCTGTTCTTAATAGCTACTGTCATGAACCTCATGCATATAGAGTTACTTGAATTTAAACCACGGGTATTTCATTTACAACACAACTCATATCAATCGATGCATATTCACCAATCTTTGCAAAATTCTCCTTCTTGACATTTTAAAATCAATATACAATGCTCCTCATGCATATAGAGTTACTTGAATTTAATTGCCAACTTTCATTTACAACACAACTCATATCAATTGATGCATATGTAGGGATCTTTACAATGCTCCTTCTTCAGACACTTATAATCAGTATACAAATGAAAGTTGGCTTGCTTTTTACTATCAATTTATATTGAATTTGTGTCACTAGTTTGACTTCAATGTTACCTTTATGTTGAATTATTGATTTAAATGAACTAGGATGGATACTGATGAAGATGCAGAGCTTGAAATCAATTTGATCATCATGGTCCTACTTGAGAGACTAATTGCATATGAGGCCTCATATCTAAATAAACAACCAGTGCATGAACAAACATACACGGGCAATCAGAAGGTGTTTGATATGCTACATGGTCACTGGCGTGTTTGCTTTGACACATGCCGTGTCATGCCTGAGGTCTTCATTAAACTATGCAAGCTATTGAGGGACAAGGGATTGGCTAGGTCCTCACGCACTGTATCCGTGGAGGAACAACTTAGGATTTTTTTGCAAACTATAGGTCACAATGATAGAAATCGGTCCATGCAGGACACCCTTAGACATTCTGGAGAAACAATCAGTCGTTACTTCAATCAAATCTTGGATGCCATTTGTGCATTAGCTCCTGATGTCATATGTAACAGAGAACCACTCACCTCTGTCCCTAACCACATTCAACATTATGGGGGTGGTAAATACTACCCTTTCTTCAAGAACTGCGTAGGAGCATTAGATGGGACACACGTCCATGCTTGTGTCCCATCTGAAAGGCACTTGGCATTTAGGAGTGGCAGGTCCAAGACTACAACCCAGAATGTCCTCGGGGTGTGCGACTTTCAGATGCGATTTACATTTGTTTGTGCTGGATGGGAGGGAACAGCCCATGATTCCAAGGTGTTGGCTCATGCGGTGTATAATCCTGATCACAATTTTCCCCTACCACCACCTAGTGAGTAAATATGATATTTTTTTCTTGTTGTGTTTCCTTTGTCTAAGCAATGGCATCATGTATGTATCTATTAAATGATCATGGTTTATTGTAATGCAGATAAATATTACGTGGTGGATGCAGGCTATCCAAATCGAAATGGTTTTCTTGCCCCCTACAGGAACACCCGATATCACTTACCTGATTTCCAGAGAGCCGGTCCCAGAGGTAAAGAAGAATTGTTCAATAGTTTGCATTCGTCTTTGAGAAATGTCATAGAACGCTCCTTTGGAATTCTGAAGAAACGGTTTCCAATCTTGAATTTGATGCCCAATTACCCTTACCGAACCCAAGTCAAGATTGTAGTAGCTGCGATCATCATCCACAACTTCATTATTGATCAGAAAATTAATGATGAACTGACAAACACATTTGAAGATGAGTTGTTCCCTGCAACTGAGGGTTTGGAGGGTGAGTCGACTCCTTCACGGGCAGTTCCTCCGACGAATGTCAAATGTCGGTGGTCCGTGATGCTATATGTAATGAGATCGCAGCGGCGCATGGGAATGCTAGGTAAGTAATGGTTAATAGACTATGTTTAAGGACATTAGCTATTTATTGCATCTTATACACTAATAACCCGATATTACCGATGTCCATATGTGCTATATTTTGTTATGATTTTGACTTGGGTATAAGTAATATGTTTTGATTTCTCCTATAATGTTTGTATATATTTTCAAACCTTGATGCACTAAATTATTTCCCCAGTTTCCATAAGAATTTCATTTCACACTTTTCCTTCTTCACATTTTAAAATAGGAACTGTTTTACTTGAATTGTAAACGCCTTGTCTTTTGTAAGTTCAGTAGTTCCTTACAACAAATTAGTTGTTGCTTTCAGGTCATTTAGGAGGTGAATCCCTCCATTTAGGATTGGAGGATGGATGGCTTCGTGGGTCTTACTAACGTACTGGTGTGCAGTTTTTCACTCATCGGCACCCTCCATTGTCCATCTAAGTGTAGTGTAACCGAAAAACAACAATGATAGAACTTCTAATCCTGATCATATGGTGCTTCTTATGAATGTTATCTTTGTAATAGGGACACATCATCTATATGTGCCACAGTATGTGCTTGGATTTTAAAATTGGAAAAACGTGTGCAGACTACATGTCCATGTATGGAATGGGACACACCTTATTGCTTTCTATTGCCTTGCATAGACTAACAATTGTAGCATGAAATGTTGTGTGTTTTATGCCCTGTTTCATGAATAGATTTAACAGATTGTGATTATTTTATCAGTTTAAAAGGCAGGTCACCATTTATGCATCATCTATTGTACAGTTTACTCTACCTGACTTGTTTATAGCAATTTGGTTACAGCATCAGCATATTCGTCCAAGTCGGCTGAAAGAAGCCCATCAAGCAAGGCAATAGATTAGTTATGTTACAGAATTCCCAGGCTGTCTTTGCAAAATTCCCATACAGATATTCATAGTAGTTAATAGAAACTTCTTCAAACTGATATTCATAGTAGTTAATTAAAAGATATAATGTTTTGCTTTGGTACTATCGTGCATACATAGCCGAATTTAAAATTTGTAGTTCCAACCTATGCATCCAAAAAAAAAAAAAAATCAAGAACCATCTGTAAGCTCATGCAAAAACTATCAATTTACATATTTGTAATTCCAACCTCCATCCCACCAAATACTAATGTTACATACGGTGCTAATCACTATTGAAGGTCACTGCCACAAAGAAGCTGTTGATATTAGCAATACATAATAGTTTAATGTGTCACTAAAATTTCTAGGCATTGGCTTCAGTAGTTAAAAAGATCATCAAAACATACCAATTTCTAATCAGATTTTCTCCTCAAACCATTCAATCATATAACAAAAAAGGAATGAGTAGGAATGGGGTTTTATTTCCAAAGATTCTATGGAAATGAAACATATCAGAGCATTTCTGGGTTTCATAGCCATTTTACAACTATGAGAACAGTTCCTCATGCCATAGCCTGATAAATATGTGCTGATGCTGTTAGGCATCTAAAAATTAATATCATTCAAATACTGATTAAACAGATGAAACCGAATTTTGGAGCAGAACAACCCTCTTCCAAAATATGCAAATATGTGTTAATACATAGGTTAAACTAGATAGTCGTAACATATAGTCTTCATACATGACACATTGCTTCAATCTGATGAAGCTTTTCCAGATATAATACAATGGGAGGCCTTAGTACTTGGACTCCCAACACAAAAAATCCAGTTTTGAACATGTTCCAATTCAGATCGTACAAAAAGTAATAAAGAAGTGCAACTGTCATTTCAACCCACACGGAATGCAAGGAAGATCAACATGGCCAGAACCAAGAGGACCAAGAAGATGAGGAGACTGATGAGGCCGATAAGGATGTGTAGCATTGGCAGGTTCAAATGAGATGGATCTGGGAGGTTGGGTTCCACAGAAATCGGCTGGACTTCACTCTCCTCGTGTTGATATGCTGTCAAATTATTGTCAACCATGGCAGTGGAGGAATGGACAGTTGCATTACTTTCTTCAACCAACAACGGCTGAAGAGTCTCCTCTAGGATCTCGGTTGTCTGGCTGGGTTGGGGATCATCGTCTTGCTTCGAGTTGGCAGCATTGTCTTCTTCGATTCCATGAGATCTCAAAAATTGTTGGGCTTCACGTAAGCTATGGGCACCGACATACACAGCATTGCTGAAACCGTTGACTTGAACACTACATTCTGCCCATGAATTGTAAATGCCTAGCCTCCTTCCTCTAGCTACCACATAATAAGCAAAACGAGCCATACTGCCTATCCAGAAGACATTATAAATACATATTACAGGTATTAAATATCATACTAGTATGGACATAATTACTTGTGGTTCAAATAAATGTTCTCATGTATTCAAATGAACAACAATGAACATCAAAATCATAGCACGATTGATTGATAGAAGAATTCATTTGAGAGTGGTACAACTATTTTTTTGAGACACCGTTTATAAGGTTTTTGAACTTTGAGTTTAACCCTTTTAGCTCTAGCAATACTCCCAAACTCATGGTCACACTTATAATACCTTAATTTCACTCTTTCAATTGCTGCCCTGAATTAGGGAGATACGAAGTGGGTCTTCTGGCTTCTCTCGAGGAAGCACAAGGATGCATGACACCTATTTATAATAAACTTATTTCGAAGGCATAATAGTGCTATTTCTACTTGAGAAACCTGATTATATAATATCAATGTTACCTCGAAATGCCTCATTAGTTACCACGTAGCAATTGAACTTCCCCCAAAATCGGAATGGTCACATTAAACACACTCTATGACATGCATCTGCATAGACCAAGGTGGTTGTTTTGGGAATACTGATCCATAACTTTTTAAACTTTTGATCGGAGTAAATTGAAGAACAACATGGTCTCTCCCAAATTTCTTACTTCAACCCCTCCTTCCCAAACCCAAATGAGGTATGAAACCCTCAACAAGGGACATAATAAAAACCACTTATTGCTCAATTTTAGAATTTCATATGGTGAAATGTATGAACCCCTACCTCAACAAACTCCATGAATGTGTACAAGCAAAAAAAAAAAAATTTCATACACACAAATCAGTAGTCAAACGATTTCCATACCCAAGTCAAGAGAAGTCGAAGCTACTGTGATGACGGGAGCTGATTCGACGGCCCGAACGGTGCACATAAGGTGGAGCTACATTTCGGACCTCTGGTGGAGTCGCAACAGGATCGGCGGGGGGTGGTGAATGAGATCGGGTGAACTGCCGGGGTTGCTTTTCGACGGGTGAGGGACGGGACAGTCGGGGCGGAGAAGTTGGTGGATGAGGGCGGGTGGATCGGTGGGCGGGGGTGGAGACGAGGGAAGGGTGAGATTGAAATCGTGCTGCCGTAGGTATATGAGAGGGTTTTTAATGTAAGTGAAGGAGACAGGGTCATTTGTGTAATTTGACACATCAAAGCTTGGATTACACAGCTTTTGTACACCAAACATGAGGAGCTTTCAAATATTGAAAAGCAGCTTCTGTTACCAACAACAAACATGATTACTGGATTAAAAGAAAAGTACATCAAAAATGTCAATATCAAAATTATCTTAAAAAAGCAGCTTTATTATAAAATCTACTTTTCAATCTGTGTTTCCAAACGGACCTTAGTTCCTGATATTTTTAATGAGTATTGATGTACACAGTGTTTTTTTTTTTTCAGATTCATGTATCTTGTTAACATCACATACTCACATTAATGAGATATATATCTTATTAGAAATTCGCATATTTAAAAAAAGGGAAAAATTCATATAACCCCTTGTAATCTACCTAATATTCACAAAACCCCCTGACTTTTCTGAATATCCATATAACCCCCTCAAAACATACATATAAATTTAAATAGCCCCTTATGTCAGTCAGCCAAACCAGGGTAAGTAACTTTTTAACTCCATATGTAAAATCTCTATTTTACCCCCGAATCATAACACCCTTCTACTCCCCCTCAATCTTCTTTTGTTTCTCTCCCAACTATGGTTATCCACAAATCCCTTCGGCCTCCCTTTGATCGGAAACCTCCTCTCCCTCGATCGCATCCCCACCGCAACATCGTCAAAGACCACGGCTCGACAGTCCACCTCCACCTGGGCCACATGCGGGTCGTCATCGTCTCGTCCCCCGACGCCGCAACCCAGTCCTCAAGACCCAATCTTTTTCCCAAGTCCAACCTCACCAATACCTCAAAAGATCCGATCTTTACGAGTTTCTTGATCGCTTCCTGCTCACTCGTCTACCTCTTCCTCTCCGTCGCTTTTGGACCGAGGAGGGTCTCGTCGTTCCCACCGCCGCATCAATGGACGGTTCGAGTTTACGATCGGAGGAATGTTGTCAAGGAACCAAGCATTTAGAGTTGTAAGGCTTGCAAGACAATATGTGATGGGGGTCATGGGCCATGCCTCTGTGATTGGGTATTTTGTGGCGATAGAGAGAGGTGTGGGGAGTTCGGAGAGGTTTATGACTTTCATTTTGTTTATTGAAATGGGTGTTTTCAGTTTTTGGTGTTGACTTGATTGTAATTGTTGTGCTTTGATGTGTTTGGTTGATCATGGATAGTGGTGGTTGATTGAGGTGATGAATTGGGTTTCTGATTTTTGATCATTTGATGGGTTCAATCATTCTGTCATTTTGTCCAAAAATTAGATAACAAATACTTGGTTTAGTCATTCTATCGAACAGAAAAATGCATAAATTTAGTCATTCTGTCGTACGTGGACCGATTCACATCAATATCGGTGAGATCGGTTTTTGTATGAGCTGTTGTTGGTCTGAGGGTGTAAGAACTGCTACCGATCTGAGGGTGAAGGAGCTGACGCGGGTCTGGGTTTGTATTTCAGAGGAGTGGAGATGGAGCGACAGTTACATGGGGAGGGAGATGACGCAACGTTCAAAGAAGCAATGGCTAAAAGCTGGCAACAGTCGAGAGTTTGCAATGGTCGGGGACTAACCAAATTTCAGGAGGTGAGAGAGGTTGAAGAAGACATTAATATGGAGGGCGGGATAAATTTGTCATTCTCAGGGGTTTTTTTGCATTTTTTGTTGTTTGTAGGGTGTTAATAGAATATAGTATTTTGAACCTGGGTTTAAGTAACGGAATATTCCAAGAATATTCCACTTCCGTTGATGTATTTTTAACTCAGGGGTGTATCCGGATTTATGCATATGTTTTCAGGGGGTTATATGGATTTACTGAAACGCCAGGGGGTTATGTGGATATAGCACATATTACAGGGGGTTATATGGATTTTTCCCTTAAAAAATATACATGCAATTTGTTAGAGTATATATTTCATTTTTTTTATAAAAATGTATACCTCATTAGATGGAGTATATTGTTATAAAAATATATCAAAATGTATGTGGACTGAAATTGAGACTAGAAAAAATATTGTATGTAACATTACCCTTTTTTAATATAACCATAGATTTTATCAATGTATTTTAAAATAAATTTGTTAATATTTTTTAGAATTAGAATTAGAATTATTCAGATCATTATGATAATGAGTTATTAGTTGGTTCTAGTGTATTTGGTTGTTGAGAGTTACTGAAGAATTGGATTAGGGATTATCCATTTTCAATAAACTTTGAGGCCAGTTAACCTTTGTTGATAGGAGGGTCATTCAATTTTATATAATTATTCCTCTGAGTTTGAAAGAGTTCGTGTCTAGAATTTTTATATTTGTCATATCTCTTTTTTTTTAAGGTTTATTTTCTTCTCTACATTATTTAATATCAAAGCTTGAGCGTTTGTTTTTGACGAGATAAAAAAATCCAAATCCTTAATGGAAGATGATCAGAGTTACAGTCCGCACAGAGAAGTGAATTACAAGGTTAGAAAAAAGATGAATGATCTAATATGACGGATGAAGACTCTTTTTTTGAAAATGATAGATATTTGCTACCCGATTTTATTTTAGAAAAATCGAGTTACAAACTCTGAAATTGAGGGAGAATTGAGAAAAACAAAACAAACAACAAAACCACATACAAGGACCCTTAGTCCTCCCCATCCAAAAAGAGAAGACGAGTCATCTATCCCAATAGATGTGAAGGGCCAAGGGTGAAACCTCTGGATGGATCAGCTCACAACACGAATCCGCCCCTGCCTGAACTGAATCTCTCGTGCCGACGCGATACATATGCCCCATTCCCTCACGAGTGCGCGAAATATCTCCCACATGTTCTCTTGATATGCATGTGCGCTTGTAAAAATCACCTCATTGCGGGTACACCATATTGTCCATGCACCTGCCGGGAGAATGGATTGCGAAATCATCGCCGACAATCCATCGTCCACCGGTCTTCTCAAAGCTTTGCCCGCCTCCCACAAGTCTCCCAGGGTCATAAACGAAGTGTCCATGCCTGTGTGTGCCCCTACCGCTGTCCAGAATTGTTTCGCCCATGTGCATTCGCAAAAGAGGTGTTGGACTGTCTCTGGAGTTGTATCGCATAAGACACACGAAGACTCTTATTGAAATAGGTCTGTGGACAATGACACAGTTACTAAACCTCCTCTTGGTAGGATCTCTTTACAGTGAGTGCAGATAAGTGGATAAATAACAAATTATATACAATGGTGTTAAAAGGGACTGCACGTAACTGAGCACTTAATATATAATATATATTCATCTGAAAAAAAAACATGTATACTATATAATTAAAATATTTTTACTAAAAAATAAAACTATAATTTGAACATAAATTTTTAATTGGACCCCGCTATGTTTAATGAGTCCAACGACAGTTATTACCTCACATATGTTCACATATTACCTCACATATGTTCACATTCTATAAAGTTTTGCATTTGAAAACATGTTCATATGATTCTCTCGAGTGGTCCCCTTTTTTTAAAAATCGAAAATCAGTTTTCAATAAATATTATATTTTCCAAAAAATTTGTTTTTTGAAATGAAAAAATTTATTTTCATTTTTTTTCCAAACGATATCTAATGTACTATTTGGATATGAATTTAAGTAGATTTTGTGTTTGAAAAACTATAAATTTCCAAGCGCAGTTCTAAACACATTTTCAGTATTTAGGTTTTCAAACCACATCTTTTTTTATGCTAAAAAAAATTTACGGTATAAAAAATAATAAAACAACGCTTTTAAAAAATTGAGTTTAAAACACAAGATTCTAAAAATCTTAGTGTTTCAATCTCACATCCAACGCAGACTAAGTTGATCACCATCATTTCATTCAATGTAATTCAAAGATAAATTACCTCATTTTTTAAAAAGTGAAAAATTAATTGTTTCGTTAACATACTATCTACCTCATTAGACATATATGAACTGCACGCGAGCCTGAAAATGAGGCTGTGCAAGAGCGCTCATTTTCTTTCGATAACTCTATTCTTCCTACAGTTATATGTATAGAGAATACCAATTATAAAATCGCCTAGTGAAGTATATAATGTTATAAAAGAAATAAAGTAAACATTGAGATACACTAATATATTTTTTTTTAAAAAAAGCATTGCGATAATGTAATATATTGCGATAATATAGTATACTATCGCATGTATATGCGGTTAAGGGGCCACCTCTAGATTGCATAAGGGGCTAAAAACATATTAAGTGTATCATGGCTCCTCTTTTGACAAGCATAATAACAAAGTACTCCATACTTTTATGAATATTCATTAAAGTACTCTGATTAAATATCTTCCGTATAAAACATTCGGTAACGAAGAAAATGCATATGAAATTCATTAATGAATAATAATGTTTAAGTTATCTAGAAAATAATTTAATTATCTCAATTATTCAATAAAAATGTACACATATCGTATCGAATATCACATTTACTGAATATTTTTCATACACGATCTTTGTCACTGTATTGATAGCTTCAGTCGGTCTGGTCAGTATCGAACTACATAGCCTATGAATTCAACTACAAATTTTATAAACCAAATTGCACAGTCAATTGTTGGGTCCAGTTATCAATCTCCTATTGGATCCTGACAAGCTTTGATTTGGTCAGTATCATCAACGTCCAATAAGAGAGTAACACTTATATATAATTGCAGTTTTATATTAATGTACTGCCTGACTGGATTGTTCCCAAAATACCCAGCATTACCCGCCAATCTCAAAACGCCCAAACCTCCACCACACCTTAAACTCTTCTCTCCCCCTCTGCAATGGCTGCTCTCTCCTCCCTTCTCTCCCCCCTCGTCCCCCTCTCAACCCTTACCCCTCCAAAACCCAAATCCCAAAGAGACCCCTCTCTGTCTCCTGCGCCGCAAGCGCCGCCCCACCTGAGCCGGCGAAGGACAACAAGCCGCCGCCGCCGTCGCAGATCGTCGCCCAGGCGGAGGAGCCGAAGAAGCCCTCCGTAGCTCCGCCGCCGCCCAAGCCGAAGAAACCCGTCTATTCTTGTACCCTTTTTTGCCTTTTATAATGGGTTCCTTTCAATTTCAGCTCTTTCAATCAAATTTGTGCTTAATTTTCTCTTGGTGGAAAGTTTAAAAGAAAACTCTGTAGAGGAAATGTGGTTTGGACCTTTTATGCATAGATAGAGATTAAAAAAATGTTCTTGTTCATGTGTTGGATTGATTTCTCAATTGGGTATCTATTGAATTTCAAATCTTTTATTGTAATTATGCGAGTCCAAGACTGTTCATGTTTAAAGAGTAGCAATTGCCAATGTGTGTATGTAAATATTTCTATGAATTTAAAATGATTCTTTTCATATATTGACGTTTACTAGGTACAAAATAGATTATAATAGTTCAATGTGATTGCCCCTTTTTGGCCTTTTTTGCGTAAAAATCTTCTTGATCATGTTATGGATTGATTTCTAATGTGGGTTTCCATTGAATTTCAAATCTTTTAATTAAAACTATACTAGTTCAACATGATGTGATGAGGTTTTTCAAAATTTCTTCCTGGTTTAGTCTCGTTGTTCTTGTTTAGAGACTAGCATTTCCGAGTGGCCTGGTTTGTTAAGGGGATAAGATTTTGAGTGTAAGTTATCTCCTTTATCAATTTTGTCCTTATTCACCTTTATCAAAATCCATGCTCTCAATGATTTACTGCTCATTATTTTCTCCAGTGAAGAAAGGACAGATTGTGAGAGTTGACAAGGAGAAATACCTTAACAGCATCAATGTGAGAGATCAATTCCCTCATATCAAATTTATGTATCCGAGTTGCATTACGTATGTGTTTTTATTTTCAAAGGTTCATGCTCTCATTCTAAGGTCCTTCCAGTAAATATATAAATTGCATAAAAGTTTGATCATTCATTAGTACTTGAACTCAAATATGAAACACTAAACACATCAATTCAGGAACAAGGACAGAGCATCGATGAACAGTCTCTTTTATGAACAAAGAATTGTGTCTTGTAAGTAAAAGGGACTGACCATGCAGCTGGCATGGATTTCTTGAGCAAGTTCTTGCTGCTATTGTTTTGAGAAAATTCATTTATAAAGGTTAATGACTTGCTATTTTTATTCTTATTCATCGCAAAACTATTTCTGTATTTTGTGAAACTCACCACCCGTAGTGATTTTTATTATGCAGTATTTATTTTCCGGTCCGCTCCATGACCCATAGTTTATGAACTATGTGAGATAAACTCTGTACTCAATGCGGTGGACAATCTCAAACATCTTTACTTTAAGAATAAATATAACAATGAATTCTTCTACATGTTAGGCATTATCCTTGTCTTACAATGTCGTTTAACAAACTAGGTGACCAATTAATGTGTTTTCTTTCAAAGGACTTCGTTATTTTGTTCCTTTGTTTTTTGTGATGTTACCATATTTTAATGCAGCATAGACACCAAAAACCCATGTTCCCCAATATTTTGGGGTCAGCTTTATGTCGTGCATTTGTGAGTTCATTGTTAGAATGCATAGCTTCTGCAAATAGTCATGATATAATTAAATTCTTGATATGGAGTTATACCCTGTCAACCTATTGACACACTCAATTACCTGGGAATTGGACCAGAAATGCCATAAAGTTATAGATAAAGATTCTATAAAAGGTGGAGCAATCCTCTACTGCATTTTCCAAAGTTGATGTTCATGGTGAATTTTCATCAATCGTTCTGAGTTATAAAATATACATAACCAAACCAAATTATCTCTGTTACAATTGTATATAAGTGCAGTATCTCCACTGACTTCTGTATTTTGATTTCAGTATTTATCTGTTGGACATCCACCTTATTATAAAGGGTTAGACTACATATATGAAGACCGTGGCGAGGTATATTTTGCTTTCATTTTTATATTTATGTACATATTTCGTTTGATGGACCACTAATGTACTTTTTGTTTCTTGGCTGTTTGCTTACTCATGTTAGGTCTTGGATGTACGTATATTTGAGACTGGGGAGCATGCTCTGGTATGTTGCAAATGTTCTTCTTCTAATTTGAATTACTATTTAAATTACACCCAAATATAGCTCCAGAAGCATTTGTTTCACTTGAATGATGGTAAATTTCTTGGGTAAAACAATTTCCTAAATGATGTGAATCAAATCAAATCACAGTTCACTCCGCTTCAGTAAAAAGCAGGGAATTACCTTTGATATGTACCATCTACAGACTGATTACACTGAATCACTTAATTATGTAGACTTTGTTCAAATGTGCATACGAGTACAATTATGCATGAATTAGCCAGCACTTATCAATGTTTGACAAGAAATTTACTTATAAGCTTAAGTAGAATGACATCCCAGCTGATGTTGGGTCCTATTGTTTTTGTCAATGTGCTTCTGTTTTGCGGTTTTGATTATCACTATCAGTCAATAGATGATCAGCCTATTAGTTCTAATCTTAAGAATCATAAGCTGCAGAAAATATATACATTGTCACTCTTTTCAATGGATGCTCACTAACCTCAATGATTATGGTGCTTTTCAGCTATGTTGGGAAATCCACCTTTTGTTCAGGGAACTTCCCCATGGTTAAAGATAACTTGGTATCAATAGTTGTTCTTCATGAAACAGTAGGGTTCTAGTTCCACACTTGCACACTGTAGATTTGAATGAAGAAAAAAAACAGCTTTGACATCTTGGGCTGTTGATATGCTAATGTAGAAATAACATTTTCCACATTTGATTGTATCACCAATCTGTGAACTTTCTAATTCCCATTGATTCTTAGCAGGAAGGTGGTAGTGATTGTAAATTCATCCAGTATGAAATATAGTCCTTATCTGCAGATCAGATAATTTGGATAACCAAACATTTCAGGATTTACTAATGAATTGGTCCTACAATTTATTTTAATCATACTGTTTGTTACCTGCAATTTATTTTGGAAGCTGTGACATCTTTAAACCAAGCGCTTCTTTCTGAAATTCGTCAGGCTTAATTGTCGGTCTAGATGGAGGACCTGATTTGTTCCAAGTTTATTTGACTATGGGAGTTTATCTTGCAGATTGCTTGGGTAGGGATCCCCACCGCACCTGCATGGCTTCCAACAGAAATGCTTATCAAGGTATTCCATGGTTGCATAAATTTAAGGCAACTGGTATTCTTCTTTGTACTGGAAGCATGAGAATGATCATTTTTTAATCCATTATCTTTTTAATCAATTAGTGTCTAGAAGCAGTTCTTCAACTATTAGTTGCTATAGAGTGTCGATACAGACATATGATATGGATACGGTGGTTCAAAGTCTTGAAAGACACAGAGACAGTAAATGCACAACTATGAAAAAATAAATAAATAAAATATATATGTTAAATTGTGATTATTTGAAAGAAAATGAGCACACATTCATGAATTATAACTACAGTGGTATATCAGTTATCATCTCCATTAAGATTTTAATGTCATTTGGCTTCTTGTGGGCATAAACCATACATTAGTATAAAGAAAAATTTATAATATGTCGTATGTCCATGCCTTGTCCATCCCATGTTCGATGTGTGTCCGAAATTTGGAAAATTATTTGTGATCTTTGGGTACGTGTGAGACACATGTGTCTAGTCATATCCTTTGTCCATTATGTATGGAACACTGATACAACATGTTCGTTGAAGTGTCCGTGCGTCCTAGATCAGTTGCTTGTTAAAGTTCTATGGCACATCTTTTCCAGAATCCCAATGAAGTTCTCTTTTCCTATACATATTTTGTTGATAATTTGCAATATATATATGATGCTAATATTATCTCTCTTCCCCATTCCTTTTCAGTCAGAAAAGCTCGATTATGAGAGAATCTGAGAGGCCTTTGAAAAGCCTACGAAACCATTGATACTGAACATCTTCTGCACCCCCATTCAAACAGGTGAAATTCTGGGTATGAATTCTTGGTGTGTCTTTTATAATATCTGCATAAATGCATAAAGCATCTTATGTGCACAATCTGTCATTTTGTCTTGAACGTATGTTTATTGCAGGCAGAAAATGTTGTGTTCAAGTTTATATCAGCCAGAACAAGCATAGTGGCTACGTGCAGCTTACACTGAATTGGATTATAGAGTAAAACCGATTGTCTGGTACACTCCCAAAGTTTTACACTCTTTCACCTCTTGTTCTATCAAGTTCTATAAAACCTTGTACGCTAAGATTATAGTTTCACTTGGAATCTTATTCGATAACATATATTCATCTAAAGGAATTTTTTGTTAGATAAGTGTTTTTTTTATTTATTTTATTTTTCCTAGTTATATCTAATCTTATAGCAAGAGTAAGAGCCGAATCTAGGATTGAGATGATCTTGCCAACTTGTCAAGCGTATATCTAATGGTATTGTTCATCATGATTCAAAAAGAACAGATCATCATGATAATGGAGAAGGAAATGCTAGAATTCACCAAAAGTGAATGTATATACACTCGATCCATTTTACAACTCTGTTTGCAGCCCAAAAGTGGTTGTCCCTCAACCGCCTATATGCTTTATCATTAATGTGTATATTATGATAGTGCAATATATACTCCACTAGGCAATATATATATATATAAAATTATCATTTTTTCAAAGAGAAAGAAAACATGTTAGTTTTATCTAAAGTATGTACATCATTTTTTATAACAGCATGTATTTCAATGGGTGGATATATTTTTTAAGAAAATAAAAACGGTGAAGGTTACGGACAGGACTGCACATAAAGTTGGACATATCATTTTGCATACAATTATCAAGGAAATATTTTTGGTGACAAAATGAAATGGGAACCTGTGTCTGAGATGAGTAGTGGCCTAGTAAACAGAGTTTTTCAAGAAATATTTCAAATTACAGCATTAGTGTGTCATTACACAGATGAAACCTAAATTTTCCAGTTTCAACTCATCCATTCAATGAAATATGTGATTTTGTTATTGTGGAACTGAAGCATATATAATCAACTAGAATATATACCTTTATTTTTTTATGAATGTGTATGTTATGTTACACGAAATATACACTTTTACAAAAAAAAACGGAATCCGAAGCAGGTGAGAGCTGCACACGAAATTGTCCTTAAAATTGAGAAAGAGATTCTAGATTGCAATTTTTGTGTTACCTAATTGATTACTACCCTAAGTTGTTTGGAAACTTTTTTGAAAAGTGCGATTTTATATAAAGCAACTTAATAAAATTCAACTCCTAAAAAACTTATATTTTTTTGTTTTTTAAAAAACATATTTTTTTTTGTACTAAAAGTTCAAATAAATTTTATAATGAAACATGTTTTTATATAACCGTTTAGAAACACATTAATTATTTTCAATTTCTCGAAAACAAAAGTTAGCTCAAATATGTTTCCAAATGACCCTATAATAAGTCAATATTTACAACTTAATAATGAATAGTTTTATGAGTTACAGCTTAAACAAAAATGTGATAATATAAAAGAGAGGAGAATGGTGATTGATACACTTTTTATTAATACATTATGTTAGTATTCCCAACATTTTTATTACAAAGTGGTATTAGAATACCATTTCGACTTATACTATAATTATTATATTAGTTACTGTACCATTTTCGAAAAACAATGTGAGATCTATCAACAAATATCATGTAATGAATTTATGTATGAAAGCTTTCCACTTGCACTAATTCAGCTTTAATCAAAAGCAACTAAAGGAATTGATCCATTTGGCTTGAATTACCAAAAAGTGAAAAATACTTGATCCATTAGTACCCAAAAAAAAAAAGGGCAGCTCTATCCCCCACCATACACATTGTTGTCCCACCCAAATAAAAAAATATAAAACACAAGATCTTTTTGGTTTTGAAATTCATTAACCCCACCTTCTCTCCCCACCAGCCTAAAAACTTTGAAAGGCCATCCCCACCACCTGAATCAAAATACAAACACTCGACCTCCCCACATTTTTCTCTCTCCCGCACCCAACAACAACGTACCTCCTCGACCGCCTGGTCAAAATCCGGTGGGACTGATACACACTCCGGCGTTCCTTACAACGACGTTACAACTATTTCCCACCAACCCTCCGCGAGGATAATCGATGTCCTAGTTGAATAACCAAATCACTTAGTTGAAGAATCAATCTTCATTTTTTTCCCTTGAATTTTTGTGTTTCTCATGGGAGATATGGTTGCATCAGTGGAGGTTATTGTGTTGTGGTTTCAAAGGCAGCCTACATTCTGGAAGTCGTTCGACAACCTTGAAGTCGAACATATCTACTAGAGGACGACAATAGGTCAATCGACCTCGGGAGTCACGAGCGACGGTAGATCCGTCGAACAGAATACTGGGCAGTTTGTGTTTTGGAAGTCGTTTGACAACCTAAAGTCGAACATATGTATTGACAGATGACAGCAAGTTAGTCGACCTAGGGGTCACGGGCAACAGGAGACCCGTCGAACAAGCCAACAGGCAGCCTATATTCTGGAATTTGTTCGACAACCCTAAAGTCGAACATATGTATTGGCGAACGACAACAAGTCAGTCGATCTGAGGGGTCACGGGCGATAGGAGACCCGTCGAACAAGCCAACATGCAGCCTGTGTTCTGAAATTTGTTCAACAACCCTGAAGTTGAACATATGTATTGGCGAACGATAACAAGTCAGTCGACCTGGGGCGTCATGAGCGACAGGAGACCCGTCGAACATGCCAACAGGCAGCCTATGTTATGGAATTTGTTCGACAACGTGATATAGTAAACTGTCACATTTCGTCATGTTGATTGTATCCTCATCACATACATCAGCTGAATAAGAGGATTCATTAGAAACATTTTTTTATCGATCATTCAATCCCAATTGACCATTTATACATATTTTAGACAAGGCATTCATTATTAAAAAGAAATTGGGTTCTTGGCTCATAAAATGATACTTGAATTTAGCTTGTTTATTTTTTTTTGCTAGATTCGAGTATGTTAAAGTGTTAAACTTGAATTTGGTTTCTCCACTTGTTAAATAGAAAATTGTGTAAGCATCATGATCAGTATCCTTCAGGAAAATGGGTATTGATCAGAATCCCAACAAAATAAATCATAAGAACCATATCTGTTCGATAGGTTTGCATCGCCAAAGTGTGCCCAGGTCGACTGGACTTCTGTCGTCCATGTAGTCTAACAATCAACCGCAAGTACTTCAAACACTGACTATGATTACCAATTCATTCATTCAAAAATAAACATTTAAACTTTGTTAGTCTTGGGGTTTAGTCTCCACTTCAACAAAAAAGATAAGCACCGATTGACACATGGGTTGACAAGCCTGAAGAAAACAAGATAATTATTCTAAAGTCATCCGTGTCGATCGTGTCTTTGCTTCAAGCGTCGTTTTGCTATTTCCGAGGGCTTAACATCAATTCATTCCGTGTTAACAGGCACACCCACCTGTCATGAGCTTATAACTAAATATGAGCATGAATAAGATAGTATAAAGATTTTGATGTTAAAATAAAGAGCAATAAATCCATGCTATGACACACATTGAAAAAAATTTAGTTTTTATTTTAACAAAGAAAATGAACTGATTTTATATGCTCCCCCAAAATTGAAAGTTGAACAATAGTTGCGGGGTCGGTATATATCTCCAGTAACCAACATGCAACTCTTCCCCTACACACCAAATCCAATTTGTATTTTGAAGTGTTGACAGATGATCTCAATTTTACAAAAAAAAAAAAACAAAGAAAATAATTCATTAACTCTACAGAATTTTCAGCAAACCATTTTTTTGAGATAGAATGCTAATTTTGCACAAATAGTGGTCTTTCCAACACCTTATAGACTTGTTAGCAATATAACTGTGGTCCCAGATTTTGCAAACACTAGATGAGAGGCATATCCACCCATTAGTTTGACAAGCTCATCATGTACCATGTTTAAAATTTAGGGAGTTTAATACAACTCCATCCCTCCCCAGAGAATCCTGCTCTTACAATATATTTTATATTTTAATATAATCATATTTTACCCATAACAAGTTCTGACAAGTTGCCCAGAGTCGACAACCTAAAGTATCTCCTCAACCTATAATCCAATTCAAAAATTCTATGAAAAACCTTAGGTTCTATACCAAACCCTAGTTTTATTTATTTATTTTGAATTAACCAATCGTTCAATCCACCCATTAGTCTTCTTAAATCCTAAGAACAAGATCGGTCAATAGCATTGACATTCAAATGATTTAAGAAAAAGACTGAATGATACTTTACCTAGCGCTCATCAGGATCACGGAGTAGGGCGGAGGTTTTCAATTCTCCTCCTGATGAACGGTCGACAAGGCACTAGGGATAAAAGCGACGGTTCAAACGGCTGCGATTTGGGCAGATCGGCTGGGAGGGAGAGCAGATAAGGGAGAGCAGAGAAGAGGAGTTGAAGAGGAAGAAAAAGGAACCTGTGATAAATGTTGAAATCATAAAATCCATCTAAATGTGGATTCAAACGGTGCCTTAATCATTCTTGCAATCCCTTCTGTTGTGTAACACATCTCAAATTTATATACTTATCTAATAAATAAAAAATACATTGAAAAATAAAAAGTATACACTTAAAAGAATACTTTCTTACACTTTCCTAGTGATGTATATACTTTGTTAGATATTTTATAGACTAGTTTAGGATGACTGCAAAAGGGCATCGGCACCCAAATAAACATGATCCATTTGAATTCTGATCTGTGGCCTGTGGGTATTGCATTCAAAGTAAACATTCTGCAGAAATAGCAATCTCCACTGTTTGAAACAACCCATCTGCTCCAAGGACAGTATTATCAGTGCCCTCTAGAACATGAACAATGATATATTCACCATGAATTGTAAGAATGGCAAAGAAACAAAAAAAAAAAAAAACTGTACTTGTACAAAGCAAAGATTATTGTGGATCAAAACAATAAGAGTGAGTATAACCTGACACCGAGCTGACCTTAACTCGTTTACAAGAACGCGCAAGACTGACCAAAGAGGGAAGAGGCTGTGGCACAGGTACATTCATCGATCGATACCACCTCCTCAAACTCGAATTATAACTCTTTGAAGATCCCATGAACGTACTATCATCCGTCTCCATTTCATGTTCCTTACATTCGCTTGATTCTTTAGGTTGTAACTGAGCAACCTCATCGTGTCGCAGTGAGGATAATGGTTCTTCTTTGTCATACCCTGGCAAAGGATTAGCTTTGAATGCCACTTCTCTCTTCTCTTCATTCAATATACTAAAAGCTTGAACACCAAGTCTTGCCTTTCCAAATAAAGTGATTGAGCCTTTCTTGGATGGAGGAGATAGGTTCAAGCGCCCTTCTGAAATGTTCACAGACACATCTCTTACTTCCAATTCTCTGCATTTGGAAGGGGTATCAAAACAAGTCTCCAAAACAGCTGAGATTGCAGACGTTTGTGGTGAAGTAGGTCTTTCAATATTGATGTCGAGTAGCTTCCAAACACAAGCATCTGCATTCAGTTTGGACAGGGAGCAATGTTTCCTCACATAATCAAGGTCCATGGCTCTACAGGGTGGAGTCGTTGAAACAACCCATTTTGGCTGGAGAAGCTGCAACGCCCACTCCAACTCTTCTCTTGATGAATGCATGGAATAACAGACATGCCAAACACCAAGCTGGTCTCGTTGTGCTTCTGTGTATTTCAGCTTTTTTGGTCTCTCGGCCTCCGCTTGTTCTTCCAAGGCATACCACTGTGAGGAAGGGCGAATGAAGAGGGGCTCTGGTTCGATATTTAAACGTGCCTCAGCAAGTTTTATACTCGCTCTCTCATATAGCTTTGGAAAACCTTCAAAGAGCTGCACCAAAGAAAGCAAAACCTTGAGTTATCTCTGGTTTATGACACAAATGTCATCATATAATACATTATCTTTGACTCCTACCTGGAAACGAGAGGCTGGATCCTGTGTTATAATATTTGGAGCGATGAGCGTGAGAGCTTGAAAGAACCCTGCGTGCTTCATCTGATCAATGTATATTTTGGATCCAAATGTTCTTGCCACTTCAACAAGAATCTCTTCCTGGCCAAGAAGATCGCATGCTAGATAAATGACAGGGGCATTTGGATGCTTCCATATGCAATTGATAACCTGCATCTCACATTTCATAAGAAAAAAGATTTGCATTGCCAAAGTTAGCAACACATATAGCTACATATATATATTATATATTTATGCATATATCTGTGTGTGTGTAACTTTTGACATAGTGATGCATAAGACAATGATTTTGAATGCTCTACTGTACTTGTTCGATGGCTGAATGTTTGCTTGGGATCTTCAGAGAGTGTCTGCCAAATGTGCAATCGAGGAAAACATAATCAAGACAATGATTGGTTTCTTTTCCTTTCTTTGGTATGTACTTGGGGGGCAGTTTTTGCAGACATTCTGGGGTGAGCCTGCAATCTCCGGTGTGCAATATATTTCCAAAATGCCCTTCAAACAAGAACATGACAGCTCCTGGATAACAAAAGATAAAAAAAAATGGCCCAACTATTAACTTTAATGATTGCACATCCAGAAAAGCAATCACATGTTCACTCAAAATTAAACAAGATATTTCTCAACCACTAAAGCCTTAAAAACTTGTCTATATTGCCATCAAGTTTTTCTAACTACTGATATACAGTGCGAGCTAACAACCTAAGCAATCATGTATATTCTCAAAATCAAACATGATAAGATTTCCAAACATTGAGGCATGAACAGCTTGCCCATGGCATGTCATCATGTTGACCCAACCATTCATATGTTGTTATGCTTTAAAGCATGAATCAGTTGATTATAGGGTACATGATGTATTTTTTCACTCCTCTAATCCATCAGCTAGGTAGACTGTAATCCAATATACATGACAAGTGTTTCTATTTCTTTGAATAAGATTATGTACAATTCAACAGGATGGTAAAATTGGTAGCCCAAATGAACAAATATGATATTAAAAATCTCATTATAGATATCTGAATGACAAGCACTTCCAGACTTCCATCCAAAATTCCAAATAACTCTCTTTCAAGTAGATTCACTTTTTAAATGTCATGTCTATAATGTTTTTATGACCTCTGAAGTATTTCAAAAGGCAATCCATGCTTAGCCAGTCAGAGACACATTTTTTCTCCACCAACTGAATGAATCGCTAAATTCTGAATAAAAATGTTAAAAGTAAAGTGTGGCGTGATATGGAAGCCTATGAATAACTATATGACCACTTTCAGTAAGAAGGAAATGGGCATATCCATTGATTAAATAAATATATTGTGCATGTAGCTCATGGACTATATAATAATTGCTCCAGTGAAAGAATTATTCCCAATATTGCTCGAGGACTCTAAAAGTGGAAGGACCCAGCTGAAATCAATTTAAATTTCTAAAGTTATTATTTTTTAGTCTGCCTTGTGGGACATAAATCATAAACTGTTTGATTCTATATTATTATGATACCATCATTTATGGTACTCCAACATAAGACCTATTATAAACTATTTAGTGGAAAGGGGAAGTCTCAAACTTTGGGAAAAAATAGCAACTTACTTCATGACATCACTATGGAGCTCACCCAGTTAGATAAAACAGGATGTTCTAATTCTTTTAGTAGCATATTAGTATGGTTATTAGTTTGTCTAGTTTTTGGGCAAAAAATGTACCAAAGCTGCAGAAATTATCATAATGAAACGTCAAGTAACAAAGGCATCTATATCCTCTATAATTTATCATAATGATACATCTATTTCCTTCATCCAAGTGATCATTTTAAGAGTTCATTCATCCCTAGATCCTCTATAATTTATTATTAAAATATCAACCAACTGTGTTACCTTTTGCAAAAGCAAGGGTACTGCCAATGTCCACTGACTTTGATGGTACAACAAAAGCACCTCCACCATAAAAAATTTGATCAAATTATATAATTGATATGACCAACTTGGTCAACAGTAGATGAACGTCGCATAAAATGCAGCACTTAATCTAGTCAACCCGAATCACAGTATCAGATGGTTGTTCATAACCAGACTGATGAATGACTTGACACAGTGGGCCATGGAACATGCTTTCATTTTGTCTGTATTTTATGACACATACAGCCCCTCTTACCAAGCATTTTCACTGACATTTAAAACACTATAACTACATGATGCTCCAATGCAAGGAAGCCCGAATGAAAAAAGGCATAAAACATAAAATTTGTTACACAGAGAGCCTATAAAACCCAAAAATCAATTAAATAGGTTCACACGCATTCAACAACAAATAAAAAACCAATTCCATTCACAATACCAACTTAAAAAAATAAATGAAAAAGACAAAACCATCAGTGGTTCACATCAAAAGCAGAGAAAAACCCAAAAATTATCACACAAATCGCCCAAATAAACATTCCCAAAATAAATAAATAATCAAATCCATGCATCCAAAAAAATACAGAACAACCCAATTCGCTCAATACCCACTTAAATTTTTTTTTCTATAAAATACAAAATCTGCCCCAAAAAACCCAAATTTATATAAAAGAGCCTATAACAAACATTCCAAAAAATCAAGCAAAAATGTCACACATTCTATTAAAATTCAAAACAACAAATCACAAAAGAAATTAAACCCAACACAAGTATCTCTCAATTCATACAATACCACCTAAAACAAATTAAAAAATGGCATTTTTACACCCAGTCTTTTTTACAATCCAAAATACAATCATATATGCATTATTAGAAGTCCAGCAAAACATATGCATCGTTAGACAAAGTATATGCATTGTTAATGTTTTCATTCAATTCAAAACGAAACGATATAAATTTTTTATCAAAGCATACACACCATTAGATTAGATGATGTTTAATATTTAAAAATAAAAATAAAAACACATGTGATCTGCATTTTGAACTGTAAAACTAACCGAGTCTAACATTTTTCATTAAAAAACAACAAAAATCACAAGAAAAAAACCCCTCACCTGGGCAGTGATTCGCATCAAAAGCCGAGACCGAAAAATCCCCATCTGGGTCATCCACAATGATCCTCTCCCCCACTTCAATCTCCACAAAAACCAATCTTTCAACCTAAAATCATAATAAAAACAGATACCCAATCAAAAAGCAAGCCCAACCACCCCAAAAGGGGAGGGGGAATCAAATCAAGAGATTCGGAGACCCACATGGGGGAGGTGGTGGTGGTGGTGGTGGAGGAGGAGGTTCTTGGTGAGGTTGGTGCAGTAGATAAGGTTGGTGGGTCCGATGGAGAGATTGTGTGTGTGGTCTCTGTGGGCGTGCGTGAGGAAGTGGTGGCGCTTCGACTGTGAAGATGGGGTCCATGTGTCCACCGAGAATGGCAACCCTCTTGGCATCTCTATCGGCATCTTCGATGTCTCTCTCTCTCTCGATCTTTGATTCGATTCAGAGAGAGAGAGAGAGAGAGATGGTTTTCCGAAAAAGGTTAAAAAGGGAGGGTTTTGGTTCGATTTTGAGGGGGAGGGGGGGGGGGGGGGGTTGATTTTGATTTTGAAAAAAAAGGGAGGGTTTGGTTTGGATTCGATTTTTCCCTCCGCATTTTCTTTCAATTATTCTGAATAAATAACTTTTACTGTCAATTTTTTTAGGTTTTAATTTTAGGTTATGTTTGTAACATATTCCGTGTTTAAAAAGTTAAAAATTTTCAAACACAATTCCAATATTTAGCAAAAATTTTCAATATTTAACAAGATTTATCTTGTTTTTTTAGATTTTTCTGCATTTGAATAGATTTTGTGTTTGAAACACAAAATTATAATAATCTTTCAGTGTTTCAACTTCATATTCAAACGCAGTCTTAAACTTAAAAATATAACAATTAAAAAACTAATGAAAAAGCAAGATTTTCAAAAGAATCATGACGTTTTAACCTCACATTCAAACACGATTATACATCTCAATTTTAGTCTATGGCTCCCTTTAAGTGTACGGTCGGCACCACCGTGTGAGCCTAAGCCCCCGTTTGGAACGGGGATAGTTTTTATTCTAGGATATAGATTTATCCAAGTATAAATGAGTATAAATAAGGATAAAGTGATTTTGTGTTTGGTTGTATTTTGAATTATTCTTATTGATAAACGTAAGAATAAATGTTTTGTTGTTTGGGTAAAATGTGAATAAAGTATGGATAAGGATTTATAAAAGGTAAAAAAGTAATGATAGTTGATTTGACAGGTGATTTATAAGAGGTGATGACAGTTGATTTGACAGTGGACCCACATATTCTTTAGGTGGAATAACCTAGGATAACTTTTATTCTAGGGGTTGATTGGAATTCCTATACCACTTTATCAAGGTTTATTCTGGCATAATTTATCTGGGGTTATCCAGGGTAAACAAACACCTCCAAATACTTATCTGGGGTTATCCGGGGGGTTATTCTCGTTCCAAACAGGGGGTAAGTGAGCACTGTTACCGTCATGACGGGGGAAGTGGTGTTTCACCGCGTCGAACAAGTGGGGAGAAAATATACATGCATAGCTAATCAATGTTTAAAATATCAATTTTATCAATATATCGAAAATGGTCCAAATCGATATATTGATTTTAATCTTTCTTTGTTGGGTATTAAAAAAATGTCAAAGAAGTAAGAAAAAAGAGAAAAACAATATACATATTTGTTGATGTGGAAATGAAAAGTGTGCTTCAAATTTCAACATATGAGAAATATAATTCCAATAGCTCAACACTTTCAAATTTAGTTTAAATATTTTTAAAATAATCTAAGAAACCCATATACTTTCATGATATTTTAAAATAATTTTTTTCTGTATTATTATATATTTATATGTCATATATAAATTTCATTATGAAACCTTTTCTTTTCACAAGTTATTTAAAATTTCATTATCATTGCCCTATGAATGTGATTCATTTATTAAAACACTGACATAAAAAGGTACGTTGTTGTAATAAAAAAAAATTTCTTGTGAGAAATTGATGAGAAATTAATTTTCGCGAAAATTTTGATAAATGGCTTATATTTCACGATTTGTCTGAAAAATCGATATATTGATTGATATTTAAAACAATGCACCTAACTCATGCGTCCAACGCCAACGCTCCATTTTTTGTTTGTTTCGTGTCCTTTGATATCCGCCACCACAAACTCTATCCCAAACGGAACCGACATGTTTTTAATAAAAAAAACATTTATTTTAATGAATTGTATGGATGTATTTATAGAAAATGCTAAAAAAATTTATCGAAAATATGGATTAGAATTGAGATTGAAAAATAACTATAATAGAACTCATAAATCTAACAACTTCATTTATATATAATATTTTTATGTTATCATTCATTATTTTTATGTAATGGAACTAAACATTTTTATTTGAATTTAAATTATATAATAGAGATAAAAATGGAAATAATATATTTTTAAAACTATAATATATCATACCTATTTCCTATTAAAAAATTTTAAGTAAATATATTTAAAGGATAATGTTACATATTTCCCAAATATATATTATTGAATTCCACAAAAAACTTAACTAAAAAATACGTTTATAGAAATATATTATTTTAATTTACATTTTAACTGACTCCTTTTGATATATAATTACTTGTTCTTAATAAATGAGATGATACAATATCTATTTTTATTTTAAACTTTTCACTCTATGGGAGCATTTAATTATAACATATTTTTTTGAAGATTTAAGTAGAATACGTTTTTTTTATATTTAAATGTATATTTATATTTACATTATTATTATTATTATTATTATTATTATTATTATTATTATTATTATTATTATTATTATTATCATCACATAAGCAGTTTTTTTTATACAGAAGAAACATGGTACAAAAATATAGCATAGCACAAAAAATTCCCAGTTATTAATTTTTAAGTGAATTTTTGGTCAATCTGATTACATAAAATATTACACTCAAATATTATTGCCTGTATTGTAATAACTTTTATTTGAACTTATCTTACTATTAACACAAGTTCAAAACAACTTAATTTTGTTCAAACAATCAATAATAATAATTAATCACAGTAATATCATGATTTAATAGAGGCCATTATTTAAAATAATGACAAAATGCACAAATATTGAGTAATCAAGTTTTCAATGCCAATATGATTTAATTATTTTTTTGAACACTTGAATTAATCAATTCAACAATAAAATGAACTAAACATCCTGATATCTCCAACAAAAACACACACACACACACCCTCTTTCACAAAACACCCAGAAATCTGTACAGAAACATTGATAAAACTGTCATCACGTTCTTTACAATGATCTAAAGAAGAAAAAAAAATACTGTTATACAAAAACAGGCCACCCCCAGATCCAAAGTAAACACACTATCCATCCATTAACATTTCATCATGTGTTTATTCAAAATGTTACAACAAATGTATAACTTTGGATCTCCCAAGATTGCGTGTTGAGTCGTTACGAAGCTGTTTTAGCATCGGTTAGTGAAGGCGAAAAATAAATAAACCTTCTTGGCAGCCATTTTTATTGTGGTTTTGCTCTACACAAAGAGGCCATTCACAGACCTTGTTGTTTTCGGAGATCCGTACGGGATAGGGATCTGTTTCGTAGGGATACCTGGCCACGTATCGGTTTGTCGTGTTGGGAAAGCTGTGTAATTGCTCGCGCCGAGACCGATCATTCCCTCCATAGCGAAAGCTGGGTGAGGAGGGGATGGGACGCAGCTTCTATGTGACTGTCCGAATTGCCTTAGTGGACTCGAGCAGGGTGAGACGGGTAATGAGAAGTTTGTTTTCGCGTTCACCAAAGTGCTGCAGAATGGGAAACAAAGAGAGGTGTGATTTAGTGTAAGGTATTTTTTTGGTTGAAGGTAGATAAGTGTGAAGATTCGGACGTACTTTATCGTATGAGATGCTGCTGCAAAGTGTTTCCGGAAATCTCTGTCGTGTAACGGGGAGCTGCTTTTGGGGGAAGGAACTCCACAGAAGTCTGAACAAAGTAACAATGTGACGAGTTTCATGATTAGTGGACCGGTTGAGTGGTGGTTAGAAGTTATGTGATTAAAAACAAGCATAAATTCATACACGTTAGTTAAAAAGCATGAAGGAAATTATTTCAAATATTCACTGAACGTATAAAAATGCAATGAATCTAAAGTTCAAAGGTTTGGAACCAATTTTCAAAAAACAGTTTTTTCGTAAAATATGCTCTCAACTAATTTTGTTCATAAAAGTTGTTTGTTGACTTCTGACACATAAAAACCAAGATCCAAAACCAAAAGCTAAAGTTTAAAAAAATGTTTGGAACTAGTTATCTGAAAAATCAGTTTGATGATTGGTTACAAACAAGACCTAACAGTTATACTAGCAAACATGAAAGCAAATATATTATAATAAGGTTTTATGAAAAAAAAGAAAGAGAGGTGTGATTTTACTATTGATGTCATTGTAGTGGACGCATCCCAAAAATGGAGACCAGGTGATGATTTGAATTAATTTTCAACATTTATATTGGTCTTCAGGGATTGTGGACAACTATTAAAGGTGGCAGTGATTTAGTTTATTTAGACAGATTTTTCCAATATTCTATTGTTTGGAAAGGTTAAAAAAAGAATTAATTTCAAAATCTTACCGGTGTGCGGTTTCCATCAGTAGGTAATGTATTAGATACATTCCTTGGGACTTTCACAGTCACTTGATCTCGAACGAACGGGTGTTCAAGAAGTTGTGCTGCTGTTGGACGGGCAGATGGGTCCCGTTGCAGGCATAGCTTGAGAAAGTTTTTCGCCTCCTTAGAGATATGATCTGGAATTTCAGGTATCTCTCTGCTGTTTCCAATTTTGAATATAGCAGCCACCTAATAATTTCAACATAACAAAATTATTTCAGTGTCCCAAAGAGAAATTAGCCCCATCCGCTTCAGTAAAATCAGTTTTCAAATAATCAGCTCCAAACAGGTCTTTTAAAAATTTAGCTTTTGGTGTTGGATTTCAGTTTTTATGTGTTAAAAGTAAACAAAACAAAAATGGTTTTTTAGAGATTGGTCCGAACAGGTCATTAGAAAAGGAAATGATTCGAAAGGGAGAACTTGCGAAAGCCTAAAATCAAGAAATGAGAATAGTCAATATCGCACCCCTTCATATTGGCTCCATGGAGGTTTAGAAGTCACCATCTCCAGAATTGTGCACCCAAGACTCCAAATATCCACAGCCAGGTTGTAACCATTACCATTCATTATAACCTGGATAAATTTCACGTATTAGCCATCAAACAAATAAAGATCAACATTTGTTGCATGGATGTGTGAAAAGAAGGTTCCAACAAAAAAAAGGCACTAGAAAGTTTCCTACCTCAGGAGCCATCCAATAGGGGCTTCCTTTAAAAGAACGTATAGAAGTGTAAGACGAGATCTGCTTCAAGAAGTATATGTCAGGAAAGTTCACTAGTTAAAAATGCCATTGATGATTGATAAGAATGATTGATAAGAAGCGTACATGTTTGGCCATGCCAAAGTCTGCGAGCTTGATTTCACCATTTGGATCCACAAGTATGTTTGCGCCTTTTATATCCCTACAAGAATACACAAGTATTTGAGTCTATAAGATTGGTAGAGGCAGGCACCGGTTTTAGTAAACAAACTTTGTGACATCAAAGATGACGTAAAGAAAACACAGAATAAGCACCTGTGCACATGATTCCTCCCATGTAAGTAGGCAAGCCCCGACAATATTTGTCCGGTGTAACTTCGAATAACAGGTTCTCTGAATGGCCCATAATCTTGAAGTAGCTTATGAATAGAGCCTCCCGAGACATACTCAAGGTATACTGAAAGGGTGTCATCAATCTGAGTACAATGAAAGGGCAAAATTAAAATTGGGATCTTATTTTGTTCAACAATAAACATTCTGAAGGACATAATTTTCTAAGGGCACATAGTTCAATATTCGTGGCTCTGTTAGCATTGTAATTGCTCTTAAATAAGCAATTATGCTGCCATGCATCCATGTATCATCAACTACATCTATTCCCATGGTCAATGGCGTCGAACAATTATTAATTGATTTTCAAACCTAAAAAGGACAATGTAACTGCAAGTCAAACCTTACCAGTTCACTGCCATAGTACTGCACTATGTTAGGATGAGAGAGCTGACTAAGCAACACAATTTCCTGTCAAGATTATAAACATCTCTCAATGACGCAGATCATAAATGCACTAGCTATAAACAATCACATCGTATCATTTTTGGCTAATCAATGAATGAGAGAAATACCTGGTTCAGCTGCCTCAGAGATTCCTTTGAAGCCTGGTCATCGGAGATGTCCTTGACTTCTTTTATTGCACACATTTGTCCATTTTCACTGATAAACAACAACAAAAAGAAGCCACATAAGACATTTTTAACACAGGAAGACCCTCACGCCTCAAATGCTAGAAACAAAATAAGCACAACAAAAGGCCCCCATATTCAGAAAAACATTATACAAAAATTAATCTATGTTTTCATAACCGTTAAAATCAAACCCAATTATAAGTGTACCTGTTAAATCCCACATAAACATAACCAAACGTTCCTCGTCCCAAAAGCTTCCCTTTCCGCCACTTTGACCGAAGGATCTGCCCATTTTCATTTACCCCATGATTCTTTAATGGTGGAGAAGGTGGGGAAGTTGGAGATGGGGGAGGCGGCGGAAGAGGGTGACCTTGAGACTTTAGATCACCCTGCCTATCCGAAGTAGATTCCGGAGTGATTCTGCTAGAGCGTAGATGTATGGGAGACATTGAAACGGGACGACTTCTTGTTCCAGGAACAGGACTCCTCGATCTCCAATCGAACATCGTTTCCGTAGAAGCCCTATAACCGTTCGCTCTTGGGGAAAGATCGGGACTGTTCAAGTGGATTTCCCTTCTCGGAGAAACAGAGATTTCTCTCCTTTCCTCTGCTAAGTGATGTCTCTGTGATTCAGGCTTTCCACTTCTACCTCTCGGCGTGTTGTTGGAAGAATATCTTCATTAAACAATATGTAGAGAATCAGAAAACCAATAGCAAGTAAAAAAATTTCGCGAAAATTTAAGTCCTCTATAAATTGAACAACCAATCACAACCTTTATAAAAAAAAATCTACATGTAAATCTGCAATGGAAACCAGAATCCATAAAAATTGCACAAAACTGGCATCCCAAACTTTTACAGAGAAAAGACATCCCATTTAAACAAAGACATAGAAGGTACCAAATTCCATTAACCAATCAATTGTGCATATAAAGAAGCCCAAATTCATCATTTGATCATCAAATTCAGCAGGAACTCCAAATACTAAATCCACCAAATCCTTAACCAAGAAAAAAAAACCACATCTTTCATCCGAATGTCTAAAAATGGCAACCCCTTAAACCAAGATAACAGAAGGTACCCAATCCAATAAACCAATCAATTTCTCATTTAAACACCAAAATTCACCATTTTTTATCCTCCAATTTCATTAGGAACCCCAAAATTACCAAACCATTAAGAAATCGTTTTTTTTTAAAAAGACCCATATAAGATCTACCACTTCAAATTATAACCAACAACAGAAAACAGAAAAACCAACAATTCAATCACAAACGGTACATAAAGAACCCAACTTTGACTCAAATCAGACCAATTTTTTTTTAAAAAAAATCCAATCTTTCCTTCCAATACCTATACAACCCCGTCTCGGCCCCGGCCGCCTCACACGAAGACTCCGAAGAGCTGACGCTGGAAACCGACCCCGACCCAGACCCCGCCGCCGCCGCCGCCGCCGAATCGGACGGTCTCGGGAGAGGGAGGTCCCTCCTCCCCCTCCCGGACGAAGGCGGACCGTCGGATTCGAAAGCGAAGACGAATCCGGAACCGACGACGTTGTTGTTGTTCTTCACCGGATTTTTCGCCGCGAACGCCTCGTCGAAGCTCTTCGTCTTCTCCTTCTGATGACGGGCTTTAATGGAGGATGGGCTCTGTGGGTTCTCCTCATCCCTCTTGGACCTCTCGGTCGCGGTCGATTTGGTTCTTCTTCTCCCCCACCATGGAGGCATGGTTTCTGCTGCTGCTTCTAGAGAGAGAAAGTGAGGACTCTTTTGGGAAAATTTGTTTTTTTATTTTGGGGGGGGGGGGGGTGTTGGAAGCAAAAGTGGGAGCGTTTTATGTGTTTTAAAGTTTCTAGAGAGAGAGAGATAGAGATTGAGAGAGAGAGGAGAGAGAGAGAGTGGAAAGACAGCTCAGCAGGTTTGGCTGAGATATGGTGCTCCTCTTGTATTTCTGTTGGTTTATTTTTTGTTTTATTTTTTTATGTGATTTCTTTTTGCATGTATAATATATAATAACATATTATTTATTTTTATACTATTGTAAATAATATATTTATATTTTTATGCTATTAGAAAAAAATTAATAAAAACTGTGTTCCTCTGTTAATTATTAAACAAAATCAAATTTAATTATAGTTGGTTCTTAATATAATATTTGGTAATTTTTCCTCTTTCCCCTTCTCCAATTTGCCATTTTCTTTTGTAATTATTCTATCATAAATAATATATTTATATTTTCATACTATTAGAAAAAAATTAGTGAAAAAATGTGTCACTTTGTTATTTTATTTTAACCAAAATTAAATTAAACTACAGTGAGTTCTTAATTAAGAAGTGAAAAGCGACAAAAATAACATTAATATAATATTTATCATAAGCTAAATAATTAAACAGAAAAATTTAATTAATTTTTTGTTATTTCAAATCAACCATGAGCCATTCTTCCTCTCCCCCCTTTTCAAGCTTACCATTTCTTTTCGTCTTTTTTTTCATTCAAGATCTAATTTTTTTATATAATTTATTGTTTTGAAATATATATGTGATTTGTTTTTCCCAAAATAATTTTATTTCATACCTACTAATGTAAGTATTAATTATACTATGTCTTTGGGAAAAAATATTTTATTTTTAATTTTTAATTTTTAAAATTTTAGATGAAATTTATCATTTTCATGTTAAAATTAATATTTTTATTTTTATAAATATTGTATTTGGTAAAGTGAAATATGCAAAATGCAAAATAAGAGTACTTTGGTCATTTTTCTAAGATTTTAATAGTAAATTTTGATAAAAGTTAAGTATGATAATAAATATGCGTAATTTTTAAAATTTCTAATAATATAAAAAAAATAGGTTATTTAAAGTGGTATAAAATTAGATAGCATGTTTTGAAAATTATACAGGTAAAAAACCCTTTTTTATTTTAGGAAAATATCAAAACAATCTTCTAAAGTTTCTAATCATCAAACCGGCCTCTTCTAAGAATTCTATCCAAAAATAAGTCTTTGTAGCAATCTTGTAATTTAAGATGACTAAATTATCCTTATTTTATATAGTTTTTAAACTCTCTTTCACTCATTTTCAAATTTATCACTCCAATTTCAACTTAACAGGTTGGCTGAGATATGGTGCCCTATATTTGTATTGGTTTTTTATTTTGAGAAAATATCCAAAACAATCTTCTAGAGTTTTTATTTACTTAAATAAGTCTCTTTTAAGAATTCTATTTAAAAATCCTTTTGTACCAATATTGTAACTTAAGATGATTAAATTACTCTTATTTTATCTGTTACTTATTAGGAAAGTGATCCAGCTTTTTCATTTTCAAATTTACCAACCTATATATTTAGCAATTACTTATATTCTATTTATACAAAATTTAATATTTCAAATTATATTTAAATATATTTTAAGATTTTAAAATTAAATTTAAGCAAATCATATCAATATATTGAAATTTTATCATTCGAACTTAAAGACGTTCATTAAATCTATCTAAATTGAATTCTATAAAAATTTGTTACGTTATTATTGTTGGAAATTGGGACAATGGAAGGAGACAGAATCGGTGTGAGTGCTTCAAGGATTAATAATGTTGAATGCTTTTAGACAAAATTCTCCCACACCGGTCAGAACCGCGAATACACAAGGGAAGTATGAAGTACAACCTTCAGGATACAATAAAAGCCTTCACAAGTGTTGAAATCAGAGTGTGTACTCTCTGTTTCAACCTTTTAGAACTCTCAGAGGGTGGCTGATGATGCTAACTCGTAATAGAAAAAATGGGAGGATGAGTAGTGATTGTTATGTTTTGTTTTGGATCTGAGGGTCTCAATTTATAAGCAAAATGATGTATTTTGGTTCAAATGAGACACCTTTTAATAAATGAGGAGCTACAGTAACTGTCTGATCGGTGGTCCACCGTTTCCATGCAATCGCGCTGTCCAGATCGTCCACCATATGATACATCCCTTCCAATGACACCCCTCGATGAATATAACCACCAACTAATCAATTCAACGGTGCTCATTACATCTGAACGTTCTTTCATCGGACGGTCTAGATTGCATCTAATCAAGACGATCTCCACCATTTGATGAGCAAAAAAGAAAAAAAACTTCAGCACCTTGTGACGGTGAAGTGCTAAGTGTGCCTCTAAAACATCCAATATACACACGCGCAATGCGCGTGGACCACCCCGCATCAAAAGTCTAACATAAAGTGTTCACCAAAATAGGCTTCACTATAATAGAATGAGCTCTTCTTATGAACACTAAAAACATTTACAAACAACTGATGTGAGACTAAATAATAGGATCTCTTTTATCCCCCCATAAGGACCACTCAAAACCCAACTTTTGAACCATATTTTGAAAATACCCAAAATGCCCAACAATTTTTGTTATAATATAAAAAATATTACAAGGTATACAAATTTACTACATCATATGTTAAATGGTGGTTCAATATTCTATAAAATATTTCATCTATATCAGGTTATTCATATAGTTATGTTTTGTACATTTATGTCCATATGCATTTGACGCGTTCGCGCGCGTGTGTATTTAAACTCTTTTTCACTCTTTTAAAATTGATCACACTCCCTTTTAAATTTTAACAAAACAAAAAATTGGTTTTTCTTTGAAATAATTTTTAAATTATTATATTTTATATTTTTAGTATTCTATTAATATTAATATAATACTTTGAAATTTTTTTTTGGATATTTTTAAATTTTCAAAAGGTTTATTTGGGAACATATTTAATTTTACAAAAAACAAACTCCTACATCATTTATAAAAATAATCACAAAAAAATCAAATATATCTTTAAAATATGAAAATATCCCAAAAAAACCTTCTAACACTTAACGGTGGTTCTTAATAACATATTAAAAAATATAACGTATTATCAAATAAAAAATCTATTTCCACATTATTGTTAATGTTTATTGGTTAAATGTATTGTGTGAAATATTTTAATTGGAATAGATATTTTTCAATATTAAAATGACAAAAGGGTAATTATTTGATTTTATATTAGAATATTGTTCAATTATTTATGTAGAATTTTTAAAAAAGGTTGATTTGGGTATTTCAAAATTTTGAAGATTTTTTAGGTATTTTTTTCTTTTATTTTTCATTTGTTATATTTTACAAAATTACAAATACAAAATATTTTTTAAAAAATAATTTGAATATTACAATATTTATTTTTGGATAAATGTGACCAAATATTTTTTTATGTTGGTGCCTTTTCAAGTGCATTAAAATCCACGCAATTAGGTAGACAGTCACAAGCTTTTATTAAATCAATGAAAACTTTTAATTCTACATTCAGTGTAACAATAATTTTACTTTCAAATAACCATTCAGTAAAATCTTCACACCACACACAATGAGATTGTTTTTATTATCAATTTTCCTATTGAAATATCAGTAAAACATTGACAAGTACCTATCATATTTTTCACATTCAAGCCCAAGTATCTTCATGTAAGTTTTATTATGGGCATTTTAAAAATTTTCTGACAATCATATTAACTTATATGTGATAATTAATTTATTTATTATATCACTTTTTCAAGGAAACAAATAAATAATTTAGTGATAAAGAAAAAAAACCTAACATATCCGAGGAACAATCATCATGTAACCAAAAAATCACAAAAGAGTTGGTGAATAAGTTTTAATTTTTAATTTTTTTATATAGCATGGTTCTTGTTTGATGACATATCTAAATAACAAAACATTAATTAAAAACTGTCTTTTAGTGGATTTAAAATATTCATTGAACATTCATCTACCTCTCAGACTACTCTACAGAGTCTATATTTAATAATTCAGAATGTGACATTATTAAACAAAAAATTTAAAAAAATGAAATTAAGGGAACGGGAGAGGTGAAAGTTGCAACATAAGGGAGGGGTGAGAGTTTGTTAGGATGACCGGGAGGTGATTTGATAGTTATGGAAGGTGGAGGGCCGGCGGGGTGAAGATGGGGATGATGACGTGGCAGAAAGGATGCATGAACGCGGACAGAATCTTCCTCGATTTTCGTGCCGTCCCTTTCTTTCTTTTTATTTTTGTGTTTTTATCCTCCATTTTATTTTTATTTTTTTAATTTTAATTTTAATTTTTTTCAATCCCCTATGAAAAATGATGTCTTGGCCCCCTTTACACTCCTATCAGCATCGCACACCTTTTTTTTATATATATATAATTATTATACACTACGAAAAAAAAAATATGTTGAAATATAATAATGAATGTATTTTTTTATTTTAAAAAATTAATTTTTTTTATGTTACAGACTGTGTTATCATAGTGTATGAGGTATAGAAAGGGCTGTAAAATAGACTAAGTGTGTCATATTATTTTTTTGGGTGTTGCAACACTGCAACACTAACATCTAAAAGTCTCGTTCGTAGTTCGTACGCGTTTATTAACAACATATATGCACTGATATATTTTATTTTTGGGATTTTTAGTTTTAAGTCCCTGTAAACTATAGGATTTAGCGATCGATCTCTCACTTTTTTATATTTAGGTTTTAGTCCCTACATTTAATGATATGTTCCTTTTTAGTCCCTGGGAGGGACCTATTCCTAAATTATTTAGTTTGCTTTTTAGTCCCTGAGAGGGATCTATTCCTAAAAAACCTAAATATGAAAAGTGAGAGATTAATCGCTAAATCCTATAATTTATGAGGACTTAAAACTAAAAATTCATTTATTTTAATATAAAATATACATACCCCTATAATATTTTTCTATGAAATTAAAATGGAACGTTGATTACTCGTGAAATTTGTAAATTGGACTGTGTTTAATATTTTTATTTTTTGTAATCTTTTTAGTCTCAAGATTTTTGAGCATTTCAAAACATTTTAAGGATTTCAAAACGCTCCAAGGTTAATGATTATAATTTTTTCTAGATCATTTTCGTTATGTTTTTAGTTATCATTAAATCGTAATAATGAATTTTTTTTATTTGATTTGCCATAAAAAAAAGTTATTAATAAAACATGAATAAGTTGTGGACTCTTGTGTAGAAGAATAGTTGGGTACAAGGTGGAATATGGGTTAGTAAGCTAAAAAATTTATTTGTTTGCAATGAATAAATGAGTACATATATGTCAAAATATATGAAAATAAGTTGATGTTGATATTTCAAGTTTACTTAGAATTATGTTATTCTAGCAATTCTTTTTCAATTATATAAGAGAGTCTACTGTCAAATCACTTATTGTTACATCTTACAAATTAGAAGACTCATAATTTTTTTTTCTTCTATTTATACTTCCCCATCATCAATACCTTATTCATCTTTTATCACAACCGAACCATGGTCACCCAAACAATTATTTTTTTTTATAAAAATGATGCTCCATAGGATTTGATCCATTTGCCTCTTTGATAGGGATGAGACTTATATAAAATAATTAATTTCTAATTTCTTATATATACTGAAATAATTATTTATTCTAAACAACTTATTTCACTGTTCAAACATATTCTAAATTATCTGATAGACATAAATGATCATAGAAACAATATTCTTTATATCATAATATAATCCTAGATAGTGAACCGCACGTACCTAGTTAAATTCTTGAATTGTGGTCAATATTTTATTAAGTAGTCTGACCTTTTTTTTTCTTCTAAAAATCAGTTTTGAAGGGAATATATATTTGAAGTTTGTCCTGTAAACGGTAAACATATATCTTAGGTTCCACGCATTAAAAAAAAAAGAATACATCATACTATTAAATTAGAAAAAAAAATGATTTTTTGGGAATAATTAGCTTCTTAAAATTAGTTCTAATTTCTAAATGACAAAAAGGACCATAAAGGCTTATTCACTATTTCTCATTCCACTTCTTGAGGGAATAAGAGATTCACTAACTTGCTATTTTAATATCATGGAAGAACAATTCTAGACATTTTTTCATCAGTCTGTCACCCAAAAAAGATAATTGTAAGGTGGGGTGAATGAGATAAGGGTTGGAGTAAATATATTCTTGGCTCACATCTGAGTAAATGTGGTGACAATTGATTTGATATATGAATTTTTTTATACTAATGAAATAGATTGTGTGAAAAAATATAATCCCGAGGGACCTAAAATATAAATACTAGTTTTTTTCCATTTATTATGATAGAACTATATCCTCTAAACTATGTCTCGTTTGGATGGTGGAACGAGGGACTGAATAGGTGGGAATAGAAGATAATAAACAAAAAAAAAGTGTTTTGACAGAGAGAATGAGTGGGTATAAATTGCATAATTATGTAAAAATAAATTGATATTTATATTCCAGGTCCTTTATAGAATTGTGGTATTTCTCTAATAGTATAAGGGGATACACATGTCAAATCACATGTCATCACATCAAATCGATCATCTGTCATTACCTCTTATATATCAATAGAGTCCACATGTCACCTTATTCACATTTTATTCTTAATCAACCAAATAACTCGACCTTTGTTACTATATTTTCTAATGGGTATAACAAAAAAATAATACCAAACTGAAAATCAAATGTTCCATTAATAAAATTATATATTAATAGAACATGTATAATTCATGTGAAATAGGACAAACCCAAGGAGGAGTAAAACGATTGAAGAATAAAGGGGTTGACACGTGACGCTTTCCGTGTTTCACCTAAAACCGACAAAGAAGGTTCGATTTAAGGCAAGAAAGAGACGGCCGAAACTTTTCCAAAGGGGCATTATTGAAACATAGGGTTAGTACGGGACTAGATTGAAAAAAAAAAAGTGTTACGTATTTGATTACGTCATACATACAGGTCACATGTTGCTTGTCGACATGCCTTAGTCACTTTATTTTTTTTGGTAACCTTCGGGCATGTTTGGATACGGTGCAAATGGGGTGGATTTTCATTTGCACATGATCAAACATAATATTTTGTTTGGTTAGATATTTAAAGTGTAACAAATAAAATTTCAGGATTTTCATTTACTCCATTAAATGGGGCAAACAAAATCCCAATCAATCCATGTGTTTTCATTTGCAACAGATTTTATTTTTACACCTCTCAATTGTATGTAAATCAATTTTACATTTTTACCCCTAACAAATTTATTAAAGTCTATATCATCTAAAACAAATATTTCATCTCCTAATCTTATCTTAAGTAATCAAATAGATAATTATATTTTATAAATTTATATAACTTACAATAATATAATTATGTGGATAATAAATATTAATGTGGCATGAAAATATTAAAATATATCAAAAATCTTAACTAACTATCATATATATTATCCAACAAAATTGTTATTTATAAAATATAAAAAAACCTTGTAGGATTATTTGTTAGTTGAAATCAGATTATTTTTTATTTATATTCTATTATATTAGAACTTTTTTTAACCACATTGACTTATATATAAATTAAAAAAAACTAATATATGCAATATTTAAATTTAAATTTTTTATATATAATATATTTTTCATAAATTTTTTGGGTTTTAAGAAAATAATATATTTGATAATCATTTGAAAAAAATATTTTATCTATTTATAATATTATTATCTTTTAACATAATAAATTGACACATATGTAAACAGTTTCACATATGTGAGACAAACAACTACTAATAAGAACATGCGTGTAAATGATAGCACAACATGAAAACAGACAAACATGTGCGAATAGTGTACAAAGTTTCCTTGCACGTGCAATGTAAAACTTGTCTGTGCAAAAAAAAACACGTACAAATAATCACTGCATCCAAACGTGCCCTAAATGTTAGAGAAAATGACATCTAAGTCTTGAAATTTCTCTAATTTTTTGTTCTGCATTTTTCTGTTGAGTTCACATGTATATAAGAATTTTAGGAAATATCCAAATAACCCACGCCCAAAATCCATATAACCCCTGATAACACTGAGTTCAAATTTCATTGACCTATGAGGACTATTATGAAAATATATCATTTGTTTAACCTTGACTAAAAATATAGTATATCAAAAATCCCCTACAATGTATTAAATGTGAGAAATCATCGATAAATGATGATTTTATCTATTTGAATAGATTATAAAACCCTATGCAGAGGGGTGAAATCGTCATTATAAATGATTTTTTACATTTTTAACACATTTTGGGGGTTTTTGATATATTATATTTTTTGTCAAGTTAGCCAAATAGAATATTTCTCATCTGTCAATATAAATTTAACTAAGGGGCTTTTTGGATTTAGATATGTGTTTTCAGGGGGTTACATGAACTTCAAGAAAAATGAGAAAGTTATATGGATTTTGGACAATTTATAGGGGGTTATATGAATTTTTTCCAAGAATTTTTTAGAACATTGATACAATCAGTCTATTTGGTAACTCCATCTACAATTTAAAAATGATCATTCAATCGTGTATATACACTGAGATAATGTTAGGAGTGCAACTATGGTCGGTTAAACAGAATCCAAACCGATTTTTTTTTTGTCACGGTCAATAGTTTTATGGTTTAATTTTGGGTATGGATTAGTAAATCAATCTATATTAGATTGGGTTTAGTTTTACTTAAAAAAGTTGAACTAACCGAACCAAATTAAATTTAAACACATGATTGTTCAATTCTATATGCATTTAGATAATTCTTTTTATACTAAAAACTATATTGTTGTTATACTATTAATATTGATAAAAAATAAATATACTAATTTATACCATCAATCTTAGCATTTTGATATTTTTATAAAGTTGTAAACCAACTCCCAAAAAACTCTAACCAATCCACATTGGTTGAAAATAATAATAATTCGGTATACATGTGTTTATCTTTAGTTCGGTTCTGTTTAGTTCGAGTCAACCAAAAATCAGTTCGATTCGATTTTTGTGTTACATGTAAATATAATTTGAATCAAGTTGGATTTGTAAAAAATCGAACCAAATTGATCGAATTGTATCACAAAATAATGCAATATACACTGTATTATACTGCACTATCACAGTGTATAAAAATATTAAAAAATTACTAATTTTATAACCTTGTGTACTCAATGAGCAAACGCATGTTTAAAAATAAAAAATAGTGAGAGCTGTAGATGGGTTGCATGTAGGGGTTAAATGTATGAGATCCATTATTAAATTGAGTGATTTTTAGGACTGGTTTATCAAAGCCCTAAATGTTAGATTGTATATATTTATGCTATTGTTTAATTAGTGATTTTTTTGTGTGTTAGATGTACTCAATCATTGCTGCGGTTCTATATGATTTTTCTAATCGAGTATATATATATATATATATATATATATATATATATATATATATATATATATATATATATATGAGTATATATTTGATTAAAAAAATATAAAAATATGAATTCAATAAATTCTAAAATATATTTTTTTTTGTTTAAGTATGTACTTCATCAGTGAGAGAGAAAAAAAAAGTTAGTAAAATTTTTTAGAAAATATTTTGTTTTTACATAACATGCCTATATTTGAGATCATATCAAGTCCAAAGTATTTGGGGAGACTAACATTAAGGTGTATTTAATGAAAGTAATGGTACCACGGTTCTACTTTTTTTTTTTTTAAATAAAATAAATTAAGGTGTATTTTTGGGAGAGAACTTTTACATTAAATTGAAAGTGACCTTATCAAATGACATCTTGATAGGATGCCTGATGTATCGCTCTTCATTGGAATAGTCTGGGTTTGGGTCTTACCACTCCTTAAATGATAAAATTTAAGCAAGAAAAATAAATAAGCAAGAAACACTTACTTAAAAAAGACCTTGAGTTGAATTGAGCTCAGTTCATGTATGCATTAAATTAAACTACATAATTCATCAATGTATGCATTAAAAAGATGGACAATGAAATGGACTTGCTTTTTAGCATTATATTAAACTGCACAACTTTTCTTTTAAATAAAAAAAAGGGAAAAATCGATATAACTCCCTGATCTTGTCAAAATTGGTTTAGGTCCCTGTAAAATCACAAAATCGATATAGGTCCCCATATTTTGCCCGAGTTAACTATTTTAGTCCCCGAGTTAAAAGTTTTTTTTTTAAAAAAGGTATATGCTGCGAATATTCCATCCGGTAACGGAATCCGTGAAATTAGTATTCGAAAAAGTCCCTACAAAAGTGAGTAAATCGATATAGGTCCTTTTCTATGTCTAAAATGTCCTTCAGCCAAGTGAAATTTTAAAATTGCCCTCATATTGCAATAAGTCCCTGAAATCTGTATAAAATTAGATTTAGTCCTCCAAAACATTTAGAAAATCATATTTAGTCCTTTTTTAAGACAAAAATACCCCTCATTTTTCAGTCTTCTCATCCCTCTTGGAAGCTTATCAATGGTAAAAAAAAAAAAGCTGTTGGATTCATTTCATCTGTAAAACCAAATGTGCATTCGGGCCTTCCTATGGATACATTAACAACAGCTTATCTAAACACCATATATAAATTTAGAATTCTGATATATTAAACACCATATATTGCAATAAGTCCCTAAAATCTGTATAAAATTAATACATTAAACACCATATAAAAACTTGGTCTAATGTATAACTGTCATATCTGATACATTAAACAACATATATAAACTTAGTATGATGCATGAACTGAGTGAGAGAGATATGAGGGGTGTTTTAATAAATTTATTTGTTTGATTAATATTAACCACATGTGAGTTAACAGGGGTCACGGTAGGAATTAAATCAGCAATTTATTAAAAAATGTAGGGACTTATTGTGATTTTTGAACTTTGCAGAGACTTTTTGTGATTTTATCAAGAATACAGGGACTTAAGGAGATTTTCCCATAATATATTCATAAAGTTAACCAAGCCCTGGGTTTGTCAATGTAACGGTAGGGACTTAATCGGGATTTTTTTAATAATACAGGGATCTGTGACGATTTTGTGATTTTATAGGTACTTAAATCGATTTTGACAAGTTTACAGGGAGTTATATCGATTTTTCCCTAAAAAAATCATGTATTGTCATATAATACTTAAATTGAACATAAAAATTTATGGACTAAACTGAACAATTCCTGAATTGAATCGAACCATTCATGAGCTATCTCCCTCTCAAAAAATGTCTCATGTTCATATACTATGTCAGTCTTGGTGATCTGCGTGTAATTACTTACTCATTGCAACGGGTTTTTTTATTGTAATACAATAACATTTTTCTCACGTGTATTTCAAGATATCTTTAAAAAAAATTTAATTCACAATAACTCATGAGAAAGTAAAAATTTAATTAAAATAATCAAATTTTAAAAAAGTTGTGACATGGTGAAATTAATATTTACAAGAAGATAAAAATTCATTTGAAGGTTTTTCTCCATAAATTATAATTTTACCTGCATACAAATTAATATTTATGAAAATAATCAAGCTAGCTGAATAATTTTATATATAAGTTTTGAATAATTGACATTGTTTATTAAAAAACTATGATTGAATCTACTTTTTGTTTTATAAAAAGGAAGAGAACAGGGATATGATTTATGACAGAGTATACATTTATCCAAGCATAAGTGAGTATAAATAATGATAAAATGATTTTGTGTTTGATTGTGTTTTAAATTATTCTCGTTGGTAAATGTAAGAATAAATGTTTTGTTGTTTGGGTAAAATGTGAATAAAATATAGATAAAAATTTATAAAAGGTAAAAAAATAATGATAGTTGATTTGACAAGTGATTTATAAGAGGTGATGACAATTGATTTGACAGTGAACCCACATATTCTTTGGGTGAAATAACCTAAGATAACTTTAATTCTAAAGGTTGGTTGGAATCTATATACCACTTTATACCAGTTTATTATGGCATACTTTATCAGGGATTATCCTGGGTTTCCAAACACACCAAAACCCTTATCCAGGTTTATTAGGGGATATCCGAGGACTTATTCTCAAAACAAACAGGTAAGGGTTGGTTAGTTGTTCTAGTTATCAAGATCACTGTTCTAGACTGTGGAAGGTTAGAGATTCTTTTTGTCATGGAAACATATATTTATTTGGCATGCCATATTATTCAATCATGTGAAATCATGAACAATAGTTTTTGATGGTTTGAAATGATTATCCAGACATGGTATCTTTATTGATTATACAATAAAGATAATATTAATATATTAAATATCTAAGGGCCCGTTTGGATAGAGACATAAGTTATTCTGGGGTTTATACATATTCTAGGAATTGTTGACTTTATCAGTAGAATAAGTGATTTTCTGTTTGGTTGTGTTTTAAATTATTCTCATTGGGAAACGTAATAATAAAGTGAATGTGTTTGGTTGATGAAGAATAAAATGTGAATAAAGTGTAAAAAGTTGATTTGACATGTGGGCCCCATTGATGTATAAGAGGTGTTGAGAGGTGATTTGAAATGGAAAAAAAAAACAGTGGGACCCACTTATGATTGTTGTTGGAATATGCTAATTCCATGAAAAATGAAGGATTACTATACCCCTTTATTATTTGTTATTCCAACATCCAAATACCACCTTATTCCCCTCACACAAACACCTTTTTTTCCTTATTCCCTGCCTATTCCCACCTATTCCTTCCCTAACCCTCTACCCAAACAGGGCAATGTGTTGGCCTACAGCTTCATTCAAGTGGCATTAAAAAAACGGAACAACTAACCTGAATTGACTTCAAGAATTAATGCTATTAAGATTAGATTATGTGATAGCCTGTGTACTACCTTCATATCATATCATAAAACATGTATTGAAAAGATGGATTGATTAAAGCATCCGATTATTTATTCACATAAATTGTGATTAATTACTTATAAATATATTATGTTTAATAACAAAAATTTATAGGCTTATTTGGACCACCAAATTGGTTTTATTATTATTTTATTAAATCATTTTTTAATTAAAAAATTCATCAAAGTTCATAGTGAGTGGCTAACGTAACACTGATAGGATCTCATCTCATCTCATCTGTTGTCGCTGAGGAGACTCGTCTTCGTTCCATTGCGTTACGTCAGTCCACTCCACCTTCCACTTATGATGGTGTTTTGGCAGCTACTTCCTTCTACGTCTGTCCGAGGCTCTTCTCGAAAGAATATCATCTGTACCCACTGCAAGAAGCCTGGTCACCCGATTGCTGACTGTTGGAAACTTCATCCTGAAAAGCGCTTTGGACCTAAAGGACGAGGACAACGTCGTCCCATTGATCCCTATACTTCTGCTGTTGTTGCTACTGACGCTCCGCCTTCCTACACAGATCAGCTCGGACGCATCCGAGAGAGTCTTGATTAGCTGATCGTGCAGCATCCTCCTCCTGGTTCTTCTACTCCCTCTGCTTTTTCTACTACTTCGGGTACTCCTGTTCATTGGATTTTTTATTTTGGTGCTTCACATCACATGACACCGGACAGTTCTGTCCTCACTGCATGCTCACCGGCCCCTTCACACCTACCCACAATTCATACTGTCGATGGCTCTCCCTTAGTCATCACTCAGTGTTGATCGATCACTACCACCTCTGATTCTACAGGGCGCCTTTCATTGTCATTTGTTTTGCATGCTCCTGACCTTTGCATGAATCTCATATCTATTAGTCGATTGTGTGATTCTGGTCTCACTGTTACATTTACCACCTCTGGTTGTCTTGTGCAGGATCCACGATCAGGGCAGAGGATTGGCGTTGGACGTAGAATCGGTGGACTTTATTACGTGGAGTATCTTCGTCTTCCCGTTCCCAATCCATCTGTTTTCTGTGGTAGTGTCACCTCTGATGTCGACTTGTGGCATCGAAGGTTAGGTCATGTGTCTGAGTCTCGTCTCAAAGAACTCTTTCAGTCTGGTGTCTTAGGTCGTGTTGCTTTTTCTTCACTTTCTGTTTGCGAGGGTTGTAAATTAACCAAACCTGTGGCTACTCCTTTTAGTCCTAGTAATAATCAGTCCTCTTGTCCATTTGAGCTTGTTCATTCTGACATTTGGGGCCCCTCTCATGTAACCTCAAAGAGTGTTTTTTTCTTATTATATTAGTTTTATTGATGACTTCTCTCGTTTTACTTGGATTTATTTATTACGTCATCGTTCTGAGGTTCCTAAAATTTATGAGGTTTTTATCAATATGATTTATACCCAATTTCATGCTCGTATCAAAACCTTTAGGTCAAATTGTGCTCGAGAATACATCTCTTCTACGATGCATTCTCTTCTTCATTCTCATGGCACCCTCTTTCAGCAATTATGCCCCTATACTCATGAGCAAAATAAGGTTGCTGAACGTAAACATCGTCATATTCTTGAGACGACTCGTGCTCTTTTACTTTCCTCTTCAGTTCCTAGTACATTCTGGGCTGAAGCTGCTCTTCTTTCAGTCCATCTTATTAATATCACCCCCTCCTCTGTCCTCTCCGGTATGACTCCTCATGAGCGTCTTTACTCTTCTCACCCTGATTATAGCAGACTTCGCACATTTGGATGTACGTGTTTTGTGCTTCTCCCTCCTCATCAACGCACCAAGTTGGCCGCTCGGTCAGTAAAGTGTGTATACTTGGGAATTAGCTTCGAACACAAGGGATATCGCTGCTATGATCCTATTGGAGATCGTTTTTGGATCGCTCGTCATGTGTCCTTTGTTGAGGATGTTCCCTATTTTTCTTCGTCATCTGCTTCATCCCCTCCTCCTGTGCCTTCTCCAGTTCAGGTCTCTCCTCATGTGCCTTCTCCTGTTCAGGTCTCTCCTCCTGTGCCTTCTCTTATTTTTTCTGGACTACCTGTTGCACTAGAGTCTGTTCCTACTCCAGCGCCTCAACCTGCCACTACTACAGATAATCCACCCTCTCCTACCAGTGTGTCTCCTATTGCCCCTGTTGAAGATACTTCCGCTGGTCCTTCGACTTTCACGACTGACGCACCTCCCTCTGATGTGGATCCTCGTCCCTCGACTCGCTACCCTCAGCGTGAGCGTCATCCACCTGCTCGCTTCAGTTTTGACTCTGGACCACCTGATCAATATGGCTTTGCTTCAGTGAGTACCTATTCTTCACAATTCCAGGCTTATCTCACCGCTATCCATGTTCATCGTGAGCCCAGATCCTATCGAGAGGCAGTTGAGTACCCTGAGTGGCAGCATGCCATGAATGAGGAGTTTCAGGCGTTTGAGCAAACACAGACCTGGGATGTTGTTCCACTTCCGAATGGCGTTACACCTATCAGTTGTAAATGGATCTTCAAGATCAAACATCGACCTGATGGATCCATTGAATGACATAAGGCTCGTCTTGTTGCTAGAGGTTTCACACAGGAGTATGACATTGACTATGAGGAGACCTTCGCTCCCGTTGCCCAGATGACTACTGTCCGCACCCTTCTTGCAGTTGCTGCTGTTCGTTGCTGGCCTCTCTTTCAGATGGACGTGAAGAATGCCTTTCTTCATGGTGATTTATCTGAGGTTGTTTATATGCAACCACCTCCAGGTCTCAGCACTCCTCCTCAGCATGTCTGTCGTCTTCGACGGGCTATATATGGTCTCAAACAGGCTCCTCGTGCTTGGTTTGAGCGTTTTCGCAGCGTTATTCTGGCAGCTGGTTTTGTTGAGAGCTTTCAGGACCACTCTATGTTTGTGCGATCCTCATCGCAGGGCCGGGTTATCCTTCTTCTATATGTTGACGACATGATTATCACTGGCGATGACTCCGCCGGTATTACTCTGGTCAAGAATCACCTCAGTCGACAGTTTCAGATGAAAGATCTCGGCACTCTTCGCTACTTCCTTGGTCTCGAGATTGCACAGAGTGATCGTGGGATTCTGCTCTCTCAACAGAAGTATACGGCTGATATTCTCGAGCGCGCTGCCCTCTCAGATACTCGCAGTGCAGATACTCCTCTTGAGCTTCATGTGAAGCTTCGTCCTACAGATGGTGAGCTCCTTCCAGACCCGACTCGGTACAGACAGATTGTTGGTCAACTCGTGTATCTTTGCATCACTAGACCTGACATAGCTCATGCCGTCAGTATTGTTAGTCAGTTTGTCTCAGCTCCTCGATCAGTGCATTATGGTGCTCTTATGCGTATTCTCAGATATTTACGCGGTACTATCACCAGATCGATCTATCTGTCATCCTCTTCACCTCTGGTTCTCAGGGCCTACACTGATGGTGATTGGGCTGGAGATCCGACCACTAGACGCTCCACCACTGGGTTCTGCATATTTCTTGGAGATTCCATCATTTCTTGGCGCAGCAAGAAACAGGAGATTGTTTCACTATCCAGCACTGAGGCTGAGTATCGAGCCATGACCATCACCACCAAGGAGATTGTTCATCTTAGACGTCTCTTGGTGGATCTAGGAGTTACTATGACTGGTCCTACTCCTCTTCATTGTGATAACCGCTCTGCTATTCAGATTGCCAGTAATCCAGTTTTTCACGAGAGGACCAAACACATTGAGATCGATTGTCACTTCGTTCGTCAGCACTTTCTTGCAGAGACATTATCGCTTCCGCACATCTCCTCTGCCGAGTAGCTTGCTGATTTCTTTACGAAGTCACATCCAGTTCCTCGATTTCAGTTTCTCCTTCACAAACTCACTTTGTATGATCCACCGTGAGTTTGAGGGGGGTGTTAGATTATATGTGTTATCTCATTATGTGTGTGGTGCATTACACGTATAAATCCTATTCATTTGTCTATATAAAGGGATACAACCCTAAGTGGAATACAAGGATTCCCATTATTCCATTATCTCATTGTAACAATTCTATGTTGCGGATATCATATCAAGGATACAATGTCATACAAATAATACAATGAACATAGATTTACATGATTTGGTCCAAACCTAACAAAATATAGAGATAAGGATCACACAATATGTCCCTGTAGGCTCAGTAGAACTCAACATTGTTATGTGAAAATATCGGCAATTTCGTAACAAACTGATACAATTAATTTTATTTATACATTATGATCCCAAGAGATGTTGGAAAGCAACAAATTGAAATAGAGGATAAGGGAAACACAAATACTTGATTACAAGAGAAGAGATTTACACGGTTTGGCAAAAATTGTCCATCTCCATTGAGATAAAAGAAATAATTTTCACCATATTTTTTCTGGATTACACTGTGTATTCAATACACTACATTTGAGACAAAATCCCAACAATTGTTGGTACTGAAAAATGACATCATTCATCGTGTTCTATCCTCACATGTAAGTAACATGATTTAGTACTTATGCTTTTTATGTTCCCTTAAGAACTAAGGATATTGTTTGACATTGAGTAAAATTATAATATTACTCCGGATACACAGCCTTTCTAAACAAAAAAGGTCAACAGTACCAAATATATCCTTATGAAACCTCATGAAGATAAATATTGAATAATGTTCTAGGTACAGCTAGCAATCCACTTATCCATGAAAACCATTTAATACAGAAACCTAGTAACAGCAATGACTATTTATATAAAACACCAAATGGATCTAACATGAAGAATTTTAGTTACCAAACCATTCCAAAGGAGAAACTTAAGGGCCTCAACTCCTATTCTAAAGACTCTGTTCACATTATACTTTGTTTATATTTTCATATTTTTTTTGCCTGTTCAGCTCATACTCACTAAAATTGACTATAATTCAACTATATTTTCTTGAAATTGACTACTTATTTTGATTACTTAAAAAATCTATAAGCAGATTATGCACAAAGCAAATAAAAGATTAGATATATTTAAATAAGTGTTCTCTGCAGATAACATATTTGAATTTAAAATTTGTTGGATTTTATTAATAAAAGAATATTTTAAATGAAGATTTATTTTTAATAATTAAGTTTGTGACATTTTGTTTCTTGAGATTATTACAAAACTTGAGGAACCTCGCTATTATTAGGAAGTACATACTTTAGACGACGGCGATTCATTTAGTTCATCCTATTATTTTTTATTTTTAAAATTGCATATTTTAATAGACGAAATATATATCTTTTAAAAAATCTTAACATACACTAACTGTAATGAGATTTTAGTGTTATTATTATGTTACACTGCATCAAAAGGAGATAGAACACAAATGTGTCAATGATATATAATATACTAGAGAAATATAATTATATACTTTAGTAGTATCAAATCAAACCCTCCTGACAGATTGATAGATAATCATTCTTCATTGAGGGTCTAGATCCAAGCAGATGATAGAAGAATATTTAATTAGAAACATAACACCAACTAAAAAAATTATATTTAACTAGTGACTTAATATCAGAACATATTGTACCTACAACCACTTTAAAAAAAGAAAAGAAATGCTGCAAGGCACAACAATAAAGTCCAGTTCATTTTCCCACAGAAAACCATGCCTTTGTTTCCATCCATGTTTCCCACTAAAGTTTGATTTCCTGGCCTGCAAAAACATTGTTTTCTTCAACAATTCACAAACAGTTTGCTCAAACAATGCAAAAATTAACCCAATAAATAAGAAAATAATAAAATGACAAACACATAATCTGCTGTTGAATATTAACTATGATCACAACCCAATATTATATTAGTTTCACGAGCTACAGTTCATAAAACTTAAATTTTTTTTTTGACTTGTTTATATAATATTGGGTTATAATATAGCATAAGAATTGAATAATATCAGATGTTGGCTGCAAATTGGGGTCCTCATTTGGTGGTTCAATTATATTGAGGCGGCTCCATTAATAGATACACAGATAACATGACAACATGCTAACTTTTTATGTCATGAAATATGTTATAAAATTGATGTATAAGCCTATACTAATTTGATTAGAGTGTTTATACACTCAATTCATTTTTCAGTTCTGCTTACGACTCAAAAACGATCCCCAGTCATCTATACACTCCACAATTGGACCATATACTATAATACTACAATATATACTTCACTAGTCCAGTGTATGATTTTTTTTTTTTTAAAATATGCTAATTTATCTTAGTGTATATTTCGATTTTTCTAATAGTATATGTAGTTCCATGAATGAGTAAATTTTTTTAAAAAAAGAAAAACAATGAAGGTTGTGGACGGGCTGTTTAGATGAGGGTTTAAGGGTGCAAGGTATAACCAGGGATAAGAATGGATAAGGGAAAGGGGACTTATATACCCACACCACTAAATTATAACCCCACACCAAACATAATATTAAAAATTAATTTTTTTTATCTTTTGAAATAAAAAACCCAACCTATTCCACCCCACAACCTCTTTCTTCCTCCTCCCACTTTCCCGTCGCCTCCGCCACCTCCTGCTCCGCCCCTCTCTCCGACTCCCTCACCGCTGCCGCTTCATCTCCTCCACCTCCGCCGCCTTCCTCCTCCTCATCTCCTCCGAAACCCCCTGGCCCTCTTCATCGTGGCCATCCCCCTCATCTCCACCGCAGCCCCACCCCATCGCCCTCCACCACCACCCCTTCTTCGGCAGGGATTCACAGCCGTCCCTTCCACCCCGTCCAAGATCTACCGCTCCCTCGACTGATCCATGCGGGCTGTCCGATTGACCCTCCTCGACTGCCCCCTATTCAAAACCCTAATAGACTCCTTCATCGAATCCACCCTCCACCAGCTCTCCGTCCTCCCCCCCCTCCCCCTTCCACCACCACCCCTTCATTCGATTGCGCCGCCGAGGAGGCCACCGTCGTGTCCTTGACCGAGCTCGATCCGGTGATCGCCGCGTGCGTCGACAGGCTCACGTCGTTGGAGTCAAAGCGTTCCACGGCGGCGAGGATCCGCCTCCTCACAAAGCACAGGTCGGACATGGCAATGGTGGTAGGGAGGGTTGGGATGAACAATTGCAGGGAGGAGGAAGAAGAAGAAGAAGAAGAACAGAGAGAGAGAGAGGATGGGGTGGGTTTCATAGTGAGGTTTCACATATATATATATATATATATATATATGAAGGGGTGAGCTTACAGATTGACAAAAATGGAAGGGGTGGGTCAGATAACGGGGTGAATTTCCAATTAAGTGGTGTGGGTGTAACCTTACCCTAAGGGAAAATGGTTGTTTGTTTACAGAGATATAGCTTGGTATTACTATGTCAGTATAAATGAGTATAAAAAAGTATAAATTCTAATTAACATCTGGGATAAGCTTATACCCAATTTATGTATTCTTATGGAAGGTGGGGTCTACCATCACATAAAAAAAATTACATCTCATCACATCAAATCACCTATCATCACATCTTTTACATGAATAGGGCACACATGTCAAATCAACTTTTTACATCTTATTCACATTTTATTCTTCATCAACCAAACAAATCAACCTTTATTATTACGTTTTCCAATGAGAATAAAAAAAATACAACCAAATAAAAAATAATTTATTTCATTGATAAAGTTATTTGTTCCTGGAATAGATATAAACTTCAAAATAGTTTATCCCTCTATTCAAACGGGGTTTCATTTATGTTTGGAGTTTGGACACTATTACATGTTGTCCTTGCTTCTAGCATTGTACACAATCCTCACTAATAAGATATGTTTTTATAAATGAAACATATAATATTAATTTTTTTAATAAATAAGTTTATACAATTCTTAATTAAGAGTATATAATTCAGTACTTTGTTATATACAGTATATACTTTCAAAATAATTAAAACATGTGAAGAATGCAACGGGATTGCAACTTGGGCTGAACAAAACTTTTTCTTTTGGGCGCTATTACACTATTTTTTTTACAATTTAAAATACAGTCTTATATATATACTTCATTAGAAATCCAATGAAACATATACTTCATTAGACGATGTATATATCTCGTTAAATATTTTTTTACACTTATTAAAAATGAGTCCATTCGACTCGAAATGAAGTGATATATACTTTTTTTTATCAAAACATATACATCATTAGCTGATGTTTACTATTTTTTTAAAAATAAAAATATGTATGGTTTGAGTTTTGATTGGTAAAAATGGTTGAGTCTAACATTTTCCCTTATCCTTTTGGTGTAAACAAGTTTGGATTTTTTTAATAATTAATCAATGTTTCAGATTAAATAAAAGTGATCATACAATAAATAATTAATGTAAGCCAAACCATATATACTTATGAAATATATAACCCCCCTACAAAGTTTCATGAAATTTTAGTACCCCTTGCGAGCAGTTTTTTTTTATTATCAAACCATGGTAAAAATTAACCACTGGTAAGAAATTATTATTTTATTTTATTTTAATTCCCGACCTCCTCTTAAAGAGGGTGTATCTCGATCACTCCGCTAAGAGGGTCTATTGCGATAAGAAATTATTTATCACTCTTTGATAATGAATATGAGTTTTTTTTTTAATGAGATTATGTGTGTTTTAACATAGAAGAACACTGTATCGACCACTAGATATGGTCCAAAAAGAATTAAGGTATGTATGCAATGGTTTTTTTATTTTTTATGTTGTTGTAAATAATCTTATAAATGATGACATTTTCATTGACACGCTTGCATGGCAGACTCTCATTTAATGACAGCGTGATGGCCACACAAAGGATCTGAGGTCAATGTTTTCAGTTGGAATAGATCGAGTAAACCAAAGCCCAGCGATTCTATTTCGATTTTCATATTTTACAGAAAATGTTATTGATTGTTAAAAATATGAAAATGGTTTGTGGACATAAAATCTTCTGCATGTACACACACACATACATTGTTTAAATGAATGACAATGTAATGAAGGGGACTTAAAACTTAACTAAATTTTTTTTGGGTTTTGTAAAATTTTTAAATAACACAGAAGGTTATGCAATTTTAGAAAGTTTGAAGGGGTGTAGATCAAATTTTTCCCAATCATGTATTGTATGGGATTTTTATGAACCATTGGTGGGAGGGGGGACCTGAAAGGGTTGAGTGTACATTGTAGCTAGACTTGTACACCAAATGAATTAAATGAAAAACCAACAACATAAAAGCAATCAAAATGTCCCTTTCTTTCTTTTTCATGAGCTACATAGAAATGAAAGCTATATAAGCTAAGCATTGAAAGCAGGTTAGGCTTTATATATATATATTGATGAAATGATTTAATTGTGCAAGGCGGCTCCATCATGTGTAATTGTTATACCATAGACTTGTTAGTTTTAATGGAGTTAGACAAATTTAATTTAAAAATCAAAAGTGATGAATTGCTTTTCTTCAATTATATATACAGGACATTTATATCTTGGGTTTTTTTTTATTTTTAAGTTCCCACAAACCATCATATTTAGTGATCGATCCCTCTTATTCATATTTGGGTTTTAGTCTCCATATTTAAATGATAATTTATTTTTAGTCCCTGATAGGGACTAAAAAGAGAATTAAATAATTTATGGATAGGTCCCTCTCAGGGACTAAAAAGAAATTATCCTTTAAATCTGAGGACTAAAACCTAAATACGAAGAAGTGAGGGATCGATAATTAAATATGATGGTTTATGGGGACTTAAAAATAAAAAACCCTTATATCTTAATCAATGTGTTGAATTATTAATCAGTGGGCAGCACTTGGAAATGACTCTGAAAAATCAATTCCATTTAGGGGTGTAACTCGGATGGGTTGGGTCGGGTTAGAGCTCAACCTGAATCCAACTCGGGGCTGGAAGAAGCTAACCCAAACCCAATCCAAATTGACTCTCATGCCCAGAAAGCTCAATACGAATCCAACCCATTGGGTTTGGTTCGGGTTCAGGTTGGATTCAGATTTGATTCGGGTCAGACTTTGGGTTATGTTTAAGTTTGCCTTAAAAAATATGTCACTTAAAAGATTAAAACATTGCAAGAGTCAATTCTCTGCACGACAAATACAAGAAACATGAAAACAAAGAATATTTTTATTTATAGAATAAAAAGATGAATACTATAGAAGTGAAATATTTTAGATAAAAATAAATTGGAGTATTCAAATTTTATCTCACAAATTACAAATAAAAATTTGACTTAAAACATTGAAATTATCAATTCTTATTTTGGGTTCGGGTTGATTCGGTTACCCAAACCCTCAACCCAAACCCAACCCGAATGAGGTTCATGTTGCTTGGGTTCGAGCTCCGATTGAACTTGAATGCTAAAACTCCAACTCAAACCTACCCAAATATCGGGTGGGTCATGTTCAACCCATCCAAGTTGCACCCCTAATTCCATTGGGGATCCAACTTTGAAAATAATATCTCAAATTTTTTATTTCCTATAATGTACATAGGTGAAGGAAATAAAAATTGGTTTAAGATTTCTAAAATTGGTTTTAGATATATTAAAAGCTATCAAAATTGAGAACAATTTTGGTGAAATATTTTTCTTGTCAGATAAGTGATTAGTGATGCTTTCTTATTGGTGACACATGAAACCTCTGCGTCTTCAACACTGAGGATCTTGACTCTTTCAAAGTGAATTCAAACTTGATGAAGATGTGAGACGGGTTAGGTTTCATACGCACAACCCGCTCCATCATGTTTCTCTTGTTAATCATAAATATATTACATATATAATTCAAAATTAAAATAGTGGTACTTAAATTAAAGTAGCTTGTTATTTTTTACAATCGACGAAATACCTAAGCATATATCAAATAATATTATCTGACATAATGATTGAAGGAAATAATTTAGTTTCTTAATTGAAAAATATTTTTTTTGACGATCACGATTCTTAAACTTGACCCAATCTAATTCGACGGGATGAGACTTTGGATTTATAAATACCCGTGTTTGAGATTGACCAAAGCATCCCAAAAAGCACTCCGCTCCTATCCTAGCAAAATTGATTCCTACATAATGAGAAATATACCTAGAATCCTTTCCAAATACCATAAAACAATGAAGATGAGATGAAATCAATGCTATAGAGCTCATTAGGTATTGTCATTCTCCAATGTGAAATTAACACATGATTAAAATTATCACATAACTCACATATTATATATATAAGATAACACATGTCAGTTTCTCTTTAAATATGATGAAAATTGATAAAATTCATCATTTGCTAGGGTATCATCCAAAAATTCAAGAAATACTTGAAGTCAAATATTATTGACCCATGATAATATTTTACATGAAAAAGAACAAATTAAAAGAAAAAAGAAGAAGAAGAGAAGGTCTAGATAAAGAGATAGGGAGAGGTTGACAAGGTCTCCTATTTTAATTCACCAAGTCCAAGGTGCCAAGGAGACATATGATAGTGGCCTCATGCATTTGCCAGGAAAGACCATTTCAATGGACATCCCAAATTGACTCAGTCAGCTCCACATATAGGTCTTCTTCGATCAAATTTTTTATTTTAATGTGACAGGTTGAATTAGAAGTGATTTGATTCCTTCTGAGAAGTCCAGAGCAAGGTCAGCCTTTTAAGTAAATGTTTAAAAGATGATAAAATATATTCATTCTAATTAAACATTTTTTCTTTGGACAAAATGGTCTCTTCAAAAAAAATAAAAATTAATAAAAATGCAAGGACTTTTTTTTAACTCACTCATCATTGGTCAAGTGACCCAATATCCCATTAGCAAGGATATATGAAGTCACCCTTGTGTCATTCATGACTTCAAAAATTATTTGGGTGGGGTTAAGACTTTATGTAATGTAAATATTTCATAACAAGATCCATATGGTTTTTGACCTATCATCACCCTGATGCTAACCCTTAAAAAAACTATACATGTCAACCCTTACACGGTTACTCTTCGAATCTGTTCTTCATATATTTCCAAGTTTAAATTTTTCAGCTTACCTGATGCAGAAGGTTTATAGGTAATTCTATACATTAAAAAATCATTGGATTATCCTCTAATATTTTGTATATGTGTATTGATTAACAAGATGAATAGAACCTGTCATATTGAGGACTAGGCAGATGTTTGGAAAAGGATATGTATTTTCATATTGACGAGGTATATGTCTCATTATTATTTTTTGTATTTTCTATAAATGAATATATATAATTCATTAGAGTTTGTGTTTTAATTTTTATAAAAGCATATATCTTATTAGATGAGATATATTTTATTTTTTTTTTAAAAAAATCAAAATATGTGTGGATTGTAATTGTGGTAAAAAATTAGACTAGTAACATTTTTCATTTTTTTGTTGTCATTGAATGGGCTTATAGGCCCAAAAGGCCATGAATCATAAGATAGTCAAGTGTTCCTTTCATATATTTACAATTTTTCAATTAGAGCGCTGATATGTTCAGTCTATTTTACAGCTCTATCTATAGTTCAGAAGAGGTCTCTGAGCCACCTATACAGGTTCAATATACACCATACGCTATCGCTTTGTATGTTGTACTGCTACAGTATATGAAAATTAAAAATTATTTTACTTTTTAATAAAAAAATACACTAGTGTATCTAGGTGTATATATCACTTTTTATAACAATATATATTTCAATGTGCGACTGTATATTAAAAAAAAAGAAGTGAGGGGTATGGACGGGGTTAGACACATGGCTTGACATATCATAGTCCGTATATTAGGTTAACCTAATCACTTAAATTAAGCATCTAAAAGGCCATCAAATTGTGGTTGCAGGTGGGGATCCTACCCGATGACCTAACTCACCTAAGGTATACATATTCTCCTATAGATTAATTACATGAAGATGAGGTCATGCAAATGATAAACGTGTCAATGTTTATGAATTTGTGGTCCAGTTGAAAAACATTTTAATCTGACCATGTTGAGGAATTGATGATACAGCATGAAGTCGAGCTCTCAAAAGACATTTTTAGTTAGTCTGACTAATTTACAAGAACTGAAATCTCTCAAAAGCAATTCTAAAATTCCTAAAAATTGAATTCATGAGCAATTGATTAGCACTAGAAGAAAAAAAGGGGGAAGAACAACTTTGTGCTTCTTGAAAGTCTCTTTGAAAAGGTCATAATGATTGTTTATCTTATCAATATAAAAAGTTACAGAACCACATTTATTCTTTGAATTAGTCAAAATACCAAAATTGATCATCTCTAGGGGAAAAAAAATTCAACTCCAATGGTCCTAGTGGAGTAATGTGATGGATAGAAGAAGATATTTTTATTTCAATATATAGATTGCATGTCATTTAAGACTTCCACAACAATAAGCTTTTCTTCTTGTAGTTCTCACTATACATCAGTTTTTGCTCAATGCTATAGTATCCATGTAGGAGCACTTTGAAACTATTCCCGGAATAACAATTCCAATGGAAATGCCACCTACTTTGAAGAAGAGAATTAGCAATTAACATGCCAGTGGTGTGAATATGGGTAAAGATGACTAAGATAACATTTGAAAACAAGTTTGGACAATTATTGGATATTCTGTTATTAAAGATTTTACTGAATCTGAACTCGTTTCTCAACGCATCCAGCGGTCCCAATTTTTTTTTATAAAAGTTTTATAGAAATTTGATAAAAGTATAGACCCAACAGTCTCAATTGGAGTTCTAATTAGGAATGGACTTGGACAAAGTCTCACAAAAGTTAAATGGTAGACATAAAAATTCCATCTACAATTGAGTAGATGTTAGGCAACGAATGAAAAAAAAAAAAAAAACAGAGAGAATGAAGAAGTTTGCACTTTTTGGAAGTCACTCCCAAAAGGTAATGTAGGACTTTTAATCCCATCAATTAAGAAAAGGTTAATCATGTTTGGTCAAAAAAACTACTTTAGTCTTTTGAACTAAAGTTACCAAAATTGGCCCCCCCAATGGACTTACCAAGCAATATAGCATCTGCTCTAACAGTGCTAATGTGTCAAATCTGTTGCATTTATTCTTTGTCAAACAGATGCTTGACATGTTTGATGAGATATCTTATCTTTCAAATGGTTTGGTTTGATAATTTGAAACGGACAGTTTTATTAATAGAAACCTGATATTTTAGATACACTATTTTCAAAAAATTCAAAACACTTGTAGACTGGATTTAGGGGTGAGAAATGGACTAAATGTAACATTATCATTTTGTTAGAGAGCCGTTGCGTTCAGTGAGCACTGTAACACTCAATCATTTTTAAAGTCCAAAATACACCTATATGTATTGTTAGAAATCTAGTGATGCATATGTATTGTTAAACTTTTTTTACATTACTAAAAATGTGTTCATTCAATTCGAAATGGAGCGATATACATTTCTATCAAAGCATATACATCGTTAGATGATGTTTACTATTTTTAAAAAATAAAACATATGTGATTTGCATTTTGAACTATCAAAAGGACTAGGTCTAACATTTTCTTTTTTTATAGTTTCAAATGCAGTCACTCTACTAACAATAATAACATAATAAATTAATATCTATCTCATTGAAATTGTTTTACATTTTCTATAAATTATGCCATTCAATTCATTAGAGTATATAATTCACCTTTTATAAAATTATATACTCTAATGAGGTATATGATTTCAGAAGAGTGAAAAACATGGGTGAACTGTGTTTTGTACTGTAAAATGGATGGGGTATAACAATTTTCCTTATTATTAGAGCGGTGTTACACACAATCTTTATGGAAAATAATATGTCTAGCTCTGTGTGTGGCTCTATCAGCAGTCCATTAACGTACATAGTATACATTGAGATACACTAATATTTTTTTTATTTAAAAATTAATTTATTTAATTTTCATACATTGCGATAGTGCAATATACACTGCGCTATCACAATATACGCTGTAATAACGCAGTGTATAAGCGGCTGAAGAACCACTTCTAGACTGTAGACGAGATTGTAAAACGAATTGAGTGTATCAACTTTCAATCTTTATTGTAGCCCTAATTCTAGTCCCATGTAACTCACTTGCATTATACAATCACAATAAAGATATACTATAAAAAAAAATAAAAACATATGCCTACTAGAATTTGGGTTGATCAATAGACTATACAAAACATTTCCCTTATAATTAACAACACAAATTGACAATTATCTAAAGTAGAATAATAATAAAAATCTAGGAAAATCTTACATTCAGCTCTTTTTACACTCCTGTTTGTAGCCCACACAAGTTGTGATTTTTTAAAAGTATATAATTAACCAATGAAGTACAATTCTTTCATAAAAAATAAATTACATACCCGTACGAATTGAGTATATGTCTTTTTATATACTGACATAATGAGATATATATTATGTTAGCTAATTTTACATATTATATTAGTGACATAATGACTATAAATGAAAAATGAAATGAGTGTACTAGCTCTAATTTTAAGTGTTACAAGAAACTGATATTTCAAAATGTAAGAAAATCAATGAATTTTTTATTTGACTGTATAGAAGGTTCTATGTGTCTCTGCGACTCTAATAATAATTCTAGAGGGCTAACAAAAAGACCTCTTTTGTGTTTTGGCCTGATAGAAAATGTTTTATCATTTACCAAGTCAAAGAAGAAACAAAATTTAGTCATGAAGACTGTCTAGATATACCGATTGACTCAGTCATTACTTTAAAGAGGGCAAGTTTATACAGTTAACATGGCCCCATTTTGAACTACAAAAAGGTTCCATAAACATCATTCTAGAAATGTGTGACTAGGATCACCACCATAATAAGGGGGTTGAGAATCCAAGAAAATGAACTCATCTTTCAATTTGTAATTCAATATATAAAATGTCCCTTGTTTTCATACATGCCATTCATAGATCCCCTTATATTATCTACACTACTACAAAAATTGTAATAGTTTACGGTACTAAAGATCACGGTTAGCGTCAAACCGTGATAATAGCTACTAAAGATCACGGTTTGCGTTAAACCGTGATCGTTGAATACATAAAATCAATTTTAAGTTTTTTTACATTAACATTTGATCACGGTTACAACAAAAAGCGTGATTAAATCTACTCTATTATCACGATTTTAGTGGACCGTGATCAAATAACCATATTTGATCACAGTTTGTATAACCTACGATCATGGTGATATTCATAGCGTGATTAAAAATTATGTTCATAATTCTTAAGAAGTAAAAGATCACAGTTTATATAATTATGTGACCGAATAAATTATTTTTAATTTTTTTTAAAACGACTAAAATAGGACATTTGATCACGGTTTCTATAATCTGTGATAAAAAGTTATCATAAAATCACGATTTAAAATATACCGAGATTAAATAGTTTTGAATTAATTCCCTAACTACCCACCAAAACACAATAATAAAACCCTAATACCCACCAAAACATCATCCCACATTAAAAGATCACGGTTGAATGTTTAGTCCCACCAAAACTCCATTAAAAGATCACGGTTTTGTCCCAATTAAATCCCTAATTAAAAAAAATGAGGAACCACTGCCATTGTTAATAATAATGGATCAGAGCTTTTTGATTTTTGTAGCAATGCATTTAGTTTGCTCCCAAATGTTTAAGGCATCTTGAACTATTGAAAATTATATCTATAATGTTTTTTTTCTTTCTAAAATGCCATATTGATTTATATTTGTAGTGCCCAAAGCAAAAAGGAAATATCGAATGTGGTTATTTTGTAATGAAGTATATAAAAGATATCATCGATAAACCAGAAATTCACATTCTTTAAGAGGTAAGATCTTTATTTTTTCTTTGAGTTGATATATTTAAATTCATTGGCTAATTAATATCATAATTATGTTGTACATGCAGTTCGAAGGAATAGTCTCCTACACAGAAGAAGATGAAATAACTACATTGAGGAATGAGTGGTGCAACATAATTCAAAAATTTATGTAGGTGAATATTGTGAGTACCATTGCAATTTTTGTTCATGTTGTAGTAGATATGATTTTGAAATTAGCACTGCTATTGAGTAGTTGAGACTCAACATGAAATTTTGATGTGTTTAATTCAAATGTAAGATTCATTTTGTATATTTTCAGCTTGTATTTGCATGAACACAGGTGGATGTATTAGAACAATTGTATAAAAATTGTTTGTATATATCAAAATGGTTTTTTTGGTATGATGATGTGGTTTTATTCTTGAAATAGTATTAAATATGCAGTTTTGAAAAAATATCACGGTTCAAATGTAAATGTAATTTTCTATATTGTAAATTATCACGGTCACCAAATAAACCGTGATCATTACTAAAGAAACAATCAGGGTTCTTATAACCACTGTGATAGTTAACTAACTAACAATCACGGTATCGCCCAAAACTGTAATTGTTGCCCTATAAAAAATCATGGTTATGTATAAACTGTAATTTATTCGTAGTTATAGATTACGGTTTGTATGCTAAAAGATCACGGTCGAATGAGAAACCGTGATCATTACTAAGGATACAATCACGGTTTCATAAACACAGTTATAGTTAACCAGCTAACAATCATGATGTCGCTTAAAACTGTAATCATTTCCCACCAAAAGATCACGGTCACCAGTTAAACCGTGATCTTTACCAAGAAACAATCACGGTTATCCACCGTGATAAAATCATCAATATAAAGATCACGGTCACAAACATAAGATCACAGCTCGGTAGATCACGGTTTGCAAACCGTGATCTTTAACTTTTGATCACGGTTTTTAGCCGTGATCTTTGACATTTTTGGTAGTAGTGCTATATGATCATTTGACCGTGTTAAAAACTGCTCAATATTGCCTAAATTTTGCATGAAATGTAATATTAATTATGATTTTAAACATTTTGTTACATGAAAAATGCAAAATCACACTTTTGAAACCATATATTCATTATAAATTAGGTATGAAGATGAGAATTAGTCCTTATTAAAAACATGTTTGGTCACGGTGTTATGTTAAATTGATCTCGACTTTAACCTAACTGGTTTAATTATCATAATAATATTCATGTGGTGTATATTCAATGTCTTAATCCTAACCCAATCCATTTTAATTTGACTAGTATGATATTGTGAGATATCATGTATTCTAATAGAAGATGCCATATTCATGATGACCATACTTCTGATATGAAATTTTATAAGGTTTTGATTATTTTTTTCTTTATTTTTAATCACTATCATATTAGGATCATGGAAATTTCAATAAGTGGTGGGTGTAAGAAATTGCTTTGTGAGAAGATGAATGGGGATAATCAAAGAGCAATTGTGAGAAATATTGTATTTTAATTACTAGTTGATAGTGAATTGGTTCACTGGAACCTGAAAAACTCGACAACAAAGAGTGTGATGTCCCCTCTCATAGTTGCTCCATGTAGCACTGAAGAGGGGGATCTAAGATACTAGTGTGATGCCTGAACAAAAGTATCTGATGCTCAAATTAGACTTCTCGCTAAAATGTTGTTTTTTTTAACGGCCAAAATATGGATAATGTATATGCTATTAATAATTGTAAGGGCCAATGTCAGGCCACACCACATGACATATTCCATAAATTCCCATATCTAAAAAGAGGTAGTGTGTCACCCTTTCATTTAGTCATGGGCTCGAGAGCCAAATAGTGTGGATCATGACGTGGTTATTAACCGGCTCAACTGATATGACCATGAGTTGACAGAATAATTTGTCGGGTCACTATACTTACCTAGATCTAATATGCTAATTTTGGGTCCATGCTTGCAAAAAAGAATTCGTTTGAGGAGGACTGTTAATTGCTAAAGCTCAAAGTAGTATAACGTGTTCATGACACGTGTCAAGTTGTGAGAGCTTGTTACTTTTTTCTCCCATGTATTCATAAACTCATTGTGCAATATTTTATTTTGTTGTGTGTTTCTTTCTATTTGTTTTCGTCATAGTTTTATAAGTGTCAAGATCAAACCATGTTCATGACACGTGCCTGACTGTAAGATCTCGTTATTTTTTATTCCTTTAGATCTATACTTATTGATATTTTGATCAAAATACATAATTCAATGTTCCATAATGAGTTGTAACCGATCCTGTAATTGCATTAGTTTCTAGGGTTTATTGCATGCATGAATGATAATTAATGCATGAGTTACAACAATGAAATCATTGCATGCATTTTGAGAGTTTAATTATCAAATGAGTGTTTAATGACTCATTTAATGTTTGAGACTTTTTGTTTTTTGGTTCCTTGTGTATGTAAAGGACCATATGTCTCATTTGTGAAATAAGAATCAACCCATGAAGCACCTATTCCCACTGCATGTATCACCTTTGTCTCTATGTGAAGAGAGTGTAACAGAGTCTTTTTACTCCCTCTACCATACAACCTAGGGTCTTCATCTTCCACTCTTTGGTTGATGAAAGGAAAAAAGCAGAAAGAGAGAGAGAGAGAGAGAGAGAGAGAGAGAGAGAACTTGGCTGCTTTTATTATTATTTTATAATCTATCTTTCCCATTCCACATTTTTTCTACGATCTGGGCGTCTAAAAGGATCGCAGTCTGTTCACTGTGGTTCTTCCGTAGCTCGCATCTCGAAAGAACAAAACTAATTGTGGTCGTATCTCTCAGTGGTAGGAGTCATTCAACCATGTGCGTGAGGGGGCCTTATTCATCGAGGACAGAGTGTCTTCAGTCACTTCCACATTTTCGGATACATTTTCTAATCCCTATATATCTTATTTTAGAGTATGCACGACTTCATATATATTTGATGTTTATATTCTTGATATGATAATTATGAGAATTTATGTTTAGCTTAATATTTATTTGTTACGCACAACAATACTTTCTTCATGGATGTAGGCAAATTGTCAAATAATAGAGGTATTTTGTTTTGTGTGTTTTTAGCTTTGTTTTCGGGTGCGTTTGGTTCCGCGATTGCGCTGCGATTGCGATTACAGAAAGCTGCGTTTGCAATCGCGCAACCAAACAGTTTTGTAATCGCAGTTTTAAACCCAGCGATTGCAGACAAATAGTGCCCAAAAGCTGCGATTTCAAAAAGCTGAGAAAGTGAGCTTCCTACAGAATCAGGTTTGCAATCGCAGATTCCTGCAGAATCAATTTTACAATCGCGCAACCAAACGCACCCTTCGTCATTGTTCTACAAGTTGAAAACTCTACTTATTTCCCTTTTTTAATTGGAATATCAAAATGGTCTTATTAATGAAAAATAATATGATCTTGCTATTAACATGAATACTATGTGCACATGTGATGATGCAACATGCAGTATGTCCGCTCATATATGAGTGTAGAGAGCTCTACATTTTTAAGTCTAGCCACATATTATAAACAAAAAAAAAAAAAAGTCTAGCCACATATAAATTGTCACAGAGACATGAGTCCTACATCTCTTGGACTTAGCCAGACCATGTAGACTGGTATTAGATAAATTAACATTTGTTCATGTAAATGATGACTATGATCCTGACCCATTGAGGGGAAGGTCCAACCGTCCCAAGAAGCCCATGAATTAAGTGAGGGTGAGGGTGAGGGTGAGGTGTTTAGTCCTACATACTCAATGGGAGGAGATAATATGTGTTTATATGTGAGCACAATTCTTATACACCAAGACACGTTTAAAACCATGAGCCCATTTAGGGGTAAAATAGATAATTTCTTATTGTGTAAGCTTAGGGGGTTACAATTGGTATCGATGCCTAATGAGAGGAGATAATCAATATATACTCTGCTAAACGAATATATACTCCAACAAAAAGTTAAAAAAAATATATTCAATATGTTTAGGTATGCACTTACCGACCTATAAATTGAATTACATAATCTATAAATCGAATTATACAACTACTGATGATACTAACCAAACCCATAACTATTGGATCCGGACTCATCAGACAATTGTTACAAGGTTTTTTTATTATTTTTTAGTCCCTGTAAACAATATGATTTAATAATCTATCCCTCACTTCTTCATATTTTGATTTAAGTTCCTAGATTTAAATGATATGTTTCTTATTAGTCCCTGGGAGGGACCTATCCCTAAATTATTTGATTTTCTTTTTAGTATCTGGAAGGGACTAAAATGAACATATCTTTTAAATCTAGGGACTTAAACCGAAATGTGAAGACGTGAATGATCGATCACTAAATCATATAGTTTATGGGGGCTTAAAAATAAAAAAACCCTTGTTACAAACATACCTTTATATATACTAGTTGAGGCATATGTGCGTTGCACATGAATTTTTTTGTTGATAATTTAATAAACATGATATTTAATTATATAAATATATAAAAATGATAAGCCCTAAATTTAGATTGAACTTTAGATCATTACAAGTCTGGATATTTTTTTTGTAGTTTATTATTGAGATGTTATATAATATTTTTGCATGTAATTAAGATCTAATTCAGTTTAATCATTTAAATGTTGAGAAGTTTTATTGTATAGCTTCCGTTATGAAGTTTATATTCCTTTATCTTCTAAGCTAATTTATAAACTTAATGAGTAGGTATGTCCGTCATTAGGCATAGTTAAGTGTAAGGCAAGGTAGAGTGTATTACCATCGGACATGATAAACTTTACTCTTGAAATTGCTATTATAGGATTGTCTGCGATCAATTCCTCTAATTCTTTTCTTTCATTGTCAGCGATGCCACCCCACAATCTGAGTTTAATTGATTCTGCCATGTTGGTACCAATGAAATAAAAACATTATTTACTTGTTGTATACATATGTTACATGATAATAAGATGAAGTTTCATATGATTCTATTATATATCTTTAATGATAATTTTTCGAACTCTTGTTGGTGGACGTTCCTTATCTTTCCCCATTCTATGTGTAGTCCTCACATTTAACACAAAAGCTATAGTGTCTGCATGAAATACACAACAATTATTAATAGTCTTCATATTTGAATATTAAATAAATTATTTTAAATGTTTTAGTATACATACCAAATTGCTTGTCCAATTTTTTACTTTGAATAATGTTCTTCAGTGGTGTGAAATCATATATCGATTCTTAAAAATCAAATTGCTTTCTGATTCCTCAATGTGTGTATGAATTGTGAGTGATAGCTCCATTTTGTTAACATAGACATAATCTGGGTGAACTGGTTTGACCATTCGATTAGAAATATGGTACGTCTTATCTTTTAACAGCAATGCATTGAATTTTGATATCTCCTCTTTGAACATTATTGCTTGCATTCTAGTCCCCTGCAGATGTTAGTTGAAAAAACTTTAAATAATGAAATTGTAATGAAAACATAAAACCATGTACACATTACTAACCTCATCATCTATTACGATCACTTTCCATATCTCCCCAGACCCTTTTTAGTTGTTGTGCGTTTTCATAGATCATCGTCTTATAACTCGGACCTTAATATTCCATATCTTGTCATCAAATTTCAGAGCATTTAACAGTGTAGGATGATCAATCAAATCTTCACGAGTATACGTCATTTTTTCAACCTCTTGTCTAATAACTTTTTTTTTAAAATCACTGTTTATATCAATTTTAAAACTTTAGATTACCATAAAAATGAGGTAATAAATGTTACACAACCCAAAAATACAATACTACAATACAATATTATTGATGCATGTCTTCTTAAGTTATTGGGAAATAGAAAATAAATATAGTAGTTAAATAAAGGGAATAAATTAAAATGTCCAGCTTCATAAAGCATTAAAAAACAATTTAAGTAATATTTTGAATGCATTCAACTCCTAATTATCAATTAACATAAATAGAAATGTACCATGAAACCACTTTATAATGAGAAATGCATGACAAATCCAAAGAGATAAAAATATACAAATGAAAAAGATGTTGATTGGGAAAAAATGTATTTTCAAGAATTGGGAATGACAAACTTGTCAAGTGTGTTTTTCATGGATTGGTACTTTTGTAGGTAGTATAGCCAAAAAAATAAAAATGATGCATTATATAAAAAGATTATATCACCTCTCATTAGCTGTATCATTGATATCAAATGAATGCCTAAATATTTTTTATCAATATTGTGCCATACAATCCATACTCATCTTAAGAATTAGACATAAATTCAATGCATTATATTCTTCTAAAGGATAACCTTTATTAAAAAAACGAATGCAAATACCACTCTAACATGGTGGTATAACATAAATGGACAAATAAATGACAAAGTCATATGGGTATGCAAGCGCGGACTTGGATGGATGTCAAATAAATGAACTCCAGAATTAATGTTCTTATAATGGCATGTAGTTATAAACCAACAAAAATCAAATGACATGGAAAAATTCCTCTATTGAGCTCCCTCTATTTTTTTTTATCAAAGTGAAAAAGTATGATGGAATACTGCTTCATACATTCCAATATATATATACTTCAGTATTGCATATAATGTTCCAAGCTTCCACAAAATTCCATGCAGATACCACTCTAAGATTTCCCCTATAAAAGAAAACAAAATTATGCAAACTGGTCATCTGAAAAATAAAATATATAAAGCATTTTAGATGAAAATCCAAACAAAGTCAAGAAAGAAAAAATAAATGTCCTGGTAAAACATTTAAAAGGGTTAGTTTATATGACAATGTTCCTATCTATCAGAATGCGAATTAAACAAAGACACAATGTTTCTATCTATCAAAATGTCAGTTAAACAAAGAGACAATATTCCTATCTATCAGAATGCAAGTTAAATAATGAGCATCAGAAAAAAATAGAAACAAATTTTTTTTTCAATTCATCAAATCAAAATACTGTTTAATATATAGTTTTCTTTCCTTACTAATACAAGATTAAAGAGCCCGGTGATGTATGTCTTCTTATGTTATTGGAAAATAAAAAATAAACATAGTAGTTAAATAAAAGACAAGGTTTCTAAAAAGAATCAGTAATAAATTAAAATGTCCAACTACATAAAGCATGAAAAAACAGTTTAAGAAATATTTTGAATGCATTCAAATCCTAATTATCAATTAACATAAATAGAAATGTACCATCAAACCACTTTATAATAAGAAATGCATGATAAATCCACATAGCTAAAAATATACAAATGAAAACGATGTTGATATTTGGGATAAGAATGTATTTTCAAGAATTAGGAATGACACAGGATAATAAAAGCTCCGACATACCATGGAATGCCACCAATGAAGAAACCAATTATAAACCTAAAAAATTATCACTCAGAAATACTCAATTGAATTTAAGAGTTCAGTTGTTTAGCAAGATGACGAATCATTCACTTGATAGTGCTTTGTAATTTTTTCAACTTCAAAAGCAAACACTCAAAATTTTGCATGAGATCAGAATAAAAAAAATTTAACGCATACAAGTAACTCAGGCACAAGATCAAACAACTAAGAAAAACAGTAATATAAACTCATGAATACCTGAGCTAGAAAGATATTTAATATGCCTCTAATTACACAGGTTAAATCTGTTACGCCCCGGAGCGGCCGTCCCCGAGAACATACCAATCACACAAAAACTAACAAGGATCGAATAAGGTAACAAGGCTACAGGAAAGCAAAAGCCAATTAAAAAAAATGCGAAAGTATAAAATATAAATAAGTTTGTAAATAAAAAACGTTATTACAGACCTGAATACACAAACACTGTCATGTGAGAGTCCAAGTCTAGTCCAAATACAGGCATATGTGCAACATGCACGATAACTAATATATATACAAAAAAATAGGATTACTGACAACCTCGTACTCACCAACCGAAAGGTGGAACGCTCCACGCACGAGCCACGCCAGAGAGATGCTCTAGCTCCACGCCAACCCAATCCCTGGTGAAAAAAAGAAAAAAAGAAAAAAAAAATACACGAGGGGTGAGCTACAAGCTCAGTGAGTGGTAAGAATCCAGATTCTACATATAATAATATAATATCAGGACATTTTTCCCTTCCAAGGAAAAGGGATATGGGAGAAATCCAACAGAGATAAATGTCACGCGAAGATATGACATCACATAATCCTCACCCTTGACCCGGAGGGGAACTCGTAAGACTCTTGGGAAGCAGCTAATTCATTAATAGTAATGTGTAGTATCTTAAACTAGTACAACACTTCAAATATTATCTGCATCAATGTATAATACGTTACGATGCCTTGCATCATCCGGTAGCCCTTTCCCTGGCGGCCTTCCAAGATAGGTACGAAGCCACAAGGTATTGAAATACACATTGAGCCTCCTATGATGTGGTGGCACTATCCAGGGTAGCTTCAACACTCGGAAGCTTCGATGTATGACGATACGGGAGAAAGCACTTCAATCTCATCCTCACCTTTACCCCTAGGGTGACATGGGACTAGTAGAAAGGAAATCAATCGCTAACTCCCTTAACCTTCCGGTAGCCCTCTCCCGGGTAGCCCTCTTCCTGACAGCCTTCTAAGACAGGTACGAAGCCACAAGGGAATTTAAATACACATTGGGCCTCCTATGATGTAGCGGCAGAATCCAGGATAGCTCCAACGCCGGGTAGCTTCAACGCTGATACGAGGTAAGGGAGAAGCATTCCACGCTCACAATACGATCCTCAAGGATCAACTATAATCATCTAGCAAATAACAATGTTAATGAGTTCTCCTAAATTTCCATGCAGATGCATCACTCGGACACAGGAAAAATAGTTAAGTTCTCGCACTTAACAATACGAAGGCATGAACCTAAAGGTGAGTCATCCACACCCTATTTCAGATAAACCAAGCATACTATCATAGCTATCGGTTAACGAATACCGATACAATAAATAAATTCTTCTGAATTCTCATATGAGAGCATCGCATGGATGCAGAGTAGATAAACTGCTACATTTGCATAGTAAAATGAAATATGATCTTAACCATGGATCGCACATATGTCTATCACAGTTATGCCTGACTAATTAAACACACACACGATTATTACAAGAGAAACTCTATCATAAAAGAGATATATGTACCACATGTCCAAATAACCTGTGATTAAACCATATATATACACATATATGCACACATTATACAATCCAACAAGAGTAATTCTATCATAAAGGAGATATATGGACCACATGTCCAACTAACCTGTGATTAAACCATATATATACACATATATGCACACTTTATACAATCCAACAAGAGGAATTCTATCATAAAAGAGATATATGGACCACATGTCCAAATAACCTGTGATTAAACCATATATATACACATATATGCACACTTTATACAATCCAACAAGAGTAATTCTATCATAAAGGAGATATATGGACCACATGTCCAAATAACCTGTGATTAAACCATGTGCATTCACATATACACATATATGAGTACAATTAATTGAATATATAAGCAAAATACAGTTCACTTTAGACTTCTAAACCTCTCACATAGAACTAGTGAATAGAATGGAAGTCAAACAACACAAGTCATAGACTAACCTGCATTCCACAAGACAGTAATAAATGAAACATACGAATCAATTAATTATCAATAGTGCTAAGTATGACTACGCATCGAGATAATATCACATATAAACTAAATACACAGGTTATCTAGCACAATATTGATTTAGTATAGCCATACTCTTTTATAAATAAAGATTGAATATAGCTATAAAGCCCCAGGGATACGCGATACATGACAACATGCATCGAGCGCTTCCCAAAAGGGGTGGATCGAATCACTCACTGGTACTTGGATCGCCGAGCGTCCGGTTTACGAGATCTGCAAGAACAATCAATGATGCTCAATTAAATATAAAGCATCTTGACACATATACAAGCCTTCTTCATGAAGACAACAACTCTTGATATTACCCACACCATGCATAATAACTCTTTGACACATACTTATACAAGACTAATTTATCCACTGCAACCACCCCAAATCTTGGTCTCCACGGCATAAATTACACATCCAAAAATTTTGAAATAAATCACACACATTCTATGACATGTTGGGATTGTATTCCGTGAAGACATAATAACTTGATTAAATCTCTAAATGCCTGAATTAAATTATTTTCAGAAACAGGTCTATTTCTACGCGAATCTGGACAGGCCACGAACATTAGGCTATAACTTTCAATACAGGTAACCAAATGACACAAAATTTCATATATACCATCTAGACATGTGGATGATCAAATCACATGAAGACATAACCTTCAAAACATGCCTCTAGACATTAATTTCATATGGATCTTCACAAGACAGAAAATCTGATTTAATACAACACAAAACCCTCACCATTAATGCATAAACACAAACATCTCATGTGCAATAGCAATTACCCATAACACATTCTCAACAGCACCCATATTCAATTGCACACACACTCACACTAATATAAACACAAATACATACATTGGTATAAAGAAAAGGGGAAGAGAGTACCTCTTGAAGGAGGAAGAAGTGGTGATTAAGGCTTTACAAGCACAAATACACACCACCTTCTCTTCCAACACTTCACTCCTTCATGGCTGGACCAAAGGGAATGGGAAAATCAGGGGGGGGGTACATGAGGGACTAGAGGAGGAGGAGAAACAAGAGGCAACAACACAATATATGCACATACAAACCTTAATCATCTTCTCTACGTAATCCCCTTCATGATCCCTTCATACACCTCTTCCTCTCCTTCACTCACTCCTTTTTCTTGCAAAACCAACAAAAGGGGGAGCACCAACAGAGGAGCTCGGATGCCCTTTTAGAGAGGAGTGAGAGACAAACTCACTTGAGGGGCATTTATCATGAATAAAGGGGGGTTGAAAGGACCAAATCGTCCCTGAGCAGAAATTCTGGATGGATTCCACTAAAACAGTCATAACTTCTACAATATAGCTCCGAATTGCACAATTCAAATTCCGTTGGAAAGCTAAGACGATTATCTACAATTTTTATGTTTATGCTCAGATCAAATAACCCCTCCAGATATTTTAAAATGTGAGTTAAACGTCGAACAGGGCTGCTGTCAGGATTTTCTCATCCTCGGGTTATACTTGGAAAAATACACATAACTTTTATTACATGAATCAAGTTGATCTAATTCCACTTTTGTATGAAAGCTAACTCAAAACTGAACATCTCATGATAAAATAGGATTTTTACTACTTCATCTTGGGCATTAACAAAATTAAATCCAAATACCAATCCAAACTGCATAATTTCTAAAAAGACCTCGAAATGCTACAAAAATTTCCATGTAAGCTCAAGTGAACACCAGAACCACAAATATGCAGTTAGATTTTGAAACTGAATGCCCGAACTATTAAAATAAATAAAACACAATATTTGACATTTAAAAAGTGACACAATCTTAGCAAAATCACCTAGTCATGAACAAAAAAGTGTACAAGAGTAGTTATAACTATGCTTTCCGTGTTTTCTTAATTTAAATTATGCAAAGTTGTTTGTTCAGGGAATATTATCTCTTAATCACTCATATACTCAGGACTTTTATTATATCTAAGGATTTTCTAACGGCTATAATACAATATATGTAGATATATTATATAATTATATAAAATGAAATTGAATTTATTAAAAAAATTATGATATCATGTAATTGATTGTGAAGAATGCTAAATAGTAAATAAGAATAATTTGAAAGGGTAAATATGTATGATGAAATATCATTTGGGTTATGAATGGATTATCATGAATTGATAAGGGTAAACATGTCCAATGAAAGTTTTTCAAGGATTGATATTTTTATAAGTAGTGTATATATATATATATATATATATATATATATATATATATATATATATATATATATCACGATAAAGCTATTTTTTCAGAGTTCGGATCCAATCAGGGCTAGCTTATTCAGTCCTATCAGAACCAAACTGCATAGTCCATTAATCGAAGTACGCAACCTATGAATCGATCTGCACAATCAATTATTGGGTACATGTCCCACTCTTTTATTGGATCTAATAAGTTATTGGATAAAACATGAATTCCTAATTATGATCAATATCCAATAGGAGAGTGAATATGTACTCAATAAATGACTGTACAGTTCAATTCATAGGCCGTGTAGCTCGATTAATGGATTGTATGGTTCGGTAGTGCATGTAAATACCCAAATTTTGATCGTCCAAAGAAAATAAAATTATCTCAAGCAAAATTTAAAATAAAACACATTTGAATTATAAAGAAAACTACTTAAGGAAATAAAAGAAAAAAATGAAAAGAAGGCTACAACTAACACTTAGGAAATAAAAGGCCAGAAACCTGACGGCTACTCCAAATCAATTGCCTCCCTTCTGACGACTGACTACAACCAGCCGCCTCTCAATCGTTTCCCCAAGATGGGATGTAAAGTTAGCATTAATGCTAATGATAATGGCGGATTGTCAAGACTAGTCATCCCTCTCTGTCGGGTGACTGCACCTAATTGCCTAATCCACCACTTTTCAGAGATAGGACATAAAGTAAACAATGATGAAAGACGGCTAGTTAACACCACCCGCCTGGATCCTAATGGCTCAAGTGGACCAGCCGGCCCCTGCCTCGATAATTTGTCAAAACAAAAATTTATGAGAAAGCTATCTCAATTCACCTTATTACTCAATTCATTCTATTATTTAGTGGTAACACCCCTGCATCATTTTTACGATAAATAGAGGGGGGGACCAAAACCTTTTACCAACATCCATAATCATTCACAAACTTCCACAATCACTTGCACTCACAAAGCCTCCACCATTAGAATACTTTGAAAAAGAGAGAGAGCTTTAGTTGAGATGAAAGGAAACCCACTTATCCTACCAAATTACACTATGAAAAGACCCTTTCCACCATTGTTTTCAAGCCTAATTGCCTAGCCAAAGAAACTCAAACTCCATACCTAGGTGCTGTCCAAAAATCTAGAAAATCCAAAACCTAGGTATCAGACGGCTAGTCCAAACCACTCGACGGGCTCAGATGGCTAAGTTCAAGTAGCCGACAGACTTTTGCAACTTTCTCTCTCTTTTTAGTAGTCTCTTTCAAAGTTTTTGTCAAGCAGAAGGACTACCGTTTTTTCATCTTTGACTACGGTCGACTGTAGCTCAGAGAGGAGAACCCTATAATCTGCCCCAACGAGACGATCAATGGAAACATCCACTTTTTTTTTGCTTTTTAAGAAATTATATGACGATCATACCCAAATCTCATCTTTCTGAGAGGCTGTCGGGCAGCTCATAAAAGACCGTCCGAGAGGTGATTTAACAAGTGACAAGACGGACCAGAACCAAGCTTCTAGGAGAACCCCCACCTACCCTAAATTTCCACACCGATAGTGCCGTACTGACAGAACTGACTGAAGCAGGTCCTTTTTTTCCCCCTTAACGGATCCGGAGTTCCGGACTCATTTTCCCCCCTTTGATCCTACTTTAGGTTCATTACCATTGGATCTTCATTTCTGTCCAACTCTATGGAGAGATGTTGTTCTGTGTGAGATTTTTGTGGGGATTTTTGGGTTTCTTATCTTGAACAAATGGTGTTGAAAATCACTTCTTTTTTTCACGGTAATGCTTGTTTGTTGTTTCATTCATGTTCATTTCAAAATGGGTTTGTTTTCAAATGTTTTAAAATGGGTTTCTTTGAATTCCACTTATGGGTTCATGTTTATTGAATCTGCATTTCAGTTTTGCTCTGTGGAGAGTCTTGTTCAATGTGAGCTACAGATGCTCTTCTTGTGGAATGGATTAACAATAGAAATCAAAGTTTTTCACTAAATTCGATGCTGGGGTGCTCCAGGACTTGATGCTTGTCAGACAATTCTGAATGTGGGTATGTCTGCTTTATTCAATATTGTGGGTTGAGTGCTTCTTCCTTTAACTGGAATTGTCCATTTATGTTTTTCAATTGTGCTGTTTTAATTGGGTCTTCTGTTTGTAGGTTGATACATCAAAGAGAGGCTCTTGTATACAACACTATGATAACAATGTTACTAGTGACAACGTTTGTATATGTCATATATTTGGTAAGTGTTCCGTTTAGTATGGTATTTGTACATTCCCAAATCATACATGACAAGTATGCTGGTAGGGTAAAAGTTAGGAGATAATTAGACTATTTTCTAGACGTATTCAGTTATTAGTATGAGAAATACATATAAAAATTCTATGTTGGGTGCGAATATAGTAGCAACAATTAGGATTGGTTATTTAATTATGAAGAATGTAATGAAGCATTTTAATTAAATGGATATCCATATTTTGAATGTTATAGATGCATATTTTGACAAACAGAAGTATGTTCGGCCGATAGGTATAAGAGTTATCCAATTAGAGTACTTTTCTGAACATTTGACAAAGCTTGGAGTGCTTTGGGACTATGCATATTCTTTGTAACGCCATTTTGTCACAAATAGAGTTTGTAGTCGAACGGTTAGGATAATTGCCTTCCAAGCAATAGACCCAGGTTCTACTCCCGGCAAACGCACCAATATTTTAATTGCGAACCGAGTTGGGAACTAATGCCATTTTGTCGATGATCAGAATGATCATAATATGCCGATGATCAGAATGATCATAATATGCTGATGAGGTCTCAGTTTGCCATTTAGGATAATTGCCTTCCAAGCAATAGACCCGGGTTCGACTCCTGGCAAATGCACCAGTATTTTAATTGCGAACTGAGTTGGGCACTAATGCCATTTTGTCGATGATCAGAATGATCATAATATGCTGATGAGGTCTCACTTTGCCATTTTGTCACAGCTAGCGTTTGTAGTCCAACGGTTAGGATAATTGCCTTCCAAGCAATAGACCCGGGTTCGACTCCCGGCAAACGCACCAGTATTTTATTTGCGAACCGAGTTGGGCAGTAATGCCATTTTGTCGATGATCAGAATGATCATAATATGCTGATGAGGTCTCAGTTTGCCATTGTGTCACAACTAGCGTTTGTAGTCCAACGGTTAGGATAATTGCCTTCCAAGCAATAGACCCGGGTTCGACTCCCGGCAAACGCACTAGTATTTTAATTGCGAACCAAGTTTTGAGAAAGTCAGCTAGCATTTGAAAAAAAATGCCATTTTGTCGGTTCCAAAGTGTTTTATTCTTTTGTCCTTGGGGAAAGTGTCCTTAATTGGATGATCAGAATGATCATAATATGCTGATGAGGTCTCAGTTTGCCATTTTTCTGATTGGTGTGAGGTCAGCTTTGGTAGATTATGAATATGAATATATAGCTTGAATTTCAGATCATACAAAAGCACAATCTTAACCCTGTCCCTCAACCCACATGATAGATACTTCCAAATCACAAGGAGAGTTGTCAATGTGTTCCAAATGATGGGAAACCCTCATTTCTGAAGTTTTAGATGATTGAAAGACATTGAAACAATTATTTGTGTGGTGTAAAGTTCAGTATCACAGTGGAATATTTCCTGAGTTTTCAAACCCTGTGAAACTTAAACCATGTGGAAATTATTGCTGTGGAAATCTTATGAACATTTTAGAATATGTTTTAAAAAGGGCCAATGAAAATGCCAACTGTGGGTGTAGAAAAAGAGGTAAGATACTGAGGTTAAAGGAGGCATTCCTCAGTTTAAAAAAGTGCACTTTGAGTGTCACATGTTAAAGGAAGCATTTCCTTGTTAAATATCGAAATCGCTTGATGTCCAATTCAGGTTTTTAAATTTCGATATAGAGGAAACTCATACTGTAGGATTTGGGGACCCTATCATAATTTCAGCAGAGACTGGCTTGGGCATGGGCAGACCTTTATGGATCTCTTCATCCTCTTCTGGAAGATCACATGTCTAGATTATATTAAAGTGTTTGGATGTGCTAAAAACAGTTGTTGAAACAAAGCTAACATTTCCAATTTTTTTTGGGGACTTGCATTTCTGATTGCTTTCTGTTCTGGAGGAAGGAAATCTTGAAATTGCATGGTTCAGGTGTTTGGAATTCAGATTTCTTGTGCTTCTGTATCCTTCGCAGTTTGAAGTTTGTTTAGTTGCTCTTTGACCTTTTTTTCGTGCAAGGGATGCTTTATTGACCAGTCTCATTTTTTCCCCTTCAATGGAATCAGATTATGTCTAGATAGTGGTTTTTATCTTTATAAATTTTTCACACTGTGTGTGTGTTGTTTTGTAGTTTCTGAAATTAGCTGAATACTATGCTTCCCCCCACAGTTTCTTTGGTTCAATTAATTACCTGTTGTCAGTTGTTGGTCCATTATGAGTGGCCTCTGATTCCTGTGTTTTCTCTGCAATGTTTTATGTTACATAAAGGAATATTTGGATCCTTGTTTATAATTTCATTATTATTGTTATTATTATTAGTGTTGTTGTTGAGTGAATGTCCAAGCATGACCTCCAATGTTTTGCAGTTTAATGTAATGAGAATTTGGTTTATTTTATAGGTGGACACTGTAGGTTGGTTGCAAAGACCAGGTAAAGTGAACGGGCCGTCATCGATACACATTTCGCAGTAAGAAAAAAAAGCCTTATGAGGGTGTGTATTATTGCACTTGTTCTTGATGGAGGAGAGGTGTGGAAATTATTTATTTTGTAGGGTGAAAATCTATGTTTTAGCCATGCCATAAGCCTATTCAAACAATTCTTTAGTTAAGTCAGATACTTCCAAGCTTTATATATTTTTACATCGATATGTCTCCTGAACCATTCTTGTATTGGTTCACTTGATTCTTTACTTTCTCATTATTGATTTTTTCATACTCAAATTCTTTAAAGAAGCAAACATTTTTGTTTTATTTTGATGCTCTTTCTTAGTTTTAAATAGCCTGATTTTATGGTGTTTTTGCAGAATCAATTGTCTTCTCTTTGGAGAGGGTAATTTAATGTCCACTAATTAACTGCACTGACTACAACTGCAAATCCAAATGCGTTAACTTTATATCAGCCATCATATTTTCCTTACATTGAGTGATGACTGATGAGTAACGCATTCTGTTGTTTATTGGATACGTTTTCTTGTATAAATGTACAAGAAATTACATACATGAGAATGAATCACCTTTCCAGAAATAGTAGTTAAACATCTCTTTTTAACATTATAACCCCATTAAAACTTTCAATTAAATAAAAAGATAGCAGATTCACTCTGAGGAATGATTGATTGATAGATTTTTTCTGTTCAGGCTGCTCTGTTAGATAGGCAACTATCAAGAGGAACAGATATTTAACTTCAAAGAAGGGCTCCTGCACCATATTCTTCTATGTTGTTGAATGTTGACTTGTTTCCCATCAAGAGTATATGTTCATTCTGTTAGATGGCCAGTCAAGAAAAAGCCTCATGGGTTTGCTATCAAATGTTGGGAAATTGATTTAAATGTGGATATCATTGTGAAATCAATCACCTCCCTGCACATTGTATGGGAAAAGATTTTAGACCTTATTGGTTTCTGTCTTTCTGGGTGTTTTCCCACAAGGGATCTGTTTCGGGGCCTGACTTAGCATGCAGGACCATAAAGTATCCTTTATCTGCTACTAACATAAAGAGATGCATTGAATAAGACACTTTTATTTTGATGAAATGGGATAATACAAATCAATACAATGTTTTTGCTTAACAGGGAAAAAAGGCCAAATCAACTGTCTTTGGCATAGATTTTGCACTGTGAGCTTTTTCCCCCCTGCTGATAGATCATCCATGCCCTTTTTATATTGTAATTTACTACATCACAAAACTCCAAGAATTTGTATGGCTTCAAGAGATGTGTTGTTTTTCATAATACAGAAACATAGAGAGAGATTAGTGAAGATGCATGTATCTGAAAAGATTAATATCAGTTGGTTGAAATGAACTTGTGCCTTTGCATTATTATCAATGAGTGTGAGAAAGGAGGATGGCAAGACAGTTAAATTGCTGAACATGAAGTATAAGATTATAAATGAGTGTAGTGCAGGAAGCTTTATATTTAATCTTGGCAGAGGATGATATAATAACAGAACATTATCTTGTGTAGTTTGGATAGTGAAGGCCATTTTTTAGCAGTAAACTGAGAAAGGCTGCAATGGATGGACAAGATGAGAAAGAAGTGAGAAGACTTTCATAGAGATGGATAGATTTGACAAGCACAAGAAGGCCATTTTTAGCAGCAAACTGAGGAAGGCTTGATTGCAATGGATGGATAAGGTGAGAGAGAGTTAGAAGACTTCCATAGTGGTGGATAGATTCGACAAGCAGAAGAAACCAATGACTTAGCCATTCTTATGAATATATTAATCTCTCAGTATTGCCCACTTCCATGTTTTGAATTTTTAGCAAGAATGGTGGTGTATAAGTATGACAATGCTTTCACACATTTACTTTTTTGCAATCTTATAGAAGTTTTTGGAAACTTTAGTGTTTTATTGGTTTGAATAATTCTTAGCTTAGCTGTTGGTTGCATTTCTTTATCATACCTCTGTTTGTCTTCTTGAGCATGCTAAGTAGATATGATATCTACTTAATTGGGCTTGCTTATTTTTATTTCATTTTCTACATAACAAATACTTATGTTTATTTAATGATTTTCATGCAGCTTTGAAAAAGCTAACCTAATCACAATTGTTTTACTTTATTTTTTCAGAAAATTTTCATTGTAGAAGTTGTGTTCCTTCAAGGGACTTCAATTTGATCTCCATCTATCTTTTGGCCTTAACTATTCCTGAAGTTCCCGTTTGGATAGCGGAATTGAGTTATTCTGGATAGATAATTATACCAGTATAGATAACAAATCTACATGAATAAGAGATTTTCTGTTTGGTTGTGTTTTTTTATTCTCATTAGAAAACGTAAGAATAAAGGTTGAGTTGTTTAGTTGATAAAGAATAAAATATAAATAAAGTGTAAAAAAAGTTGATTTAACATGTGAGCCCTTTGATGTATAAGAGGTGTTGATAAGTGATTTGATGTGATAAGATGTAAAAAGTTGATTTGACATGTGGGCCCATGAGAATAGATAAAGTGAGTATAGCTTATTCTAGGGGTTACTTAGAATTGTTATACTCTCTTATACTTGTTTAAACTGACTTAGTAATACCAAGTTATACTCTGCAAACAAACAACCATTTTCCTTATCCATTCTTATACCACCCTTATACTACCCTTATACCCGCCTATTCCGCTTCCCAAACGGGGCAAAAATTTATAAGTGAAAACTATTCAGTATAATTTTGTACTAAATACCTATTAACACTAATTTCCAAGGAAAAAATCATTTTCTGTAAAATTGAAATACCAATTGAAACTTGTGATTTGAGATGACCTAAGTAGGAGGGGGGTTTGAAAAGTTAAAACTCCGAAAATGTGTTTGGATCCGCATTTGAAAATCTTTCACTTTTCAAACGTGGAACCTGCTCAAACGCAGATCCAAACGGGTCCATCGACATTGTTGGGATCTCCATCCCCATAATGTGATGACTGGTCATGGGCGCTTCCTCCGATCCCCATCACATCTTGACCTTTGTCGCGTCACAATAAGCATCATTTCAGAGGATTAGATTATTTTTCAAGCAGATATGACCAAAACCTCTTCTGCAATGCAGTTCTTGACTTGGTTACAACTTTTTTTGCTTTTTTTCACCACCAATAGATCAAACAGATTCCTTTCATTTCTCACCATTGCAGACACTTTCAGCTTACACATACTGAGGTAATACACACTTTAATTTTGATACATTACATGTACATCAATCCAGAATGAGGTGTGGGTCTTTTTTTTTCTTTTTTCTTTTGCTCTTTTGATTATCGCATCGATAAAAAGGCGATTTCATTATTTGAATCTTGGTTTTTGTTTCAACTGGGAGGTGTTGGGGGGGGGGGGGACCAAAAAGAAGATCCTTGCATGACAAATCCATGCTGTGAAGAATTCACAGAAACAAACATCTAGAACAGTTTGAATTGCAGGTTTTTCTTGCAGGGGGACTCTCTCATGATCTTCGGCGTGCACGACGAAAAGCCAAAACTACTTTTGCATGCGCTGTGGTCCTCTGATGAACTCTTCTTCCAGTTGCAGATTGGGAAGTCTTTTCTTACCTAATTGGGGTGTTTTTGTTGTTGTTGTTGTTGAATCAGTCATCACATGCATTTCCCATTCAAGATTGAAGCAATCCTTTTTTCCTTCTTTTTTTATTTTTATTGAAGATGTGTATAGGAGGTTAATGTGTAGAAAAGAAAAAGGGTGGATACACTAGACATTTTTGTAATTATTTATGGAGATGCCACATCATTTAACATAGTATATGAGATTTCTATTATAATGGATATCAATACATATTAGGATTCAATTTTATTTTGTTGAAAAAAATGTGTTTTTTTATTATCATATAAGTATTTATTCCAAAAAAAAAAAATGAAAACTTAGGCACTATTTGGATGTGGCCCAGCTTTAAAAAGCATTGTTTTATATATTTTAAAATGTTTGGTTTTTAAAATGCTTCAAACAACGCGAAACACCAAAAAGCATTTGGATCATAAAATTTGATCAAATGTGGATCCAAATGGAGCCTTAGCAAAATGGTATCATTATCATGAGTAAGAGATCAAGAGTAAGAAATCAAGGGTTGATTTGTTTTGTATGATACAAAATGGTATTTTTTTATTTTTTGAAATTGTGGGCTTGAAATATGAGAAGTATCATTAATCAGCATGTATGAACTTTTAAAATTAACATTTTATTTGTATATGGATTTACTGTTCACAATAAATGGGCAAGTTTAGAATCAATTATAAAAAATTACTTACATGGATGATCAATTAAAATATTCAGAAACTGGAAACCAATTATTCTTTTTTTTTCAAACAACCAATATTATTTTCTTGATTTTATAACACATAAATATTGTAAGGAAAATAATAAGTACAACCCCCATTGTAGCTTTAATTGTAATGCACATTGCAGCTTCAATTGTAATGCACACCAATTTTTTTAAATAAAAGTGCATGTTGTTATTTGAAATTAAATAAATACTAAATTATATTAGTGTAGTTTTTCAAGTTAAAAAATTATAAATTTTTTGCATCATATATTATGATAGAACCCCATATACTATGATAACATTATAGTGTATGGAGTTACAAGAGTGAATGTATGGGCTCTCAAATTGTAATCTAAAGTTAAGAAGAGCCCATCTTGGAAATGATTATATGAAGTTCCCAAATCTTGAAAAAGTAACACATTCATGTTTCTTTTAGAACCTTTAGGTTTATATAAACTACATGTCATAACCAATCATTTTTTTTTGTTTTTGAAAAATGTAGAACTTGCTCCTATACTGTCACTCTTATTATTAAAAGTGGGTTATAAGTGGATCATAAAATCCAATTATTTATAAAATCAATTAAAAAAAATCATCGTAGAAGCAAATTATTATTGTTTTGATGACTTTTTTTGTGTGTCAGTCCGAAAACAAAAACTATTATTGCAGTATTAGCTTCAAATGGAAATATGAACCAAAATAGGTACATAGATAATGGACTTTTTCATTTATATTATGTTCTAATATGTTTATCAAGATGAGTGAGTTTCATTTTGTGAAAGAAAAAAAAAATGAAAATCTTGGTCCAATCATCCAGACATAAACTTCAAGGTAACAGAATTCAAATTTTGAATAAGAAATGACAAGGTAAGAAATCACAATGATCAGTGAAAGAAAAGAAAAATGTTAAGAATTTAGAGAGATTTTATATTGAGGCATGCATGATGTTTACCATAGATCCTATGGTATCCACAAAATGTGTGATCATAATATATAACTAAATTCCATGAAATGAACTGCAGGAAATAAGGTAACATAATTAATATACTTTTTCTAAGCTAATCTTTAGGGATTATGGATTTTAATGAAAAATTCATTTCCTATCAATTAATTACTAGTGTTATGAGAAAATATAAGATTTTGTGAGAATAATTTTAATAGTATAATGCTAGTGATCTGGAAGTGGACAACCAAATAGACAAGTCTAAGTATTGATGTTTTGTCCCCAGTGTCCATAGCACAACGGTTCAGGGTTTAGCGGTGTTACCGATAGGTCCTGGGTTCGAGTCTTGGCGCTGACTTACCCACCTATTTGTTGGCGATTATTCGAAAGAATTTTCCGTGGGACCGGGGCAAATAGGCGGAGGTTGGCCTTCCCAGCTCGACCGTAAGGTCAGCCACGGGGGGTCCCTTCGATAGCAAAAAAAAAAAAAAAAAAAAAAAAAAATAGACAAGTCTAAAATGGCATTTATGTGATGTTGTTGCTTAATACGCAAAATTTCTATCCATATTATATCAGTTATGCTGGTTTATTATACTCTAGATAAGATATAATTTATTGTTGATGGGATAAATCTACTAAAAATATTTTGAAATCATAAATCACAAGTTATGCTTTCCCTGAAGTTTATGCTTTTAAAAAATAAAAATAATAATCTCTAGGATAAATGGAAAAGAATAGTTCATTTCATATCAATTAATTACTGGTTTGTGAGAATAATTTAAATAACATCAGTGGTCGGGTAGTTGACAACTAAATAGATGACACGACTAAAGTAGCACTCGTTGCGTAACATGTAAATTTCACATTAATATTACATCAATTATACTGGTTTATCATAAGCTATGACTTAGATTTTTTATGGAACAAGTCAATGGGCCAAAAATATTTTCAAACCATAAATCACAAATTATGTTTCATCTTTTTCCATATCCTGCTTCCCCAAAGTTTATTTTCTATTTTGCAAACAAAATATGAAAAATGTGGACCAAAAAAGGGACACATGATTAGTGACAAACATATATAATTGAGATCTTAACAATATTCAAACAATGTGATCATAGAAAAATATTTCAAGTGACACTAAGAATAGAATATCAGTCTCTCAGACCAAAATCATGTCACATACCTAAAATTTCATGAACAAAAAAAAAAAGATAGATGGCAAAAAACATAAATGGCCCATCTCATCACATGCAAACCATCCATATTCACAGGCATTCCATGTCCACATTTCATGAGGACAAATATGTATTCACTTAAAATAAAAAAAAAAAACCTGAATAGGGTTACCAAGGACTTATACATATATTCTTGCATGAGAGAGTAAAAACTGAATATATATATATAACCCTACTGTAAACCAGAACTAGAAAAACCAATTAGAGGAAATGAAGAGGAATGCAAGAGAAAACAAAGGAAAAGCTGTAAAAGATACCTGACATTCTCTCATATGGGGATGATCCAAAATGATCAATCCTTCAATCCATTCAGAGACAAATATAAGATGTGTTTTATATGGGTTGACCTGCCAGAGAAGGTTAGAGCAAGAACAAAAACAGTATAACAATGAGAATCTCTCTCTCTCTCTCTCTCCCCCCTCATGCAGAAAACAACAACAACAACAATAATAAGAACAATTTCATCTCTGAAACCTTGTCTGCATTAGAATTCACAATCACCCAAAACACAAGAATAACAGATCAAATATATAGAAGCCAAGTGAGAAGCTTCACATGAATTTATTGCACTTGGCAAATACAAAATAACAATATAAGTTTTTCTTTGTTTTTCTCTGTCATTCACATCCACATAAACCTAAAAAAAAAAAGAGGTCACATATAGTATAGGCAAACTATAGTAACCAACAACAAGTGATACATAAACTAATTAATCAATTGTTTATAATTATGTTTTGCTTTCACAAACCATCCCCTCCTTCAATTCATTTGTACCATCACTTGAAACTATTATACTCACGATTAGCCGTCTCTAGCGCCGCCGGATTCCAATCCCAAAGCTTATCAGAGAAGGCGGTCGCCGCCACCGGAGTCAAAGGACTCAAAAGAGCATTCAGTGGGAGCTGTTGTTGTTGTTGTTGTTGTTGTTGTTGTTGCATTGGAAAGGCTTGGAGTTGTTGAGTGTTGTTGTATGTGTTTTGGTACCCAACAAGTCTTTGGAGGTCATCAAGAGCACTGGTTGGCATTGAAGATGTGGATGAAGAAGGAGAGGTGAAGTGTTTCATCTTTTCTTCTTCGGTGGATGTCGTCGAGCTCATCGGAGCTACAACGATGGGGAGGACTTGTTCATGTAGCTTATCGAAGTCTGGTAAGGATGGAGGGTTTGATCCGGTGAGGATTCGATTGTCTTCGTTGTTGTTGTCATTGTTTTTCTTCGTTGGGGCGGCGGATCTCGATGAGGATGGCTTGTAAGAGAGTGTCCCGGGGAGGCGAGAGTGGTCGTCGACGCCGGGCCTTTTGTAGACTCTGCAGAGGGAGATCTCGGCCTGTGTTGATGATGGAAAGAGGTATCATTTTGTTGTTGTGAATGATCTAGATATAGAATTTTGTAAATGAAGTTTTAATATAATGTGTGTCAAGAACAACCCATATGTTGTTTGATTAGAATTGAAGGCCTAAGAAGACCAAGAAAGTTGAATATGTTTGGAACAAGAATTCCAATTCATTGAACAACTATTGCTCATGAGAGAGATCAATCAAAGAAATATGAGATCTCATTTTTTTTCTTTGCATGAAAATCAAGTCCAAGAAACTTTAGCAAAAGTAAACACTTTGTTGGAAAGTACAAAAGATCTTTTAAAGTTGTTGTTGAATCTAGCTAATTCAAAGAGAGTACATGAAAGTCTTCAAAACATTCCTTTTAGAGATCACACACACACATAATATATTTTTATAATTCTCCACAAGTGATCTATTGATATGGATATAAAAGGAAACCCTAATTTTTTTGTTGTTCTAACTAAAAATTCAATCAAAATATAAATTTCACCTTCTGATACCGATCTGTCTCATTTTGGGGCAACCTATACTCATTCATAATCCAACTAGTCCTCACCCCCTTGGGGGCCTTCCCTGAATAGAACACCAAGGTCTTCTTCAGCCCAATCTGCCTCAAATTCTCTGCCCGAATCATCCGATCCGCCCCCGTCGCCTTCCAATACCCCGATGTCGTCACCCGGTTTGGCCGATCCCCGTTCCTATACTTCCGGTCCCTCGGCACATAAAAGAACCACTCCTTTTCTCCTATCGCCGCCAGTGCTGAAAAAACAAACAGCTGAGAGTTAGTTTGACGTTTATTCTGAAGAATTCTTCTTCTGAACCAAATTTTAATACCAGGGAGCTCCCAGGGGTCGTAGCGGTAGAGATCGAGGGAGGTGATGAGCTCAACATTGAAGCGCTTGCCCTGGACCTTGCGACGGAGGTAGAAGTTGATGAGCTCTTCCTCGGTGGGGTGGAAGCGGAATCCAGGCATCACGACATCATGCTCGTGGTCGTCCTTCTCATCGTTGTTGTTGTTGCAGTTCATGGTGGCTGACACTGCCATGAACCTCTGGCGGTGGTGGTCGGTGACGGCGGTGGATTCTGGATGGAATCCTACCATGTTTGATTGGGGCAAATATATAGGGTTTTTTTGGGGGAGTTTGGGTAGTCCAAGTGGTGGTGTGGGAGGAGAGAGAGATAAGAGAGAGAGAGAGAGAAAGAGGTGGGTTGATTTAGGCTTTTTTTTTTTGTTTTCTTTATTGTTGAGTCTCTTATGTATATGAGAGAGTTGTGAAAGGACACAATAAAAGTGTGGGACAGGTAGGTTTAAATCCACAGCGGTGACTGCCACCCGCACCCACAAATCTCACTGTTTCTTCACTTCGTATCCTTCTTTCTTTTTTTCAGTCTTTTATTTCGCTTGCTTATGTTGATTTTTCTTTTCATCTTCTGTTTGAGAGATGGAATGCAGTAAGTGTTGTGTTGAATCACATCAGTTATTGTGAGTTTATAATAAAAGACTGACATAGTAGTACATTACTGATAAATAACTGACACCATTTTTTTTAACTTTAATTTTAACAGCCTTTGTATAAAATTAAAGAAAATGTTTATGTAAACGTAGGCACAACTAAGCATGCATGGATACATATGAATGTAGGGGTTGTTTAGTTTTCTTTCTTTATCTGACTAATGAGTCATTAATTAGGGTTAACAATGATCAGTTTTTCTGAAGAGTCTTGTTTTATATAATGTATAGTCACTGTATATTCTTTGAGGGGAAAGGGAAATATTTTTTGTAGATTTTTTTTATTGACTAACACCTGAAATTAGAGGCAATTATACCATTGGCCGAGTAAAGTTATGTTGTCCAACTTTTTTCAGTTCGGATAATTTCTCATAATTTCACAATTATCTTCCTACTTTCACTATTCTTACCCCATACCATTTATAAGGATAATGTTACTTAAAATTCATTTTCAGCTTCAATTTCAGTCTACATGTGTTTTAAATTTTTAAAAAATAACATATCTCATCTAATGAGATATATGCTCTATAAAAAATAAAGCATATACTCCAATGAATTGCATGAATATAAAAAATGTAAATTTTTTATCGAAGTATATATCTCGTTAATGTAAATATAAAACTAAAATTGAAGCTAGAAAAAAAAAGTGCAACAACACTCCATTTATAAATATACACTTACCATACATAAAGGAATCATTTCCCCTTATTTACCTCGTGAAAAGGTTAAAGAAAAGGAAGAATTTATCTGACCCCAAATTGCCTGAAATAAGAATATATATACTAATGTTACCGATCCTTTATAAAACTGAAAATCCTTTTGCAAAAAAGGGCGCTGATACACTCCATCCTTTTTGTAATTATTTTATAGACTCAATGTTAATAGTATTACAATATATTTTATTATTAAAAATATATACATTTAATTTTTCAAAAGTATGTACTCCTTAACTGTGTATATATCTTTTAAAAAAATCAAAATGTGTGTTGTCTAAAGTTAAAATGACTAATCATAACAATTTCCTTAAAACAAAAGTTCAACTGAGATCCTTATCCCTTATCAGAGGAGAATTTCTTGAAAAGATGAAAATGCTTGCTTTTATATGCTGCTCATGTTCAATGTGATCTTATATTATCTCAAAATTAATAAGGAATTAGATTAGGTGACTACCCATCCAAAGTTGTTTTAACAAGTTCTAATACAATGATCAACTATTTTTCATGTACTTCACATAAACACCTCCAAATCAGTTAGCCTCTAAGGAAGGGAAGGCAACTGAATGTTGGTTGCATCCCCTTAGCTGCTGACTGATTGAAAATAATAAAAAAATTATCATTATGAGTGAAGAAAATTACACTCGTGTTACTTCCATGTAATATATTTTAAATATAGTATTTTTAATGTTTTTATGTTTTTCCTCTTCTCTTTATATATCATCTTATATCAAATTTTGATAATGTGATTAAACTGATATGATCATCTATTTCATTTTTTAATTAATTAAATAAAGATTAAAAGGCTACTGATAATAAGTAATATTCAGATATTACTATGAAGAGAACATGTGATATTAATTAAAAATCAAATTAAAGAAGTCTTGAACATTTAATGGACAAACACAAATGGTTTAGATTTTAGTCTATCCAAAACATTATAAATAATATTCATGAAATATCTTTGTAATCTAAAGAAGCAATATTGAAAAGTATAATCTCTAATGATTTTATGTTTCTCCTCTTCTTTTAATTTATGATGCAAATTAAAAATAGGGTTGTTTTAATTTCATTATTTTATAATTTTAGATAACTATTTATTTATGATTTTGTTGAATCAATAAAAACAAATATGTCAAATTTGCAATACTTTTCTATTAAAGGTGACTTTCTCTGTGTCACTTTCCTGTGGTTTCTATGTTTTTGTGGTGTGGAACATTGCATCAAATTACAACTTAACAGTAAGAAACACACACCAATCTTTACAACAATGTAAAGAAAGTGCTCAACCACTCAGTCTGTGTTGTAGTTTCATTTGTAGTTCAGAAACAGTCTCTTAGCCTGCCTATACACTATGATAGTACAGTATACACTGCTTGATAGGATAATATATATATTGTATATCGTAATGTATGAAAATTAACATATATACTTTAATTTTTATAGCAATATGTACTTCAACATACGAGTGTGTAATTTTTTAGAAAAGAAAACCAGTGAGAACCACAAACGGGATAACATGTAGGGTTGTTGGGGCATGTCATTTTCCATTGTGGTGTGGTTCAATGAATCAACTTAACTACAGCAAGAAAACACACATCAATTCATCTTTACGACAATGAAAAAAAAATCCATATAACACCTGTAAACTGTCCGAAATCCATATAACCCTCTTACTTTTCTTGAAATCCATATAACCCCATGAAAAAACCTATGTAAATCAAAATGACCCTATGAGTTAAACTTCAGTTGACAGATGGAGAATATTATGTGAATATTCTGTTTAGTTAACATTGGATAAAAACACAGTATAATAAACCCCAACAACATGTTAAAAATGTGAAAAAAACCTCTGTAAATAATGATTTTACCCATTTGAATAAACTATAAAAACATATCTGCATGGGTAAAATCATCATTTACAAATGATTTTTCGTATTTTTAACACATTGTAAGGAGTTTTTAGTATACTGTATTTTCAGCTAAGATTAACCAAACATAATATTCGCAGCCTCATATCTATCAATGAATTCAGGCAAGATCAAGATCGTTTGAATTTGCATAAGTGTTTTCAGGGAGTTATATGTACTTTAGACAAAATCAAGGGGTTATATGAATTTCAGAAAGTAAATAGGGGGTCATATGAAAATATGAAATTCAAATTTCACATTATCAATTAAGAAAAAGAATTTCACATTACCATATAATACACACACATATATATAACTCTCTCTCTACATATTACATATAGGGACCACTTTGAAGAATTCCTCATAGGGGAAAAGCCTGACGAGTCAAAGATAATCCGTGAATACTTTGTATAGATTGTGACAAACACACATAACATGATCTCTGAATCTGAATCTCATCCTATCTTTTGTTTTTGTCTCTCTCTCTCTCTCTCTCTCTCTCTCTCTCTCTCCTTCCCCTTCTTCTTCTTCTTCATCTTCTTTCTTTTTGTTCTCTACTGTCTACATTGCAAATATTTTTGAAGAACCCTTTTTGCTTTAATTGACATACATTGGCTACAAACAAACATTGCATCTAATGTCTAAACATATAATTATTTTTTTTGTGATTTTTTGTATATGAATGGTTCACTAGTATTGGACAGAGGATTTCAATTTAGTTCACACGAAAAGTAAAACCTTTTAAATCCTTGTCAGTTTCTTTTTTTTCTAATGGGTTTGTCACACCTCTCTCTTTCCAAATCTTTGAGTGGAAAAGGAGAAAATATACTGTTCTAAGTGAATTTTATATACATATATATAAATCAATTATATATATATATATATATATATATATATATATATATATATATATATATATATGGGAACCAATTAGATGCGGCGAACGGCGGGTGCGGCAGCGATCACGGATTCATTGCATCAGACGGTCGAGTACGATTCACATCGACCGTCGGATGCGATGGACCCGCGATCGAACGGCCCACGTCGCGGCCGCACCCAATCACTCGACTATATATATATTATATATATATATAGTCTAGTGATTGGGTGCGGCCGCGACGTGGGCCGTTCGATCGCGGGTCCATCGCATCCGACGGTCGATGTGAATCGTACCCGACCGTCGGATGCGATGGACCCGTGATCGACGGCCCACGTCGCGGCCGCACCCGCCATTTCGCCGCACCTAATCGGTTCTCTCTATATATATATAAAAGAAATAAATCTTGGTCACAATTAAGGTAAATTATATATATATATATATATATATATATATATATATATATATATATATATATATATATATATATGTTTACCTAGTTGACCTGTCTTTCTTTCTTACATTTAAAAAGTATGCTCTCTCTCTCTCTCTTTTAAGGAAGATTGAATCAACTACAAATCTTTAATTATTTTCTTCCAATTAACTTTAATTTCAAAGTAATTAATTGAAAAGATGTAGATCAACTAACATATTGGGTTGAGCATGCATTCAGCCCATTTTTCGTTAGCCACATATACTCATTGTAATAAGATATATATCTAGTTAGAAATCTCTTTTACAGATTATATAAATGAGTATTTACGATGCATATTATTTTTATAAAATAAAAAAGGATGCAGACTCTATTTAAGGCTAAAAATGAGACTGAATTATATATACATATATCTTTCCTATGTATAGGCCTGCAGTTTTAATATGTTTTGATATTCTTTTTTTAAAAGGTTATATTTCATGTGATAAATATGTACTATGAAAGAAATGGAATATATATATACTCCAATGGGATCCATGCACTTGCACAAAAAATAAAAAAATGTACATTCTTCATCTAACAAAGCAAAAGATAAGGTTGACAATAAAGATTGCATGAAAAATTGCTAGCTTGACATAAAAATGATAGAAGACCAGTGAATTCCTAATATGGGTAGTTGTGTGTTATCTGTGAGAAAGGGAGAGGGTCTAACAAAAGATCTTTTGATCAATCTTGAGATAAAGTAAGCAAATGTATCCTAAGATATAGAATCCTTTTTTGGTCAATGAAAATGACTTTTTTAAGTTTTATAGAGATCACCCCACCCTAGCTGAAGCTGGGGCTGCTCCACTGAACCCTAGTGAAACCTCTTTTTTTTGTGGGCTAGGGTTTCATAACATTGTTGGAAGGTCTAAATGTAGTGTGTATTGTGATTCTTTTGAAGATTGATTCATAAATTACAAATAATGCTGATGCATTTGTTCAACTCAACCAATCAAAGAGAATGTGTGATATTTAGTCATAGCTCATAATAATTGGATTATTCACATGGTGTGAGATAAGGTAAATTTTGTGTGGCAAAGAAAATTACTTGAATTTTTTTTTTGGCTTGTATAATTTTTATTCCCATAATATAGTCTGATGTCATGACATATGCACATTAAATTGCTCAAATCAATTAAAATGATGGCATATAATAACTCATAATTTGGATCAATTTGATCACTAATTCATATTATTATTTTTCAGAAATATAGAAATAAGCACTGTGCTTTTTCTTTTTCCATATATTTTTATGATTTCGGTTCACTTAAATCAATCTGTTTAACCGGGTTAGGTCAGGTTTGGAAATTGAACTTTCGATTTCAAATGTTTCGTGCATATTTGAACTTATAAAGGCCTCCAGACTAGATTTTAAAAATATTATGATGAAAAAACTATTTAGTTTTTTTTTTTTACAATTAACCAATGCTTAATTTTCTTGTCCAAACCAAGTAATATTTTTATAAATCTTTTGGAATGGGAAAAAAACTTCAAGCATTGTTTTACATACATGTCATAAAATTTTGGCAGATGCAACATTACAATTTTTTACTAGAAAAATATAGAAAAATTATCTTTTCAACTTCATATTGTTATTTCCTTTATTTCTTCAATTATCAAAAAAATATTATTAATATTATTTGGTTGATCTTAATGAGCTATTATTATAAAATAAAGAAAGAATGAAAAATAGAAATTATGTTCCTATTCACCCCAATTTTTTCGTAAGTGGTTGGCAGGAGCGCTTGATGTCATCAACCAAATCACATTTAATGTTTTTTTAAAATATTATATATATATATATATATATATATATAGAGAGAGAGAGAGAGAGAGGTAGGTAGAAACTAAATAAATAAATTGATGCGCATTGCAAAGACACAATTTTCTCATATGTGTGATCTTGAGATGTAGACAAGTAGTTATTGATCAAAATTATGTATATATATGAGACCATGTCACAAGGGCACATGACATGTCACTTGATGTATGTGGTCCAAGATTTTCCATAGCTGATCATGATATATATTGGACAATTTTGGGAGAATAATTTCATGAAGTTCACCAAAGTCAATACAAATTTTATTTGAAGTACAGTGACTTTTATCATTAAAAATTAAATAATATAAATACACACACACACATATTTGTTTCCTCATTTAAAAGAAATTAAACAACCAAAAGAGTATTATACGTCATTAGTTCTTTAATTTCTAAATTAATTTTTTCATTGATACTTCATATTTTCAGGTAATCATCAAATCATTAACACACTTTGGGCACAAATTCATAAATTAATTCGTACACCTGTTCAAGAAAACAAATCAAGCAATAATATATATATATATATATGCTTTTATGGCCAAATGTTTTTTTATGGTTTAAAATATATTAGGGTATTGTAAATATAATAAATCAAATAGATCCTCCTATCAATCATATATTAAGAAAACAACAATGAAAAAAATACCATTATCAAAATGAACACTTAATCAAATAACAATAATATAGTACACCTTGATTTTCTATTACAAGATATAACTACATTAATGCTAGATCAACATAAATTTTAACTCTGAAAAAAAAAATTTAATAAACAAAAAACTTTCATGATCAACAAGGAAGAAAGAAAATTCTTTTCACACCAAGTTCTCATTAGAATGATCATCAATGATACTAAAAAAATTCATTGGATAAGAATCTTCATCCACAATATTGAAGTCGGCAAGGGCTTCTCATGGTGGCGAATCTATCGTAGATTTTCGACTAATATTTGACTACAACAACATGGAAAATGATATGATCTTCGAGACTCCAATTAAAAGATACCATGGACCATTATTGAAGAGCTTAACCTAAGTTGAAAAATGTGACTTCAAACAATGCATGAGTTGAGGATTTTCAATCATATAGCTAGGCTTTTTTTCCCTACTCAAAGAGTCTACATTTTCAGCTGCCTTTTCCATGTGTGTTGCATGAAATTCTAAACCTTGTTTCAAGTATGAGTATCAACTTGTCAACTTGTTCTCTCATCATATAATGTGATGTACATCAAAATCTCTATTAAGGTCTTCACCTATGTACAACCAACAAAACCACCCTTATTTATGTAATCAAATAATATTATATATAGTTCTATTGGGGAAATTATTGTGAGGATCTAATCTGCCCAACACAAACCTAATGTGGGGACCATGGATGTGAGGATGATAAAAATGTGAACAAAATCTTCAAAAGGAAATCTACATAAAATGCATTGAACTTAAACCCTAGCTAGTCACAGTTAAAACCCACCTCATTCAAGTCTCTTGAAAATGATATTTTTGGAGAAAAATAGTCATGGTCATGTGAAAAACATTAAATTGCACTTAAAATGGTACATAAATAATCACTTTCAAACCGTGTATTTGGATCAAATGCTTGAGTTTGTATTTTTCATGTTGATAACGCGTATTTAAATTATTGTTTTTTTTTTTTTTTTATTGGTGTGATTGGAGTTGAAACATTTGTTTGGGTAGAAGAATAGATATGATACATAGTGAATTAGTGTAAAAAATAAAAGCTTAAAAACCATGTTTGGTTGAAAGGAATATATGGGTGTATAATAGTTATGCTGTAATACGGTGGAAATAAGCTGATATTGATATTTGAAGTCCCCTATCTTTGTATTATTCCACAGAGAGTTCATATGTCAAATCAATTTTAATTTTTACATTTTGTAAATTTGTATTCACATCTTATTAACCTTTTATCCAATGGTTAACCAAACAAATAACTCTGTTATTATATTTTTCAATGAGAATAATTGAAAACACAATCAAATAAAAAAATTATTTATTTTGATCCAATGAGCACATAACTGGATATGCAGACAACAATCTGACATCAAACACAATAATTGATTTAATTGGAAAAAATTAATTTATTGGTTCAAATTTAAAAAAATTCTGACCTTTTGGTTTAATTCAGACATCAATTCATGTTACTTATTGATTCAAATCGACCATCCACTTGAGTTAATTAGTCTAATAAATTCTACTTATTGATTATTTGGTTCAAATCAAAATTTTATAGGGTTTTTTATTTTTAAGTTCCCATAAACTATATAATTTAGTGATCGATCCCTCACTTCTTCATATTTCAGTTTTAGTCCCCATGTTTAAAGGATATGTTTCTTTTAGTCCCTCACAGGGACTAAAAACAAAACAAAATAATTTAGTGATAGGTCTCTTCCAGGGGCTAATAAGAAACATATCTTATAAATCTACGGACTAAAATTGAAATTTGAAGAAGTGAGGGATCGATCACTATATCATATGGTTTACATGGACTAAAAAATAAAAAAAAAAACCCAATTTTCTAATGTTGTTTTATTTGAAAGTGCGTTGTTACACCAGGCCTTATAGTCCAAAATGCAGTCATATATATTTAGTCAGAAAAAACATATACATCAATAGACTATGCATATATATACATATCATTAAGAAAAATTATATTTTTTAAAAATGGATTTATTCAATTCGAAATGGAGCGATATACACTTTTTATCAAAGTATATACATCATTAAATGATGTTTATTTATTAAAAATTTATCTATAGTCAACCTAACAAAAAAAACTTCATCATTACATTTTTCAACAAGAATAATTAAAAATATAACCAAATAAAAAATCATTTACTCCACTGGTATATTAACTTATTTCTAGAATAGCTATAAATCCCAAAATAACTTACATCCCTATCCAAACAGCAGCTAAAAATAGTTTCAAGGTCCATTATTCGTATTCTCAAATATGATGGTTCATGCAAATATAAGGGATGAGGAAGTTATATTTTGAAAATTCAAGATAAAATTCAACGTTATTACACTCAACCCATTTTAAAGTCACATATATCTTGTTAGCCACCCGCATTAACTATAACAAGCAATAAACCTCGTTATGAGTATCTATAATTTATTAAAATATATAATTCATCATTTATATAATTATATATTTCGTTAGATGAGATATACTTTTTACAAACAAAAAAAATCAAAAGTATGTGGACTTCATTTGGGCTGAGTTTTTGGAAAATATTACATTTTGTCATTTTTATAGTCCAAAACCCAGAGTACACATGTCAAAAATTTTAAGATAATGTGAATAAGGAATGAATACAGATTTAAAAAGGGTGAAAAAGTAATTAGACCTGTTGGTCCTCTAATTTATAAAATGTGATAAAAGTTGATTTAACTGTGGAGTCCACTTATTATATTGCCTGAAATAGCCTAATTCCATAGAGTAGGTGGAAAGATTATACCACTTAATTCCAACTTATACATGCATCCAAATACCAATCTATTCCATCAATCTTTTCGACCATATTCCTAATTATTCCAGTATATTTTAAAACTAACGTTCTATCCAAGCAGCTCATTAAAGTTTTAAAATAAAATGACATAAAATTATTGAATAATAATCAATAAAGAGGTGAAGTTGGAAAGGGTAGGGTGAGGGGGTGGGGGGGTGGAGGGGGGGATGTGGTGTTGTGGGGCAAGAGTCCAAGTGGGCTCATTTGTGGGCCCAAATGCATCCTGACTGAATAGGGGCCCACAAAAGTAGGTGCAAAGTTGCCATCACTTGTGGTTCCCGGGTACTTGGACCACATATAAACATGACTTATTTAGGCTTACTCAATATTTTTATTTTTATTATTTTTATTTATTTTTTTGGTAAACTCAATAACACAATTCAACAAAATAGCAATTTTTAAGCATCGAATAGTTCATTCAATCACAAATATGAATGGATTAAGGTCATCAGTTTCAACTGTAGGATTAATTGATATGAAATGTGACATTATTATGAAATAACAAAGATTTTCAAATAAGGGAAAATCCCGCATGAATTTTGGGCATGACACGTATTGTTCTTGAATGGGTTAAGGGGTAGTCATATTTGCCTAATTGACCCGAGGAAAAACTGGATCAACTTTGCGAGTAGAAGAGCTCATATAGACTAGTTAGGACCTGAGGTGCCCAAAGGTTAGTCGCGAATCTGATCACCTGAGGATAGCGCTACAAGAACCCAACTCAGAGCAGGATGGTCAGAACCCACTTTATCCATTACAACTACCAAGGCGTGTGTTTGAACCAATGAACAGACTGGCAAAATCTTGAGCCGACTGCCCGAAATAGCGTCATGTGATCACATTATGTAACAAATCGTCCAACTATTGTCCAAAAAATGTTTGGGACAAATAAAATAGGATTAATAGGATTTGAACAGTGACATAATTATGACATAACAAAGATTTTAAATATTATTACTAAGATACAAATTTACAAAAAAAGGAATTATTATAAATTATTATTTTGGTAAACTCAATGACCCAATTCAACAAAATATTGAATAATTAAAAACAATTGTGAATTTTGGATTTTGAATTGTTCTCCCTCAGATGAATTACTCCCATGTACCAAAAAGTGTTCGTATATGTGATAATGAATTAAATTAACAGGCGTTGGATAGTTTGATTAACACATTCATCTTCTTACTTTGTTGTGATTGAGATACTGTATAAGATTTTAAACATAAACTTAGAATTCAATTAATTTTAAACCTTCATTTTCAGATTCAATTAATTTGTGTATCTCAAAGTAAGCAGATCAGACGGTCATAAACGAGTTAGACAATCAAATTGTCCAATGCCGGTTGAACCTAACCCGATCTCTAATTTACGCAAATCAGGATAAATCAATTTTAAAATGAAAATGAGGATTTTTTGTTCCACCTAAAAGTTGGAATAACATTTATCCTCATATTTTGTCCAATTTTGTTAAACGTGAATAAAGATAAAATTAATAGACTTTTTATCCCTTAAAATTAGGCCAATTTATCCTTAAAATCTTAACCTTTAGCAAAACCAGTTAAGTGACCCCTTAGATTCCCTATCCATGGAAGATCCCTAAATAAAGCAAATGTAGTTTTTATAATTTAAAAAAAATTTGTGGGTGTTCTGTCTAGGCTTAGTTAGACCTCATTTCAGGTAAGCCTCTCAATGGAGCTTATACAGACCGGATAGACTAATATCTGTATCCGAGCTGAAAATCTAAAAAAGAATTTGTATCCGATATCCGACAGATATTTGAACTAAGTATCTGTATCCGATCAAAAAATCCGGATTCAGATAACTATCTAAAACATTTGAATAATTTAAATGCATATGGATATGATTCAAATATCAAAAACTCAATATTATAAGTAAACACACAAAACATTATATGTTTTGAAGTAAAAAATAATATAAAAAAATTCATACTATAACACTAAAATACAAATATATTAATATAATAAAAAATAATATTATATTATTTCATATATGGATTTTCATATATCAGATCATTTTTAAACTTTTAGGATACAGATTCGGATTGGATACATATATTTTTTGAATAATTGACTGGTTTAATTATAGGGAAGGACACTTATGGATTGGATACATATATTTTTTGAATAATTAACGGGTTTAATTATAGGGAAGGACACTTACACACTCTTTCTATTTTGCAATCTACTAACAGTTGCTATGTCACCAACACTATTAATGAAATTGCCCAACATAGTATATTCTCCACTATTTTAGTATATCGTTCATTACTAAAATTGATATGTACTATTTTTCTTAATAAAAGAATGAATTTGATTAGTTAAGTATATATTTAAAAAAAAACGTTGTTTCATTTGTATAAAAACTTGTATCTCACTGGATAAGTGATACAATTTTTTTAAAAAATCAAACCTTGTCTTGACTAAAATTAAAGTTGGCTGGTAAAATATTGTACGTAACATTATTCATTATTAATGTAATGGAGGTTGGGCTGCTCAAGCAACATGGAATCACTATTTAATGGCTGATTTTGTGTGCCCCTCAAGTGAGGGCAAATTTATAACAGGGGGTGAGTGATCCAATAACACATCTCTCTCTCTCTCTCTCTCTCTCTATTATTCATGCAGACATTATTGACAAATATATAAATATTATTATGCAAACATAAATATGTATGTATTTGAGTATGTGATTTATTTATTTATTTATTAAATAAATATATATTTTTCAATAAAAAATTGAAACCAAGTGCCACAAACAAAAGTTATTACAAAAATAACCAAGTATAATATTTTTCTTTTCTTTTCCATATTAATCCTCCTTTTATCATTTAGATAAAAACATACATGCATTGTTATTTTGGGATAAATAACTACTCGATAGTTTTAATTTGGTCATATTTTTCTAATCTGATCATCATTATTTTGTATTACAATCACATCTAAATTTATTATAATTTATTCAAACATAAATATCAGCAATTATCCATGCCAATTTTTTTTTTTTTTAACTATCATGTTATAGTGTGTCCCACGTAGGGGATTATGTTTGATGGTATCTTATTCTGATGTGGACATGATCTTGAAAAACTAAAGTTTAAATGACTTATCAACCACTTAAATATATGAGATGATGGGTTGTGATGTGATGGGAAAATCCTATGAAGACCTAACATATATATTAAAATAGAACGGTCCCCTCATGATCAAGGAACAGTAGTTTAAATGATCAAGAAAAGATTGGCTTAATCAATATCCACTCTAAAATTATTATTTCAAGAAAATTGAATTTTGCATACATTTAGATCAAAATGGTTATAAAATTGAGCTAAACTTTGCTAGGGTGATGTTACACACAACTCGGTTACAATATTATAATTCATTTGTAGTCTTGTTTATTTACAACTAGATATACTTATCCCATTAAAAGAAGTGTTTATTTTCACATGAGCTTTTTTGAAATAGATAACTATTTTGATATAGTTAACTCTTTAAACAATCTATAATCATATAATTATACGAAACACACATACGCGACGTACACACACATAATATCATGAATTCTCTCCCTCTCCATGGTAGTTTCTTTCATTGAGTTCTTGTTTAGAACCAATTGACAAACTGATTTAGCATTTACATCAGTTTTAGATAATTGATTACTTACGGATATTTTTGAACTTTGGATTTTGGTTTTTATGTATTAAAATATATAAAAGCATTGTTACATGTACACATTCCTTTCAGTTACATTTTCAGTACTATATACCTTATTAGTTGCCCACAATTATATATGCTCATTCATTGAAAAGAAAAATGCATAGATCTTTTAAATGACGTAATATTACAGTGGAGGAGTTCTTAATCAAAACTTGGCTGTAGTTTGTTTTTATCTACATGTCAACCAATTCTAAAATAGAATTTCGTAGAACCATCCAATCTAAATTAAATGTGTTGATTGCTACCTCATGTGGAACTGGTGGTCCATCTAATGCAACTATTTTCAATGTATATCTCTACAAAGTAGACCATTTAAAAGAACCATTAATAGACATGGAATTCATGCTGTCATTGTCTATATGAAACACAACCAAAAGAAAAACATAAGGCCAGGGAATAAAAACAAATTGAAGGCCTAACATAAAATCATTGCTTGTATATAAAATACACGATTAACTGTGCTTAGAAGTGAAGCAACAACAACACATATCTTTAGCTAAAATTTAGCATTCATTCAGTAGTCTTTGATGTTATCATTAGATGAAAGATTGGTGAACCCCTATATATCACCATGTTGCTTCTAAATGTCACATAGCAAATAATAATTGAAACATTATACGTATTGAACTTTGTTGTGAGATGTCTTGCATTCTGATAAGAGAAAGTCTGTTATCAAAAACCACGTAAGTGAATAAATATATTTCTTTAGTAGATCTAGACAAATTTGTTACACACAAAATATCTTTTTAAGCTAAATCCTAAAAGCTAGCATCGCATTCAAAACTCAAAATTTCCAAATAGAATTCAAATTGTTAAGAATTTGTCATGTGAAATCTTGAATATTTCATAGTTGTTTGTTGGGGTTTTTATATAATTCTACCAATCAACAAATATTGATAAATAAGTAAACAAAACAAATTTTGATAAATATTTCTAAGAAGAATTATGGGAACAACAATGCCACGTGGGAGTAGCATATATAGGTTTTTTAACAAAATAAAAATTTATAATCAGAAAACAAATCTGTACATATATCTTAGAAACCCTCAAAATAATTTAAACTAATCAGGAAATGCATAATGGAGATGCTATATATAATTTATCATTTCATTAATCATAAGATGATACTTTCTAATAGTTTTCAAATTGAATTCAATTATATTTATAAAAAGACATGTTAATCAAATGTGCAATTCATCCGTGATGTCCGGCCTAAATAATTTTCAAAAATAATAAGTATAATAATTAGTAAAATTATCTGCTGAAAAAACTTGTAATTTAGAATGAACACTTTAATTTACTTATCAGAAATCATGTTTTTCTCAAGGAAAGGTTTTTGATGATTAATCCAAAACATCTCAAACTCCAGTTCAATATATAGAAAGTAGTGAACATACATATCCATTTTTATTTAAAATCTAACTAACTCCCCATATAACCTCTTGTAACTCTTTTTTTTTTTGTCCTTGTTTTTCTCTTTAACATGTTGAGATAAAATATGTCCTAAAATCATACTCTTTTTTCTTCCTTCATCAAGATCTATTTCTTAAAAGTTTCCCTACATTAACATTGGTTATAATTATCATCTTAATTAATTTAATTTTCCCTCACATTTTGAATTTCCATTAATCAAACTGATGAGTGCTAACACAAAATTCATTTGTGTGCCCATTAATTCATGTAAGCATCAACAGAGAGACATAGAATTAACAACAATCGGAATATGTAATCACTGATGATGATCATCAAAAAATATATAAAGAACATCAATATAAAACAACTGGAATACTGAAATTAAATCAATCTCTAGGAGCTGTCAATGCGCGTTTTTGGTCGCCTCATGGGACCATGATGCGTAACGATACGAACGACATTTCCCTCGACTCGAGGCAACCTTAATAGTTGATGTTATTAAGGGATTGCGATTTGTACGATCTTGCGATACCACGTAAAGGAGAGAAAAAAATTGTTGAACAACTGAAAACAATGCTCAATCACTGAACATGAAAACAGAGGTTCACATGCATGTTCTAACAACATATATTTATTGAGAGCAGTTGGAAGACATAGGCATTGCTGATTGTTGTGTTTAACAGGAGTTCTCATTAGTATACAAGCAATAATACAAGAAATGTTATTTGTTTTGGGAGGGTGGATATAAGGTAATTATTAATTATAGGTTTAACACTTGCATAAAATTATATATATGTTTGTTTAGTGTGAATAAATTGTCAGAGTTCTCCTCTCACTATATAAATATTTTATGTTTGAATAAATTATACATGAATTAATGTTATAATGTGTTACTCAAAAAAATTTAAAAATAATTACTTCTCATACATGCATTCATGAATGCATGTCATGCATATATGAGTGAATGCATGCAACAAAAAGAAGAAAAAAAAATCTAAATATGAATGCTTTATCTGTAACCATGATGAGGCAGATAAATAGATAAACTATATTTTTTGTCACTGAATGTGATGTTGATGGATCTAAGAAATTTAAAAGGGTCGGTGTGTCTGATTCTTAAGATGTACATATTTGATGGATTTTGGAGGCTTAAAATTGGGCGGTTCATTTGCTTTATTTTTGTGTGTGTGTGTGAGAAAATTAATTGAAACAACAAAACAACATCTATATATATAAATATATTATATTATACATATATGCTGATGGTTGACTCTTTGTCTCTAGTGCATATGTTTGATTAATCACATTAATATTAAATCTGGTGGAGATAGGTCATTAGATTTGTGAAAACAACAGTCTTACTTATACAAGTGAAATGTTATATAGATGCATGAAATATGATAAGATTTTCAAGCTAAGTAATTTGTTTTAGAAGGTGGATCTAAGTCAGGAGTAAATGAATTTTAGAGATAGAGCCAATCAAAATTATTTGTTTCATTTACGGGGATAATGTTACGTACAATGTCAATTCCAGGTTACACGTGTTTTAGATTTTTTAAAAATAATATACCTCATCTAATAAGATATATGATTTTATATACTCTAATAGATTACATGAATGCATCTATAGAAAATGTGAAAAAAATATATCGAAACATATATTTTGTTAATGTAAGTATATGTTTCGGTAATTTTCTATTAACCCATATGAAATTGGAATTAGACTTTAGAAAAAAAAACTATGTAATAGCTAGCACTGTTTATTTACAAATAAAAACATGACAGTTGTGTTTAGATAAGTCATCATAAGTGGCTCCGATAATAATTTCAAGACAAGTGAGACCTGAGATCTATTATTCATGCCTTGCATGTCCCAATTTATAATTAAAGACAAAATGTAATCAAATGTAGATATTTATTGGGTCCAAAAAATCAAATGATATGATTTAGGGTTGCAATAAAAGTGGGCGGCGTATTGGGTGTGTTTTTGCATGGCAGGTCTTCACTTGGATTTCTTGGTGGATCTGAAGCAGTTGTAAGTCTTGCTATCATATATAGTAAGACAAATTGAATTAATGCATAGTTTTGGCTTGGGTTGGAATAAAAAAAATGCCAAAGATGCTTTAATGGGTTGACTGTGTCTCCCTTGTTGTTGTTCTGTGTTGGACCTGCCCTGACTTGTATGATTGACTTGTCCAGTTTGGGTGCTACATGTGTGATGAGAAGTTATTACTTTTTGTTTTTCCATCCTTAAATATTGATATAATTTTTTTTTCTTCTTAGTTAGACTTAAATATGTGACATTTTTTATAACCTAAGTCATGCTTAACTGTTCCAATAAGCCTTGGTCGAGTGGAACGAGACACTCAATTATCTGTTTGGAGTTTTATAAAGTTTTACCTGGTTTGATCCTTGCTCAAGCAAGGTGGAAAAAAAAATTACATTAATACACTCAATGATCTATTTGGTATCCTCGTTTATATAGATGCCATGCTACATTTTCTCAATTTTATAGTTTCATTTTTGTATTCTCTTGCCAATATTGTTGCTCATTTTCATATTTCTTATTTATTTCGCACCAAATCCAACAGAGTGGATTCAAGTAGAGTTTAAATTTGATCAAATCTACTCGAGTTGCATCTCTAATCCTGGTTGCAGTCTTGTTGACACCAAGACTAGCAAATATTGTGAAAAGGCCTCACTGGGTTGGTTTAGTGGGCCTCTGTTCCCATACTTTTATGGGCCTAAGATGGCCCAGAGCCCTAATCATATTAGTAAGTGATCTGACCTATTGTCTATTAAAGACACTGTAACATATTAGAACCCTAAGTCATGAGTCATTAGTCATTGTCAATCCTCAATAAGAAACTGACAAGTGTCTAAAATTATTTTTAATATTCAAATATGTGAGTTGACAAATATATTGAGAAAAAAAATACAAATCACAACAAAATAACAAAAAAGACAAACTTGACCTAAAAAAAGCAAAAAAATTACCAACAGAGATGTAGATTGTCCTCATGTGTAATGCATATTACATCTGATATATATACGTATGGGAAAACACATATATAAATCCAAATAGCCCTTGAGTTAAATTTCTGCTAATAAGTGAGGAATATTATGATTGGTTAACCCTGATTGAAAATACAATATACCTAAACCCCCCTATACTATATTAAAAATGCAAAAAAATCATCTATAAATAACGATTTTACCTCTCCAGATAAAGTTTTTTTAATTTATTCAGATGGTTAAAATTGCCATATACTTAGGGTTTTCCGCATTTTTCATACATTATAGAAGGATTTTGGTATATCGTGTATTCAGATAGGTTAACCAAATAAAATATTCTTATAATATTCATCATTTATCAACAGATATTTAACTCAGGGGGCTATCTAGATTTACATAAGTGTTTACAAGGGGTTATATGAATTTTAAAAAAAAACAGGGGTTATTTAAACATTTCTAAATCAACTTCCATCAGTATCTACCCAATAAAGTCCTACATATCTTCAATCTTCTTCCAATAATTCATAGACACCACAATATCTTATTATTTTCTTAACCCCCCACCCCCCCCCCCCCCCCAAAAAAAAAAAAACATCTGATTATTGCATTCATTCATTCTTTCAGTGATTGTGACATTGAAGATCTATTTTGTTTATAAGGGTCGGTGCATTGGAGAGAGAGAGAGAGAGAGAGAGAGAGAGAGAGAGAGAGAGAGAGAGAGAGAGAGAGAGAGAGAGAGAGAGAGAGAGAGAGAGAGTTTTTCTTCTTATAATATATACATAAAACATGAGAGGTGTATTGGTTGTGTTTTTTTTGTGGTCTATTAATGTCACACATTGAAGCAAAAAAACACACACACTTATTTGGCAGGATTTTGTTTTTTAAAAATAAAAATAAAAATAATGTGAGGAGGTCATTGATTTGTTGACTTTGACCTTTGACATGTAAATTTTTGTTTGCACATTTGTGTTGACTAACGTTGACTTGTCAGGATTGACTTTGCATGTGGAAAGTCTTTTTTTTTTTTTTGAGGGGTTGTTTTGTTGTTAGACTGTGAAGTCAAAGTAAAAGTTTTTTTTTTAAAGATAAGTCAAAGTAAATGTTAGAGTTCAAACATTTGGAATAATTTGTTCTTGATATTTTTTTTTTAATAGTCAGACTTTTGGTTTTTGAGGTTTTATTCCCTGAGTGAGCTTATTGTTTCATCAAACTTCTATGCTTTGTAAAAACTTTATAAGCACTAATTGATTTAGATATTTTGTTTTTCTAATTTCTTGTTTAAATCTTCTCCAATCAACAATAGTAAGATTCTAATCCAGATTTGAGTAACTCTACCAGAACTATTAAGAGCTGCTTTGGTAAGTCAGTAATCCAATGTATTTATGTGTTTTTTATGGTAAAAAAAAAAAGAGGTTGTGCTATATACATGAAAATCAATTTAATATGAAAAAATGATATGCCTAGTTCTACAGTCCCCCAATCATTTTGATTTTTTTTAATATATATATATTGATCTAATGAAATAAAAACTATTATAAAAAGTTAAATATAAATTCAGTACCTATTTTTTTATTTTTCTAAAACAATAGAAAAAACTTAATCTAGCATACACTACACTAATGGAATATATATTGTACTGAACATTATGTACTCCACTATAAACGAACGCTGCAAATAGGACTAAGTGTTCAGCACTCATTTACTAATTTAGTGACCAGGCCATTGCATCATATAATTCATCTACATAATAAACCACTCAATTAGAATTTTATTTCCCTTTCAAATACAACAGTATATTCACATGCTGAGTTTCACTTTATAAAAAAAACAAACATTCAAGCACACATGTTTCAATTGAAAATTCCAATAACACTCTGGCAGTACAATAAAGAACACAACACTTGTGCCACTGAAATGCTGCATTGCTGATATTCCAATTCCATGCAAATATATAGTTATTCATATTTTTGAGGTATTTATAAGGGTCGGTGTATTTTGGATGCAAATAGACTTTCAGTTCTGTGTATAAAAGTGGGCGGTGGATCAGGTGTTATGTTTTTGCTGTTCCATTAAAAAAAAATTCTGGATAGGTTTTAGAGTCCGAAACACTGATAAGTGTTATATGTTCAGTTGGGTGTCAGTACTTTAAAGAAGTATATAATATATGTACATATTGATTGAATCAGTTCATGATATTCATTCAATATTCCCTTTTATGGGACCTGGCTTTGTCTCTTGTGTCTTTCCATCAATATTTCACATGGTTTATGTAATGGAAAAGAACCTACACCACCTCTTCTAAATTAAGAGCTGTTTGTTTGGAGGCTAGATCCAGTCAAGATTGGATTCAGTCAGTTCAATCATATCGAATTGTATAGCCCTATGAATCGAACGACACAACTTATTAATCGATTACACAATCAATTGTTGGATCCAGTCAGGCCCGAGTTTGATCAATACCATCAGTATCCAATAGGAGAGTGAGACATGTACTCAACAATTGACTATGCAGTTCGATTCATAGACTGTGTAATTTGATTCATAGGATTATGGAATTCGATACTGATGGAATAACTAGAGCCAATCCTGACCGGATCCAGACTCGTGTGTTTAGTATTGTTTTTCTATAATTAGTTTTTTTTTCTAGAGCTTACTAGTCTATGCGAAGTCTAAAGCTCTAATATGAAGTTTGTCGGTTATCCAAAAGATATTTGTATTTGACCTAAATTTGTATCGAAAAAACAGAAATTATCTGATATTCGAATATCTCGAGAATGATTGTGTTATGTACTATATAAATCAGTTATTAAATTAATTAACTATATTCGTTAAATTTAGATAAGGGTGGCTCTATTCACCCCCCTCTAATACAGTTGCACCCCCCCTATATGGATCCTTAACAAGATCCATTTAAAGTCAACTGATCAAGTGTCGACTGAATTGATTTCTGTCGACACTCTGAGTGTCGATGGATTCAGGAGATGAAGCTGACCTCAACGACGATGTCAGGGGTTTCAAATCTGTCGACACTTAAAGTGTCGACATATTTATAAAATGTCGACACTTCATGTGTCGATTCGATCAGTTTAAACATTTTAAATTTAATACATATCAGTCGACTGATTAGATGTCGATGGAAGTCATTGCTATCGACACTGTGAGTGTCGAATCTATCAGTCGACTGATTAGGTGTCGATGGAAGTCATTTCTATCGACTGATTAGGGGGGAGCACACAAATCCTATTTTTTAGAGGGGGGAGCACACAAGAGGGGGGTGCACCTAATTTGGAGGGGGGTAAATAGAGCCACCCTTTAGATAATCCCCGCATTCTTTTTATCGGATCCGGCTATTTGCACCCCTCATTTTACCGAGCACGCCCCTGTCTTTTTACACCTCACCCAAATAAGGTTGATTCTTTAAACACCCCAATATATAAATAAATTTGGGTTTTCCTTTTCACACCTCTCTCTCTCTCTCTCTCTCTCTCTCTCACTCACACACACACACACACACTAACACACATATTACCTCTCTATCAAATGAAGAGGCTCTGTGTGTACGAGCTCCTAGGCGCCTAGACCCTCGATGCCCTCCGCCCCATACGACGGGAGGAGCGGCTGAGGCTGGCGGCTGTTCTCTGGGGCAAGGCGGCGGCAAGGAAGATCATTAACGTGAGTGAGGAGCTTTACAAGGCGAAAAACAATGAGATCATAAGAATGGTGACAGGGATGAGAGAAGGCGATGGCGTTGAAAAGGGTGGTGGAGACAATCCAAACATTCAACTTGTTAAATTTTGTTAGGGTTTTGAGAGGGGTTGATGTGCAAGGGATTAAGGGGAGGATTGATGATGTGTATAGGGAGATTTGATAAGGTCTTGGAGAGGATTATAAGTAACTCATGTTTGCCTTGAATCTTTAAATTGTCATCCATGAAATGTAAGTTTTTTCCCAACTTCTTCCTTGTTCTGCAGGAATAGACATTTAATCTGTCTATATAATCACTTTACTTGACAGAATGGGTGTCTACGTTGTACAAATATATAGACATTAAGTGTGTCTAACGCATTCCAAAACTTACAGGGATTTTTTTTTGTTTCTATCGACTGAGAGTTTGTCTAAGAAATAAATATATATATAGACAACATATGTATCTAACGAATTTCAAAACCTACGAGTTTTTTTTACAACATACATGCCATTTGTAATAGAGTATATATTAACATAGTAAAGGAGTATGGCTTCTAAGAAATGTCTCTTATATCGGAGGATTTAGCCAACTGGGAATGTAAATGAGTAGTTTGTTACTTTGTTTCATGGTTGGTTGTTATTGTTGTGTTTCTTTCAATCCTAAATTAATTGGGAATGATGCAGTATGCCTCCTAAGGCTCGTCTTCGACCTACTGCCTCCAATAGAAAGAATCGATTTGAAGAAGTGGCCTCAAGTTCTCGAAATGTTAAGGTTGAACCACAAGAGGAAGAGGAGAGGGAAGAAGTAGAGGTAGAAGCAGATTCAGAGATTGATGAAGCTAGTATGAAGGGTCTTTTTTGTAAACCACTTCAACAAGTATATTGTTATTTTTGTCGAAGAACTTGTTACTTGTTGAACAATGTTTATATGGTTATGTATGAATGGTGTTGATCAATTTTTATGTATTGTCTTTGAATGAATGGGCTTTGAATGAAATAAATGAGTTTTGAATCTTTATCAACAAACACTTGTTTATGAATGTTGTTGAATCGCTCTATGACTTTAACTTCTATTCCCATAGATTGCAACAGTGTCTAGAGATCACATATACTTAGACACCTCAGGTGTCTACCTCATTAGTCAAAACCTACGGGTTTCACTTCTGCTCTCATAGACATCAAAAGTGTCTAAGGATCAAATACACCTAAACATCTCAGGTGTCTTCCCCATTCCAGAACCTACGGTTTCACTTTTGTTCCGATAGACTGACTTAGTGTACAAATTACCAATACCTAGACATCTCACTGTCTAACCCATTCCAGAACCAACGGGTTTAACTTCTGTTCCGATAGACTGTAGCAGTGTCTAAGGTTTACAAATACCTAGAGAGGGTGCAACGGAATCTAAAGAAATGGAACAAATGGATCTATGGGTGTGTAAAGAATGGTGTCTTTAGTACCCATTTATAAATGGATCTTCAAATGTTAACCTATTTAAAAAGGGTGTGAAAAACAAAAAGAGGTGTGCAAATAGCCCCACCCCTTTTTGTCGGATGTCGGATCCTTAGAGAAGACTAGAAATCTAAAAGCCTGTCATATTTATATGACCTCCCTAATTAGAGTACATGTTTATACATATCAATCACCTAAAAATTATTCATGTCTTCGAAATCAGAAAAATTTTGAATTCAAATATTTATATTTGCATCCCAAGATTTAGAAGCAGGTATGAATATGGGTGCCTCTATTTGCACCCCTCAAATTGGGGTGTACACCTCATAAACGGGTAATGCACAAAAAATCCGTTTATAATCGGATTTGTGCACACCCATATATTCGGATCCTTCGCGACACTCGTAGTGTCGATCATTGACGTTTGGGTCGACAACGGGGTGTCGCGGGGTTCAGAAACCTGAATCCATAGCATCTGAATCCTTAGCGACACTATCAGTGTCGGCATTTAACATTTAAGTCGACAATACTAGTGTCGCAGGGTTCAGAAACCTGAACCAGTAGCATCTCCATCAACCATGACATTATCAGTGTCGATATTTGACGTTTACGCCGACAATTCTTGTGTCGCGGGCTTCAGAAACCTAAACTCATAGCAGACTAATATGTGTGTCGATATTCTGTGTGTCGACGAGTTAGCTATATGGCGACAGTATCAGTGTCGATACTAACAGATTTTTTGAACGATTTAAACATTCACACATTCTCCTCAACCACCTGCCGTTGGATCTCCGCCTCGCCCTCTCCTTCTTCGACTGGACCGGATCCCTCCCTGGCTTCCGCCACGACCACGGCTCCCACTCCGCCCTCCTCGGCCTCCTCGTCCGCCACCGCCTCCTCGCCGCCGCCCGCCGGATCCGAATCTCGATGTTCAGATGGTGCGATGCGGGAGACGTTGTTGGGGCTCTCGAAGGGGAGGAGGGTCTGGGACTTGGAGAGGTCGGTGACGGAGATGCGATTTACGACGGGGGAGATGAGTTGGGTGTCGTCGGTGTGCTTTGAGAATGGATTGGAGCTTAAATAAGGGGGTGTTTAAAGAATGAGAGAAAGTTTTGATGGGTGTGTAAAAATAGGGGTGTGCACCCCAATTTAAGGGGTGCAAATAGAGGCACCCTATGAATATTAAGGTATATGTGTTAGATCCATGTTACATCATGACCTTTGCATCTATGATAAGGTTTAGTATATTGTCCCAAAAGATATTATAAGAAAAATAAAATGACAATTAACCCTTGGTTTCTATGAATTAGTCCATGAATTGTTGAAATATATGTTCAAATGAATTACATGATGCATTTATAAAAAAATATTAAAAATCTCTATTGACACATATACCTCATTATTTGTTAATTTTCTATCGATGCATATGGGATCGGGGAAAAAAATGGGTGTCACAGCACTCATTGCTGAATGTTCTCTGTTTGGAAACACATATTGAAAAGTAGCTTTTGGAATAAAGCTGTTTTTTAAGATGATTTTAGACATTGACTTTTTTATGATGTTTTTTTTTAATTCAGGAATCAATATTTGAAAGGAGTTTAATGTTTGGTAGAGAAAGTTGTTTTCAATTCAAAAAATCGATACCGACCAAAAATCGTTGTTTATGAGCTTTCTAAAATACGGATTTCGAGAGAAAAATTAAAAGGAATACAGTTTTTTATTCTGCCAGAATCCACCCCGTTTGACTGCACGATTTTGGGATTTTAACTTTTTAAAAAGCGAAATCTACCCAAACCGTGTAACCAAACGGAGCCTAAAACTTCAATGGACAAAATGACCACATATGCTGGGAAGACTTCACTTAATAGTTAATAATCATAAAGAATCTAGATGAACATTTTAAACTGCATGTTTTAAAGAAATAATGGGTCAGTTCAGCAAAGAATCTACAGTTCTTTTTGTTGCCTAGTGAACAAGTGCCCTTCAGAAGTTGTTCATAAATAGAGACCGGATCCAGTAGTCAGGACTGGATCCGGTCAGTACCGAACTGGACGACGTGAAAACTGAACTACACTACATATAAATTGAACTGCACAACCAATTATTGGGTATATATTTCCCTCTTCTATTGAATACTGCTGATACTCAAGAATTCATATTTCATCCACTAGTTGATTGGATCTAATAAGAGAGTGAAATATATACCCAACAATTGGTTATGCAGTTCGATTTATAAGTGGTGCAATTCGATTTTCACATCGTCCAATTCAGTACTGACAGAACTGACCAATCCAGTCCTGACTGGATCCGGTCCCTCATAAATAGCCACATGAAACATGGGCCTAAGCAAATATTTTAGAGTGCTGATACACTCAATCTATTTTGCAATCCAATTTTATCTGCAACCCCATACAAAATGATAGTGCAATATATAGTCTTATATATGAGTTCTATCATTGTATATCACAAAAAAAAAATTTCATTTTTTCAAAACGAACAAATATTATTATTCATATAATAGTATGTACTTCAATAAAAGAGTGTTATTTTAAAAAAATTGCCATGGACAGCAAATAGGGTTGCACAAGGCCTAGATATATCATTTTCCAATATTTAATGTTACCTTTCTATTTAAATTTCACTTGAATCCCGTATGCAGCCCCATCCCCATCCGCAATCTTCACCTTTTTTTTCTTTTATTAAAATATACACACCCATTGAAGTGTCATACTATTATATGAAGTGAAGTGATACATACACCGGGATACACTCGTGTATTTTAAAAAAAAAGTTCATACATTGCTATAAGCGTGGTATAAACTGCGCGACACTGCAATAACGCAGTGTATACTACACTCACAATGTATAGGCGACTGGAAGACCACTTTTGAGCTACAGACAAGGTTGCAAAACGGGTTGAGTGTATTAGCGCTCATTTTATAAACAGGGGATGACTATTGCTTTCCATATTCACCTGTATAAGTAGGATGTTATACAATGGATCTGTGTGACCTCTACTTTCAATCTGAAAAGGATCCATGTGAATAAACAGGTCAGAGCCTCATCAAAATCTCCACTTCACATTTGGATTTGGAAACACGTTTGGGGTGGTAATGCTTTTATGGGAATCGAATATCTTCAAACATGTTTCCAAACGCCCATGATCAATGGAAAAGTGGACCCCACTTTTCAATCATAAATGTCACTTCAGAAAAGTTTTTGAGAGAGCCTAAAAAATATGCTTCTTAGGATTCAACTTTTCAAAAGCGAAATAGGTATGATTCATGAGAATCAACAAGTGTTTCCAAAAGCTACCAAAAGAAAACTGTGTTGATGTGAGATTCATCCAACAACAAACCTTTATCACACCACAATAGATCTCTAAACATGATGAATCTCAAAAGCAATGGTGTGAAGAAAAGATTACAAACTCAGTTTCCCTGAAATTATAACCCTACAAGTGCAGATGAATTTTTTTCCAAGCATGACAAATGCTACCAAATCATCATCACACACATTTTATTATGTTTTAGTTCGATTGATTTTCTTCATAATTAAAGCATTCCCACTAAAAGGGACTAAACAAAAAAACAACTACCAGTAATGTCTGATATATCAGAGTGGGGATGGGGTGCGCTCTGGCCAAAGTGAGAATCTTGAAAGTCTTCTTAAGTAAATGTTTAGATGTTCAGTTTCTATTTAAATTTCACTTCACAGAACATATGTTTTGCATTCAGAACATGAATACTATTTTATGATTTTATCTAAACATGAATAATCTTGAAAGTAATGGTGTCAAGAAAATTGAACAAACTAAGTTTCCATGGAATTCAAAACCGTAAAAGGCCAGATCAAAATCTTTCTAAGCATAAAGCATAATAAAAGCTACCAAATCATTATTACACATTCATTTTATTCAGTTTGAGTTCCATTGATTTTCTTCAGAAGTAAAGCATCCCCAACAAGAACCGACTAATACAAAAACTAACTAGTCAAATCAAATGTCTGATACAAAAACTAACTAGTCAAATCAAATGTCTGATATATCGGGGTAAGGAAGATGTACCTCAAGCGATATGCTCCGCCAGAGTGAGAATCTTGACATGCTTCTTCTTCCGGAGTTCGTGAGGAACCGGGCCGAAAACTCGAGTCCCAATTGGCTCACCCTGTTTGTTCACGAGGACCACCGCATTGTCATCAAACCTTATCTCGCTGCCATCACAACGGCCTTTTTGCATGGCAGCACGCACCACAACACCATAGACAACCTCTCCTTTCTTCACCTTGCCACGCGGTTGTGCTTGCTTCACTGATGCGATGATGGTGTCACCCAATCTGGCTCCCCTTTTCCCCTTCAGGGATTGTATGCACATAACCTGCTTCGCGCCTGAGTTGTCCACGACTTTAAGTCTTGTCCTCATTTGGATAAATGTTCTCTGTTGCTGTACACCCAAAAGGGAGAAAATCTTCAATTTCTTAATATGGTGCTCTTCAAAAAAAAAAAAAAAAAAAAGTCGTCATCTATCTTGCAATAGAGAGTGTAACACAGTATGTAGTCTGTCAAATTTTATGACAATCAGAAGTCTGGAAAACTGATCCCAGTTTGTTAATCAATAGAAAAATCATTCACAAATGAATATTAACCACTCTCTGTTGTCACATAAAGATGTATACAGATGTGTGAATCTATGTGCAGTGCGCATGGCAATGGAATGTGCAACAAACACGTACCCATGCGAGATTTGGTGAAAAGATGAAAAATTTATTTTCTAACAAAAATGTTATTCGTATGAAAATTTCTTCAAATGCTTCTACACAGCCAGCTTACTAGATCGGATATCACCAATGCATAAAAATATATGATGTATAAAGTTTATTTTAAGGTATCAATATGGCAATTGACATTTCTGATCACACAGCTGCAAGGCCCAATACAAATGTTCATTTTTCATCTATATTCTTTGATGCCAATAATATAAGAAGGTCATGGTTACACAGTAATCACCACTCAGATCCAATATATTGAAGATGATTGCCTCACATAATCTGACCAAGAGACAGACATGTCATACAAATACATTTCAGGCAGAAACAATGCGCTTTCAGCTTAATTGGAAAAGGGGACGATGAAAAAATTCACATTATGAGGATATCAAAGGAGCATAAATTTGAAACTGAAGATGCGAATAATCTAAGCACCCTAAAGAGTATGAAAGACAGAGATAAAAACCTGAAGTATGAAAAGACCAGAGGAGTTCGGTCCCATTATCCCCTCATATGAGCTCTTCAACAACCCCGTTGTGCTGCTTCCAATGGTCCCCAGCAATGAACGACGCACTGTTCATTTTCACCGAAAAAAAAGAAATAAAGATGTCATGGAGTTCCACCAGTCAGAGAAAATATAACAGAAAATGTACATATTTTTTCTAGGTCAGTAGAAAGCAAACTTTGATTAAAAGTTAAGCACATTGACAATAAGGGAATCATAAAGTCTATGGGTAATTCTGTGCAACGGAGATTTTCCCAACTAATTATAGGGAATAATGTCTCAACATCAGCTATTCATACACATCACATTAGAGTCGTACAACCATTTTCTGTGGGAGTAGATTATCTATGTTAACAACTGTCTCATCACATATCCACATATTAGTTCAATATTCTTTGTGCTATTTAATTTCTTGTGGTGGTGTGATGGCAGCCATTTTCTTTTATTTTTTGAATATGTCCCCCTCTGCACATGCACCCTGGAATTCAGATGTGTTCTAATGATACAAGCTTAACAAACTCAAGTATGATATCTGGATTTTATTAGAGATATAATTTCAACTGTTGGGGAAAAATAATATCCAGATATGAGATCTCGCTTTATTGTACGGATTGTGTGTTGGCGATGTGTATCATTGTTATCATCCCATACATGCCCATTAAAATTAAGAAGCAACAAAGATACAACCCAGAGTGATTTTAACTTATCGTCACCCATATTGCCAATGTCTTTGGTTAAATAGAATTGCTGGGACAAAGGTGATGTCTTTCACATGCCCTAAACTCCTAATGAGAAGAAACCCAAGAGAACTGAAAGCAAGGTCTGTGAGCTATCTGAAATCCAGAAGATAGGGATTTGAATGAACAAAAATAGGTTGGATTTTTTCTTATATTAGGTGGTTTGATTAGCCAGTAATGTCAATGAACTGATTATTTTGACAGATATAGGCATTATGTCATCAGTACGAGCTCATCATGACCGCAGAGTGAGCTCTTTTTCTATATTGTATCAAACAATAAATAGAAGTATCATGTACTTGTTCTTAAAATATATCGCGTGTTAAGTACTAATGAAATTTTGGGTTTTAGACCCTGCAATATATTCTTCACAGTAAGAATTTGAACCAGGGCATTGCTTAGAGCAATAGTAAAGTGTTCAGGCGAAAAGAACAAGTCATAGGGACATTAGCTAAGGAGAAGATATCCCTCAATGTTTGTGGCAACTTTGTGGGAAAAGAGGAAAAAGAAGAGAGGTTAAGATGATTTCTACTGGCTACCCTCCCAGGGGCTTGTTTTATGTGCGACAGCTTTGGATGATAACGTTTAAGAAAGCAAGAGAGAAGGCTATATATTACCAAATGTTTAAGAAGAAAGAGAGTAAGATGATAATAAGTAAGCAAGAGAGTCAAGATTGTACAAACCAAAAGATGGAAGGTAAAGTGGCAGATGCACAACATAATCATTACCCTCAATCATTGGAGATTATATAAGACAAACTTTGAGGTGTTTAGAAATGTAAATGAACCCCAAATAAACATCGACGAGGCAGTGGAGGTGTATTAAGGTTAAAAGGACTGAGAAGAGGAGAGGAGTGCCTATAAAGTCAGGAGAAAATGGTGCCTAGGGATCATAGGGTTTACCTAACCAAAAATAACAAAAAAGAAGCCTAAGAATTAGGAAGATACATAATAATTGACGATGGTACATGTTTCATAAATTGATCATTTGATGAATATGATGAATCTGTAGCAAGGATATGTTTGGCCAAGGTTTTGTAACTGTAACTGGTATGTATTTGTTTCATCTTCATCATTGACATAAGTCCTCATTATAGTACGAGACGTGCATAAGTTTATCTAATTGGTTGATGTAGAATAGAACTTATAAGTTTACATCTGACATAAAAATAGCATAGCCAAATGGCATCAACACTCTGGTATCCTCAAGGAATAATCATCCGGATGGTATTTGGAGTAGTCTTGATCTTCAAAAAAAAAAATCACAGAACCTGAGCAAAAAAGAAAGAAACTCTTCAACTTTAATAATACAACAAAAAACAGAGGTTAGCCTTATATCCTTTAAACATGGAGGCCTATAAAATAGGAAAAAATGTAAAAAAAATACAAAAAAAAATTTTAGGTTCGTATTTGGTAACCACTTATTTTCCACTAATCAATTATCACTTATTCAATGGTAATTGGAGTTTGATAAATCATTGTCATTCAGTTTTAATATTCAAATGGAAGCTTTTAAAGTGAAATTCTATAGATGAATACTTCTAGACATTTTGCATTATTTAAAAAGTGATTTTACGATCCTAAACACCTATAACAAAGTTTTAAAATGATCTTATTGAATAACTAGATATTTAACATTCACCTGGACTTTTCCAAGGCATATGACAATGTGGATTGAGACTTCCTACTTCATCTTCTTTGATGACATGAATTCAAACCCAATTGGATCCGGATGGTTAGGGAAGGTAAAAAAAAACATATAAATGTACCTGATGACCATTTTGAAGCTAATGAATTCATCCTTGCCAATAGAAGTTGCTTCCAATCCTTCAACTATTAGAGTAGAAGCATAAAGTCAGCATTCTTGTTGTCTTGATAGTGTGAAACTTAAAAAGAAAAAGAAATCAATCATTTAAAAGAACAAAAAAAAACCATTGAAGAATTAAAAAATGGTATGTAGACACATGAGGCTTTCTTATGCTTGCAAACAAGTTGGAAATCACTGTATATGGAGCTTGTTGCATCAGAAGCACCATATAATGCAAAGATATTTCGCATCTTTCAAAATTGCACAACTTGCAAATGCATTTGGAATACAATAACAGGCGATATGGAGCACATATGCTTTCAAGTTTCAACCCATTCACAATTGTACTTATCTTTATCCATTGAGTAGCTGCACTAGGTAACTAACTAGGTAATCAAATAATAAAGGAATGTCAAAGCATGGCTTTACAGTGCTCAAATGAGATATTGGGCTCGTTTGAGATTTAGGATGGCTTATTTATACCCATGCTGCAAAGGTTCGTATTGCCTTTCAGGGGCCATGAATTTAATGTTTCAACATGCAATGAAATATATTCCCAACTGATCTGATAAAAATTTTGGATTGCAATATGAGAAGTTTCTAGGATGTCATCCATCATAGTACTCACTCACAAGAATGCTCAATTTCATAGTTCTAATGGGATCCAATATGTTAGTGCAGGTATGATCACACCCATGTGAAGCTATGTGGGAAAAGCCCACACGATTTCTAGTCACGCCCAGAGACCAAGTTATGTTTCAGCCTTACAGGCTTGCAACCTGTTCTTTCCCCCTAAAGAGGCCTGTATTTTAATCCTATTTTTGTGCAATAATAAGTCCCACTAGATGCTGAAACACCTACCACATGAGCCAATTTGCATTCTCATCAAAACTAAACTTGAAAATCAGTAATTGTTCATGAATTACAAAACAATCTTATCCCTAAATATGAAAAATTCTTTCCAAAAAAAAACTGCCACCGTCACTTAAGGTGGGTTGTAAACACATCCAATTCAAATTCAATGCTGATGTTCCACACAACACACAGAGTTGATTTCTTTTTATATTTACTAGATCTACCCAAAGAAGTCCAAAGGAAGAAACCTCTGTCAGACCATGGACATTCTTAAACGGCTAAACCAGACAATTTTCAGATTCCACAAACAAAAAACTCCCACTTTTATACACACTAATGGGGGGGTAGTCGATACGGACTTTGATGGATTTCTGTGGACATTGTTTAAGTTATCGATTTTTGTAGACTTTGCAGACTTTCATAGACTTCTGCAGACTTTCACAGACTTTCGTAGACTTTTGCAGACTTTCACAAACTTTCGTAGACTTTCATAGACTGACTTTCACAGACTTTCACAGAGACATTGTCAGACTTTCACATATTGACTCTCATGGACTTTCACATACATTTGTAGACTTTCACAAATCACTCTCATGGATTTTCACAGACTTTCACAAATCACTTTCATGGACTTTTATAGATTTTCACGGACTTTAGCAGACTTTCACAGATTGACTCTTTTCACATATGGATTTCTATTAATAAACACAATAATGTTTTTGGATTTTTAAAATAACAAATAAAGCACTCATCGTACCCAACATAACATGTATTTTAATATAGTAAATATTAAAATATATGGAGCACATACAGTAAATATTAATATTAAGATACCCAAGATTCATTCACAAAAGATGCATAAAGGGTTCACAAAGTCAAACCTTTCATAATAACATTGATTATAGGCATTTACACAGGCGTGTGTGGGTCAAGATGCAGAAATCCATCTAAAAAGGAGGGAATCAGAAGGTTTTGTTATGTGAGCTCATTTGAAAATCATCAGTAAAAGTGAATCACAAAAAGGGGAGAAAAAAATCCTCTTTTTTTTGTTTAGATGCAATGCCAACGTATCAATTGATCCAAAAAGGGGTTCTTGAATAGATTCGCAATTCAAACAATAGAGAAAAAGAAGAAGAGAGTGCGATCAGATTTTGATCATGTTATGTTTGTCAAAATCTATTGTTTGAAGAGCGGACGGAGAGGGAGAGGGAGAGGGAGAGGGAGAGGTACCTTCGCTCCCTAACAGTCGCCCTTATGCTCCTTACGTCACACCTTATGATCGCCTGCTTTCTTCTGCACGCCGATTCATACAACAATCGGTTTTTATTTCCTTTCTTCTTTTGGTGTAGTCTAGGTTGGGTTGGCGTCGGCGTCGGACGTCGAAAGACGGGGGAAATGGAAAATGAGAGAGAGAGGAGAAATGGTGACTGAGAGACAGGGTTTTGTTTGGCTTTGGCGGCGTCGAAAACACAAGGGCATAACCTCTGTAGGATATAGAGTGCTGTTCCAATCCCTTTTTTTTTTCACTTTATAAATCTAGTGAAGCTTATATTTAGTTAAATATTATATATAACACATTAAATATTTTCTTACACTTATTAAAAATAGATTCATTCAATTTAAAATTGATCAATATACATTTTTTTATCAAAGCATATATCTCATTAGATGATGTTTACTATTTTTTTTAAATAAAAACATGTGAAGTCTGAGTTTAGGTTGATGAATGTAATTGAGTAACATTTTCCTTAAATATAGAATATATTGTTTGTGAATTGGTGGGCTTGTGCGTAAATAAGATGGGTAGTCTAGGTTGGGTTGGGTCATAAAAAATGGAAAAAGATACACGCATCCACATTGTAGCCCCAATTACAGTTCACTTTTTTTTTTCAAATCATACATTCACCCTTTGAAGTGCATGCTGTTATATGAAATGAAGTATATACTAAGATATATTAGTGTATTTTTTTTCATAGTGAAAAAATGAAGAAAAAAATTGAGTCATATACTATGTGATAAAATCCATGCACTATGATAGTGCAATATATACTGCATTATCATATAATATGGGGCTGCAAAACGAGCTGCAAAAAAGACTGCATGTATCAGCGCTAAAAAAAAGGGTGTTGTTACACCCATATCCGTTTACAGCCCCAATTCCAACCCTATATGCGTTGATAGAAAATTAACGACGCATATGCTCACGTTAACAATGCATATGCTTCGAAAAAAAAATTACATTTTCTATAAATACATCCATGAAATTCATTAGAGTATATGCTTCATATTTTATAAAAACATGTACCTCGATATACTATTTTTAAAAAAATTCAAAACACATGTAAACTGGAATTGAGATTGGAAATAGGACTGAATGTAACATTATCCAAAAAAATAAAAGGGAAGGGTTACTTACTAGTAGTATCTGGTCCAACGGGTCCATGAGATGAGGTTGGGGTAGACCCAGACCCACCCCGTTTGGATAATCAAGTCCTTCGGGTCAGGTCCATATCAGGTTTCGGATCCTTTCGGTCGGGTATCTGATGCCTTTTTTCAGGTCAAGTTCGGGTCGGGTCTAGGTCGACCTGTGACCAAGGTTTTAAATATCGATTTTTTCGATATATCGATCTGGGTGTCAAAACAATATATTGAACGATATATCGAAAAATTGAACGCTAAATCAATCTGCCAAGTTTCAGTTAAAACAACATGTCAGTACTGATATGTAACACAATGCACGTGCATTTTTTTAGATGTTGTAATAATTTTGGGGCAAAGTAACATATCAGTATTGACATGTGATCTTCACTTTAACTTATCTCTTCCCAAACCCCAAAAAGAGTATAGAAGATGCGGTGGCCACCATGGATGCTGCAAAGAAAGGAAGAAAAATAAACAGAAAAAGAGAGAGATTGCCGGAGAGATGTAGATGATGAAGGAAACTGTTAAGCCGAAATCTTCTCATCTTATTCTTCTTCTATTTCGATTTTTTTTTGTTGATATCTTCATCTGCAAAAGGAATTATCGATATTTTTTCGATAACTGCCTGATTTTAGCGATTACACCCCCAAAATCGATATATTGAACCGATATCTCAATATTGCGATCGCTATTTAAAACATTACACGTGACCCATTGACAAGCCTATCAAAGCCCAAATGATTTCTAGTCACGCCCTTATATTTCAGGCTTGCAGCCTGTGTTTTTCCCTAAACAGGCAGCCTGTATTTTACTCTCTTTTTTATTTGCAACAATAAGTCCCTCCAGATGCTAGAACACCTACCTCACGAGCTAATTTGCATTTCCATCACAATCAAACTTGAAAATCAGTAATTGTTAATGAATTACGAAACAATCTTGACCCTAAATATGAACATTCTTTAAAAAAATTTGTCACCATCACTTAGCATGGGTTGTTAAACACATCAAATTTGAAAATCAATGGTTGATGTGCCACAGAACACACAAAGTTGAACTTTTAATACTATCTAGAATTTCTTTTTATATTTACTCGATCTACCCAAAGAAATCCAAAGGAAGCAACCTCTGTCAAGCCATGGAGACACCTAAACCAGAAAAATTTCAGATTCCTCAAACAAAAATCTTCCACTTTTACACATTAAATTAAAAGTTACCCATGATTCATTCACATAAGAAATGGTTCACAAAATCAAACCTTTCATAATAACATTGACATAGGCATTTACACAAGCGTGTGTGTGTCAAGAGGAAACACACATTGTTTCCTTTTGTAAATCCATCTTAAAAAGAAGGAAATCATAAGGTTTTGCTATATGAGCTAATTTGAAAATCATCAGTAAAACATTATATATAAAAGTGAATAATAAAAAGGGGGGGAAAACCTTTTTTTTGTTTGGGTGGGTGGGTTTTTGTTTCGATCCAATGCCAATGTATCAATTGATCCAAAAAGGTGTTATTGAATAGATTTGCGATTCAAATAATAGAGAACAACAAGAGAGTGAGATCAGATTCTGATCATGTTATCTTTGTCAAAATCTATTATTTGAATGGTGGATGAAGAGAGACAGAGAGAGAGAGAGAGATACCTCTGAATCAAGGAATGACGGATGAAGTGAGACGACTGACTATGATCACTTCGTATGTGTGAGACTCTCAAATGTAGTACCATTTAATTCATTCGAGCTTTGTTACTCTCTTTTATAGCCCTAATTACATTCACAATATGATTCAAAAGATCGAATAATATATAACATGCAACATGATTTCCTACGATCGTTTGATCGGAGGAGAGTCTACGAATCAGACGGTACATATTGTTTGAATTGGAGGGCGACGTGTTTCACAGTAACACAATATTCACGGACAGCATTCTACACACGAAATCACCCTCCAATCTTCCCAAGGATTTGGGGGTCTTACCTGGGTTGTTGGCCGTAGAGGAGATTCGAACTGTCCAAGGTGATGGGGGCCGGATCTCATGAGAGAGAGAGGATGAAGGAGAGACGATGAAGAGGAGATGGTGATGGGGCCGGGTCTCGTGACGGAGAGAGGATGAAGGAGAGACGATGAAGAGGAGATGGTGATGGGGGGCGGGTTGTCGTCGACCGAGAGACGATGAAGGAGACGATTCGAGCAGGATATGTATCTCTCGATCTGTGTTTTTTGACGATCATGAAGGGAGAAACATCGTCTAGGGTTTTGGTTTCTTCACAAAATATGGGATAGGAGAGGAGAGAGACGGTCGAAAGAGGGTTTTTAAACCTATGTCAATATGTGATATTAGCGGGGGCATATTGGTCTTTCACTTAGGCGATCTTTTCACCTTGCACCATATACTTTGATAAAATCTCATACAATGTAATAGCACAGTATAACAATGTGATACTAATGTTAGGAATGTATTTAGTATTATTGGCGTCATAATTGCCTCTTTTGTGTTGTACAAGTTAGACCATTTATGGTATGTGACGTAAATGGACCTGAATTATACAAATGATTGTCTATAATTTATGTGTATTATTGCTCTTTTTTGTACTGTATAATTAAAAACACCTATAGTGTGGGGCGTAGGTGGGTTTGACCTATACAGTAATTGTTGTGATTTGTGAATGTCTTGTTATCTGTGTCATAGAAGTTAATCCACTTATGATTTGGGTCACTGTATATCAAAGTGGCGCAGCGGAAGCATTGTGAACTAAGTGTATATGATTGTTTTGTTGTGTTGTCATGGTATGTTGTATGTTTCAGTATAAGTTAGAATTTCAATGTGGAACATTGGTGGTTTTACTTATACACTTGTTTGTTTGATTATTTGCAGCGTATAAGATGGATTCTTATACAATTGTTTGTATTTATTATGATTGTCAAGTATGTGTCAAATTCATTAATTAACACACACTTTTATTGTTTGAATGTATGATATACTAAACCAGAAAATTTTCAGATTTCTCGAACAAAAATCTTCCACTTTTACACATTAAATTAAAAGTTACCCATGATTCATTCACATAAGAAAGGGTTCACAAAATCAAAGCTTTCATAATAACATTGACATAGGCATTTGCACAAGCATGTGTGTGTCAAGAGGAAACACATATAGTTTCCTTTTGTAAATCCATCTTAAAAAGAAGGGAATAATAAGGTTTTGCTATATGAGCTAATTTGAAAATCACCAGTAAAACATTATATATAAAAGTGAATAACAAAAAAGGGGGGACCTTTTTTGTTTGGGTGGGTGGGTTTTTGTTTAGATCCAATGCCAATGTATCAATTGATCCAAAAAGGTGTTCTTGAATAAATTTGCAATTCAAACAATAGAGAACAACAAGAAGAGAGTGAGATTAGATTCTGATCATGTTATCTTTGTCAAAATCTATTATTTGAATGGTGGATGAAGAGAGAGAGAGAGAGAGAGAGAGAGAGTACCTAGGAATGGCGGACGAAGTGAGACGACTGACTATGATCACTTCGTCTGTGTGAGACTCTCAAATGTAGTACCGTTTAATTCATTTGAGCTTTGTTATTCTCTTTTACAGCCCTAATTACATTCACAATATGATTCAAAAGATCGAATAATATAAACAGGCGTAGCATGATTTTCCTACAATCGTTTGATCGGAGGAGTGTCTACGAATCAGACGGTTCATATTGTTTGAATTGGAGGGCGATGCATTTCACAGTCACACAATATTCATGGACATCATTCTACACACGAAATCACCCTCCAATCTTCCCAAAGATTTGGGGGTCTTACCTCGGTTGTTGGCCGCAGAAGAGATTCGAAATGTCCAAGGTGATGTGGGCCAGATCACACAATATTCAAACTTTTATTGTTTGAATGTATGATGAATGATTTTTTGTTATTATTAGATGTCGTATGTCTTCTATTTTGTCTCCTTTGAGGTTAGAGGACTAAATTCCTTTATGGGGGAAGGAATGTAACATTTATGTATTTTTAGCCTTATATATTTATTTTAAATATATAATGAAAATTTTTAATTGAAATTTAATTATTTCATTTTTCAGATTTGGCGGAGGGCCCAAATAGGTTCAATTTGATTTATAATTATAATAATTATAAATTGATGTTGAAATATTTATTTTATATTTTTTGGAGATCTTTATAATCTCAAGATACTTTGGTTGAAATTTCGTGAGATTCGGAGTTTGGGAAATTAAATTTTGAGGTTTAAGTGTCAAGTTATTGGGCTCAGGGATCTAGTTGTAAATCTAGAAAACCTTTTAATAACCTTTAGGGATCTATTTGTATATCGGATAGGAATCTGCTTGTAAATCGAATAGGAACATCGTTGTAAACCCGGAAAACTTAAGGGGATGTTCTGTAATTTTGATAAACCCCTTTAAATAGCACGTTTGGGTTAGGGTTTGCATCTAATTTTCATGTGCCATTGCTGCTGCCGCTTCTCCTCCGCCGATGACAACTCAGCCACTGCCGCCAGTGCTGCTGCCGCTTCTCCTCCGCCGATGACGACTCATCCTTTGTCGACATAGCCGCGGCCATTGCCGCCCCTTCGCCCTCCGCCGATGACTGAGCCGGGTAAGTCTCCATTTTTTCTTTGCATCTCTCCATCTCCACACGGAATATGCTGTGATTTCCTTATCTAGAGTGATGAATATGATGGGTTTCACCTTATTGTAAGCACGATTAAACACTCCAATCGATCATTTTTTTTGTTCAGATTTGATTTGATGATCCATTGTAGATTTTGATCTTGATTGTGTGGTTTCTTTGGATATTGTGATTTTGGGTTTCTTTATGAAGTAATAGATCGATATTGTCTTTAGATTGAGATCTAGGGTTTTTTATTTGAAAGATTTTATTTGATTTTGTAGATTTTAGAATTTAAATGGAGAAGTATGTCTTTTTGGATTAATTGATTTGTAATTAGAGATTGTATGAATTCTTGACTTGTTAAAAAAAAAGTGACTGCAAATCCATGTTGCATGGCATCACTTCCCCAAAATCATATAATAAAAATGATTAAATATAATCAATTTAATTAATTATAATATCAAATAGTGTTGCAAAAAATTTAATAGTGATTGGAATAACATACACAAATGAAACCTCTACAAACAAATCACCATGTAGAGGTCTCATGGGCATGAATGGAGAATGATGAAATATGAAAAAAATTTCCCTCACAGATTTGTTAAGATTGCTTTTGAGATTTGTTAAATAAATTTTTGAATTCATATGCAAAATCAGAATTTTTTTAGGATATTAACCATCCATCTAATCAAACCCAATCCTATTCATCCAAACAAAAATCTTAGTCCTCTATTTTATTCAAAATGAATGTTCAAACCTAATAATAATAATAATATATATAGATAAAAAAATTATAGACATCTTAAAAAAATTATCTAATAAAGTTTTCCATAAACAGTAAATTAAGAAAATTAAAATATTACAGGGAATTCCGATGCCAACATTCTGCAGGGAATCTGGAAATTAAAACAGTAGTTGAAGAAACAAGAAGACTGGTGCCCCAAGAATGGATTTTTTAGGGAAAAATATATTTCACACCAAAACCAATACTTCACTAATCGAGCTTTCGGAAAATATCAACAACTTTCATTCAATTACAAAACCCACCAACGTAAACATCAAGGATTGGATATAGATGAATACTTTAGTGGTCTTGTTAGTTGTGTATATGAGGTGATGAAAATTTAAATAAATTGTGGACACACACACACGCACATATTATTTGTTCTAACAATTGTTCCCTATTTTTTAACTACTTGCATAAGTTGGTGGTAAATTCATGTCAACCATTAACTTATGGATTTGTCAATCCATCCATATTCGCCTCTAACAAATATAAAAAAATGCACGAGAGCTACAACAATGATTTCAGAAAGCTTCTGACTCTCACAAAGTATTTTTTGTTCCTCTCAACTCTAGGTAATTTTCTTTATTCTGTAAATTATTATAATATTTATGAATGTCATATTAATGTGTTATTTCTAATCTCATGTCATATTTTTTTATAATTTAGGAATCATTGGATCTTGTTGACCATTAATCCAAAACAGCCGATTATTTATTATCTGGATTCATTAAACAATGGCATTATAAAACGCATCAAAATAGTCATAACCTTGTAAGTATTATATTGTTCAATTTAAGCATTTGATATATTTAACATATTTATGAATTTTATGTTTTCCTTGATTTGAAGGGGAGTGAAATCATATAATACACTCATCGATGTTTCTTCAAAGAAAAAATCACAATGGATTCAAGTCCCGGTATGACTTATCATATTTTAAATTTATTTTTAATCATAAATTTGATTTTTTTTCACATGTAAAATTTTAGTACCCAAAACAAAGGGGAACTTCGACTGTGATTATTTTGTTATGAAGTATATGAAAGACCTCATCGACGATCAAAACATACCCATTCAAATTTTGAGGTATTATAATCTCTTTTGGACCTTAGCAACATGTTTCTCTTTACTTAATTGTTATTGAATCTCACAAATCAATTATCTAATTTTTAGAAATTTTCTTTTATGCTATCCATGTACCTGTTGTTTTTTACATTACATTATATTGTGATATATAAAGATGCAATTGATTTTGATAATTATGTTTGTCATTTTAGGTGGTTATAAAATTTATCTATTTTGCGGCTCAAGCAGATAATCTTTTTTTATTTGTAGAATTGTGAGGCGAAAGTCATTGACCGAAATATTTTTTTTGTGATGGAAGAAGTATAAGTTACACTTATTGGTTTTTTTACGTATAGTTATTTATAAATAATTATGTGTGTGAAACAATACTTGTATGGAGTTTGATTCATATAAGAGGAATGAAAGAATTTTTAAGAGCATTTCTCTTTCCTTGTGTGAATTGAATTATAAAAGCAGGTACAACCAATATATGAAATTGTATAATGGTTTAGTAAATTGTAATATTTAAAAAATGTAAAGATCACAGATTGTTTATAAAGCGTGATCTTAAATAATATAACGATCACAGTTCTTCTCAAAATTGTGCTCTTTTGGATATGAATATCACATTTTATAATATAAGCGTGATCAATTCATATACAACCATCACGGTTTATTGGAAAACCGTGATCATTTATCTCTTGTGATCACGCTTTATGACCGTGATGAAAAATATGATACAAACAATCACGCCCTCGTAGATCACGGTTCAAAATCGTAATCAAAAGTCTTTAATCACAGTTTTAAACCATGATCAATATCAAAAATTGTAGTAGTGATATTACAAAAAATGTAATAAAAACAGTGTCATTGTTTGCTTATATGTTGATGATATGTTGATCATTAGCAATGACAGGCAATGCATAATTGAATCAACACGTATGATTTATGTCTACTATGTTTAAAATAAAAGACCTTGGAGAGGTGAATACTATTTTGGGTATCAAAATTCATAAACATAGTGGGGGTTATGCATTGAGTCAATGAGAAAATATTGAATAAGTTCAGGTACTTGAACTTAAAGGATGCATCTACTCTATTTGATCCTAGTATCAAATTGAGCAGTTGCACAATTGGAATATGCAAGTGCTATTGGGAGTTATATATATGCAATGCATTGCAGAAGGCCTGACATATCTTTTGTTGTAAGCAAATTGAGTAGATACAGTAGTAGTCCCGGTAAACATTGGAAAGCCATTGGGAGAGTCCTCAGTTTTTTGAAGAAAACTAGGATTATCATATATTATATTACTATATAAAAAGTCTGTTAAGCCAAAAATATATCTATTTGACTATTATATCCCTCGCAATCACTTTAACCCCAGACAATCCATCCACACAATCATTTTACCGTTTTAGCCTTAATAAATTCTTCAAACCCTCTACAATCTCAAATATCTGTTGAAATTCAATAAATGACAATCTCAAATAAATTGAATTCAATCAATTATTATTATTTAATAACAAAAAATATTTATTATTATAATTTATTATCATCAAGACACTTCCCCAACTCATCTTCCTCTATCAAAATGAAAAAAAATAACTCTCATACATGTTCATCTTCTTCTTCACTTGTTCTGCAGTTCACTCTTCATCTTTGATCCCATTTCATCTCCTCCTATGTCCTCCACTGTATTAATCTCTCAAGGCGGTGTTCAACTACTTACTGATTTTAACTTGTTTTATATAGATAACGTAAGCATTTATAGTTCATAAAGAATGATATAAAATATAAAATGTTTGAATGGGGGGTGAGAGGAGAAGAGAAAGTAAAAACAACACTGATTTTAATTTTATTGTGACAAAAGGATACAAGGGGTTGATTCATGAATGTATAATCTGTATATTCAATACAAAAATTTCACAAGTTGGGTTTTATTTTGTTACCTATATCAATTGATTGAATTCTTTGTTTTCATTATTCTATTAATTTTAGTATTTCAAGATGGAAAGAAAGTCGTAGATGAAAGCATCGTCGATGTTTTATCTACATCTCCTCTCTCGCCCTTCTCAAGATGCTCAAACACGGTATGCTCTCTCTCTCACTCTCTAAAAAGGTAGGGCTTTGGATTTGGGTGTTGAATTTGTGTGTGTGTATGTTTGTGGTGATTGATAGAGAGGGCAAGGTGCCGATGGAGGTGATGGGGCTGATGCTGGGGGAGTTTGTGGACGAGTATATGGTGCATGTGGTGGATGTCTTCACAATGCCTCAGAGCGAGACTGGTGTCAGCGTCGAAGAAGTTGACCATGTCTTCGAGACAAACACGTTCGACATGCTCTGGCAGAAGAGCGAATTGGAAAAATCTAAATAGATATTTAATAATAAAATCCATTTAAAGATGACTTACTTATAAACTAGAGAGGTTCAAATAGAGTCACATGTTTTTCTTTTCCTCACCTGATGAAATCCCTTTTGCTTTCAAAGAAAAAAAAAGGTTTTTAAATTTTAAATTCCCGTTAACAATAATGATTCCCAGGCCCCAATTTCACAAGCCCCAAATAGGCCCTATGAGGTGGCAAATATGCATTGTCTATTATACCCTTTAATTGATAACCACCTCCAATAAAAAAAAGTTTGTTTTGATTTAATCCGATGATCATGGAGATTTTATTAATCATTGTATTTCTTCTTCTTTGCATCATATAAAATCATGAATCCCAAATACTATTTATTTATTATTTACATTCATTCTCTCTCTCTCTATGTGCTCCACAACCATGAATATCCGTAAGAGATCCCATTCCTATTTAACTCGATCGGTGGGCTACAACGCCCTCTCCGGTGAGATTCCGTCGGAGATCGGCAACCTGACCTCCCTCACCCACCTCGACCTCGTCTACAACTCCCTCTCCGGGGGGATCCCCCGTCAGTCGCGAATCTCGAGGCGCTCAACCACGTCTTCCTCTTCGGGAACTGCTTGTCAGGTCAGATCCCGCCGGGGTTTTTTTGTCGGATCCGGAACCTCGTCTCGCTCGACCCGTGTGTGGCTGAAGCGCCCCTCCCATCCCGTGAGCGTGGCTGCCAATGTCACCGATTGAGCCTCCTCCGTGGTATATAAGCGGGAGCGGCGTAGGGTGATCAACCACCGACTGCCCTCCCCTTCTGTTGATGTCCATCTACCACTGTCCAATAACTGTTACATTTGAAAATGCATTGCAATGTGAGATAATCAAAAGACTGTTACATTCACTAATTTGTTAAGATAACTGTTTCATCTATACTTATGATACTGTTACATTCATGTAAACTGTTACATTTATAATAACAATGAGTTAAATTTGAATTTATTTGGATGTCCTTACTTGTAACATGTGACATTAATATATTCTTGTTACTGTTACATTTGTGGATGTCTTTTGAATATGTTTACATGTATTGCAATGTGAGATAATCAAGACTGTTACATTCACTATTTGTTAACATAACTGTTTCATTGATAGTCAAGATACTGTTACATTTACTTAACTGTTACATTCGTAATATTAGTGAGTTAAATTTGAATTTCTTTTGGATGTGCTTACATGTAACATGTGACATTGATAGTGTTACATTTGTGGATGTGAAGTTAAATAATGTGTCATTGATAGTGTTACATTTGTGGATGTGGAGTTAAATAATGTGTTATTGATAGTGTTACATTTGTGGATATCTTTTGAATGTGCTAACATGTAATATGTTCTCTTAAATGTAGTATTTTTCAATTCTGTTACATTTATAGATCTAAACAGAAATCTGAATATATGTACCAATTTGTCAGGTAAGAAACATTGTTACAATCTGAGCTGTTCATTTTCTAATAGTTAGTTTTACTAATTTAGATTTCTTTGAATGTGCTTACATGTATACAACTGTTACATTTACTAAAATTAAGATCCAGCATATATATAGCATTACACAACAACTAATAAATGTAACAGTTTTGTGTAGTCTTAAAACCATCTAACAACCATAAATGTAACAGTTTTGTTTAGTCTCAAAACCATAAATGTAACAGTTCAGTGTAGTCTTATAAATGTAACACTTCTGTGTAGTCTCAAAACCATAAATGTAACAGTTCTATATAGTATCAAAATCATAAATGTAACAGTTCTGTGTAGTTTCAAAACCTCAAATGTAACAGTTTTGTGCTGTGTAGTTTCAAAACCATGAATGTAACAGTTTTGTGTAGTTTCAAAAACATAAATGTAACAGTTCTAATTTATGAAGTTTTAGTGTAACTGAAATAGAAAATTCAATTTCTAGATAAGGATTTCAAATTTCAAATGTTAAAATAGGTAAATTTTAGTATAACTGTAATTCATGTGAAAATTAATAACTGAATAGAGAAAAAAAGGGATTTGGATTAATGAGATATATTTTTAATGAAGGACATATCTATATTTTACCATTTTGCATCTTTTCAATGTCAACAAACCAACCAATAACACTTCATGGACTTGTGAATGAGGCTTGTGATTTAGGGTCTAAGTATCACCACTGAATAAACCGTTAAATATACAATATAAAAATCGATCATTCCTTCTTCATATTTATTATTAAGTCTCCTGTTTAAATATATTCCTTATCAATTCTTTTGAGTGACGAATAGAAAATTCAAACAATTTAATGATAGATTTCTCTCATGATTGATTAATAAAGAACATAGATGTAATATAAAAAAAAGTGAAAGAATCGATGGGCAGGTCTACGCCCACCAACCTAGATGCCGTCCCCACTGACCAGAAAAAATTAACAAAAATAATTTTTTTATTTTTTTTGTCACCCTTTCCCACTATCCAGTTCGACAGCGTCCAGTCGAAGTGTTTTTCACCGGGACGACAGAGGTCTGTCGAACTGTCTGAATAAGTGTCGACAGAGGCCCAGTCGAAGTGTGTTTCATTAGGACGACAGAGATCCGTCGATCTGTCTGAGCAAGTGTCGACACGGATGTGTCGAACCCTTCAAAACAACACCTGTGTTATGGATAGAGTTCGACAGTCCTACTGTCGAACATATGTACTGGAGGACGACAACAAGCTAGTCGACGTGAGGGATTTATGGCGACGGAAGACCCGTCGAACGTTTACAGTGTAGTGATCTATGACTTTAACTATGAACATTCAATATATATATATATTATATATAATATATATTATATATATATATTTTTTTATTGAAGTGGAGACTAAATCTCAAGACTAACAAAGTGTAAATGGTCTAAAACATTTTGAATGTTCATGTTTAACTGAATGAATGAATTAATAAGCATAATTAGTATAAATGGTTTAAAACATTTTGAATGTTCATTGTTAAAGTCATAAATCACTACACTGTAAACGTTCGACGGGTCTTCCGTCACCATAAATCCCTCAAGTCGACTGACCTGTTGTCGTCCTACAGTACATATGTTCGACAGTAGGCCTGTCGAACCCGATCCATAACATAGGCTGCCTAATGGTTTGTTCGACGAGTCTTCCGTCACCATAAATCCCTCAAGTCGACTGACCTGTTGTCGTCCTACAGTACATATGTTCGACAGTAGGCCTGTCGAACCCGATCCATAACATAGGCTGCCTAATGGTTTGTTCGACGGGTCTCCCGTCGCCCATGACCCCCCAGGTCGACTGATCTTTTGTCGCCCGCCAGTACATCTATTCGACTTCAGGGTTGTCGAACAACTTCCAGAACACATACATCGATTATCCTCACCTCAGTGATTTCAGGTGAAGAACACTTCGATGGCCTTTCTAAATGTTTCGGTTGGTGGGGAAGGTGGGGATAGTGGATTACAAAACTAAAAAATTAATTTTGCTAATTTTTTCTGGTTGGAAAAATTAAGGGGGGGGGGGCAGCAAGCAGGTCGAAAGATCACTGATTTCTTCGATTCGATTGTGTCGATCTTTCCCGTCCTCGCACGTGTACAGCTGCTGCCGCACGTGTGAATCCGATAAAATTATTGACAGTCTTGTCTGTCGGACATCCATTTTTTTCTCTGTTGTTTTTGTTCTTGTTTTTGACCTGTTCAAACTATTAATCTCTCCCAAACCCCCCTCGCAAACATTGAAATCTGCCGTTCTCGATCTGATTTGCTCAAAAAGTTCGATTTTGAATCGGTTATGCGAATCGAAGGTACGTGCAGACATTATTTGATCCCTCTTTGTGAATTGCTCCAACGGAACTGGATTCCTGTGCTTCGGAGTGATTCCGCACTTGGAAACCTCAGTTCGAATTGCGCGTTTAACGTTGATTTGTTTCGTATTTTTAGGTTTATGATCTGATCGATCCGTGTAATTTCGGAAAACACGGGCTTTTCAGGATGAGCGGGGGCATCTTCGATGGACTGCCAATCTCTGCCGAGAAATCCGTAATTTATTCTTCTCTCTTTGTTATGGTTGATGTCAAAATCATATTTTTATCACAATTTTGGTTTTTGTTTCGCTTTTATCGAACTTGTGGAAATTTTGTTCAGTGTTGTTGCATTGTGTTGCTGCCTTGCTGGTCACTTTTTTTTTTCGACACCATTGAAGTGCAATTGTAAAGAAATGATGGAGAGCAATTCTTATGGAATTGCTTACTGTATAAATGATTGTTTACTATCTGCAGTGCATCTTTGCTTCTGATTTAGAATATATGATAACAAGTACTAGGTAGCACAAGTTTGGAAGATAAAAAATTTGATCTTTTGTAATCCCCTGAGATCATAGTCACAAAGTATTCTCGGTGATTGCATACCTCCCATACCTATTGGCTAAACATACTTGTATGTCTTGAATTGTGCATTTAGTACATTCAGAATTTGGATATACACATCGTTTGGATGATTTATCATACTTTTTTTTTTTTATAATTTAAATTTTTTATCCTAATGGTCGCCACCTTCACATTCAACGTAGAAGTGTTTTGCATGTATGTCTTCAATGACAGAACATACCTACATTGTAATTTAATCACCTCTATACTTTTACCATATTTATCCCGAATGATTTACGAATATACATATATTGTAGCTAATGAAACCCATACTGGATATATCCCATACACGAACATTGTGACTCTGCCTGAGATGGAAGGTTAGAATATATTTGCACAAGAAGGAATTCTTGTGCTCCACATATAGGGCTAGTTTGCAATGAGTTAAGGTTTTGAGGTCCATAAGCTGTCTTAATTTTAGGGGATAAAAAATCTATCAATTTTGTCCTTGTCCCATTTGTCAAAAAAAACTGGGGATAAATGTTATTCCAACCTTTAGATGGAACAAAAAATCCCCATTTTCCTTTCAACATCGGGACACCTGCATTCTATCCCGATCAAACGGGATAAGTTGTCCTTCCCCCACTTATCCTCACAATTACCCCTTATCTCACCACTTATTCCTTTGCAAAACCAGCCCATGTATATCCATTGGAGGTTCTGTTCACATGTCCCTTAGACCAACAGTATTGCATTGATATTTCAGTGCTGTATGCTTTCAAGAACAGAATGACTTTGATATATAATATTAGTGAATGTGAAAAACGGTTAGAATTTGGTCTGTGGGTCATTTGCAAGGTGGGTCATTTACAAGGAAACATTTATGTAACTGAGTTTTCTTTGGTGATTGGTAAATTTCTATTGTTTAGAGTTTTAAAATATATTATGTGCTCTATTTTCTTTGTCCCCATGTGTGCAGTATTTGAAAGAAGAGCTTGCAGATATTGATGAAAGTTGGACGGCTGCACGTTTTGATTCATTGCCTCATGTTGTTCATATCTTGACATCAAATGATCGTGAAGGAGAAGTAAGGATCTTAAAGGAACAGAGTGATGTCATTGAGGAAGTCGTAGATGAAGTTGTCCATGCGTATCATGGTGGTTTCAACAAAGCTATTCAAAACTATTCTCAAGTAAGTTCCATTTTTTCAATTGACCATGACTTCATGTATTGTTTTTCTACCCCCCCCCCACCCCCCCCCCTGCTCTATTTGCTTTTGAATCTTTCTCTCATTATTTTTATTTTTATTTATTTATTTTGAGGGAGCTTCCCAATTTCCATGCACCCATATTGTTTTTAACCAAATGATGGTTACTGTCTTTCTTCTTCGTCTTCTTAGACTGGTAGCTTCAATTTTATTTCTAAAAGAGAGGGAATCCCAATGTTTATCATCTTCTATATAATTTTGTTTTGTTTGGTTGTATTTTCTGGCAGATCCTAAGGTTCTTCAGTGAATCAGCCGAAAGCATTGCTGTCCTGAAGACTGATTTGGCAGAGTCAAAGAAACTTCTTGGCTCCCGTAATAAGCAATTGCATCAGTTGTGGTATAGGTCTGTTACATTGCGCCACATAATATCACTGTTGGATCAAATTGAAGGGGTATCTAAGGTCAGTCTTATATGGATTTGTTTCAAGTATCTATGTTTTCCGAATGAGAATGCTGATATTCGAGAATCTTTGTTACTGTGACACTCTCATATGCCTTATTAGACTTTCAAATTGCATCAGAATATTACGAACACTTATAGTGAAACTCCTTTTTGGAAAATTTCATCTTGGTGATTAGAGTCTATGAAAGCCATGTTAAGCAAACCCAGAACCACAAAAGTTTCCCTTGAATTGGGTCGGAATGTTTTTATTGGAATGCTGATTTTTTTATTTGAAAAAAGAGGAAGATGTGCCACCTCGATTTATTAATACAAACTGTCGTCAAAGGTAGCAAAGAAGAGGAAGCTCAACATAAACAGCAAAGAAAAAAAAGGAAACAAGACTGGCAGAAGAGGTGTCTACTGGACCCCGCACCCAATCATTCCTCCCACTCCTCCATCGTTAGCTACCTCCCCCACGAGGTTCACCCTGGAAGGCCTGACACAGTATGTTTGAAGATGACCTAGTTTTGGTGTAGTCAATGTCCCATACTCCTGCGAGTATGAGAGACTGTGAGATCTTGGCTTTCTTGCTTCTATTACCTTTGTTTTTTAACCACCTCTCTGTCTCCCACATCTGTGTGAGGGAATTGAAACCGGTTTGAAGACCTGTGGCTGCCTCAAGCCTGGACCACATGTGTTTTGTCACTCTACATTGACAGAATAAGTGTATGCATGTCTCGTGTTCAATTTCCTAATGTATTGCAGAGTGTGTCCGCCCCCGGCAAGCACAAGGTTCTATATGCCCCTGTTAGAATTCTACCTTGGTAACCAAAGGCAGGCCTGCATTTTCTGGAGAACGTTGATTCCCCAGATATCATTGCATTTTTCCTTCATGACTGCGTCCATCGGGCAATTTTTCCTCCACCAGTCATATCCTCTACCATAACCTCTATTGCCTGAGTATCCCTCCTCCGTTCTGGGCTTGAAATAATTTCTTTGTTAAAATATTTTCCTTAGCATATTGATTGTTTTCTTATAGAATGTTATTAATACTTGAACTGTTTTTTGAATTCCTCACTGTTGATAGTCAAAGAAAGCCATTATCAGCAAATCCTTGGGCCACAACACTTGATATCCCAATTTTCTAGTTTTTTATGTACAACATAAAACTATAAATTTTGTTAGGGTTCATCCGGAGACCCTTTTCATGGCAATGGATCGAGGACTTGGGAAGATTTAATAGTTGTGTGATTGAATGGTATCCGTATTACATAATGTTTGACTTCATGTTTGACTCTAAAGCACTGGCAAACAGGCCAGATTGATGCTAATTAATTGTTTTTCTTTTTGGGCTAAGATCCTCATTTGGTCTGAAGCAATATCCTTTCATTATTCTCTTTATTCTGCCTGATTCATATTTAATTAGAGCTGTTCCCATTTGCACATGATCCTCAGAGTCAAGAGTGTCAGCAGCGTCTTGTAATATTTTAACTACAATTTTTTTCTACATAGGGAAAATCTGATGAAATTAGACCGCTTCAGTTTTTTTTATATTTTTTGAACACTTGGAAATGACTAAATAGGTAACTCATGCATGAATATGATACAGGTTCCAGCTCGTATTGAGAAACTCATTGGTGAAAAGCAATTTTACGCTGCAGTGCAGTTGCATGTCCAATCAACATTGATGCTTGAGAGAGAGGGCCTTCAAGTGGTTGGTTTTATATTCTTAAATCAAATCTTTTTGCAATATGCAGTAATTTATCTGTATGTGATGTGATGCAACTTAAAAGTAGCCATGAACTCTAGTTTGCTCCGGAGTTATTTTTCTTATGAATGTTCATGGGCATGGGTTATGGTAGATATTATATATGTTTCAAATACAAATTTTGGATCTATTTCTATCTCTATAACCTCTCATTTTTCTGGGCACATATTCATACAACGGACATAATTCGACATAGGTTGGCGCCCTGCAAGATGTTCGATCAGAACTAACAAAATTTAGAGGAGTTCTGTTCTTCAAAATTTTGGAAGAATTACATAGCCATCTCTATAACAGGGGTGAATACAGGTATTCCTTTTCATTACATCTTTTATGTTATTTTGTTGGTTGGTGCATATTGACTTTTCCTGTAGTTGCATCAGATTTGGTAAATTTGCTCTACAGTAACCTAGAAGATTGACAGGTTGTTTGAGCATGATGGCTTTTTCTAGGACACTTTATTTAGCTATTTCATAAAAGTATTATTAAATGATCATTTCATGTTCATATTCTCAATTTTTTCTATGCATACTTTTGTGTATTTTTTATTTTTTTTGGAATTTATTATTCTGAGGTATTTTATTTATCCTATTATTGTCAAACTGATTATCTTCTGCAGCTCAGCTAGTATAAGCACACAAGAAAGGGAAGATGAGGTGCCAACAACAACTGCTGCTGCATTCTCAATAAACAGTTCTCAGCCTCTCTCTAGAAGAACAAGATCGCCTAAAATTGATAATCAATTTGGTGTTCAATCTTTTGGTGATGGATTTTATAGGCCAAGTTCTATTGATGGAAGGTAGTTCTTTAACTTTGTACAGCTTCCCTAATCTGCATGCAAAGTTTTTTCAACATAGTCTTTTGTTTTTATATTTAAGTGCTCGTACTTGAATTGTCTTTTTACTAAAAGTACCAATGGGCTGTTTATTAATGTGCTTGAAATGCCCCCTATGCATTGTTCAACATATGCATGTGATAAATTCATCATCACAACTCTTCCCGATAATGTTGGTCAGCTTGGTAAGTCTTGATTCAACAAGGTCTTTTTTATAAGGTTCCACCTGCCTGTTTATTGTCATTCTTAGTTTACTTGAATCAACCTGCCATGTTAATTTTGATTATGACATCACTCAATAATTAATATATGTTCATGAATATCTTTCTTTTTTGGAAAGGTTGGGATGCCTTGAGAGTTCAATTATTTCATGCCTCAGTCTTAATCATTTGCATGTACTTGAACTTTGTTTGGTAAAAAGATATATATTTTTACTAGAAGTTATGCTTATTCGCAATTCAATTTGGCATATTTCTTCTATATTTTTCGGCAAGATAGGTGCCTATTTTTTCATTATCTTAAATTAGTTGTATCTAATCTAGATCTTTTTTCTCAGTTCATTTGATGGTCACGATGATGAGAGTACATTAGAAGCATTTGACGGAGGAGGATCTGATGGCAATTTTCCATCAATGAAGGTCAATGGTGGTGATGGTTTCATGAAGGATATTAAAACCACTTCCCGTCAAATTCCATCTTGGCTTTCATACTCCACACCAGATGAATTTCTTGTATGACATGTTTATGTTTTAAAATGCTGTGATATTATTGATTTAAACAATTAAACTTTAAATGTTACTTTTTCATATCATCCATGTATTTTCTAAGGTGAAAAGTTCTGTAGGAAACAATGAAGAAGAGTGATGCACCCCTTCATGTGAAATATTTACAAACATTGGTTGAATGCCTTTGCATGCTTGGAAAAGTTGCAGCTGCTGGTGCCATAATCTGGTATCTTTCTGTGTTCTTGGTTGTCACTTTGAAGTTTTTTTATTTATTATTTATTGGGGGGGGGGGGGGGGGGGGGGGGGGGGGGGGTTGTGTGCTCAGAATTTGTGGAATATTATTAGAAAATGATTAATGTTGTATTTTAAGTTAATGGGGAAGCGCATGTAATTGTTTTCGCATATATAATTTTAAATTGTGCATAGTTGCACTGTAAATTCGTAATTTCATTTCTATAGTAGAGTTTTGATTGATAATATATTGAAGTAATCGCTTAATTTTCAAGAGTTTTATTTGCTAAATTTTGAAGAGTTGATCTAAGAAATACATGTTTTACCACCATTGCTATTTTTGTGTGGCTGAGCTTGTTATTTGTTCTGCTGTCTGTGTGGCATGGTATCAATGCCCAAGTGTCCACTAACTTTAGTTTCTGACTGAGGCAATATAGTTTGTTGGTGTTTTGGTGCAAACATGATCTATTTATTTCTAATGTCATGACGTGTTGATGAAAATTGTTAATCTCTCAAGGCATGCTTCTATCATGGTGCAATACAGACTACCCATTTAATCAGCTTTTATATACAATAGGCATCTATAATCCAGCTCACCAAATAGTAATTTGCCTTTAATTCTGGCAAAAAATATTTAGTTTGCTATTCATGCATTGATTGTTGATTCTTTTTTAATTTGTGAAACAGCCAGAGGCTGCGACCAACCATACATGAGATTATCACTTCCAAAATAAAAGCTCAGGTGGAAGTTTCACAATCATCAATATCAGTCATCAGTGATACTGCAGGAAACACAAGTTCTGGTTTACATCATCCAAAGGGATTATTGGAAAGTTATCATGTGCGGAAGCAGAAGGGTAGAAATGGAACATCCACTATAGGATCAGTATTGACTATCAGTCCAGTCTCGCCAGTAATGACTCCTGTAGGGGCAGCTCAATCTGCAGCCAGAGAACTACTCACTTCGATATTGGATACTATTGTTCGAGTGCTTGGTATGTATTGCATCAGAGTATTTCATCGCCTTTCATTTTCTTTTACTACCTTCTAGATTGTGATTTAGAGACTGGATTATGATCAGAGAATCATGTTATTGTCGGCGAACTTCTGGAATCAAAATCTTCACCACAGGCTGACAGAATAAGCACGCCAAAGTTGATGAATGGTGACATAAACTGGAACCCTGAGTCTGAACAGGTCACTGGAGGCTTTAACGTGGGGTTTTCATTAACTGTCATACAGGTAAAATTAAATTCTCATCCCTCCAATGAGCAGAACCTCTCTTGATGTTTCCTTCTGTATTATGATGCACAAGTAAAAATGTTACATAAAAGAGGTGTTTTTGGAGACTTTCTGTTCTGATAGTATTTGCATATCTATGTGGAGAAAGAGTGAATGCCAACAACTCATTCGTGAGATTCTGCGTGCAACTCCTGAAGCTGCGACTGCAGATGCCACTATACAAACAGCCAGGCTTGCAAATAAGATCCCTTCAAAGGAGAAAAGGCAAGTAAAGAACATTGAAATTTGAAATCTTATGTGGATTATTCTGCCACGTGTTTAAATTTGCCTTGAAGATATTGTAAGTTTTCTGGTTTTGCATGTCTGCTTTGCTCAGAAGCAAGAATTAAAACATGGCACGGGATGATGCCCCTGTGTTTATCAATACATCTGCATGTTGGTGAAAATATGTTCTGCTAAATATGCCGAATGTGTTTGTCTTTACCTTGTCAAACTACTTAAATATGCCTATATTTTCTGAAACTCCTATATATTTCTTGTATGGAGATCCCTCGTCTCCTTATATGTAGGGCTTTCTATATCAATAAGATCACTCCTATATATTCCTCACAAAAAAAAAGTCAGAAATTCACGAGGCCACTGATCATCATTTTAACTGGGATATTGCATGGAAGTGTTTGCACGAAAAATCACTCAGCAAAATATTTTTTTAACTTGCTTGTTTTGGTCTTAGAATTATATTGCCTCTCTCAGCTAACCCACTGTTTTTTACAGAAATGGATCTGAAAAGGGGTTTTCCTTTGCATTTCGCCTTACCGATGCTACAGTTTCTGTTCCCAGCCAAGGTATGGAAGAAATAAAATTGTGATTGGATCAGCATTTTAATAGTCATTGTACTATAATTTGGAGATTGCTTAGTGCTAATTAATTGGTTTAAGTGTCAGGAAATTGCTTGGTTTACTTTTCCTATATATATATTATATGTATGTTTTTTTGAAAGAAATGGTAGGCCTTCACCTTCGTATTAAGATATAAAGAAGAGAGCCCAATAAGTGAAATACAAAGAAAAGGAAGGCAGCAAAAATGAAAAAAACAAGAGGAGTCCTCTCATAGGAGAGGATTCTACCATGGAGGACTCCCTAAATTCAGTTGAGGAGTCCTCTATCTGATCTCTTTAGTTGAGGAATTAGATTACCTCATAAAGCTGCACATTATAGCTACTTAACTCCCCCCCTCCTCCTCCCTCCTTTTCCTCCCCCCCCCCTTTTCCTCCTCCCCTTGTCTGTGTTTTGGGGTTGGGGGTAGGCACTTATGTAATGGAGACTGTATGCACTTATGCAGTCTAGATGTCATGTGGTCCGCGAATCTGAAAAGGAGTACCCTTCTTGGAGTTAGTGTGTGATTTATTTCTTACAAAAGATGAGTTTGAGGGTTTGAGATGTCTAAATATTTACTGGGATGGAAGTGGAAAAGAATGACCGAGGAATGTTTTTTGAAAGAAAAGGTAGATATTTGCTATCCGATTTCATTGTTGATAATCGAATTACAAACTCTGAAAGGGATCATAGGGGGGAATGGGAAGGGAAAGAAATAGATGCGAAAACAACAAGGCTAAAAACATCAAAATGACCGAGGAATGTTACCCTAGATAAAATGTCCTCCTTGAGAATGTACCATATTGAACGTAGAAAGAATCTTTTTATGTTCAATTATGTGCAAATTGATGCATTCTCAATAGGTGTTTTGGTAAATTGATATTTTCTTTGGAAAATTCTATATCCTATTTGATATAAGATGGTTGAAACCAATCCTTCCATCAAAAGGATAACCCTCATCAATTTATATTCTCACGTGCATTCCAAATTTGCCTTTGTTTTCTGTAGTCTTCGTTTTCTTGTTACCTGGTTCTTGATATGAATGGAGTTGTTTGGCCTAGGAGTGGCTTTATATGTATGCATGCTATACCTGTATAGGAGCTGATGCCCTTCGTCAAGGATGGAGAAGAGGTCCAAATGTAATACAAGAAGGATATGGAACAGCTGCGGTACTTCCTGAGCAGGGAATTTATTTGGCAGCCTCAATATATCGGCCAGTTGTTCAGGTCCTCTGATGGTATCCATAATTACAAAAATATTCTAACTGCATATGGAACACCTTGAAATGCATACTGATAATGTGAATATGCAGTTTACGGATAAGGTTGCAGCGCTCTTGCCTCAAAAGTATTCTCAACTTGGGTATGGTAGCATCTTTGGCATTTTATTTCTTTGCAAATCATATCTTAGCCATTTCACACCATCATGCATGATGACTATAAATTGGATTTGGCATTCCTACAGTTTCCGAGGCAATCTAATTAGGCACATTCCCGTGGTTTGTATTTACTCATAAGTGAAAAAAAAAATTGAGGTTGATTGAATAAAACTTGGCACTATTTTCTTCAGTGCACTTCTGTTCTTATTCAAGAAGATGTGCAATGCTCTTCAATTTTTTTTTAAATTTTTTGTAGATGAGCAATGCATTGACCTTGACATGTGAGGAGTGAAATGGGGCGTATTTGCTTTTCTTTGAAGAATTTCATTGAAGTATTAATTAATTTGTTGATCATCTGATGTAATATAACCATGAATCTTTATTTCTTGCATTAGTGTCACTGCTTTTTATTTAAACACAGCTTATCATCTTGCCTGCTTTGCTTGTTTTATACCTAAGATCAATTTGAGTATGTTTTTTAATCCGTTATCTGAAGAAAATAAATACATATCTGGCTTTTAGAAATTGTTGATATTATGTTCGGTTTGTTTTAATATAGTTCTAGCTGCATAAAAGTGTTATTTACAATATTCCACGAGTTATTCCCTTGACAGTTCTTAAATTTCTCAGGAATGATGGGTTGCTTGCTTTTGTGGAGAACTTTCTAAAGGATCATTTCTTGCCGACTATGTTTGTAGATTATCGGAAATGCGTCCAGCAGGCTATATCTAGTAAGTTTCTTCTTCAAATATCTAAGTGGGTATGGTAGGTGCAGGCTTTTTCATCCCAGTAGTTATTATATATACTTGTATTCATGCCATCCTAGTATTTACCAGAATCTATTCTTCACTGTTGTTAAAATGCATTTTGGATGTGTTCTTTTTCTCCATGTGCTGATACAGTTGCGAGTAGCTTAAGATAGATTGATCATCACATCCGTAAAAGAAAGTGTTTATTTTTTTTGAGATATATATTTAAGTAATAAAGAATCATTAAAGAAGCACAAGGAAATAAGTCTAAACCAACCTCAATATTACCATATTTCTGACTATGTTTTTCTTTATTTCTCTTAGGCTTCTCAGTTGGACTGAAATTCTAGTTAATTATAACTTCAAATGTATTTCTTGACATCCTATTTTTTAGAGAATTATTATGCATACTGTCTTTACTCTTGACAGTTCATCCTCATATTTGTCCACCTGGTAGTCAAACCATGTGGATCACTAGTTTCCAAGGTTTAAATTCTTTGTTGATTAGTTGGTATGACACTCTCCATCCTATTTCCCCATCCAGTCTGCTCCTCTGGTTGAGCTCAGGGAGATATGCAATCATGCAAACCTTTTATTTAATGCATGTTTGCCTCTCTTGTTTGGTTCTCTCTGGATTTGCATGGGCTTAATGTGTGAACAATCGGGTAAATATCCCTACATGCTTATTAGTCTTGCCTCAGGCATGGTGGGCTCCCCCTGGTCACCGAGGATTTAGAGACCAGTTAATGGTTGTTGACATTAGGTAGGCGCTAGTGGTGAAGGGTAGTAGCAAATCATTGTGGATCACACTTCTATCCATAACGACGACCCAAAATATAAGAGAGTTGGTTATGGTCATTATACATTAGCCGTCTCTTCTGCTGAAGTTTGCATTCTCCATTTTATGAGATCCACATTTGAAGCACCCACAGCCTACATGAATTTTGTGAAACTACAATGCAAAAAATGTTTATCTAATGATGGTCTCTTGTTATTATGCTCACATGCTCCTTTTTGGTGTTGCTTTAATGCTTTAAAATTTCTAGGTTAGACTATGATGTCAATATGTCACAGAAGATAGATGTCTGTTTTGCATATACTGTCACTGTTTTGATTAGTGAGATGGGTTCATGATTTGTGGGGTTTTTTTAAACCAAAACAAGACCTTGTTAGCTTCAATACTCAAACTTGACTCCTGCATTAATGTTTGCCCATACCAGCTTATCAAGGTTATGATCATGATTGAGTGTGACTTCATTCTTCTACACCATTAACTTATGTAGTATGTTATATTATGTCCTTCATTGGCTATTTCATGTTTCCTCAGACACTTGGTGCTTCTAGATGCTTATTCCAGTGCAGATATTATTATTAGTCAAATAACAATTTTACCCAATGTATTAAACCTGTAAAGTTGAGATTGTTTAAAATGTGAAATTTTGTTTATGTGAGAGAAATCATTATCCATCGACTCATCTTATCAGGTCCAGCTGCATTTAGGCCTCGGGCGCATGCTGCTTCAGTTTATAGTCCATCAATAGAGAAGGGTCGTCCTGTGTTACAGGGCCTATTGGCTATTGATTTTTTGGCAAAAGAGGTAAATTTTATTCCATTTGTGGTTCACTACTAGATTGGGTTGTAGTTTTCTTTGATCAAGATGCTTTGTCGGTCTCAGGTTCTTGTCTGGGCACACGCAGTGCCTAAATACGCTGCTGAACTTGTGGAGTATGTACAAACATTTCTTGAACGTGCCTATGAGAGATGTCGGACGTCATATATGGAGGCATGGACATGTCCATTGAATAGCATCATATTATTAGATTTCCGTGTGTAAAGCTAGTGTTTTAAGTCTTCTGCTTATATTGATGTTGTCCTTAATACATTCATGTGGTAGGCCCTTACTGTATATTTTGTAATGTATCCCCGTTAATTATCTGACTATTGTTCATACATGTTGGAAATTCTAACTTATATTTTACATTTTTAATTCATGGAAAAAAAATCCATATATAACTTCTTTCTGCTTTAGTTGTCTTTTAGCTTTAGAAACTGCTCTTTCATTGATTATAAAGCTCTAATTTCGTCTTGATGACAAAATTGATGTCTGTTTATTTAACTAGGGCACTCATTTCCTCATTCTTGTTATATTTGTGTCCGGCTTCTTGTTTTTTAATCAAATTTAACAACATGTGTTTTTCAGGTTTTAGCTATTTCATTTATGAGTCTTAAATGTGTGATATGTAAACAAGAAAATTGATTTTATCTAGGAGTTTTAGGTTAATTATCTACCAGTAAATCACACTCTAATTTGAATTTTAAACATAGCTGACAATTATTCTTCTCATTTTTCTTCATTCATTTGATGTTGACACAATCACATTTGCATATGTAAACCAAACAGACACTCATATGCATGGATATGCCCATAACATCCAGTATACTATCAGGTTGCTTACACTTCGTTCCTTCCTTTCTATTTTCAGGCTGTTCTAGAAAAGCAAAGTTATATGCTTATTGGAAGGAATGATGTTGAAAGTCTGATGCGACATGAACCAGCTAGTATATTATTACCCAATTCATATGGTCAATCGGTGATGGAAAACAGCACTGCAGATGCAGAAACTGTTGAACTAGAGACAGAAATGTGTGAATTGTTGTTTGGTTTACGTCCAATAAAGCAGGTATATCTCTATGCTGTCAGTCTGATTCTCCTCTATGTTTTTCGAGCAGTTTGTACCAGTATATCAAAATTTTCTTTTCATGAATTCGTGTGTTGTATTTTAAGCGTGACAATCCCGAGCTGATTCTTAATGCATTCTGTCATTTTTGCCATTCTTTTTTCATTTATATTTTGATCTTTCCTTTCATTGTCTCTGTACCACTTGTCATTATTTGTTTGAAAAATATCTACCATGTCTAGTTAAATGTACATCGTATAAAGTTCTATTGTGCCTTTTCATTTCTCACACTATTTGGTGCATCATATACAATTTTAATATGCCTTGTTTCCTCCATACTTGTTTTGGTAAATGGTTATCTCATATCCAATCGTATCATTGATAAAATGACAGAATTGTGTCTGTGGTTCCTTTTGTATTATTTGAAATATATTTCTTAAGGTATATATGAATGATGCTTGACATCCATTATTCATATCATGCAGACATGCAATGCAGTATATTAATCTTCAGTAGCTCACCGTACTTCTCATTCCAATCTCGTTCTGTTTGTCAATGGGTAATGATATGGTTGTGAAGTGAAGTAAAAATCAAAATAGGCTGACGAAATATTTGTCAGATGGCATAATTAGAAATGTATGAACTTTTAAAACCACATGCTAATAAATATTGACAGAAATATCTAGGGTTGATGTTTAATAATCAGAATTCAGCATTCGTTGAATTTATTGGACTTTCAATAAAACACCTGACTGCTTATCATACCTTCAGTTAAGAAAACTGAAAATGTGTTGTTAATGCAGGAGAATCTGATTCGGGATGACAACAAACTCATTTTGCTGGCATCTCTCAGTGATTCCTTAGAGTATGTGGCTGATTCCATTGAGAGGTAACTATTATCTTCTAACGGGGCCTTACATTTGGGTTGTAACTCAAGTGCTTTTAAAGTTTTTCTGGGAAGGCTTTCCTTCACTTCTTTTCTTATTTGACGTCTTTATGTTCTTTTTTTTTCCTTCTTTTGTATATCCCTTGTCTCCATTTTGTTCGAGGGGCAATTTTTTTTAATTAAGATTGCTATGATGTGTATTCAAAGAAGGGGGGTGGGGGTGGAAGAATAGATTGGTTCATTGTGTAAGGGATTTTGTGGATGCTCCTTCCCATTACACTACATTTTAGATATATCTTGAGTCTTACTGTTTATGCTAAACTTTGTAAAATGTACTATGTTATTAAACCTTTCCATATCAATTCAGATACATTAGAAAAAGTAATATGCTACTGATTCTTTTGCAAAATACATTGTGAGGATTTATTGTCCTTGCCCCTTCCATGTCATCGACTAATTAGCCAGTTGGCTGTATAAACACATGAAGTTATGAGGTTTCCTTCCAATGAAAAGATTTTACATAGAGGATTTCTGATATTATATCAGTTTTGATCAAATAGGACACCATAATGTGCATGCAATAATTTTTTAACGAAACATGCATATAATAATACTTGGTGTTAAGAGCTGATGTGCTCCTCAATGTTACCATATAGGCTTGGGCAAACTTCGTTACGATCTACTGCTCAATTGGAGGAAGATAACCAAACCCGTCCAACTCATCACCATACACGGACTAGTAGTGCACTCACAAAGAGCCTTGGTTCACTTGCTGATGAATATAGAAGACTGGCAATTGATTGCCTCAAAGTTTTAAGAGTAGAAATGCAGCTGGAGACGATTTTTCATCTGCAGGTGTGCTGCTTTGAAGTTGTGTGAATGCATTTCTATTGGTATGATCTGCTGTTGGCTTGTCAAATGATAAAAAAAAGAAGAGGTGAACAGAACATGTTTTCATGCAGGAAATGCTTAACAGGGAGTACTTGGAGGATCAAGATGCTGAGGAGCCAGATGACTTCATCATTTTGCTTACATCGCAGGTCCAGCTTCAGCTTTTCTGTTACTCTTTCGTGTGTACAATATATTTCTTCTCTAAGGATCATCCATAGTTAGACTAGCTAGCATGAATTTAGGTTGTTTGTTAAATGTTGTAAGTTTAATCTTTCATGTGTTGTCACTTTATTCTTAAATTAGAGAGGGGTCATAAATATGGATCCTCATAGGGTAGGGGGCATAAAGAGCTCCCTGTTCATATTTTTAGATGGCTCAGTTGCAGGTCATGACAAAGGAACAACTTCACATGCATGGTTGCATTATGATACTAGAGCCTCATACTTAACTGAATGGATGACATCATCGTAACTCGTACTATCAGAAAAATGAGACTTTGTTGATGAATATATTAAGAAATTGAAAATTAAGAAAGAGTATACTTGGTAGGAGAGCCCGTGGCTCAAAAAGAACATTGTAAATCATAATCAAATTTCTTACGAATGAACCTCATGTTTTTAAATTCTACTCATACTTTAAAGGGACCATGCTGACCAAACACTTGTTATGTTTGTCAATTGGTTCTCTCCTTGGGAAATTGGGAAGAGTTTGACTATAACAACAAATAACCATTATCTATTTGCATTGAAAATTTGTAAAATCCATGGAATGTTATGAGAAATATTTTCTTGGCACTTTTGAGGATACAGATTTTTATAATCTTTCCATTTATTCGTGCCAGATCACACGTCGAGATGAGGAGATGGCACCCTTTGTGGCAGAAACAAAGAGGAACTATATATTTGGTGGAATATGTGGTATTGCCACAAATGCAACGATTAAGGTTTGAATCTTGCACTTTTCTAATTATATGTAACCATAGTTCAAAGTGCGGCCGCACGTACCGGTACGTGCGGCCGCACGTGCTGATGTGCCCCCCTCGGCGCACATCAACACCCAAGTGCTGTCCAAGTGCGGTCATGTGGTACGGTGCTGATGTGCCCCCCTCGGCGCACATCAACACCCAAGTGCTGTCCAAGTGCGGTCATGTGCGGTCATGTGCGGGGCATATGCGGCCATGTGCGGTCAGCCGTTCGAATCCAGTTCGAACGGGATTCAAACGGCCCTTCAGGCGTTCGAACCCAGTTCGAACGGGATTCAAACGGTTCGAACCCAGTTCGAACGGGATTCAAATGGACCTTACGCGTTCGAACCCAGTTCGAATGGGATTCAAACGATCCTTTGGCGTTCGAATTCCGTTCGAACGAGGTTCAAACGCCCATATACTAATTTTTTTTAAAAAATAAATAATATACAATGTGCTGCCGCATGTACCGTACATGCGGCCGCATTTTTAGTATGCGGACCCCACCGCACATGGGGTCCGCACATGCTTTTTAAACTATGTATGTAACTTTGTAATACGATTTATCATTTTATTTATCTGTCATTTATCATTTACTTCTTCTGTCGATCATTTCATCCTTGATAGGCATTGGCTGATATGAAGTCCATCAATTTGTTTGGAGTTCAGCAAATATGTCGAAATACCATTGCATTGGAGCAGGTTTGTATTTACCAATTAATCTCATTGTTATTCTTATATTAATTCCTATATTATAGGATATCTAACTTTATTTCAGAAAAACCATTGTCTGTAGGGAAATTTAGACAAAGTCTGCCATGTTTCTTTTTGTTCTTGTTTGATATTTTAGGCAATAATTAAGTAGAAATCAGGGTATCTTTTTCTTCACAAATGATATCGTAAAATAAGCTTTTGCAACATTGGACTTCGAATTCATGCTTATTAAGAAACTTGTATAACAGTGATGTCAGAAATTGCCATGTGACTTTTTTTTTCGGGGGTGGGGGTAAGGGTTCATTACGATCATGGCATATCATATTGGAGGGTTAGGGGTGTAATATGTGGGAGGCTTCAACTTGGTTTATAATTGATTGATTGGGGCAAGTACCTGCATGGGAGTCATCAGTGTTAAGTTTAGAGGAGGCAAACTGTTGGTCATAGAGGGAATCAAGTTGTTTTATCAAGCACCATTTAAAGCTCTGGTTAACGGACCTGACTCTGTTTTCCCTTATTGCCCTGTCTGTTTTGCTCTCATGTTGTCTATTTCTTTTGCTTTTTTGACTTGGTACTACAGTTTATCTTAATATATGGTGGTATTTCTCCAAAAAAAATTGCAAGATTGGAGAGATTCGTGTATAAAGGAGTTCATGGAGATATTATGGGCAGTTGGTTATGACTATTGATATAATACAGATTCCTTAACTATTTATTTAAAAAAAAGTGTCACTCAGTATATGGCTTTTGCAACATTTTGCAGCTCGACAACTGATTTTAAATGTCAAAGCAATTTGTTAGCCCTTACAATACAATTTAGAATCTGGGACAGTTCATCTGACAAGATTTTACAGATGCACGTCTCCTTGAAATCTATTTCTATTCTTCTAATCTGAAGTATTTTTATATTTTAAACCTTCGTTTGACTTTTGCATCTTTGGATTTGGTGCCTAGAAATTTAGAAGGAAAATTTATCGGGTTTCATTTAGCATAATCACTTTCTATTTATCCTTTGTCCTGGTACTATGGCAAGGATGTTGTCACCTTGGATAACTATCAATAACTCGGAGCGTGAAGTGTAATTAGATCAAATATTGGTGGAAGTCACTAAATCACTTTTTCGTTTTGAGTTTGCAGTCTGGCCGTCTGTCATTGTGTGACACTTTGATTTGTTTTCCTTTTCTCTTTGCCTTTTGCCTCATGTTTGTTGGCTAATCTTGTCTGTTGTTAACTAATTGCCTCAATGTTCAGTATCCACACCTCTTGGTGCCTTTTGATTCCATGACTGTTGCTTTTGCAGGCTCTGGCCGCAATCCCATCAATTGATAGCGAAGCCGTCCAACAAAGACTAGACCGTGTTCGGAATTACTACGAACTCTTAAATTTGCCATTCGAGGTATAAAACTGACTTCAATTCTATTTACTGGCTCTGATATATTAATTGGTTCACAATTGACTAACACACCTCTCCTCTTTGTAGGCATTGCTTGCGTTCATCACGGATCACCAGCACATGTTTACATCCGCAGAGTAAGTTACATGCAAATGTGATTGCTCTTTTGTTTTTCAGCGAAGACGAGATAGTCTAACAAATGGATATATGTTATTTGTCAGGTATTCCACCCTTGTAAAAGTCAAGGTCCCAGGAAGAGAAATTAAGAACGATGCAGAAGATCGAGTGGCAGAATTATTATTACATTGAAAGAACAATCAGGCTCTCAGTGTTGGTGTCTTTGGTGTTTTTTCCTTGCCTGAGGTTGATTTCATTGAAGAGTTGGGAAAAAGATTTCCGAGAATAGAAATCACGGGACGAGAGTGCTCTCCAACAACTTTGGCATCTAAAGTCATTTCTCTTGTTGCGTGATGATTTGAAGGCGCCGTTTGTATTTATTCTTTCATATCTTTTTGATGCTGTTGCTGCTACTGCTGTTCAGTAATTATGTGTGATAATTATGTGTGCTTGATTTTGACTAGTAGATTTTCTACTGTGGGTATGAAACTAGTGAGTTGCACAACTGAACTGCTATTTTAAGTTCTGGCTAGATTATTATTTTGTTGCATTGATTTGTTCCAATTTTTTGTATAAAAAATGCTACTTTTATGATATCCAGTGTTATTGGGAGTTTATTATCAAAAATTGATTGTCAATGTGCCCACTTTGACAGCACAAGAAAATGAAAAGCGGGGGGTTTTCACTTTTGTCTCTGTGACAAAAATTTCCCCAACTTTGAAGGTTAATTATTATTATTACTTTTTCTTCACATAGACAATGGAGATAGAGCAAGGTAGGGATATCATGGCGGTTTATGTTTTTTATTACATTATTATTATTATTGTATAAGACATGAATAAATTATTATGGTACCCCTTGGAATTACAACAGGGCTTATATTAACTTACCTGAGTATAACAATAAGGTTTTTTTATTTTTCCTAACCAAACATGTTTGTTTGGTTATTTTCACTCCATTTAACCCTTATTTGATTGATGAAATGATTTAAGTATATTGTCTCAATTGGGGGGGGGGGGGGGGTGTTGGTTAAAGCATGCATGGACAATTTATGCATACCATGTATGCAATCAAAATTATTTATGAATCAAATGAATTATATATAAATCAAATCAAATCATTCGTAATGATTAAATATATCAATAAATTGACCTGAGCAATTTTTGCGTTTCTTGTAAACCTTTAAATGTTTGTCTGAGAAATATAAAATATGTAGAAAAGAATATCAACTTATCTATCACATGCACTAAATTATACAAAGTAATTCCAAACTTTTTTTTAATGTTCAATGTTTTAAACCGTGCTTTTTGAACATAGAAAGTGAATATGCTGTAACTATTGAATGGAATGAGAATGTGAATTTATTGATATTTTATTATACACTTAATGTTAAATGTAGTTGAATTTGTCTTAGATTTTTGTTTTTGAAAAAATATCCATTTCACACTGCTGTGGAATGTTGTAAAAAATGATTGACAGAACTATTATCGAATATTTTAAGCAGTGCCTGACAGGGATAGTGTAGAAAGTTTTAAACAATGGTTAACAAGAACACTGTTGAATGGTTGGTGGGATTAGGGATGTTCAAACTAAATTTATATATAGATTTTTTTGGCCTGTCTATCCCCACGTCATTTATCGGACGATCCGGTTGGTGGGAGTAGCTGTGTCCATTTTGGTTTTCTACCGTCGTTAATCACATGTATGAGTTGTTAAAATTTTCTTATATTTTTATAAATACACTAATATAATTTATTAAAGTACATGTTTCATGTTTATAAAAATACTTATTTTATATTAGATAAGATATACTATTTCTTAAAAATTAAAATATGTTTGGAAATAAAATGGGGCTGGAAAAAGACTACATAACATTTCCCATTTCATTAGCCCCTTCCTAGAATTTATTACATTTTCAATAAACAATATCATTCAATCCAAGTGGAGTAAATAATTCTTTTTTTATTTTATTTTTATAAAAGTACATATTGTGATTTGAAAGTGAACATTGGCGAATTGTGTTTGAAAAAATAAATAGAACTGAGTGTAACATTTTCCTTTAGACACAGTTTTAACCCTGGATGAAGGATAATAGAAAAAATTTCAATTGTTACACACATTGTGGGGACAGTCCTATGCACAATTCATATAACTCAATGACGATGCAACGAGATATATACCTCCTTTAGCGAGACATATATTCAGTGGATCCATAATACAATCCGTGACATTATTCCTACATTGTTCTATTAGAAAAAATGAAAAAAAATTTCCTCCGAAGAAAAGTAATGAAAAATTGTTCTGTCTTTCCATAACAAGATATTGCCCACTTTGTTCCTAATCAGACTCGTGACTTCATTAAGGGGCTCGGTGTGCAAAAGCTTATGCTTTCACATTAGCATATGCTATATTTTCACCCCTAGCACCCCCTCAACGGGCCAGACGTCACACCAAGCCTCAGTGGATAGAGCTTGTGTCCAACATTGGATTCTCCAAACTGCTTGCTGGGGACCAAGTTATAACATTTGGGAAGAGGTGCTGTTACACTTGATATGTTTTACAGTTCAAAATACAGCATTATATATTTCGTTCAGTGAAACATATATCTCATTAGACAATGTATATACCTCGTTAAAGTTTTTTTTTACACTTAATATAGGTTCATTCAACTCGAAATGGACAATATACATTTTTTATTAAATCATATACCTCTTTAGATGATGCTTATTATTTAAAATAAAAAATAAAAACATGTATAGTCTGAGTTTTGATTGGTAAAAATGACTTGAATCTAAAGAAAATGTTACATTCAATCTATTTTACGGCCCAAAACACAATTCATCCTAGTTTTTATTTTTTCTTTTTAAAATTTTATATCTCGTCTAATGATGTAAATATTTTTTTTATAAAAAATAAAGTACATACTCTAATGTAAAATTTTTAATAAGGTATATAGATTGTTATAGTGAGTTAAGGGGCTAACGAAATATGTGATTATAATTAAAACCATAAAAAGACTCTGTAACAACAGGTACAACACTTAACATTTGAGTTCAAACAAAATCATTTTAAAATCCACTATCAATGTTACTTTTGGGCTTTTAACACCCATTTCGTAGTGACGTGCTATCCCGGGATAGGTAACTACAATATATTTAGTAGTGTTTTAAAACTCCATTATTAACTTTTGTGGCAAAAAAAAGTGTGTAGATCTCTGACATTTTCTTTATTTGAAAGTTGATAAAAATGCTGAATGAGATGCAAACACACCAAAACAGAGGACAAAAAAGGTCCCTAATGAATTTAGTAGAATGCCATGAAGACCCAAGGATCCATATTTGGATCAATGACGACACCTGCGTTCTGAAAATCCACATGTGAGAACACCATGGTGGAAAAACATTGTTTCAGAGGCTTCTCAAATGCCAAGAAAATTAGCTTGCGAGTAAGGTGTTGAGCAGTGCCACCGGACAAAGCTATTTGGATCGGCAGTGATGTTTTTGCAGCTTTTCCACCACCACGACGAATCCAAACAAGGCCTTAATAGAAAATATCCCGAAGATAACATTATCATGGAACATCTGTTTCTCACATTGATATCAAAATATACACATAAAAAATGAGATTCACAAACAGATAAATGTGACTCGATTTCAATTAGAAACTTCTGAGTAGACTAACAAATGATTGATTGACAAAAGAAAAAGAAAAAGAAATTTGTCAGGAACTTGAATTGCAGGCTCAAAAGAGTAGGAATTTTGCGCTCTTTGTGGATCAGATGGTCAGTCAGGTCAGTTCTTGCATTCCCTTGACAAAAGAACAACATACATTACTGATATTCTTCAGAAGGTTTTCTTGTGTTAGTCGTCTGCACGATAATTGTAACATCTATTTGGATTCTTCTTTTGAGAGCTTTTGTTTGAGATCATTTAGAGCATTGACAACTTTGGGGCAGAGGTTGTGCTTCAAAAGTTTGCCTTGCATGGAAGTTGACCTAACATTTTCAACAAAAATCGATGAGAATAAAAAATCATAAGCAAACCCATTCAATTGAACAATAGCAAGTCATGACCAGAAATACCAATATTTCTTCAGAGTTGCACAAACGATATATTCTGTCTTGATAGAGACATTAAAGAAACTTCTCAAGTGAGGCAATTGAAGTATTGTTATCCAAACTTCAACTTGAAAGTGACTATATTCTTGATTTCAAATAGATTATGATTCGTAGCCTATTATAGACTGCATTATCAAAAGAATGGGGAGAGTGGTTGCGTACATTGATAGAGTATAAAGTGTACTCCCTCTTTTGAGCAACTGCGTTCCACCTAACTATTTAGGCGCATTCGGGTGTATACTAAAGTTGACTTGGGACATTTTGTGAGAACCAACTTGAATTAGTGAAAAGAATCAGTATGCAATGTTATTGACTACTGAGAAATTGAGTTGAACTAAAAAAAGAGAAAAAAAAGAAGCAAACTGAGATGCTTAAATAAAGTACAATAAATTCATGATATCTAAATGTTATTCTCATCAATCTATTTTAAGAAGATATTTTGTTACATTGGAAAAGGAAACCAGACCTCTGTTCTTTAAGAATCTCCTCAAACTCTCTCTGTGATGCGTTTATCTGCATAACAAAATAGAAATCAAAGTTGTGGATACAGTCTTGGAGAAATTATTGATCAAACAATTTTTTTTTTTTGAACAAGTAACAGTAGGCATTCAGCCTCCAAAATTTTTGATACCAAAGAGGAATGCTTGATCAAACAATGTTAACCAAGGAAAAGTGGAATACTAATGGCGAATGAAACAAGCAAACAAAAGGATCATCCCCTTTTTCAATTTATTGAAAACTGAAAAAATATAGAAAGTTTACTTGCTGTATCACGAAACAAAAAAAGGGCAAAGTTAAGAAGTGTTGGTAAAAGAAAATAAAATGCAATCCACAATGATGACATCAACTAAACGACATCATTAAGCAGTTTCTTGAACTCACAAAGTTTAAATGAACCTTCCATGGAAGATGAGATAATGAGGACATTTTTCTACTACCAACTAAAACTGAAGATCAGAGTTGATAAATGATAAAGGACAGCAAATCTGTTAATCTTTTCTTTAACCGATGGATGAGAGTACACGAACAGTAAATCTTATTCTCGACATCAGAGCTAATAAATCATATAATTGGGCTTGTGTTTTTCTGGAAAAGCAATGAAAACGCCGGTCCTGCAAGGGATGTAATATATCTTGCCTAAAAGATCCAAAAATTTCCCAATAAAAGAGCCAAGAGGATGCGAAATGCAATGTAACCAAATTTCCATCATGCTCAAAACCTTCCCCAAATCATTAAACACATCCTAGATTACTCACCATAGATTCATCAATCACATAGGTCGCCTTATTGCTATTAATAAAAAACCATTCCCTTCCAGGGTTGCAAGTTTTCAAAGTCCGTCTCATCTTTCAAATTATAACCTTGCACAATCTATAAATCGAAACACTTATATACAAATAAATAACTTATGGAATATCTACAACATAAATGAATGGATAACATTGCTTTTGTAAATATACATAAAAAAAATCAAGCCTGCATGCAAGCACAAGCACGCAGAGCACGTCGATTATAAAAGAACAGAAAACAAGTCGACAAAATCACTAATAGACATGCTAAAAACCTTTAACAGATCCAGTATTTATCCATAGTGCGAATTTCACATGAATTGCACCTGGAGAGCTTGCACCTGTGTACAAGTACATGTGCTTGAAGCCGTTTATAATATTTGTCATTCTTCTTGATTTTTTTATCTCATATATATCCAGATCACATGTGGGTGCAATAGTCAAGTAACTGATATTTACAGAAGTTAAAATGTTTTGAAGCATTTGTCATGACTGTTTTCAATTAAATAAAAAAGGATCAGGTTGCACCTATATGGATGATCACATTCATATTATTAATCAAGATGAAATGAACATGCCCCACCTCTGAAACCAAGGCTTGGAACTCCAAACAAATGCTCCCTGGAAAACAAAACAAAGCCATTATTTTGTAAAATGCAATTCACTACCATAAAGAACAAGGCTGCAATCCACTGATAAAATATAAAAATAATAGGTTGACATAAAAATGCATCAATTGGTGTATGTACTGTTGAAAAACCCCCAAAGATGTATAATACTGATAAAGAAGCATGTTGTAATTTCCTTATAATGAGTTACAAATATGTCAAAGATTAATATGGTGCAAGATTCACATGTTCACGTCCAAAAAAATGCTCTCTCTCTCTCTTTTTTGTGATGAGGAATCCCAACATTAATTTATCTTTCTTCATATTGGAAAAACTTCCAACACACAGAATCACCCAAAAACCCCATGCATGTTGAACCCGAGACCTATGGAGAACAAACCCATGGCTCTAGCCAAAGTGCCAACCCCGTGTGAGATAAATGATAATATTCTTAATGCATCATTAATACACATTAGAATTCAGAATTTAAGGCTTCTTCAAAAGTTTGATCCACAACAAATGCCATAAAGAAGTGACACCTAGTGCTAATGCAATTGAAGCTAAATAAACATAAAATTTTGTGTTATCTAAATCAATCCTTGACCAAGCCTGAGTTGCAAATATCCATTTTAAAGCAATCTATATGCATGTTGATCCCAATTCTCAGACCAGATGTTTCTCCACATCGATAAGCAATTTGAAAAAAGACCATTACATGGAGCTATACTACTTGGGTACCATGTATATATACTATGTCACAGACACTATACATTGATGTTATAGATTGAGGGGCATAAGTGCAAGCGTGCATCACTGGATTTTGACTAACAAAAGGTTGAGCACAAGGAAAACTCAAGGCATGTCCTAGACCAACATAGCTTCAAAAAATCATATGTTTGCTCACATCAAATTTTGGTCCACACCAGAGCATCCCAGGGATAATTGTATACCCTATAGTGCAATAAAATAAAACAATAATAATAATAATAAAATTTCTAGTGCTGCTTTTGACATCAAAAGTATAAGCTGGTTGTTATCCAAAAGCTTCATTTCACTCACCTTGTTTTTTTAGGTATATGACGACCCTAATGAGTTAGAGAAGAAAACATCTAACTAGAGACCATGAGAAACCACTATGAAAATGTGCAAGGATTTGCTATATTGTATGCCCACAAACTCTACAATTCCAGATATCAGGAAATTAAACACGCAGATTTTCTTTAAAAATCTCAATAATCTAAACTTATGTGCCATAAAAAGAAACATGTATACATAAAACATTGCATTTGCTAGCATATAAAAGTGAAACCAGTTTCTAAAAACAATGACCTTAGCAAAAAAGAAAACTGATGTTTTGAAAGCAAATTCATGAATCTCATGTGCCAAAAGACTATCCTACTACAGGAAAAGTGAATACAGCTCCGTGTGCTGCTTGCTGCTGAACTACGTCAGACGTCACAACCCAAAATTTAGGACACCCGTCCTCCTTCAAAGCTACTACCTGTGCAAGAAACAACAAGTCTACTAGAAGTTAATAATTTCATATAACTATGAGTTTACAACACAAAATCACCACCACAATGTTAAATTTATGATCACATATCTTTAAAATAAACAAAATATTACAGAATCAAATACTAAAAAACCATGTCTCATGACCAATGACCAGTTTGTCATGAAGGGTGACCCAATATCACATCAATATAGCCTTTTTCCAAGAGGAACATGCTAGGGGTAGTCATTCATTCTTGCTCACTTTTGCAGCCTCAACATGTTTTGTAAATTTTTTTATTTTGTAGGCATATATTTCCTTAATGAAGTGCACACATTTAAAAAATAAATGAAATATATACTCAAATGAATTGAATGAACACATTTTTGCATTTTCCTAATCTAGTATATAGTATACATTAAGTTAAAGGGAGACGTATACTACATTTGGGGAAGTGGAGACTGTAGGAATGGCCGAGTGTATATGCACGCTTTCCCCAATGTTCAAGATGGAATATTTAGAATTACAATGTAAAGAATTTTCTCCATAATTTAAAACTTTAATGAGCATTTATGATAGGCCAGATGGATTATTGGATCCTATACATATCTGATATTAGTAAGCAACCTCACTACACAAAAAACTAAGTTACAATCTTGCGGATGAAGAGAAGGATGAATGTGAACAAATTTTATAACAATGGATGGATGATAAGTAAAATTAAAAAAAATGAAAATGAGAGTAACAAGGCTGTTGTGAGATGCCTTGCATTATAGCATGAGTGGGCCTATTCACAAAGGCCAAGGGTCGGGCCAATAGAAAAAATTTTGATCACCTTTCCTCATTCATGCTCTATTTTTTTAGTCTCTTCATTGTTAGTGTTTTTTTTTTTTGGTGGGTATCTTCATTGTTAGTGTTAAGCGAGATTAATTTTTGAAAAAGCCAGCTGTGTCCAAGGTCGCATTCGAGAGAAAGAGGTGGTGATGAGAGAGAGACTGAAAGGCTTTTGTAATCTGATTACTTGATATAGTGAATCGATTCCTCTTCTCCTCTATGGATGTAGGCAAATTTTGCCATACCACATAAATTTGCAAACATGCTCTCCTGTGTGGGTTCATTCTCATGATTGTTTTGTAGGTATTAACATCCAACTCTAAGAGCGTCACTACGTCGACACAAGCAATGTCTCTATCCCACCATGTACAGAGGTCTCCAGAAGCCCCAAAAAGAGAAAGATCAAAGAGTAACACCCAAATACAGATACTTCCATGGGAGACGTTACTGTTATGTAAAAAGATAAGGGGCTGAGTCACTAGTTCACTACTTCACACAGGTATTTTCAGACAATTCCAACCATGTCCCTTGTTGAACATGATATGGAAGACAATTGACACTGGTCTAATGAATGCAGATTCATATGTTTAGATTCATATGCGGTATTGTCTTACCAATTGAATTTGTTGATGGAAGACAAGTGGCTGAGGCATACTTAAGACACAGTCCCCTTTACTTAAACTCCTTTGCTATATATTGCTCTGTTTACCTTATGGCAGGACTATACTAAATGAATGCAGAGATCATAGATGATGTTTCAATAGGATATGAGATATATTAATTAAGCTAATATCATCCTAAACACACGAGATCTTAGCAAATAATTAGTTAAGCACGGGCCTATTGCATACTCGTAATGTTAAATAATTTTCTAAGCCTAAATGGGAGGGAACGTGCGATGGATAGAACCTCGCATGATAGATCTAGGGTTAGTCAAAATTCAATGTAGAGATTGTTCCTCTTGATCACATATAATTACTCAAATAGGGATACTCACAAAGGATGGTCAATTGGGAGGTAATCAAGGTTGCGGTGCATCTGCGGACAGCAAATAGGGGCTGTTGGAGATCCAGGGCAGCAGCAACAGAGGCTATTGGAGGTCCAGGCAGCAGCAGCAGGGGCCATTGGATGTGCAGCAAGCAGCAGCAGGGGCCGTTGGATGTGCAGGCAGCAGCAGCAGGGGCCGTTGGATGTGCAGGCAGCAGCAGGAGGAGGGTTGGATCTTCAGCAGTTAGGGTTTGTGATGATGATAATTAGGGTTAGGGTTAGGGTTTATGTGATTTAAAAGGGAAAAGAAAAAAAAGAAGAGGAAAGGAATTAGGATTTCACACCCTAGGGCTTCACACCCACAAAAGTTAGGGTTTCACACCCTCACAAAATCCCATCGCAGGATATAAAATTTTCATTCATTCTCAATCTGTCTCTCTCCGTAGAGATTACAACTTTATTTAATAAGAAAGTGATTTAATCTAGGCCATTGATCATTCTAAAGGTCTAGATTGAATCCTACAATAACTTAAATTAAATTAAATAACAAACAAATTAAGTGATTTAATCTAGGCCATTGATCATCCTAAAAATCAATGGTCCAGATAAAATCCTACAGTTCTTATTCAAAATAAAATAAACAAAAACCAAACTAATCTCTATCCATAGAGGAATGAGATTAGATCTTTTGCCCTTCCTTCTTTGGTAGACTTTAAAGTCCACCGTCGGATCGATGTCCCCATCAACTTCTACTGGATGCTGTGCAGAAACTTATAGAGTAAATAATTCCCGTGTTGGATAATTCCCTTGTGCACTAAAGTGAATCCCAACGCATCTATGCTATAATTATGTTCGCATTCACTGACTGAAAATAAACAGCTACATGAGACATAGAAGTAATGAAACAGTTGTCAAAAATGAAACCCATAGACCTCATATGTTAATCACCTCTTTCTCAATCCATGAATCAGCACATGACTCACCTGAAAATATTATATCAATCCTGCACCATTATTAACAAGTAGAACATTAGGACCTGTCAATCAATTAGTCTGGTAAAATGGAAAAAATGCAGGATTAAATATATTAATTTTATTTTATATGCGTATTTGGATTGCGGACTACCCTTAAAAGTATATGATTCGTTATTTAACTAAGCCTATGGAACATTCAAAAGAAAACAACAGGCAAGTAATCCCCATTCTTCTAGACTCTTTCCATGTTCAGGAACTCAGAGATCTTTTTCTCTTGATTCTTTCAGGGACTCTCGGTAGATCTCTGAAATGCCAACAAAGTAATCTAAATAAGCTTCCTTTGTAGTGTGATAATGACCCTTGTCAGCCATGCATCGAGGTTCTCTTTCTAGTCATTAACCGTAACAAAAAATTAATTTGAAATCAAATGATGGAAAACTTTTCTAGTTCTGAGTCAATTAACATAGGCCAAGGATATACCTTAACATTGAACAAAGCAATTCTCAGAATTTAGATCCCTGTAAAAATAGTCATGATAACGTTTTTCATGGGAGTGTCCCGTCCTGATGCTCACATCCTTGCTTGTGCTAATGTGCTCAAAGAAGAAAATGTCTCTCCTTCAGACCACCTCAAGGTGCATTGAAAATAGACTGTCCAATATCATGTCACCAATATTGCTCAATCATTACGCATCTCCATTGCTGCAATGTTTGGCGCTGCAGAGGCTAAAAGCTATCTAGTATTCTAGTAATGCCTCATGATATGCATCCCTTGGTCTGGACTCCAGAGTGATAATCATGGGTCACCCTTTATAATGTTGCAGGAAAAACAAGAAATAATTGCCGGTGTCATGGTCCCAACTAAGAGGATGCAACATCTAAGCTGAATCATTTACACAATTGCAAAAGGCTTTCACCCAGAGTGGTCCCACATATAGCAGAAAGCTGGGAAGGTATTACAAATCTTTGACTTTTTTTTCTTCCTTTTGTTGGCACAAAGTAGCCAGTCTCAGTAGAACCGAGGACTATGTTCATGCTATCTCGAACAATTTACCGTTGTTCTAAGCAATGACCCTAAGCTCACTTAATATGGTCTATAAATCAACCCCAAGCTTGTTTACTCAGTAAATAAGCACTGTTGACTCATATAGAGCATCTTCCATTTTGAAGGAAAGAGGTTCTTTTGAGACACACTGATTGACATCGACAATATGGCTTGTTTTCTCCATTCTCCAGGATTGATATCCAAGGGCAGACTCCATTCAAAGAATAAAGCATAGAAAAGCTTGAAGAAGCACCAGACTGTGTCCTTATAGGATATAGATCCCAGAGTCAAATCTAGTTCATTGGTTCAGCAAAAGAAAGGCTTGATTCGTTATTCCGATTTTTATTTTCTATTAGAATTTCTTAGTTGTGTTCTTTCTTTCCAATGAAAATGCAATAAGAGGATCTCTCAGCTTGTAACCAGGAAAATTAACCCAAAAAGAGGCAAATTATCATACAGGTTCCACCAAAGCATGAATACCCACTAAATTATAAAAAGTAATTCCAAACTTTTCTCTCTTCTTTCACTAGAAAGTTCGAGCTTGCTCTAATTATTCATATCTGTTAACTGTGATAATAAGGCCATGTTCGCCCATGTGGTGCATATATGACATCACGCAATAGAGGAACTGAACTTTTTATCAGTCAAATTAGGATCCTTCAAAACTGGGAGTGTGCCCTGCTGAAAACATTCATGAATCAGAGTCCTCAACTGCAGAATTTGGGCAAACAGCCATGATGGTCATACTTGCTTCCAAACTATGTACCTAAAATTTATGTTTTGAGACTAAAAAAAATAATAAACCTCATCTAATAGAGCTACATATATTTTGTTTTGTTTATTTTATTGGAAGAAAAATTGGGATGCCCACCAAAATTTACATTTATGGTGAAATCAAGATTTTATTTTACCTGAACTATTTATGGTGTAAGCAAGCTCTATAATTTTCTAGCTGAACTATTAATATCACTTAATTCTTTATTATGAAACACAAAATCAGTACTATCAACATATTCATCAAGTCATATGATAGTGAACATTTGATGCATCAGTAGTTTATACCTTTGAGTAGGAGAAAAGTTATTAAAACTAAAGCTTCATGATGACTTCAAATGATGGAGATATGCCGATGTTGATTTTGGGTCAAAACAAAGGATCCTAATTAACAATGCCAAAGAAAAATCACAAAAGTTAGATACTTAGATGTTTAAAAGTTAAAACCCTACCCCACAAAATTTTCCTTGTGGGTAGGAAGTCCAGACATCAAGGCATCAAAGACCACCACCACTTTCACCTCTGTGAAACTTCCATAAATGATAATGTAAGGTCCAGAGGTCAAAACAGTGATAATTTAAAATATAAAAAAGAAGAAGTATTGACTAATATGATAAGATAATTTTGCACTGTAATCTAAAATAGAAGTAAAATGTCCAAGTGAAGCAAATAATGTGACTGAACACCAAAACTTTGACAAGCATCATTATTAACATTATTTAATCGATCTATTATGCATCAAAAAAATTTCTGAAAATCATAGCTCTTGTTATATACATACATAAATCTTTGGGTCATCTCACCTCCAAATGTCAAAGCATCATATCACCAAAGCACCATAGCTCCTGTTAAATACCTACATAAATCTTTGGGTCTTCTCACCTATTCAATTCTTAAAGTCGTGCTTCATAGCTGATCTTTAATGCTATAAGGCTTGTTGTTTCTATTTTCACATAACTAGGTATGCAAACAGTTCCCAAAGTTCAATCATCAAATTAATCGTGGGTACTTCAGAAGAGATTTGTCAATTTTTCTCCACTAGCAGTTTCCCCACAACCTAGGAGAATTTCATAAAAAAATCTTCCTACACAAACTTTTTACAGAATAGCCATTCAGAAATATTAGCATATCCATATATAACCATTATCCGATCAAGCAAAGCATTCATCAATCTGCCTTATCAATAACCATGCAAATGGATCTGATGAGAAGTACCATTATGCTAGCCTAACATCACCTTTCACTGGGTCGTGTTAATATAATAGAATCCTGAGATTAATTAACAATAAACGAAAATATAGAGGGATAATTTAAGGATTTTCATGCCTGATAGCCATATTTCATTTGTTTGATAAAATTAGCACATCAACACATTTCATTTGTTGATAATCATATTTCACAATGGGCTAGTAGGATAATTTGAGAGATAGAGAGGTCCTATCAAATTTATTCTTTCCTCCATACATATGAGGACGAACAAGGACAATACTGTGGGACTTTTCTCCGGAAGGGGAGACGACATGCCAAATATTTTCTAGGTACAAAGAGTGCTTATCGTCTCATATGCGGTATAACCAAGACCCCTCAAACAAGTGCAGAAGATGATCTTTGCAGAATATAAAGAAACCAAACCTTTAAGCACGCTAAATGCAATGAGTTCATCTATGAGCTTTTGACGAGCAATATCAAGTTGTCCTTTCATGAAATGCTTCTTCAGCTCTGCCCAATAACCACAAACATTGTATCCATCAACAAGCAAAACCGGGATGGCTGCAATCAGGCCCTGATTTGTACTAAACAAGAATCACAACAACATTAGGATATACAAACTTCGGTTGCAGCTCTGAAGATAATAATCAATCGAGATATGAACAATTACTAGTAAAGGTTCATGGTAGGATCATGGTAATCTTCTGAATCTTCAGGGAGCTCCTCTTTGACCACCTTCTTTTTGCGATAACTAGTGGAAGGCATGGGAGTATTTGATTTCTGCTTTTGAAATTCCTGCATAGTTTCAACCTTCCTCCATCAGAAATGCACTTACATACAACCTATAGAAGTTTGATCCTTCCTTATTCATTTACCCTCCATAACTTTAAAAACTGCAAATTCTGCTTGACGTTTGATGTTATCCTTGGAGGTGGTTGATCAGAAACCTAAAAATGTAAAGCATACAAAATCAATGCAGATATAGAAATTGTTAGCTTGTCCTTTTGTCTTTTATTATTTAATTTCTTTATATGATACAAAATATTGAAACAACAATAAAATTAGACAGAAAATAGAAAGCAATAAAAAAATATCTTGCACAATCTTGTGAAAATTATCAAAAAAAATTCCATCTCTTGAATGGAAAAACTAATATGGCACAAGGGTTAAATCTAACTGTCTCTATACAGCATTACTGAATTAACATATAACATATTGTACTTTGATGTGCCTTGTTTTCACTGACAAAAGTTTGACTGGTGATATGTATTGGCAGGATTTATATTTTAGTAAGCCTCAAGTTCAAGTGCCCTCAGGTTTGCCTGTTACAACACACGACTGGTGATGAGGAACCCCCAGCAATTTGGGAAAACACCTGGTGCACAGAATAACCCACCTCACTATGTGTTATAATGAAAAATATCTGCAGTATAAACATAGGGGGCCATTGGTTGGAGTAAAGGTAAGTGCTCGGGCTAAAAGAACAAAGTCTTAGATGGCGCGAGGGTTTATTGAATGAGGTCCATTTTGTGCCAAAACTAAAGACTTAAAACGAAAACACCAGTCCACATTCATTCCACGACTGAGGTAAAAGCCTCCATTAATTTGACTTCTATTGATATGAAAGAACGAATAATTCTACACCAATCTCCAGCCCTTACTCAAACTTATACCCAAATTTCACTAAAAATTTGGGTAAAAGCTTCATTTGATATGGTGTGTCTTTGTGTTTTCAATTTTTTAAAAAAAACTCTCATCTTCTCCCACTTATTCCCTACGAAACATTTTCAATTCCTTCGCTCCAAACATCTTTGCTCCAAACATCTTTGCCACTCAGTTTTTCTTCCCTCCAAAATTTGGGCTTTGGCCAATTTTCAAAAACCATCCCTACATACATCTTTGGCACTCAATTTTTGATCCCTCAAAATTATTCCCTTTGGCCAGTTTTCAAAGTTCTTCTCTCCAAACCTCTTTCCTACTCAAAAGGTCTTCCCTCCAAATCATTGCCTATAAAATTTGTGTAAGGTTTGAGTCTCCATTGATTTGGGTGAAAATTTGAGTTTTTGTCTATTTGGTATGGATAAATAGTTGGAAAAAATTTTCTGGTGATTTTGACTCAAATTTAAATTTGGGTACTATAGGATTGGAGATGGCCTAAAACCCAAAAAAACAATCAAATAGAAACCAAACCCACAATATCAAACATAAAACAAGATTGAATGAGAACCCAATCCGCATTTTAACACAAAAAATCAAACAATTCCATTAAAGAAATCTCTTTTAAAGAAAGGGAATTCGAGGAGGACCTTCTGGTGGTTGGATTTCCTGCTCTTGGCGACAACAGGGGAGGAAGAAGAGGTCGTGTGAGTAGCGAATGAGGCCTTCATAATCTCTCTCTCTCATTCAATCTCTCTCCATGATTTCTCTGCTTCACTACTATTGTGAGCTCTGTTGCGGGACTCGGCATTCGAGGAATTCAGACAGAGTTTGGTTGGTTTTAAGAGAGATTGGAAGAAGCCACGTGGCACTGTCCCCCCCCCCCCCCCCCCCAAAGCACCCTCAACCCATTTTTCAAGGAATTAAGCCCCCATTAGTTGTGTTATTCTGAATGATAACTGTATAAGTATATATCGCAATTTCACAGGAATTAGAGTTCTTCTTCTGTTTGTTGTGTTTTTAATTATTCTTATTAAAAAACATGATAAAATAGTTTTTGTTGTTTGTTTAACATGAAATGGATTAAAAATAAATGAAAAATAAGTGGTGGATATGGATTTTATTTATTCTTAATTCATTTCATATCAAACAAACAACAAAAACTATTTTATCATGTTTTCTAATAAGAATAATTAAAAACACAACATCATGTGTAGCTGTCCTATTCAAATGGTAAGTTTTGTCCATTTCATCTTTTGTGTAGTTGTCCCCTCCATCTCATGTGTATAACCCTACATCCCTACCCTCTCCATGTCATGAGTTGTAATCAATCTCTTCAGTCCCTGTTTTTCCATTCATTCTGTTAGAGTAGTGTTCTAAAAGCCATGACTTATGTAATAAACTTTATTATTAAGATGATCTTAGCATTTTGATGAGAATTATTATTGGTAAATGCTTGCATTATATTGTTTGAAATATTGTGCTTGTTTTAATTTAATCATGTAATTTACATTGTAGATAATCTGGTGTGTAGAGTTCGGCTTACACACAAAAGATCAGATTATCGGTTCCTTGTGAATTATAAGTTGAAGTTCACAACTTTAGATGGACTTGGATAATCCATTGAATAAAGGTTGTAGTGCAATTCATCTTACGTAGTCTATCTTAACTGTAAAAGACCGGTTCATAGGTTTTTGGGTGATTGTGCTTGTACACCTTGTGTGTATTGAACGGACCAAGTTGGGGTAATTATTTTTTTGTACTGACTAGATAAAATAATTTACACCCCATGTTTATTATGATTGCTTATGCTCTTAATCCTAAAATGGTTCTTAGACATGTGCATTTGTTATTTGTCGTTTTCATTCATTTAAGAGTGAGATTCTCCTATGGATCAATAGGCTCGTTGAGTTGAGTGACAATAACTCTTGTATGATGAATATTTACTATTGATGGAATCCACGTCTCCTATAGGAGATTGATTATACTTTATTGATGATGCTCATAAGTTTTGGTAATGTCTAACCCGGCTGGTGGATTTAATTATCCGACATGTCAAATGAGTTAAGCGGAAGATGTTATGAAATAATATTGTCAGTAAAAATTATTTCATAACGAGTATTGAAATCTTAGTGTGGGGAGATATTAAACATATAATATAAGGAGTTCGAAATATTATTTTTGAGATTAGTATGTTTGGAGTGCAGTCATAATCCTTTAGTGGAATGAATTATGACTTATGGACTTTTGGTTTTAATTCTAGGTTGAATTATGGTACCCAGACCCATAGGAGTCAATAATTGATTTCTTATTTAGGTCCCTGCCCTAGCTTATAAATATGTGGCTTTTTCTCTCTCTCAAATACATATGATTTCAACCAAAATCAAAACTCTAACCCTAGAAACCCTTTAGGATATCTGGATCCAGAAAAAGTGAGGAAAGGACAGAAGGAGAGCGAAAGGATTCGCGGCTGTCGTTCGAAGCAAGAAGGAGACCACACTCCGCTACGGATTTGCAACATAGAAAAGACATACGACAGAAGATCTGAAGGTTCGGATCAAGCGATTCATCGTCGTCCATCAGATCCGATCTTCCTCTTCGGCAGAACTCCGATCCAAGTTCTGAAAGTAAACCCTTATTCCGCATTGTAGGGTTTGCATAAAAAAGATTTAATAAATTTTTTTTTGTTATCTGATCTATACCTCGATTGATGGATCTTGACAGTTGGGATTAATTTTTTCCAACACATTCTTCATGTCCTAGTTCAACTTTAGCTCCTCCATCTCGGGTTAAATTGTTAAACTTGACCCCAACAAGAACCCGTGGGTTGAGGTTTGGTTCAAGTTGGACTATGTGTATCACAAGTGAGTTTAAATAGACCTTCAACTCGACTCAATCCGCTCGAGTTGCATCCTTACTTTTTTTTTTCTTTTCCTCTCATCACCAACCCTCCCCAACTCAATTGTCACCACTTCTTATAAATCAATTGTCATTAGTTTTTCACTTTTTATAAATTTTTATTTACACCTTATTCACATTTTATCGAAACAACAAAAAATTTATTATTAGTTTAAAATACAATCAAACAAAAAATCACTGTTCTTATTTATATTAGAATAGTCATAAACCTTATAATAATGAAGCCATACGTAAACAAGACAATGGACTGGTGCGACGGCTACGACGACGGTGATTGTTGAAATGGTTTGCAGTGATGAGAGATGTGGAGAGAGAGAGAGAGAGAAGAAGAAGCCTATTTTGTTGGAAATGGAATTCTTTGTAGGGGGTCCATCTTTTAGAGAGAAGAAGACGTGTTGTAATAAAATATGGATATCTCTACATGTCTTGTAATGGGTGTACATAAGACTTCTTTGTTTTTGTTGATCTAAATATTTCTTTTGTTTTTGTTGCATTGTATACATGTACAAGATAAGATGGATGGTGGAAGTTTTAAACAATCGTCGACTCCATTTCATGTCAAATAATTCTAGAAATCATGTAAATGATGTCCTTCTCTGTGGACAATTGTTTTGTCGACGCGATAAAAAAATGGGCATTGTTGCATTCAATATTTTTTACAATATAAAATACAGTCATATATGTCTTTTTAGAAATCTAGTGATCAAACACATGCTTTATTAAACGATGTATATATCTTATTAAATATTTTCTTACGCTTACGAAAAATATCGCTTCTGTCAATGACAACAAGTTCGACTAGCAGCATGTATTTCAAACTTACGACACGGTTGTTGTCGATGTTTATGTAAGTTGACAATAATGATCATGTCGATATATACAGAACATTAAAAAAAAGGAAAAAGTCCAAATAACCCCTTGTAAACAGTCTGAAATCTATATAACTCCATGACTTTAACTGAAATCCATATAACTCCCGGAAAACACCTATGTAAATCAAAGAGCCCTTTTAGTTAAATTTTCGTTGACAAATTATGATTACTCTAACTTTTGTTGAAAAAATAGTATACCAAAACCTCTTACAATGTATTAAAAATGGAGAAAATCCTATATAAATGATAATTTTATCTCTCCAGATAAGATTTTATAATCTCTCTGGAGGGATAAAATCATCAATTGCATAGAGTTTTTCTCATTGTTAACTAAACGGAATATTTGCAGAATATTTCTCATCTATCAATAGTAGTTTAACTAAGGGGGTTATTTGGTTTTTGGACTTTTTAGGGGGTTATTTGGATTTTTTCTTAAAAAAATTATGGTTTATTGATGTTTTTATGGGTTGTCCACGGCCTCACCAAACGGAAAAAAAACACACATATGATAAATAACTATCAAAACCTAAATTTATCTTACTATTATTTTGCAAAAGATTAATTCATCTCATCACGGGCTATGCACGTGTTCTGTCTAGGTTTTAATATCCCATTGGATTGATTGTGCGATTGTCAACCTGATTTTATAAAAATTTGAATTTTAAAACTGATTCTGCAGGAAGCTCACCTCCCCCAGATTTTGAAAATCACAGTTTTTGACACTATTTGTCTTAAATTTGTTTGCGGGAAGCTGCTACAATAAGATTGCAGAAGCAACTTTTGAAAAACACAAAAGCTGCTCAATCATGCAACCAAACGCTATCTTAGTGAATTGATATCAGTGATCTTGATAAGGTCCGAGACCATGCACTCATTTCAATAGAAACACGGAAAAATGATATGATATGTCCAACCCATTGTGCAGCCCTCATCACTTGTCTTTTCTTACAAAAATATGCGCTCACTCATTAAAACACATACTATTATATAAAAGTGAAATATACACTGAGATACAATAATATATTTTTCTCCATGAAATTTTATTTATTTATAATTTTGTACATTGTGTAAATTGCATGTATCACTATCACAGTGTATAGGTGATTAGGTATCGCTTCTAAACTATATACCATGCTGCAAAACAGAATGAGTGTATCAACGATCTTGAAATGTCATCATTCAATTTCTTTAAATAATAAATAGGGAAAGATATACCCATCCTCATGCGTAGACCTATTGTTCACAGTTCTCAACTCTTTTGATTTTTTAAAAATGTATTCATCTACTGAATTACAATTTGCTATACAAAATGAAATATATATTAAATACACTATTGTATTTTTTTTTTTGAAAAATGAAAATTTTAAAATTTATCTTTACTATGTGATATAATGTATACTGTACGGAAACATTATGGAATATCGCTATTCTATCCAGTCATCCAAACAACTTGATATCACGCTTTAAACAATGGCCTACCCTCCTTCTCTCTCTCTCTCTCTCTCTCTCTCTCTCTCTCTCTCTCTCATTTCATTGTGAAGAAGTGATGGAGAACTCCAATGGCGTCCAACCACTTCCTATTCGTGGAACGATATGGCTTCTGCTCAAGGATGACATCACAATTCAAGATATAAGTAATTGCATTGAGACAAGATGAACTTAAAACCATGTTTTTGTTTTTAATCGTATCATTATGAGGGGGAGTATAATATTAGATGATATTTGTGTGCTGTACTCTTTTTTCTTCACCTAGATTTTGTGGGTTTTCCTAACCAGGTTTTAACGAGGCAATGTTAAAGCGTATACACCAATCTAAGATAAAGTATATTGTACTATTTTTCCTTTGCTTTGGTTTTTTCCATGGTTTTCCAAATAAGGTTTTAATGAGAAGGCAATTATTTTAGCGTGGTAGTCATCCAAAGGGGAGTGTTGTGAATATGGTGGATAACCACCACTTCTCCAACCCATAACCTCCCCAACTCTTCAATTCCACAACCCCCTCATGTCCATTCCATAACCCTCTATCTTAATCACCCCACTAACTACCCCATCACCTTTTATTACTTGTAACTTCCATAACCCCCTTGCTTTGTTTATATATTCTTATGTATTCATATTCTATTTAGTTTATAACAATATTCAGATTTTTCTCTTGTAATTGTATCATTTATGATTGGCATAGTTAATACTAGAAGAACAGGAAACACCATATATTTGCAAGGATAATGTTACGTCCAGCCTTAATTCCAGACTACATGTGTTTTGACTTTTTAAAAATTGTATACCTCATCTAATGAGATATATGCTTTTATTGAAAATGAATCATATACTCCAATGAATTGTATGAATGCATTTATAGAAAATGTAAAAAAATTATTTCGAAGCATATGCCTTGTTAACGTGAGTATATGCGTCGTTAATTTTCTATCAATGCATATAGGGCTGGAATTGGGGTTGGAAATAGATTTTGGTGTAATAATAATTTGAGGTTTTGGTTTTTAGCTTCTTAGACGGCGTTTGATTGCATGATTGGACAATTTTTGCATTTTCAGGAAGTTGTTTATGCAATCGTGCAATTAAACAATTTTACTGTAGTAGCTTCCTGTAGATATATTTCAGGTAAATAGTACCTAAAAGCTGCGATTTCTAAAAGCTGAGGGAGGGGGGTAAACTTCCCACAAAATCAGTTTTGAAACCCAGATTCCTACATAATCAGTTTTGTAATCGCGCAACCAAACACACCCTAGTTGTGTTGTTCCATTTCCAACTCCCTTGGAATTGAGTAATAAATTTTGTTCCTTCGTTATGCTCAATGATAAAGTTAAATTTAAATTTTTAAAATTGAATAAGATTGATAATAATTATTTTCTAGATACATGGAATAGATGGTATTGATCATGCCACATCATCATTTTTGTTTTTTTAATTAATTTTAGATATAGATAAGAATGGAATAAAAAAAATGTTTATGTATATATTTAAATTAGATAACATCATAGAAAATTCTACAATTTTAATTTTTAATTATAATGTAATCCTTTAATTTAAATTTTTTATTAAATTATTAAGTTTTTCAATCATTATCATTATCATTTTTATTATATTATTAATGTATAATAATTTCAAATATTATGTTTGTCACTTTTTTTTATTCTAAATCGAGATGGTTTAAAGGTATTTAAAAAACATTATTTTTAATAATAATACATGAAAAAATAGAATAACATATTCACACCCTATTGCATGTTTGCTCTAACAAAAACTAAATTTAAAGAAAGTTTTAATTTACTGCCTACCATAGACATATTAATAGCAAATGTTATCACATAATGAACATCACATGACAACAAAATTTTACACCTTGCAATAAAGATGTGGAAGAGCATTAAGAGAATACATTGGTTAAAATGAATAACCCAAGATCATTAATAATTTGATCTTGGTGAGTTCATTTCCAACTGATCCATTAAAGATAATAGTGAAAGCTATTAAATTATCTTTTCCATTTTTGTATTTTGTTCAATGTGCGAATAAATGTGACTCTCATAACATATCATATTAAACTATATTTAATAAAAATCCAGTTGATTCTCAACAATATTTGTATTTCAGTTGTTACAAAATCAATGAGCCACAAGTTCAGTACTAAACTTGCAAATTGCAGATGCATTTAACTCAAATGATGATTGTTAATAAAATAAACTAAAGGCTGTCTTAATCTATTGGTGTTTTATGGTGGTCCACACAAAATATTCTGATAGGAAAAGTGTTTGTAGAAAGTATAATCTATTCTTTCTTTGTTTAAAATTAAACAACATATATATATAGATGGTGAATTGAAATAGATCATCCAAAAATGCTTTTGATATTTGGCAATAGACCTGTGTTTAATAATGTTTCAATGCATGAGAGAGCTCATTGGTTTTGCATTCAGTTGGGTGAATTTGCATGATGTTGGTTCATTGGATTTGTATTCTAATGGAAGTATTTATTATATTATATGTTATTATAAAACACTAAACCCCACTAGTGCATAGAGAGAACTCTCAAATGGGGAAATAATGTGTTGTTTTTACTTTGGTACAAGAAAAAAATGTTGTGTTATTGAGAAGTTGGAGAAAACATAATTAAAAACACCTTGATGACAAAAATCATCTAACGTCCCATTAAAGTAAATTTACATAGAAAGGGTAGCTTGATAATTTCATATCGTATTTTTTTTCAATCATCCAATTAAATAAAAAGACAAAATGTTATATTCTACACATTCATGAATCTCGTGATCAACAGTCTATTTGTGACAACTGAGACTTTTAGACCGTAATTAAACTATTTTTTTGTCGTATTTCTGATATTCCAAATTTTTATAATTTGGCATGGTTGGAATCCTTGTGTTGTTAGCTTTCCAACGCTTTTTACGGATCATGAATCGGACTTGTATCGAGCAAGTTATAGTCATTTTTGTGCCTTGGGGAAAACTGCCCAGAGGCGGCTACTTGAAAGTAGCCGTCCCTGTCGAGGGGTGGCTACTCGAAAGTAGCCGTCCCTCATCAGGCGGCTCAATCCAACAAGCCGTCGGGCACCTGTGCGCAGAAACGCAGAAATTTAGGGATTTGACGAAACTGTCGAATATTTGATTGTTTTCTTCGGGGGTAAGTCATTGCACGTGTTTAATCTTATAAAAGCCTAGTTTTGGATGCCCTAGGACCCATTTGAAAACCCTAATACGAGTCCTCTCTCTCTCTTGTTTTATCAAACCCTAAAAGAGGTCTTTTGGGTGATTTTTGAAAGAAAATCATTTGTGGAATAAGGTGGGTTCTTTTACTTCATTTTTCTTTAATAATATTAGAGTTTTAATTGCTACTGATCACCAATGATGGGTTCATCCCGAGGTGATTCGGGTTTGTGTGGTTTTATGGGTTTTTCCTTCATTTAATTCATGATTTTATTTGATATTGAATTGTTTTGGATCTTGATGTTATGTTAATCCATTGATGAGGTTTTTAAGATGTTTTTACAAGATTTACATGCTGTTTTTGAATATTTATACATAGATCATGGTTAGGGTTATTTTTCTTAAGATAGAAAGCATGTTTAGGGTTTCTAATGCCTTGTTTTGGGTACCACCTTGCATGAATCCGAACCTCATATGATTTCATCACTGTTTTGATGATTTTTATTGCTGATCTATATGATTTATTCATATATATATTAGATCTATGGTTTTCAAGGTTTTTCGGATGGATTACATAAGCTTTTGATGCATTACTCATTGCCTTGCATGGATCTAGGGTTTGGAAGACATGATCATCATATTAAATTTATTAGATCTAGATCCTTGTATGGTTATGATGTTTTCTGTTTTCATATATCCAGATTTATATTATTTATTATTTGGGTTTTGTCGATTTATCGATGTTTGAATAGAAATCATGCCTAGGTCTACACAAATTTTTCATGCATGCTAGAAACATGTATTAGGATATTTTATCACCATCAACCTACTGTTATTTAATATTTAAACACTATTTTATGGTATGAAAATATATGGTGTTAATATTACCATTTTTCAAATTTGTTCTATAGAGGTTTCATCGTTTTTTTGGTATTTTGATTTATTATCGAATCGATCATTTAGGGGATCAAACTTAAATATTTTCAATGTGTTTTTATCTGTATTTTCTGTATGAGAGAGAGAGGGTACGTGTTTTTTGAATGTTTGGGTAGGAAGTCGGGGTCATTAAGGGCATATTTGCTGTTTTGGGTCTGTCGGGGGGTGGCTACTTGAAAGTAGCCGTCTGAGATCAGGCGGCTAGGGTTGAGTAGCCGTCGGAAGCCAGGCGGCTACATTTGAGTAGCCGGCTGAGCCCAGTATTTGTGGTGATCTTTGATTTAGTTAATCATTATATTCCGTTTCTGATCTGGTTCATTGGTATGAAAATCTTCAGGAGCAGTAGACTCTCGTTAGCATTCTTGTTAGTCCGGTAGTCTTGCGTAGGACCGGAGGTGAGTGGGTCTAGTCTCTATATAGATTTGAAACTATTATATTTATATCATGACCGCATCATGCCTATGTTATGAATACAACTATTATTTTGTGTATGGAGCATGTGAGCATGTCATCATGATAGATATGATTATTTTTGTATGTCGTAAATGTTTTATGGATATTATGATATAATGTATTGCATGCGGAAGCAGTTGGTGTATGAGTAGTTGTTCTTGCATGCATATCATTCGTCTGCGTGACATCGTCTGCGTGACGAGGGTCTGCGTGACTCAGTCCAGTGGGACCGTGTCTGCGTGACACCCGTCTGCGTGACGATTGGTCTGCGTGATCAAGCTCTAGTTGGAGCACTTTTGGCTGCGTGCCATACGGGCATGCGTGTCCGTTGCATCATGCGCATCATATAGATAGTATGAGATGGTGGTTATTTTCTCTAAAGAGATGCATTCCATTTTATCGAGATATTTGTGAAAATTTATATTTTTGTTGGTTCAGATATTTTGGAATTTACTCTGAAGGTTTTAATATTGTTATTATTATTATTGTTATTATTATTGGGACGCTAAGATCCATTCACTGAGCGTGTGGTAGCTCACCCCTCTTTTTCCCAACCTTTCAGAGTAGCCGTTGGCGATCGTCGTTCGTGGTGGGCGTTGGCGATCTAGTTCTCATTTATTCCGTTGCATTCGTAGGTGCTTGAATAAGCCTTCTTCTTGGCATGTAGTGGACGTCCTTAGCTTTATCAGCAAAACCAGGGAATGTTTAGTTATTAGTAAATAAAGTACTCGTGTGTAATCATTCGTCGAGAATGAATTATTGAGATCCTGGATTTGGTTTATGTTTATGTTTTAAAAACTTTTGTGTTTTAAATTATTATGTTAGTCTAATTCAGTTGATAAAGATTGTGGTCGACGTGACGCACCGTATCACATGCCTTAATAGAGGATAATGGGTACGGGGGCGTTACACTATTTCATATATTTATTGACTAATTCATCTTTAATTCATGTCATTGTAGAAGAGATGCATTCTAGCAGCATGAAGGTTATCAGAAGACTTGACAAAGATTTCTATTAGAAAGGATGAGAAAAACTACAAAGGAATATATTAAAGGGTGTGATACATGTCAAAGGCACAAAGGGAAGTATTCCTGCATAAACCACTTTTGATATATGACCCAATAATCTAATAACTAATAAGAAATCAATATTAACAATTCAACAATCTCTAAACATCAGATTAAATTGTAACCAAAATAAAAATCAAACTAAATACCCATTGCTCAACTGCAAAGAACCCTGGCAAGTATTAACAACCTATTTAAAATGCAGAAAGCAATAACAAGTAGAGATTTTTTATAAAGCAGTAATCGAAAGTATAAAATTTCAATATGAAACCTGAAGACAACCCCTTCATTAAAAGACGAAACCAAAATGGGAAGAAAATTCAATGATGCCTTTCACTTTCCATATCAACTCTCTCTATCCCTTAACAAAATTCTGAGATCCATCGCCTCTCACACCAGTTCTCTATAGCTCATCGTGATCATCATCATGACCACCCTCCAATCCCACACACCAGTCACTTCAGATGCCAAGCTCCCCTAAATGAGATCCTTTACAAAAGTTCTACAGCAGGCCAGCCAACTTGTAAATGTTTGATTCCCTGTATCAAAATAATAACAAATAAATCCAAAATTAGATTGAATTTTTATAAAAGTGAACTAACAAAATAGAACTCACCAAGTTTTTCTCAAAGAACTCCTTGTTCGAGTCAAAGATTGTTGTAAAAATTCCATCAATATCATTTCTAAACATTAATTCTAGCATATAACGCTTACTGGAATCAGCTCCTATATGTTCCTGCATATGCAATTTCACATTAATTCATGAACAAAATCTTTAAAAAAAATCAACCAATAAAAAAAACTTACTTAAATTACTGAGTTGCTTTGTAAATGCTCAACGCAATTTCTGATAAATATAATCATACATGATAGAGAATCAATGTAGTTAGATTTAGGACATTTCGTCATTTTCAATAATACAGCTTCGGTCACACTTTATGTCCAGGAGGTGCATTGATTCTATGTCATTGAAGAAGAATAATTCATAGATTTCCTATAACTGGGAATATGCATCACCCTCTTTGCAATCTCACCTATAATAGAGAATTTTTCTTCAAATCCAAATAAAGCTAGTTGTAAAAGTAGATATTCGGTGATGAAAAAAATTACACCATTTAATTAAGAAAATACATATATTAAAAAGTAAGAAATTATATTAAAAAATATAAACTGAATGCCATTTCACTAACCTCATGTGTTATGCATTTCTACTTATAAAAGATTGAAGGGCTGTAAACTCATAGTTTATTTTATTGCCTATTTCTTTAACAAAAATATCCAACAAGCTACTAAGATCATACCAATCAACTGGCGCGAATAACCCTACAAACAATTTAGTATTACTCAGCAATCACGTAAAACAATAGATATAAGTTATTCTAATGCCCCATGTGATGAAGAAAACACAATCTTAGCCATGTCCCCTGTACGCCCGACATAAATACATTGCTCATCAAGTAGCCCGTGTGTAATTCCCAGGCTATGCATGTGTCCGAGACCTCTGATCACATCCCTGCACTCAAGTAAAGATACGATATTGGACAGGCATAATAACAATTATATAAAATAATTACTGAAAATTTAATTATACCTGATGATACGCTTCATGGGGCATGTGACATCGCAATTTCTTTCCCTATAGGATATCAAATATTTATCCAATTTGTTGTTCAACACATCTTGCAATGTTTCATATTCTTCAACATAACTTGGGATCAACATATTTCAGTGATCGACTCCCAAGTCAATTATTCTTCCCTCCCTCCTACGTCTTTCAACATTTCAAGACCTCTAATAGGCCTGAAAAATAAACATTGGTTATCATTAATATGGTCATAATTCAAGTGAGCCAAAACAATCAAGCAACCGTTATGACAAACAATTGAGACATTTTATCGGGTAAAACATAAGAACAATCTTAATTTTTCTTTTGAATAAGAATTAGATGACATTCAAAATAAAGATTTTTAAGGCACACTAAAAGAGAGAGAATAGGATGATGCCTTTCGGTCTGGCCTGCAAACCTCCCCTCCCTCTCCGCTGTCTCGTTGTCCACCCCAGGTATTCAAGGATGCACTCAGGCCAGACCTGAGATCAGATCCCTCTTGGTCCCCGTCACGTGAACATCGATTCACCAGGTCATCGTTCCTCTCCCGAACTTCCTTTTTCACCGAGTTTCAAGGATGCACTTAGGCTCTACCTAGTATCCCACTTGGACCTTATCATGGAAAGATGTTTCAGAAAGGAACTCACATCTCCTCGATATGTAACATTTTCTCTAAGCTCTCCGATGATGGACATGTGGATGTGGCTATTGATGGCTGTGATTTTCCAATGGATTTGATTAGAGATGATCCGGTGGCGGTAAAATCTCTAAGTAATTCGGTCCTCGTGGATTCGGACCTAGCGGATTTAGGGCCAGACGCTTTCGGAATTGGATTTGATCCGTTGCAAGAAATGGATGGGTCGGATCTTGATTGTTTCAAAGTCATGGAAGATTAAAGGCCCTCCTAAGGGTTTCAAGGTAAGTCAGATCTGAATAAATCCGACTACTTCTCTGGTTTTACGTAGGATAATTTGAGACTCCCTTCCTTTGTCCTTACCCGTCGCCGACCGATCCAGTGGCCTTCAGTCAGGTTTTATTCCTTCCTTAATGAAAGATGTTCAGTTCCCTCATCTCCCATTTTAGCTGATCCAACAAGATTTCCCCCCACCTGCAAGATGATCACATTGTCTCCATTGCAAAGGGATTGAGATACACAGTTTCTCCTTCTTCAGATAAATTCCTTAAGAGATGGCATGAAGTGTCTCACTTTGGTAGTGATACGAACCAGGTTGTTTCTACATTTGTCATAGAGAGAGATAAGCATCCCAGAATCGGGAGCTTCTCAAATTGCTGAAAGGGGAGGTATCATGGGGTTCCTTGTTTCTTCAAAATCTAGACGCAAAAGACCAGGTGCAGATGGACTGTCCAACGATGGTCAATTTCTGAAGGAGGTTATTAGTTTCCAATGAATTTATTGTCTTGGAACAAAGGGGCTCAGGGGATATTAGAAAGAGAGAAGCAGTGTAGGGTCTCTTAGTAAGTCACAATGTTGATGCATTATGTCTACAAGAGTAAAAAATCTAGGCCTTGTCTCCTTTGCTACTAAGACAACTTGGTGGTGGTTCTTTTTTGATGTGGCATTCCTTCCGGCTGTCGGTTCTTTTGGAGGTATTATAGTAGAATGAAGGAAGCATAAATGGAGAATGTTTGCCAATAAAATTGGCAATTACTTGGTTTATGTCGTTCATGAAGACGTAAACTCTGCTTCTCAGTGGATGTTCACGGACGTGTATGGTACTACGGATGATGTTATGAGATCGAGTGTCGTTCCTTAAGCACTTTCCCTTGGTGTATCATGGGGGATTTTAATGGCATCATTTGGCCAAAGAAGAAAGCTCTGCTTTGGGACTGATTGATAGTTCCATACTCTGGCATGCTCGAAATTCCTCAATCCAATAAAAAATAAATTCACTTGGAGTAATCTAAGAGACATTCTAATATTGTCCAAGATCTATCATTGCTTCATGGATTTATCTTGGGATGATTTTATTCCTTTGGTCAAATTGGAAGATCTGCCTAGAACAGTGTCTGATCACAATCCTATTTTGCTTTCTTCATCCTCCATCAAAGATCACACTTCTCACTTCAAGTTTGAGAATTGACAGCTTCTCGAGGAAGGTTTTAGGACTTAGTAAAGTCATGGTGGCACTCTGTAGAGGTCATTGGTAAGGGAGCTCGAAAGTTATCAGCTGTCATCCTAAGGCAAGAGGAGGAATATTGGCGTCAAAGATCAAGAGAAATTTGGCTCAATTCAGAAGATGAAAATACTAAATTCTTTCACTAGGTTGCCAACTCTAGAAGACGTCAAAATTTTATTACCTCTATTGTGAAGGGTGGTGAACGATTAGAGTCTCGGGAGGATATTGAAAACCATATTGTGGACCACTTCAAATCATTTTTCTGCAAAGATAGCTTTTGGTAACTGAATTGGCATGATGACTCTCTTCCTCGCCTTACCGATAATCATCACTCTTTTCTTGATGCTCCTTTCGAGGAGGAAGTGAAAGATGTGATTCTTGGAATGAACGGGGATAAAGCTACCGGCCCTGATGGTTTCTCAATGAAATTCTTCCAAAGCTTTTAGCATATAGTTAAGGAAGATGTTATGGAGATGATCGAGGAATTTCATGCATGTTGTCAAGGGTGTGGTTGCCTCAATGCCACTCATATTGCCCTCATTCTAAAGAAGAGCGGCGTAGAACTTGTTAGTGACTTCCATCCCATTAGCCTTCTATACAGTTCATACAAAATTGTTGCAAAGGTGTTGGCTATTCTGCTTCAAATAGTTATACAAATTTGGTAGATCTTAGTCAATCAGCTTTTATTCAGGGTCTTTCCCTACTCGATGGTTTTCTTATCACTCAGGAATGTGGGTCTAGAGAACACAAATCGAAAAGGAAAGGATTTCTTTGCAAATTGGACTTCGAGAAGGCTTATGATTCTGTCATTTAGAAGCTTTTGGTGAACTATGGTTTCTCTTCAAAATGGTTGTAGTGGCTGAAGAATGTATCAGCATGGTGAAACTCTCCATTCTTGTTAATGGTAAAGCGGTGGGATTTTTCAATTTGGGTAGAAGTCTCCATCAAGGGGATACTTTATCCATTTTCATTTTCATCTTTGTGGTAAATGTTTTGAGTAGACTGATCCAAAAGGGGATTTCAAATGATTGGATACATGGTGTTGAAGTAACAAATGACGGCTCTCGAGCTGCCCATATTCAATATGCCTACTATCCTCTTTTGTGAATGGGCAGGAAAACAACCTAGATGGTTTTTCATCATAAAATGCTTTGAAATCCTTACTGGCCTCAAGGTGAATATGAACAAAAGTAATTTGTTTGGTATCAACATCCCATTCGATGAGGTTAATAATATTGCTTCAAGATTGAACTACAAAGCCTCTACTTTCTCGAACCAAATATCTTGGCCTCCCCCTTCATACTTCTTCTTTGAAAGAGAGATTGAGCTCCCCTAATTGGTCAATTTGACAAGAAACTGGAGGGGTGGAAGGGTAGATCTCTCAGCTTGGGAGGAAGGTTGGTACTCCTTAATGCGGTTCTCACAAGTCTTTCGATTTATTTCCTCTCCATATTCAAAATCCTGAGTGGCGTTTTTCATATGGTGGATAAAATAAGAAGACTCTTATAGAATGGCAGCATGGAAGGAAGCTCAATTCCTCATTTGGCTAAGTGGGAGCTCATTTGTCGTGCTAAAGAAGATGGAGGAATGAGAGTTCTAAATCTTCGCAATATGAATAAGCCACTCTTAGGGAAATGGCTTTGGCGAATGGCTACCGATCCAGATTCTCTTTGGATTCGCATCATTCGCGAAAAATATTATAAAAGGTGTATGAGTTTTGAGTTGTTTCCTCCTCATCGAGTTTCGATTTCCAAATTTTGGAAAGATGTCCTAGAGAGTGCAATGGCAATAAAAGAGGAATCTACATTCTTTTCGGTTAATGGTGTTGAAATTACATTTTGAAACGATGCTTGGCTCCATGGTTCATCTCCGGCTAATCTCTTCCCAAATCTATTTCGGGTGACTACAATTGAGAAAGATTTAATATGTGATTCTTTTAAACGTGGGGATGAATCTATTATTTGGGTCCTCGGTTGCGCCGTGAGCTCGGTGATGATGAGGCTTGGAATTAACAAGACTTCTTGAGTTAAAGTCCCTCTGTAGGAAGTTCATCAAGGTCTTGTCTCCTATTCTGACATCTAAAGTCCATAATCTTATTTGTGGTTCCCTTTCACCCTTGAAAATAAGGGCTTTTATATGGCTTCTTTCATTAGACAAAGTACTTACCAAGGTCAATCGTTCAAAATGGGCTAATGATATTTCATGTTTCTTACGTGGGGGAGCCATGATAAATAGGGATCACTTGTTATTTCGATGTTCTTTTGCTATGGACATTTAGAATTTGGTTGGTAAGGCTATTGATTCTCATTGTTGCTTCATTGACATTGATGAAATTTTGAATTTTTTCTGGAATAGAAGGAAGAAAGGAGATTGTAGCAATGATGCTAAATTTCAATGGCTAATACCTTAAGCAGCTTGTTGGTGTATTTAGTTTACTCAGGACGAAGGAATATTTCAAAATTAAAAAGCATATACGTGGAGAATACTTGAGCACTTATTTCGTTCTCAGTTAAAGATTGGGTGAAGATGATCCTTCATGTGGGAAATTCTCTTTCTATCATGGGTCCTTCTTGATTTTTGAGGAATTAACTATTTGTAATTTTTCAATTAAGAATTTGTTCCTTTCGACTTCTAAATTTTTTGTTTTCTTTTGTTTGGAGATCCATCGTCTCCTATTTCTTTTCAAAAAAATGAAAAGCACATTAAAAGACTAAAATATCTAATATAATAGAGTGCATACAAACAGAAAAAAGGTTAATTCATTTCTTAATGGAAAAGTATAGTTTCAAAAGAATTACCATTTGTTGGAGGGAGGGATCTCTCCAATCCGCTAAATTTTCAATTCCCTGGATATAAAACCAAAATAAATATATCAGCAAGATAGATAAATTGGCAAATTAAAAAAGAAAAAAGATCAATTTACCTTTCTCAAGTCAAATATGATAGCTCCTTTTCTGCTCTTCATTAGAGAGAAAATGCAATTGATGAAAGCTTCCTGTGTAAGACTATCAGAATTGGCCAGGCCCAATGAGCCGAGTAAATCTTGCAAATCATAGAACCATTACATTATTCAACTCATAGTTATGCAAACAAATCTTAAAACAAAAAAGAATTGATTTAGGTTTGACCACATATCCTTGAGATCCACTATTTATTATTAAATCGATGTTTATAAAGCACACCTGACATAAAAACAATCATCAATAAGTATAAGTAGCATTAACTTTCGAATAAAAAAATTACCAATAACTTGATAAGAATAAAAGGAAAGAAACGTTGTCAGACCAAAAATAAATCTTTTCTAACCATCTAAATCGTGTTATTACGTGTTTGGTATAAACTAAGCACCCCTCTTTTCAAAAAAGGAAAAAAAATTAAATAGCTGTAAAAAATAACAAAATAATACATACATAACATCATAAGAATAACCACAATAGATATCATTGTTAAAAAATAACATAAACTTTCCTACATACAAATTTTACTGTCCCATAGCATCAAGGACAACATATGAGAACTACTTCATCACTAATATGGATGCAACATTCATGCGCAACTGTAGAGGAAAGTGGTTCAAGAGAGAATAAAATATGAATCAATGACTACTGCAGTTTAGAGTGAATCAGTATAAAAAATTATTTGTGTTATTGAAAAAAAATAATTTATTTTAATTTAAATTTTCTAATTATGTATAGAGAGAGACTTATTTTGGTCCATAATTGATTGATAATGTAGTTGATCTCTCTGTTTTTGCTCCATCAACTAACCAAGATTTACTGACTTAAGTGATCTCTAAAAAAAATTACAAAAATTATATTAAGAGGGTTGACATTGAAAAAAAAACACTAAAATAAACATAAATGAAACAGATAAGCTCAACCATTTATTATCAGGTAGGAGGACGATATATGTAATGATGAATAATGCAGATTAATCACGAGTGTGATGAGGAAATGAAGAAGCTTAAAATCTAACATCCATGATGGCCTACCTATGCCCAAACTTCTTATAACATGTAATAATAACAGGGAGACCTCAAAAACAATCTTATAACATGTAATAATAACACTTTAAAACATCCACACTCTCCATCCAACAAGGGACCATTGAACTTAAAAGCCTCATAATCTCCACCAACAAACTCACACATACTCACCAAGATCGAAGAACATCACACAGAAATAAAAGAAATAAATTCTTTTATCTTACTATTATCTTGCAAAAATATAATGATCAGTGCTCTATACAAAAAAGATAATAAAGGTGAAGTGGAGAAAGGATTAATTCATCTCATCACGTGCTATGCACGTGTTTTGTTTAGGTTTTAGTACCCCATTGGGTACTTAGGGTGCGTGAGTGCATTTGGTTGTGCGACATTAAAACTGATCATGCAGGAATCTGAAATTTAAAACTGATTCTGCAGAAACCTCACCTCCCAACGATTTTGAAAATTGCAGCCTTTGAACATTATTTTTCTGAAATCTGTTCGCAGGAAATTGCTATAATAAGATAATAGAAGCATCTTCTGAAAAACACAAATGCTGCCTAATCATGCAATCAAATGCTGCCTTACTGAACTGATATTAGTGATCCGAGCCCATGCACTCATTTCAATAGAAACACGAAAAATGATATTTCCAACCCATTGTGCAGCCTCATCACTTGTCTTTTCTTACAAAATTATGTGCTCACCCATTACAACACATAGTGTTATAGAAAATGAAATATACATTAAGATACGTTAATCTATTTTTCTTCATGAAAAAAATACTTTTTTAATTCTATACATTGTGTAAATTGCATGTATCACTATTACAATGTAGGATTATGTATCGCTTCTAAACTATATACAATGCTGCAAAACATCATCATTCAATTTCTTTAAATAATAAATAGGGAAAGATATACCCAGTATCATGCACAGATCTGTTGTTTACAATCCCCAGCTATTTTGATTTTTTTTCTAAACTGTATTTGTCTATGGATGTACAATATGCTATACTTGTAATTTTTTTTTGAAAAATGAAAATTTTAAAATTATCTTTACTCTGTGATATAATGTATACTGTACGGAAACATCGCGGAATATCGCTATTCTATCCAGTCATCCAAACAACTTGATATCACGCTTTAAACAGTGGCCGACCGTCTCTCTCTCTCTCTCATTTCATTGTGAAGAAGTGATGGAGAACTCCAATGGCGTCGGAGGTTTGGTCTCTCTCTCTCTCTCTCATTTCGTTCTTTTGATGCAACTGGGTTTCTCTTTGTGCTTCAATTGTGTAGTTTTTCCTGCGATTTTGATTTTTTGGTTTGAACTAAACCCTAGACCCTTTTTTTTTTTGTATTTTTTGCGTTACGAATTTGGGTATAATCTGTGAAATTTTCAGGGGGTTTTATTGTTACTGAATAATGCGTGAGATTTTCTTTTTAATGGATATATTTATTTTGAAAGGATAATGTTAGGGACAGACCCAAAATGCCGTTCCATGGACAGTCCATGTATGTTTTAATTTTTTAAAAATAGTAAACTTCATTTGGTGAAGTATTTGATTTGATGAAAGTGTGCATTGCTCCATTTTGAATTGAAAGTTTTTAACAATATATACTTCACTTAGCCTCGTTTGGTTCTAGAATAGGGCCTGAAATAAGTGGGAGTAGTTAGAATAACATCAAAATAGGTGTTTGGAAGGCTGAAATAAATGAGAATCTGTATGTCATAATTAACAGGAATGAAGTGGTATATGGATTCCAGCCAACCCCTGGAATTAATTTATTTCAAATTATTTAAACCAAAAGAATATATGGGAGCACTATCAAATAAATTGTTATCACTTCTTATAAGTTAACTATCATAATTTTTTCACTTTTTATAAATCCTTATCAACACCTTATTCACATTTTATCCAAATAACAAAAAAATTATTATTACGTTTTCCAACTATAATAATTCAATTAAGGTCTATCCCTAAATCATGAAGAGAGAAAAGAGATGATGCACATTTTTACTTGTTCAATCCCCGACGATGGTTGATCGATCCCTTGAATGGGAAAGAAGGGGAAATGAAGACAACAGAATCCAAAGATTTTGCCGAGAAGGAGAGAAGGGGGAAATGAAGACAATAGAAGCACAAATATTCTGTAGAGAAGGAGAGGGAGAAGAGAACTCTGAATGAATGTTAGTTGGGGAGGAAAAGAAAACAGAGATAAAAGGAGGAAAAGAAAAAGAAAGAAAAAAAGATGGCGATTTCATTACGAAAACAGATTAGTACAGAGTCTGAATGGGGGTGAGAGAGAGTAAAAAAAACATAAAAACCACATGTAAAACAAAGTAATACCCAGAGACCGGGGTAATTTGGAGTAGGTGTGGCATCTACCCCCTAGTTCCCCGACCTCCACCGCCCCCTAACTAAAGGATGGCCTCGATGACACCCCCTCCAAAACGGGCACCCCGCACGCCCACTATGTCACGTGCCCAATCTTGGATAAGCACCGAAGCGAGTGCCCACATATTTTCCACGTAGACACGCGCTCCTTTGAACACCGCGTCATTCCTGGTACGCCAGATGACCCACGTTCCGGCAGGAATGACTAGACGCGCGAGGTACTTCGAAGCGCCTGGGCGTGACATAGAGTGGAGCCGTGCCCCCGCTTCCCACATTTCCGTGAGCGACTGGAACGGGTCCAGTGACGTCGCTGCGCCCACCACCCGCCATAGAGCCTGGGTCACCCGACACTGGCAGAAGAGGTGGGCTGCTGTTTCCGGCTCGTCCCCGCAGAGTGCACATAGGACCTGCTCGGCTTCGCACCATTTTGCCTGGTACACTTTGGTGCGAAGCCGTTCATGTGCGAGGAGCCAAGTAAATATTTTAATCTTACGGGGGACTTTGGGACTCCAAATGCGTGATGGGCTTTCGCAAGTGAGTGCTGCCAGAGCAAGACCTCTTCGTAGCCAGTCGTAGCTACTCTTGATGGAGAAACCTAGTGCCCGGTCAGGGTCCCAGCGCGGCGTGTCATGTGTGTGGCTGATGTTGATGTTGAAAGTGGTTATGCATGCACTCTAGTATTGTGTTTTTTTTCCTGTGATTTTGATTTTCTTATTTGAACTAACCATTTTTTTGTTGTAATTTTGTGTTACAAATTTTAATGCGTGAAACTTTCTTTTAATATATATGTTTTTTTTTTTTAATAGGATTTGAATCTAGAGAGGCCCCTGTCTCAGTGTTTGAAACCATAATGACATTGAAGAGGTAAAAGAAGAAGAAGAGGGAGTCAACCACTTGGGAATCCAACCCTACAAGTGAAGTGCAAGAACATCCCAAACTCAACCACGACGCTGTCTACGAGATGCTGTGCAGGTTCCCCGCGGAGGATCTCCACCCCCTGCGTGCTGTGTGCAAACAATGGTTGGACACCATCGACAACGACCCCCACTTCCCCCTTTTAAACTTTGCTCACTGTGAACCAGGTCTGCTAATCCAACAAATAGACTACAAATGTAGCGTAACGTCCTATTTCATGAACGTCATCCATCGACCATCGAAAGCCATTGCGACTTTGAAGCCTTTGAACATCAACCCATTTGTCCGCATCGAGGGCAGCTGCGATGGTTTGCTTCTTGCAAGATGTGTTTTTTACTGTGTGCGCTTTGTCATCAACCCATTGAGTGAGACATTCGTCGGCTTCCTCCGATGCCCCTGAAGATGGAGAGTTGGCGTACGAGCCTCGGTTTTGATTCTCGGACGGGGCAATACAAGGTATTGTGGCGCCTTGTTCATAAACAGCGGGATAGATATTTGGTGTTCATCGTGCGTTCATCTGGTGGGTCATGGAAGATGATTGAACCATCATCGCCGCGGTTGAGTGGTACAGGATATGAAGATATTACATGGATTGGTGGGGCATGGCATTTCATGATTAGATACATGATAGAACAACCGCTTCTGGTCTCGCTTGACGTGTCCGACGAACAGTTTATCCAGACGCCTGTCCCATTCCCTAGGATTCATGGACGGACCCGTTTGATGGAGCTTGATGGGAATGTTTCGGTGGTGACGTTCACTGGTTCAGGTCAATGCGACATATGGGTCTTACCTGACATGTATGGAGGATCTGGATGGAGGAAGAAACATAGCATCAAATTTGATTCCTTGAAGAGTCTCCTCCATGGGGATGCTAATCATTTTGATAATCCCAGGCTTTTGAAGAATGATGTGATGGTCTTTCAGTGCAGACAGTGCAAAGGATGGCATGCTTATGACATCAAGCGCGACGAGGAATGTGCAGTAAAAGGCGCACTTAGGACATCGCACTTTGAGATTGCACACACCAACAGCCTCATCTCATGGGACCCGGTTCTTTGAATTGGAAGACCCCCCCCCCCCCAAGGCAAGCTTTATGGTATATCTGAAGACTTAAAACTTTGTTTTATATACTACATCCGTACCTATAGTCTATAGTTCATACCTGTGAATGCTTACTCTGAGGTTCAGCCCCATTTTAACTTCGGATGATTGACTGATGTTTTAGTGAAGGTGAGGGTCCAGTTTTGCAGAATCTTATGAATATATTTGAAACATTCTCTAGATGGTTCTTCAATTAGTTTTCACAAAATTATTGCCAATGACCAATTATTGGGTTGACATGCTTGGGTGTGGAGGGGCATTAGTACAAATGATACAATTGCCCTTTTTTTTTTTTACTATGTCAAATAAATAAACTTGGAATGTCTGATTATGATTGGGGGCATCTCGGGCATGTTGAAAGCTTCAGAGGGGAAAGGCTATGTGGGCAGAAACTACTGGGAAGGCCAATCAATGTACATGTTGGTTAAAACTTATACGTTGCTGATTAATTTTTCGTTGGATAATGTTAGATACAACCCCAAATGCAGTTTCACGGACTATTCGTACATGTTTTAATTTTTTAAAAATAGTAAATATTGTCTGATGAGGTATATATTTTGATGAAAATTATATATCGCTCTATTTTGAATTTAAAGGACTCAATTTTTGTTAGTGGAATTTTTTAAATTAAAGTATATGCCTAGCTGGATGACAAACAGGTGCATATGAGACGACATGTAAAGCTGTAAAAAAACTGTGTAAAAAGGGTGTTTTTGAGAATTGAACAACATAATCTATGTTTGTGTGGCAAGCCAATGCCCAATGTAAAAGCAGTATCAAGTGATGGATTCCTCCAATGGGATAAACTAGGATGAATAAAGTCAGTGAGATGGTTACTTAAATATCACATTTCAGATTTTTCTCCTGTAATTGTATCATTTATGATTGGCTTACTTATATTGTTACATATACTAGAACAGGAAACATCATATATTTTCAATGTTAGTGTGGTAATACATAGGTTGCAGAGAAGGTTTAAAAATAGAAAGACCATCTGACATAAAATTGAGGTTTTGGTTTTTGGCCTCTTAGTAGTTGTGTTGTTCCAGTTCCCTTGGAATTGAGTAATATTAAAGCAGATGAATCAGCTAATATAAAATATCATCCAACTTTGAACAATCTATCGATTATACTAACCACGAGTGTTTTTCCAACTTTATTCCTTCGTTATGCTCAATGATAAAATTGAATTTTGAATTTTTTTAAATTGGATATAATTGATAAAAATGATTTTACATATACATGGAATGGATGGTAGCGACCATGACACATCAATCATTTTATTTGTTCTTTTAACTGATTTTAGATTGAGATAAGAATGGAAGAATAAAATATTTATGGATATTTTTAACAGTTTTGCTATCTGGCCCCAAAAATTGAGTCTCATTGAGAAGCTCAAATAAGTGTCATCCCCCCATTGGTTCCATGTTTGACTTTTCAGAAAGGTAAAAGATGTAAAGACAATACTATCGTTCTTTAGAGTTTGAAATATTTGCTCCCAAATAAAAACTCATTAAACATTGTTGTGTAACCGCCTCCCACCATCTTTAGTGTCAAAAAACGAATCGGTGATTTCAACAAAAAAAAAACTCGACAACCTAGGGTTTGCGATTTCGACTATTTTTCATCCCCAAATCTTTGCAATGATGACGAAAAAAAGTAATAAATATTAGTCCTCTGATTTCTTCCCCAATTTCAGGAGATGGATTTCTTCTTGCCACAATCTTGTTCTTGCCGGTTTTGATTTTTATTTTTTGAAAACGACCATAAAATAGTTTTATTTGAAGGTTAGGTTGCACTTTTTGAAAAACAATTAAATATTTGAAAGAATATGATTCCTACTTTTTAATAATCATAATATGAAGTATCTTCGGCTCGTTGGTTATTTGATATATCTGAATTTGTTTTTTACAAACATGTACTTTAATCCGAATAATATAATTTATTTAAAATAATTTTTAAAAACGTATGGTATAATTGTTTATAATGAACCATTGTTGTTTATCTGGTGTATCTAAAAAAAAGCTTTTTGCTCATGTATCTAACATACTTTTAGATACCTAAGTATCTGAATCTGAAAAATGTGATGGAATAGCAACAAACAATGTGAAGTAACAATTGTTTATGATCAATAAATGTGTTAGATTCCATACGAATGTAAATGCTATATTATTACCTTTAAATGTATGAATCTAGGGTCTTCAAAAGGTCCGAGGCCCGAAAGCCTGGCCCAGGCCCGTTCACATGCCGGGCCGGGGGCTTGGGCTTGGTTTTGGGGCCCAGGCCCGGCCCCGACCCATAGGTTCGCCCGAACTGGGCCTGTTCGAGCTGGCCCGTAGGCCCGCCCATGTGGACCCGGCCCGTAGGTCTATAGGGGTAATCCAATAAATGTGTCACATGTAATTTTATATAATATTTATTTGAATTGTGGTTGAATTATACAAATTATTGACATTTATGTAAGTGCCAATCTAGTTAGTTACACGTAATTATTTAGTTTTTCTAATATTAATTCATTTAATATTTTTATTGTTGAAAATTCAATAGATATAAATATTTTTTCAACATTATACTTAAAATTTTGTGTTATATAAACATTATATACAAATCAACATTTTAAAATTTAAAAATCAAAAGAAATAGTATGCTTAAAATCTGGGCCTGTAGGCCCGAAGCTCTTTCTAGGCCACGGGCCAGCCTGGCCTGGGTAGAGCCCGCTGTGCCAAGCTCTTTTTAGGCCGCGGGCCTGGGCCCATGGCCGTGCCTGTGCCTTGTTTCAACAGGCCATTCCGGCCCGGCCCATTGAAGGAACAATATATGAATCTTTCCTTACAACCATATGTATCTAAAACATATAAGATACAGATATAGAGAAAGATACATATATTAATTTTTTCAGATAAGATACAGATACAAAAATAAATACATCCATATATTAGTTTGTTTGGAATACAAATGTATCTAAAGCATTTCAGATACAGATACATATACAGATGAATATATTAGTTTTTTTTCAGACAAGATACATAGATAGATTCAGATACATAGCCATATATTAGTTTGTTCAGATACAGATGCATCTAAAACACTTCAGGTAGTATCATTCTTTTTCCCATGAATCTTTGCAATGCCAAATCTTTCCTTGTGAAATAAAGTTGTTATAAACATTTGCACCTCATCTTCTAAATGAAAGGACATTCCATCCTGCACCTCATCTCATCTACACGTTACTGATCAACTCCATCTGACAATTCCTTTACTACACTGATTTTCAAAGAACACGTATCATTGATATCATTCAAATGAATTGAATATTTACATGTGTCATTCATAAAATCATCATCACTGCATGGTAAAAAAGAAAGTCAAGATATAAAAAAATAACAACATTCAATGGAAAACAATTACCAGATGTGTGTAATATTAAGATACAGTTTATATGTATATTTGGTTCAAATTCAAATGAAACTAATTTGGTTCATATGCTAAATAAAACATTGCTTTGATAATTAATAAATACCATTAAATATATATGATAAAACAAATTAGATTTTCATCGACTTAAATTAATAAAATCATAAAAAACAAATAAAATATACAAACACAATATACATATATTATTCAGATACACATTACATGTATCTAGAATCATAATAAAAAACTTTTCGATTGGTGTCAACACTAATGTATATGAGTTGAATAATGATTGTAAAATGTTAAACATGCTCATAGATTCAATATGCATAATTATATACATCTACAACATCATAAACGATTATACATATCGAAAACAAACACAATGTACATGTATTATCCAAATACACATAACATGTATCTAGATTCAAAATAAAAAAAACTATGTCTGTACGAATGTAAATTAGGCTTCAAAATGAATGTAAAAGATTAAACATGCTCAACTCAAATCTAAATGTATTATTCGGATCGAATTGGCCAAACTTAAAACGAGAATTCCTCACAAAAACTGGAATCAAATTTCTATTTTGTGTTCGTTTTCACACATGATGAATCAATCTTCAATTTTATATAAATAATTGGATTCAATTGAATTGATTGTTTTAAAAAAGAAAGAATAACCATTAGATGAAATCTTAACCGCCTCCGACAAATAAGAGATCAGTTATCACATTAAACACAAATAGGACACTTAAGAGTAAAGGGGGAGTTTCAATTTTGCCATCTCATGGGATTTGTGATAGAGCTTATCACTTGGAGCCCAAAAATCGTTATTGTATTTTTAAATCAGATAACATCATTGAAAATTCTACAATTTTATTTTTTAATTATAATGTAATCCTTTCATTTAAATTTTATACTAAATTATTAAGCTTTTCTATCATTATGATTATCATTATATTATTTATGTATAATAATTTCAAATATTATGTTTGTCAATTTTTGTACTCAAAATTGAGATGGTTTAAAGGTATTTTAAAAAAATATTTTAAAAAATATCACATGAAAAAATAGTGAAGGTGATGAATACCCTCAATAAGAGTGATGATGTTGGAGATTCACCTTTGGATGAAGATCCGAATTCTCCTGGTGAAGATCCTGCACCCAAAGAACCTGGGACACAGGTGTGGTGCTTGGCCAAGGAGACTCCAACGCTCAAATTAGTGAAGAAGAACCAAAAGTTTTTCTCAAAATGGACTGAGTGAGAGTAGTGAGCATGCTTTCCCACTCAATTGTCTCTTGTCTTAGCGAATATCTTTTGACAATGGAAGATTCCATGAAGTATAAGACTGGGGGTTTGTTATGATGTCGTGGCCTCGTGGCACCACCTCATTTCTCTAACCGCGACTGCGGTGGGCTGTGGCAGACTGTTTGTCAAGATCATGGCGCATCTCTGCTAGTTTGTTCTAGGTTGAGTGGTCCCGACCTCACTCTGTGGTTTCAGTTTCCCCCTCTACCTGGGGATAGGGCTAGAGCTTGGGCTAGATCTGGGGCTAGGTTCGACTGGTTGGACTCAAATATGCTCCGATGGTCTTACTTCAGAGGGGGTCCGACCAAATGATTATTCTCGATCCTCCTCGATTCGTCATTAGTCGAGTGGTCCCTTCCTCTCCAGCAGGTCCTCGGTATTAAGCCTTGAACAAAATAGGCTAGTTACTCGAGTTCTCCTCATGTGAAGGACTAGTCTTCCGAGTTGTCCTCCTCGGGCAAAGGGTTAGTTTTCCAAGCTGCCCTTCTCGGTTGGTCGATAACATCAGTTTTTGATCTTCCTAGTCAGACTAAGCTAACCCATTGACCCAATTTGTGTAGACACATGGCACCTTCAGGAAGAGCGCGGGGTATTCACACACTATTTGTATGCTTGCTCTAAAAAACAAAAAATTTAAAGAAAAATTTAATTTACTACTTACCATAGATAGACACAATAATAACAAAAAAATGTTATCACATAATGAACATCATAAAATAACAAAATTTTACATTTTGCAATAAAGATGTGGAAGAACATTAAGAGAGTACATTGGATAAAATGAATAACCCAAGCTCATTGATAAATGGATCTTGACAAGTTCATTTACAATTGATCATTAAAGATAACTGTAAAAACTATTAAATGCTTTTTTTTCATTCTTGTATTTTTTTCAATGTGGTAATAAATGTGACTCTCATAACATATCATATTAAGATATATTTAATAAAAACCCAGTTGATGTTGTTACAAAACTCAATGAACTACAAGTTTGAAACTTGCAAATTGAAGATGCATTTAACTCAAATGATGATTGTTAATAGAATAAAACTACAGTCTGTCTTAATTAATCGATTGGTGATTTATGGTGGTCCACATAAAATTTTCTGGTACGAAAAGTGTTATAAAGAAAGTATAAACACTTTTTTATTAGTTTGTTTAAAATTAAATAACATAGAGATATAATAGAGCATCCAAAAATGCTTTTGATATTTGGCAATAGACCTGTGTTTAATAATGCTTCAATGCATGAGAGAGCTCATTGGATTTGCATTTTGATGGGTGGATTTGCATGATGTTGATTCATTGGTTTTGTATTCTAATGGAGGTATCTTTGTTATATTATATGTTATTATAAAACACTAAACCCCCACTAATGCATAGAGAGAACTCTCAAATGGGGAAAACAACGTTGTGTTATTTTTTCTTTAGTACAAGAAAAAAATGTTGTGTTATTGAGATGTTGGAGAAAACCTAAAAACTTTTCTTTTCCCATAAAGTGACACAACAAAGGGAAAAATTAATCATCAAACAATCCATTTTGATAATTAAGATAGCTTTGTAATTTCTTGTGTTTTTTCAACCATCCAGTTAAATAATGACAAAATTGACTAACATGAGTATTTTGTCATTTGTCTGTTATCCACTTTCCACTGACCGGTCTTCTATAGATGACATTCGAAGAGATAAGTAGAACCCTCATGAACGTGGAAGTATGCATGTCTAGATGGGGAACTTCTTTTTTAAATATGTGCAATCAAACATGAAGATCACTCATTCATATTTCACGTCACTTAGTTGCCTAGAGTTTGAGAGAATAGAGAGCGACGACCGACTGCAAGAGATAGTAGAATCAGAAAAATGTAATTTGATCAACAATATGCATTGCCATTTGGAAAAATATGGAGCTTTCTTAAATGTCTTGTCTCGTATTGCTTGGTTTGCTTCATTTAATTTGGCTTTTTTCCTTTTTCATTTTTTTTAAGCTAGATTTACTTGTAAGTGTTTTCTATAGCTATTTTAGGATTATTATATAATTGTCGAAAATGCTATACATAATTTTTTTCTACAATCTTGAGATGAGTATGTGGAAATCTGATTGGTCATGTCTTCTTAATTTTGGTTCTTCTTGTTTTGAACTCTATTTTTTTAGATTTTTTCAATTTCATGTTATTCCTTATGCTTTGATACAGGTTTACTTGTGTTAATTTGGAAAAACAATGTCTAAACTAAATCATTCGCACAAGTTATTAGCTTGAACTTGTTGTTTTCTCCATCTGAGAGATAAAATTCTTTCTTTAATTAAAAAAATTCATTGAAAGAAATTCTATTAATGCACTTTGAGGACACGTGCCACTCATGCAAACACATACTGATGGAATTCTCATCAATACAAGTGATATGAAAATTTTCATTAGTAATTTTGTTTTTAGAACTCGAGGATATTTTTTTCAAGGTTCTCATAGCAGGGTAGTTCCACAATTATGCCTTTTAATGATGCGTGTATCCCTGTGTGTAGCTTTCACCATTTACCTTTTTTTTCAAGAAAAAAAAAACACTCACGTGCATATTGCCATAAAAAAGTAAAAAGTAAAATATACTTGCCATAACATTTACATTAAGATACACACATCTCTTGCTAAAAGCGAATCACACCAACGTCTGCGTATGAGGCACCGCTTTTAGGCTTTAAATAGGGTTGCAAAATAAATTGAGTATATCAACGCTTTTGAAAAAACATCATTCAATTTTTTAAATAACAATAGAAAAAGATACACCAGCCCGTGTGCAAACCTGATCGAGCAAGTTCAAATTTTAAAACGTATATTCGCCTATTGAAGTACAAACTATTATAAGAAATGAAGTATACATTGGTTATATATATATATATATATATATATATATATATATATATATATATATATAGGGCCGATAGGTGCGGCGAACGGCGGGTGCGGCAACGATCACGGGTCCATCGCATCTGACGGTCGGATGCGATTCACATCGACCGTCGGATGCGATGGACTCGTAATCGGACGGCCTATGTCGCGGTCGCACCCGCCGTTCGCCGCACCTAATCGTTTCACTATATATATATATATATTAAAAAATAAATTTGTTAACTTTTAAAATTTTTAGTACTGTAAAGTATATAGGCTACAGGCAGGCTTGTCAATGGGTCAGATTCAGACCCAGACCCAATTACATGTGTAATACACCAGATTCAATTTAGATCTAACCCGGGCGACAAGATGAATCCAAAGGTGGTGATGTCAGTCGTCGGAGATGAGGAGGCTGACCGAAATAAATTTTTGAAGTGACGGATGCCTTAGGAGGGTAAAAAAGAAATTTTTCAAAGGGGGGGTGCTAAGAGACGGTTATACAATCCGATTAATGAATGATTGTTTTTTTTAGTGAAAAACTCAAATATAAAGAAATGGTAATATTGTCTTTGCTCTTTTTATCTTTTAAAAAAGCCAAACAGGAAATCAATCAGATAATGACACTTATTGAGGCTTCTCAATGGAATTTAAATTTTGGGGTCCATGTAGCAATGTCGTCAACTAATGCTAATAGCCTAATAACATATGAGCATATATTAATAAAACAGTCGGGTCTCGGATCCAACAGGTCAGGTCGGGGTAGACCTGAACCAGGTGGATCGGCTACCTTTCAAGCTCTCCTCCGACCTCCACCTCCTCCGACCTCTACCTCCACTTTTTTTCAGATACAGTTACAAATATATATAAATCAGTTCTTGTACACAGGCCCCAAAATATAAGCCCCACTCATAGGCCCCATGATGTGTTGGATGTCTGATTTAATTTTACAAAAGGGTAAAAAAACAAAGGATTGAAGTACCCCTATTTATAAACTACACCTTCTCACGTGATTTCCCCCTATTTTTATGTTTTTGTGCTTCATCTTCCCAAACCTCTCGGAGAGCTAAAACCATATTTCAAAATCTAGGGTTTCCTAAAATGAAAATGTCATTCAAAATCACTCCATCAATCTGTTTCCCCTCTGTCTAAATTTTTTTCAAAACCCTAAATCTCGATTGCTCACCAACAAACTCTTAGTCTTCCATTTTTTCATCAAAATCACTCCACCAATTTGTTTCCATTCCGTCTAAAAAAATTTCAAAACCCTAAATCTCGACTGCCAGATCACAAACAAATTGTTAATCATCAAAATTTTCATCCAGTGGATTTAAATCCTGGCGAAAATGGGTACAATTTTTTTTTGTTGTTTATTGCCTCTTTTTTAAAATAATTTCGTTGTTTATTTCATCGTTCTTCCGAGAAAAAAATTAAAAAATTGAAGAACTGTTGACAGACATTCATGTGTTGTATTTCAGTTACATATGTGAATCGTAAAATGTATGAGTAATACGTTAAAAAAAGATTGATTAATGTAACTAACAATTATATTTATTTTCTTGGAATGTGTATGTATGTCCTGATGTAAATAGAATAGTGTTGTCAGGATTCCTTGTCAATCAGCAGAAAATGAAACTTACTTATTGTGTATGATTTGGGCAGTAGCTTAAGGGCATAATGTAACTATGTTTGTGTGTCATATAAGTTCCTAAAAAATGTTGTGCAATTGTAAGTTTGTGACAATGTAACTAACTAATTGGTTAATATGATTAGGACAGATTCTAATATACACAATGTAACTATCTTTGTGTGAGCTTTCATATTCCCTATTAAGTTTTGCAATTGTATTTCATTAAAAGTTAGTTACCTTCAGATATATCAGTAAGGTTTCTGCATAGCCTTATAACATTTCAGATACAATTCTAAATGTAACCAACTAATTAAAAAACACATTATAACAGAAAAAGGGAATATAACTCAAACAAAAATGTGAAAAATGTAACTGATAATAAAATATTAAACAACAACATGCCATATTCATCCAACAACACAATAAAAAATATTAAAAATACAAAATTCACAATTGTCAGATTATGAAACTGCCAAAATTGACATCCAAAACAAAATATTGAAAAAGAAAAAAAATTGCATATACAAACAACATCAATCGGCACACCTGAATCAACCTCCATCGATGAAGAAAACCACAATGTTCAGTTTGTTTCTTTTTTCGATCAGATTAATTGATGCGAAAATCCTCCTGATGTGAATTCGATTTCAATATTAGATCAAATATCAATTCCGATTGATTTCACAATGTTCTTCGGAAAAAAAATTACCTCGTGAAAAAAATTTCGACGTGATAAATGAGATTCAAGGTCGGCTGATCCAAAATGGAAAAAATCCGAAATAAATGCTAATAATAATTTGCTAATCCTCACCGCCCATTGATTACGATGGAGATTACTTAAAAAATTAAAACAGGGGTATTAAGGGTAATGTCACCAATACCACCTCATGAGGCTTACATGGGCCTATGAAATGGGGCTTATGAATCATTTTCCTATATGAATGCAATAATGATTTCCAGGTCCCAACTTTCCAGGCCCCATGATGTGGCAATAGGACATTACTTATTATACCCTCTAATTGATAACCACCCCTAAACAAGGAAAACAATTTTGATTTATTCCTAGGATTGTGGAGATTTCATTAATTACTGTATTTCTTCTTCCTTTCATCGTGTAAAATCATTAATCCCTAACCTAATAATTTACGACGAACATATTCATAGCAGTCTCAAAATTTTAATCCCGAGAAGTTTGAAAAATTGATTTGTTCTTTATCGAGTTGGATCTCCAACAATGTCTTTCAGATTAGGTTTGTCAATTGTTTTTTCATCATTTTTAATCTTATTGAATGAAAGTCACATCAAATTTGAAATTAAATTTTTGATGATCAAATATTCAATATATGTTACATGTTTCAATTCAGAAAATGAATTTTTTTTATATGTTTTGATCACTATTTCACACTTTTTTGTTATGTTTGTTTCATTATAATTTCATAAATGTAACTTTTGATATTGTTACATTTAATTGTTAATGCTTCGTGTGATGTTTATATTAGACTCCCGAACTCGGATACTCATTTACACAATTTTGTTACATTCATAAATGTAACACTCTGAAATGTAACATTATCTCATGTTATGCATTTCTTTCAACAATACAAATAGAAATGACATATAAATATAACAGTGAAGTACTTTTGCAGGGGATTCTGATACATTTTCTTTAAAAGCCAGTGCACTAGAAATTGAAATAGATGATTTCAAAGAGTAAATGTAACTATTTGACATTTAGGTAAATGTAATTGCTTGTTCCATCTATATAAATATATCAGTTTTTATATAAATGTAACAAATCGTTATGAGAGATGTAAACATTTAAGAAATGTATTTGTAACTATCAATATAAAATATAACTGCTTCATATGTTAATTATATGTGTTTTTTATTTAAATTTCAATACAATAAATACCTAGATAAAATGGGTCATTTGAAGGATTTTGATGAAAACAATTTAAGTAATTTTTTGTGTAATCTAGGTTCAATTATAATTTAGGTAATGATTTCAAAATTCAAAATTTGAAATAGGTAAATGGAATTTAAGATTCACATGGAAGAGTCATAACCAAATAGAGAATATTTGAGGATTTGGGTTAATGAGACAAATTTTTAATGAAGGGTAAATTTGTATTTTACCATTTTATCGTTTTTTGAAAAAGTCGACAAATCAAACAAACCAACCAATGAAATGATTACACCTCATAGGGCTTGTGAATGAGGCATATATTGTGGGGGCATGGGTATTATGACTCGTATGAATATATTAAAATTTTAGATACATATGAATATATCAATTTTTTCAGATACATATACAGATGTATCTAAACATTTCAAATACAGATACAATCGTTACAGATATCTTATGCACATTGTTCATTTTTGTATGAGAAAAGTGATTTACAAACATGTATATATGATTAATAAATATATTTAAATATACATGATAAAATAATTAAATATTATTCAATACACATTAATCAAATCATCAGAACAAACATAACATACAACAAATTGGGCTGGATAAATTATTCAGATACACATTACCTGTATCTGAAATTGTCATTAAAAAATTTACATTGTACAAATATGGATCAGTTGAAAAATGATTATGCAAGATTAAAATATGCATAATTATATACATAAACAACAACATAAATGATTATACAAATTGTACCTAAACACAAAATGCATATAAAATCCAGATACAGCGGATATGTATCTTAATTTACATTAAAAAAAATGGTTGCGCGCCATTGATTGCACCACAAACAGATCGCAAAAAAATAAATAGATCGAGAAATTATATTCTTTTCCTCTAATCCCCACAAAAATGAAATCGAGCATTTGTTTTCTCTTCCTCGAATCAATTTGAATCAAAATATGTATTTCGTGTAAACAATAGCCTCCAATTGAATTGATTGCTTTAAAAAAAAAGAACAAACCAAATTGTAACTACCTCGTAAATTACGGGGTTTGTTATGGTATAAAATACACAAATTATATGGAAGGGTAAATTGAGGATTTCAATCTACCAATTGGGGCCCAAAAATTATTATTGTTAGTGGACCTATAATTTTGTTTCTTATTTATCAACTATTAACTTATTTTTGTATCTGTAGGAGATCAAATTAATCAGAAAGTCGAATAAGGGATAAGATTGTATAAGTGAAAGGATTGAACAAGGATTAACCCATATTGATAAAAATATGAGTCTGAGGAAGGAAATTCCATGGGACCAAAATTCTATTACGGCCTGATCAAGCCCGCTTTCCTCGCAAGTTAGGCAAATGATCATGCCTAACCAGGCCGAGTCGAGTAAAGGCTATGTCCGACCTGGACACGTCGGACAAAGCTTATGCCCGACCAGGATAAGACAATCATACGCCGAAGTCCTAAGGATGAGTACCCAGTATTGCTCGACCTTAAGTATAGGCCGTCCAAAAGACAATGCCCGAACTAAAAAGCAGGTCGGCAATAGGGTCTCCCCTGCAAGAAAATGGTTATCAAAGGGAATGTACCCTGACATTGAAAAAGACAGAATGTCAGAAAAACAGTTATAGGATAATGTTGATCCCTAGGTGACACATGTCTACAGATCCTGAGGCCACGTGGAGATTCCATATCATGATATGATCACCCCGCAAGGCCAAGTTCGGCACACCCCTGTTTAGTATAAAAGGGGGACTTCACTTCCCCCTCAAGGTATGCGAACATGGACTCTATCCACATCCAAAGCCCAGATCGGCGAAGATCCGGCCCAGGAGAGGAGAATCAGATTTCATCCCCCACAAATTGGCGCCGTCTGTGGGACACGAGCAAGAAGCTGTTCCAAACTTTGACCTGAGAAGATGGTGTTGACATGGACTCAATCGACGGTTCACGAGCAAGGGGGAGAAGAAGGATGCATGATGCCCGAAGACCCACCCCTGCCGAAGGGCAAGACCATGATCGGATCTACTTCACAAAACCCAACCCCGGAAGCGGGCCGCGATTTCGTTAAGGAGCTCGAAGTAATCAACCAACAATATCATCACTTGAAGAGCTTGATGGAGGAATTCCTGAAGCGGAAGGAGGTCACGCCACCACCACCTCCTCCTAAAGCGTGAAACCAGCAAGACCCGATGAGGACGGGAGCTGAACCACGAGATCAAGATCGCCAAAGCCGGGGAGCAAACGTAAGGAGCCACGAGTCGGTGTATTCATTTGGCAGAGGGCACAAGCGACAGGACGATGGACCTGATCCACCAGCCTTTCCTGCCACAGAGAACCGAGCTAGGTAGGACAAAGGGGAGCGCCGTGACTACTCCCCGCGTCTGGAACAGCTGGGCAAGCGCGCCCACACTCATCAAACAGTGAGACGGGGGCGGTATCAAAGTCCCGGTCGGTACTCGGCGTCATTAGACGACGATTACGAAGAAGATTGTCCTTAACGGACAAGGAGAACATACAGGAGTGAGATGATAAACACCTGTGATCGGGAGTTCATCTCCAGAGCTTTGAAGGGATTCGAGTCACCCTTTGTGCAGCACATTCTGCACAGTACACCACCCAGGAAGTTCGTCCAACCCAAGTTTCAATTGTACAATGGGACCACCGACCCATTTGATCATGTATGTGCTGGGCTTCCGGCACGCAATGGCCTTCTATGAGCAATATGAAGAGCTCATGTGCAGAATGTTCCCGTCAAGCTTAGAAGGAGTAGCACTCAGCTGGTTCCTCCAGCTTCCCAGAGGATCGATCCGATGTTTCAAAGAACTCGGCACTCTGTTCGTTAAACACTTCATTTGCAACAGAAAACAGAGGAAGGATCTAGGAGATCTCATGAAGGTGCACATGCAACCTGGAGAATCAATTCGGTCTATGTGAACCGCTTTTGACTCCTCATGTTTGAGGTTGACAGATGTGATCCAAACGCAACTATTATGGCATTCCGGAATGGGTTACCCCCAAAGCATGATCTGCGAAACTCCATGGTAAAGAAAATCCCAGAATCGTTGAACGAGTTGATGTGCCGGGCAGAGAAGTACGCAAAGGTCGAAGATGAAGTCGTCTCTTCCCGATTGCAAGCCATCACAACAGTGTCCAAGAACCCCCCGACGAAGGAAGACAAGACGAAAACAACGAGCCGACACCAAGGGTAACCCGATTATCAACAAACTCAGGGAACACTCTTACACCAAATTCTCCCTGCCTCTCGTTCAGATCCTAGAAAGGATTAAAAACGCCCCATTCTTCCCATGGGCACCCTCGATGAAGAGTGACCCGGCCACTCGGGACAAGGGTCTCAAGTGTGACTATCATAGAGACTACAGACACCAGACAGAGAGCTTTTGGATACTGAAGGGATTTCTGAAAATCTTGGTCCGCAAAGGGAAGCTCAAGGAATTTATAGACTGAGGAGAAAAAGAAGCCCGAAAAGCACGTGATCGTCGTTGTCCCTTCACACATGGCCGGGGTTATAGACATGATCTGTGGAGGACTACCAACCTTGAAAGATCCCAAGTCGGTCCAACGGGCAGAGAAAAGAAGCTCGGGCCATATGGAGGTCTTGTAGAACGATTAGGAAGCCTGACTCATCCTCAAAAGACCCAAAGTGGAAGACACATAGCTCATATCCTTCTCCGATGATGATCAGTCTACTGTTTCCGTACCTCACAGTGACGCTCTGGTCATCACCTTGTGAATCGCAAATTATGACGTTAAAAGAATACTAGTTGACACTGGTAGTTCGGCTGACATTCTATTCATGCAGCCTTATCTCAAGATGGGCCTGAAACCCTCTAGCCTTGAACCAATGCGGGACCCGCTGATTTCTTTCAATGGAAGCCAGGCTGTTCCGGCTGGACGGATAACCTTACCTGTGCGGGCAGGTGAGGAGATTGTTTTGATCGAGTTCACTGTCATGGACCTCCCTTCCCCCTACAATGTCATCATGGGCCGCACCTGGCTAGGGGCAATGAATGCCATACCGTCAACGTACCATCAGAAATTGTGCTTCCCAATCTCACGTGGGATCATGGAGATACGGGGCGATCAGTCCATCGTGAGGAGATGTTATGCCATCGCCACCTTTTGCAAGGCTAAGGCCGAAGAGAAACCCGTGGGTGCAGATGACATATATCCCAAAAGATAGCAATTACTGAAGGATTGGGTAAAGGCCAACGAGGCCCGATCCGATCCTGCTCAGCGGGTGGTTAAAGACCTGGAGAAGATCTTCATTGATCCGCTCAAACTAGAAAAGTATTTTCTCATTGGCACCGTGTTGGGCCAAAGCAAAAGAACAAGTTTGATCAAGTATTTTCTCATCTCCTTACTATAAAATCATGTCGGCATCACAAGACAATATCGAAAGGAAAAAACAAGCATGCTAAGAAAGTAAGGCAGCAATACAAGCATTCAAACCACACTCAAAGGGCAATCCAAACTGCTTGAATTCATTCACCATACAATAAAATGGCATTTATGCCATTAAACCATTGAACCATAAGTATCCCGTAAAAAAAAGAGAGAATCAAGACAACAACACAAAAGCAAAAATGATGGAAGCAATCCACCAAGCACCGGCTTAATTCCCCCTCGGGACACGACTTGAAGGAGCTCGACGGACCAGGGGAATAGAGTCGTCCTCGGTGTCGTCTCGATTTTCAGCTCCGCTAGCCAACGTCACTAGGTCTTCATTCATATAGACAACGGTTTCAGCTGCGCCAGTCGCAGGAAGATGCGCCTCTGACTTCGTAACATTCTCGAAGGGCTCACTCTTCATTCCTGGAACACTGCAACTACCAGCTTCATGGCAGCTGAGTTATCTGGATAACCAGGGGAAGGAAACTCGTAGACATCGATTATATCAGACAGAGTACAATCAAGGAAACTGGTTACTTGATCGGACACGTCCATAGGCCTAGGGGAAGATGACGGATTTGACCGGACTCTATGCTCATCAGATTCAAGGATTTGAGGCTCAAGCACTTGAATGACTTGCTCTAGACCTGGCTCAGGTGCTCCATCCTGGCAATCGCGGTAACCCTTGCGATAACCTCTGTCATACGCAACCGAGATGGCCTCCTTAGACTTCTTTTCAATTGGGTTCATACGGTCTTTCACCTTTTCAAGGCCGCCCTGGAGGCAATACGAGCCCTTTCAGCCCGTTCCTTCTCTAATGCCCCGGACAGCTCGAGGAGATCCTTCTTAAATTTTTCAACCACCCAAGAATGCCCCTCTAGGGTGGCCTTCAAAGCAGTCTCGGGCTTCTCTCGAGCACGGTGTGACCGAGTGACATCACCGACGACTTGATCATACGTTGGACCTACTGTGTTCGTGTAGATGCCAAGCTGTTCCAAAATAAGAAGACCATAAGAAAAAAGAATAACAAATAAACAAACAATCTTCCACAGTTTGATTCATATTAGAATAAGACGTGTCTGGTAGGCCAGGCTTTGTAGGAATGAACCTGTCTCAGAAGTGGATATGGCGCCCGCCAAGGCCCTGTCCTTCTCCAGGATCAGCGATTGGATCAAACCAATCGCAACGTCACGGTCTTTCAGACCGAAATCAGAAACTCAGACCGAACGGGACTTGGTACGAGGAGCAGGAATAAACGGCCGGGCCTCTTGGTCCCGAGGGACAGCCGGCGGGGGAGGTAGCTTGATAGCCGGGACAATCTCTTTCCCCTTGCCCGAGGGGACGACAGAGGAAGGTGGTGACAATGGAGGGGTTGAAGAAGGATGGCCAACTACAGCCAGTTTGCCTCTCTTGGAAGGGGTGCTTGAGGACTGCCAAATGGTGAACGCCGCCTCTTCTCTAAGCAAGGAAGTTGGCCGAGTCTCCCCGATTGTGCATCCACCTCAGTTTAGAGTGCTGCAAGTCGGGCCATCTTCTCCTTCTCCCTGGAAGGAGTGGTGGTCTTCGCCAAAGAACCAATGCCCAATTTTTCCACGGGGCTTGGGTCAATCGGGGACTCCGCAACCCTAGCCCTCCTCTCCATTCAACAGAGATTGGGGTTGTTCCCCCCCGCAGAACCGAATCCCGGTTTCTCTTTGAGCTTGGGGTCAACTTGAGGCGCTAAGGGTTTGGCCGCCCTCTCCTTCTCGACAGAGGCGGGGGCCAATCTTCCTAAGTAGCTCGAGCTTGACTTCTCCCCCGGTTTAGGGCTGCCCTTGGACACTCTTCGTAGGCGCAAACCGTGGCGTGCCTCACTAGAAGAGTTCTCCATCACCATGGGATCGCTGAAGCCTAATTGAAAAATGGGTTCCAAGTCCTCCTCGGAATGTTCTTCAGCCTCAGGAAGTTGGCTGGCATCAGCAATCGAAGGGCCCGACTTGACAATAGGAGAGGAGGGAGCTGCAACAATATCACCGTAACAAGGGCTGAGTCAACGACAATTGCTAGGATTGGGATTGCCCCAACCGAGTATCCGGAAGAAGGCTCGGTTGTTCCTTTTAAAGGAACATTGATGTGCTCTAATTTAACCAGATGCTTAGATGGACGTGAGTTCGCAGTAGGAGCTGAATCAGAATAGAAGACAAGTTAGTAAGTCAAACCCAAGAAACCATATCTCGAACGGACCAAGTAATGTAGCCCGACCTAGTGAGCCCATCAAGCCGATCCGAGGGACTCTCCATATATCTTCGGGAGCATCGCCAAACTCCCAATTGCCGGATAAAATGATCAAATTACTTTCAGCCCAATTCTTATCAGAATCCGACAGGTCATCTATCAGTTTCATCTTGGAATCTCTAGCCCTAAAGTGATAGAACCAGTGGCCTTCCTTCAATCCGAGTCGAATCCTGGCAGCAAAGCAAAGAGCTACTATGCTCATTAGAATCCTATAGCCCCCACAAACTAGTTGGAGTGGACGAAGCTCAAAGTGTTCCAAGAAACACCCGACTAGGTTAGAAAGAGACCCGACTAGGTTAGAAAGAGGAAAGTACAACCTCCCCACTTTGATCTGATAGTAATACAAGATGCAAGACGAAGCGTCAAGAATCGGGGGCATCCCCCCATGATATTGATCTATTGAAATACTTTTAAGAGTGTGAGGCATGATGACTAAAACAAAAAATTGAAAGAAAGTTCAACAAAGTGAGCATTACAGCTAAATCAACCTGCCTTATGAAGCTACCTGCAAGCATTTAATGATTAACATAAAATTGCTCTGGACTCCTTGAAAGTTGAAGCAAAAATGTTGAATACAAGAAGTCGAACACCCCATAATTGGTCACACCCGTCGATGTCTGCCCTTATCTCAAGAAAGGCTGAAATAATTCAACGACCAAATTATCAATAGATAGAATTAATGAAAGACAGAGAAATACAAGGAAAAGCATTCAGCACGAAAATATGTAGAATAAGCACAAATATTCACCGCGAAAGCAAGATTGCAGAGTTTAGAGTAATACACGGGACGCACCCCGGATAAACACCATGTAAAAACCAAAAAATTGTTTTGACAATAAAAAAAGGGGCATAGGAAGTCACACAGTGGTGCCCCCTCACTAACGAGGGTGAGAAATAGACAGATCTTACCGAGTAGAAGTACTCGGAGCATCCTCCACAAAGCAGCCATAACGCCTCTCATAGAGAGAGAGGTCATAAATATCTTTCAATTGGGTCAAGGAGGGAAAGGCTTCCCCGTCTCAACTAGCCATGTAACCGGCATAAAAGTCGGCAAAAAAGTCACTGAATCGCTCATTCTCCTCCTCCTCCTCGATAAGGTGCCTTGCGAGGAAGGGTCGGGGGCATTATAAACTGGCCGTCAGCCACAACTCGACGAGGGCTGGAACAGTGAACTTGACCGGCATTTGTGAAGGGGATGAAGCAGAGTCGACGCCCTGAGCCTTCCTTCTGCCGCTGGAGAGCCCTGGAGGAACTCCGCAAAGTCCTCTAACTGAGGAGAGCGATCCAGAAAGTCCGCAGGAGGAGAAGGGGGAACCCGCCTGTGCAGGGGAGAATCACCACCAGGGACTTCTCCCTCTTCCTCTTCCTTCCCTCCAAAGACCAGGGTAGGGGGAGACTGCTAATTCAAGGGTGAAGGGGGAGCTGGACGATTCAAGGAGCGGCGACTTCCGAAGTAGACCTCCTCCTCTTCGTCTTCTTCTTCTTCTCCGATTTCAATCGAGCGGTTGTAGGGCACAGCTGACCTGACCGTGACTTTGTGACGACGGCCTGATCTCCTCAGCGCTCCTCTAGCACCAGAAGCAGAGCCTGAGGCCTCGCCTCAGGAAGAAGAAGAAGTGCCTTGCCGAGCCGCCTGACTTATAGACGATACAGAAGCTGGAGGAGGAGCTTGAGGATTCAAGGGGGCACCGACCGGTAGGGTATTCTAGCTCCTTTCCTCGAAGCCCAGGGCATGGTCCACATCTTCCATGTGAAGAACTTCCGGAGGAGGACACGCGTTGAGGGACGACGCGCCTAGAAAGAAAGGATGTTACAAAGGAAAATCACCCCTAATAGGAAAAACAGCGACCATTGTAGAAAGGAAAGACCAACCTGATCCCAACGGCGAGTCCCTCCATTCGATTGGAATCTGAAACATGTAGTTTTCAGGCATCGAAGCACCTCGGATCTGGAGAACTATGGATCGCCCATCGTAGATGAATTCCTAGGCGTCCTTTATTAGCACCCACGATGCCGACCTTCGGGCCAGGTAAAACGTCTTGCCCCCTCCGTTGAGGAACTTCAAAACATAGAAGCTCCACACTTCGTTCAGCCCGAGGCTTGTGCCAAAGGCACGGTTGAGTGTGGTGACCGCCGCCAGGATACGATAGGCGCTCGGGACAAGATGGAGGGGGTGCAGGCCGAAGAAGTTGAGGAATTTTATTATCAATATGGATAATGGGAAAATGATCATATCGGCTTCAACCTGGCCAGAGAAGATCAAAAGAGATTCGGAATCCGCGGGGGGGGGGGGGGAGGCATCTCCCCTGTATACTCCTCCACCACAAGGTTGTCAGGAAATTGTGCCATTAGAATGGGATGTTGAAATAAAGAAAAAGAAAAAGGAAGTGCTGAACGACAACTCTAAATCATAAGAGGATGCAAAAATTCATAAGAGGTGAAAAAAAGGTGCGGAAACGAGTACATATATAAATAAGGGGTTTCGATCCTGAAATCTAACTGTCGCGGTCGATTGGGGGAAACAAACCGGAAAAATTAAAATTCAAATGCTATCCCCCAGGTGGCATTAAATGGAGAGGATACATGAAAAGGTGACAAGTGTCGCATGCACAAGCCATCAGGCCCAGGGCCCAAATCCAATCGACCCGGAAGGCTTGGCGGGCAAGTCATTCAATCGGACATGTCTCCCGAGATCAGTTCTTCTAGACTCCCAAGCAATTGAGAGACCAAGAGAATGGGGCATTTGTAGGAGACCAAATTAATCAGAAAGTCGAATAAGAGATAATATTGTATAAGTGAAGGGATTGAACAAGGATTAGCCCATGTTCATAAAAATATGAGTCCGAGGAAGGAAAGTCCATGGGCCCAAAATTCTATTATGACCTGATCGAGCCCGCTTTCTTCGCAGGTCGGACAAATGATCATGCCTAACCAGGCCAAGTCGGGCAAAGGCTATGCCCGACCTGGACAAGTCCAACATAGCTTATGCCCGATCAGGATAAGACGGTCATACACTGAAGTCCTAAGGACGAGTACCTATTATTGCTCGACCTTAAGTATAGGCCATCTAGAAGACAGTGCCCGAACTAAAAAGCAAGTCGGCCATATGGTCTCCCCTGCAAGAAAATGGTTAACAAAGGGAATATACCCTTACACTGGAAAAGGACAGGATGTCAGAAAAATAGTTATAGGATAATGATGATCCCTAGGTGACACATGTCCACAAATCTTGAGGCCACATGGAGATTCTATATCATGATATGATTATCCCGCAAGACCAAGCTCGGCACGCCCATGTTTAGTATAAAAGGGGGACTTCACCTCCCCTCAAGGTACCGACTCTCTCTCCTATTCACACTCAAGAATTCTAAGTTCTTCATACGAAGAGGCCACTGACTTGAGTGTTGGAGGGGCGTTAGCCGACACTACACTGGTGTGAGTTTCAAGTACCCGAAGGTGGAAGAGTGAGGAAGAGGAAGACGAAGGTGAGAGATGAAGGCTTGTAGTGGATCGTCACAAGGAAGAGTTTGGGCCAACGCCGTCTCGGGTCCACATCCAAAGCCCGGATCGGCGAAGATCCAGCCCAGGAGGGGAGAATCAGATTTCATCCCCCACAGTTTCCATAAATTCATAACCAAATCCATAACCCATAACCAACTACCAAGCCCCCGAATGAATGCATAAGTGAAAATGTGAAATGCCTAAAGTGACTTGTCTGTCGGGTCGGAGCCGACCCAGGTCCAACGGGTCTGGGTCCACATTTTCAATGACCCATCGGATCCTGCCACAAGTCGGGTCGGGTCCACCCTGACCCGGCCCGGTCCAGATTCAACACAATTGACAGACCTATCTACTGGTCTATTGGGGTACTACTTTTTGCGGCAGACGAGATTGCAAAATGGATTGAAAATATGAACGCAGATAATAAGAAAAGATATACCTAGTCCCGTGTGCAGATGACAGATCAACTGACGTATAATCTGTTATATCAATTGACGTATACATTGAATAGACTAGGGTATTTTAAAAAAAAAATTTTCAAGCAATGGTTGGACACCATCGACAATGACCCCCACTTCCCCTGTTTAAACCTTGCTCACCCTCAACCAGGTCTGCTAATCAAACAGTTTGTCAAATAATAAACTTGGAATGTCTGATTATGATTGGGGGCATCTCAGGCATGCATACAGATACCATAGGGAAGGTCATTCAATGTACTTGTTAAATGTCAGGGGTGTGAAGCTTAACACTGGAGGCAGATTATATAAAATCCATCTCTAGTATAAATCTTTACTCTCTTTCTGAAAACATTGGAGACAGATCATATATAATCCGTTACCAGTACAAAAATAATAAATAAAAAAACGACAGCACTGACCGGGTCAATGAGGATAGGTTTTGCAAATATTCGATGGATGGGGCTATTTTTGCGAATATTCATTTTAGGAGGGCTAAAATTGCAAATTACCCTTTATAAAAATATGTGAAAAATTTCAAACGAAGTATATATCTGGTTATAGTGAGTGGACGGTGTCACGCCCCAGGGCGGCCGTCCACGAGACATGGCAAATATATATATGATATCAGCAATCCATACACGAAATCAAATAAGGACTCCACAACATCAAAGGCAATAAAGCAATAACTAAGTAACTGACATCAAATATATACAAATAGCGGAAGCTCAAATGACTAAGTCTGTAATTCATTGACATATTTACAGACTAGAGTACGCAATCAACTGTCCTGTGAGAGCCAATATAAACAACAACAGACATCAACAGTCCACATACCGTGCACAAGCACAAGTATAATACATACAAGGAAAAAGAGAATGCTGATGGCCTCTCACTCGCAAGACATCCAACGCGAACGCGGGTCTCCTACTCGTAATGCGCCAAGGGGAGCTCTTCACTTGGATCCGACTCAGTGTCAACTGGAGAAAAACATAAGCGAGGGGTGAGATACAAGCTCAGTGAGTGGTCAGAAACCAAACACCAACATAATCATTCGATACTAAGGCAATCTCCTATCAAGGAAGCCATGGGTAGAAACCCAACGGTTAACAAGGTCACACGGCAGTGCGACCATACCCCGGCCTCGCCCTAGTCCCCACAGGGGTGAGCCTAGGGACTTGAAGGGCAAAACTTGCTGTTCTACACCGTTCGTCATCCGATAGCGCTCTCCCGGGTAGCCTCTACCTGGAACCGGCCACGGTCAGTACACTGTCGACATCGTCGATGGTACCTACAGGTGGGGGTCCACCCAGGGCGGCTCGTATCTAGGAAGCATCCACAAGGATCCGATGAAGGGGAGAACGATAATTCACGCTCGCAATATCGTCCGGTGGCCCACCGTCGTGTAGCCTCACCTGGTACACTCCCATGATTTGTACATCCGTCGATTGCATCGGGAGTACCTACAAGTGGGAGTCCTCTGTCAGGGCGGCTTCAATGTCGGGGCCCCGGTACGACGATATTGGGAGGAACCACTACTTGTTCGCAGCGCGAACCCTATGAAAAGCCAACTACTCCAGATAGTGGGTCAAGTATCAACTCGAGCCTACCTCGTTCACACCAACACCCTCACCCCGACGGGTGATATAGGATCTTGGGAGCAATACCCTCACCCTCACCCCGACGGGTGACATAGGATCTTGGGAGTAATACCCTCACCCTCACCCTGATGGGTGACATAGGATCTTGGAAAATTACACAAACTGGCAGATCGAACCAACGCCGACCCACCACACCCTCACCCTCACCCCCTCCTCGGGGTGACATAGGCTCTTGGGGAAGAGGTCGATTGTTCTACACCGCTCGTCATCCGGTAGTCTCTCCCGGTGTGGCCTCTACTACCTGGTAGCCTCCCAGGTCCCTATCTCCGCAATATGGGCACACCAACATGCGTCGTGGATAGTTCCCAGAAGCACCTCACAGAGTTCAGGCCTCTACCGGACTAGCCTCCCTAGACTGCTACCTCAGCCGTATGGGCACACCAACACCCGTCATGAGTAGTACCTGGGAGCGCCCCCACCGGACTTTACTACGCCGGGCAGTCTCTACTCAGAGTCGACGAAGGAAATAACACTCGACACCCGCGAATACGATCCCTATGGATCCGTCATCATCGGTTATCAAACACCGATAAGTGCAATGAATTCTCATGAATTCCCTCCAGGGCACATAACTCAGATGCGGGGAATACATTTTATTATAAGTGTCAAAGCCATGGTATGACCCCATAGGAGGTCATACACTTGTCTAATCTCATTAGACAAGGTTCATGGCCCAATAGGCATATACATAATATGCAATCAATACCCAAGGGTGGCTTACTTAACATGCATACATGAAGACAAGCAGGCAAATAGACAAATTACAACCTAACATACGTTGGACGACACCAACCTAGAAGGGGAGGGTTAAGCGCGATCTGCGCAACAACAGGTGCATGCCAATAATTCCAAGCAAGCCTGAGTCAAGCAGGAACTACATCTACTTACTCAGCTCGCGAAAAGAGTAAGGGCGAGAAAGAGGGAATGTCTCATCCTCTCTCGAGCTGGTTATAGTTTTGCCCCAACAGATGGGTGCAACAACTATACCACACCCTTAAGTACTAAATCAGGAATATTACGCATACACCCCGTTATTAACCCATGTTTAAACATGCTTGATAAATAGGGGTAGTATTTCAACCAAAACTACCTAAGTCATGCCATATTCTATACAATACATATGCAAGTATATGATAGAATAGGGGTTCTACACAATATACAACTTAGCATGCATGATATCTAGCATATTTAGGGTGCAATTAAAGCCTCATGGAAGCGCGAAGCACGACTACGTGCATCGAGCGCTCCCGGAAGGGTTGGAATCAAACCACTCACCTAACGAGCGCACGGCTCGCGAAACACAAGAGAGCGACAAATTGAATCCGAAGCCTGATACCAATCCGCCAAGGATCATCCAATGGTTGCATTTTGCTATAACAAGTTGCCCGACACCCCGAAGCACACTCCGAACACGTTCAAGAACTGCAAGCACGCCCCGAGCAACCCATGCATGCTCTCCACGCACTCCGCACGCATCGGGCAAGGCCAAGCACGCCCTCGAGCACCTCGTGCACGCTGCCCGCACACTCTGCACGCATCGGACAAGGCCAAGCACGCCCTTGAGCACCTCGTGCACGCTGCCCGCACACTCCGCACGCATTGGGCAAGGCCAAGCATGCCCTCGAGCACCTCGTGCACGCTGCCCGCACACTCCGCACGCATCGGGCAAGGCCAAGCACGCCCTCGAGCACCTCGTGCACGCTGCCCGCACACTCCGCACGCATGCGAGCACCCCGAGCGCGCACCCGCAGCCCCGCATGTGATCTCGAGTGCACCGATGTGTCAACCCTACACCCCTTTAGCACATAAACACAAGTTTAGGTGATGCATGAGGAAAACCAATGGAAAGAAGAGAAGAACATGTATATATGGTTCACTCACACATACCCACAAACAGGTGGTGTGCACACATACACAACACATAACTCATGAATATGTGCTTCTCTCCCTCATCTTCTTCAATTCCATGCACACAACAACAACAACACAAGGCATTGGAACCTCCACACATGCTCAAAGAAGGGGAAGGGAATGCCCCGCGAGGGAGGACGAGAGGGAGGCCTAGCAAGTTCAAACACACATCCACCTCTTCAGAATCATCAACACTTGCTTGCCTAGCCCCAAGCAGTCCGTGCATACACCACACGCACAACTGAGCATAAGTGAGCACTCCTCGCATGCACACCGCGCGCTCCGAGCGGGCCCGAGCACCCCCAACGCACGCTCCATCCGCGGCCATGCTCGAAAATCCAATGCTCCCCATCCTCTTTTGAAAAGGTGAGGGAGACAAAGAAATGCACAAACACACCTCCTTCTTTCGTTCCTCCTCTTCATTGTCGTCCCGAGAGAGCGAGCGCGAGAAGAAAAGTCTCTCCCGAGGAGGAGAGTATTTAATTCAAAAAAAGGGGGTTGGTGGGATGAGATAGGGGGGGGGGGGGTGAATTTAAGCATCTCTAACCACACACACACAATATCTAAAGAAAATGACTTAGTGGCTAAGTCACGTGCACCACTAGATCTCCGGACAGTATTCACTTAAACGGTCATAACTTCCTCAATACAGCTCCGAATTGCATGATTCCAAAGTTACTGGAAAGCCAAGAAGATTATCTACAGCTTTCATGTTTGCACCTAGATCAAATAACCTCTCCAGCTATTCCCAAATCTAGGCTAAACATCTTACAGGGCTGCTGCCTGGATTTCTCATCTTCGGGGTATACTCGAAAAAATACTTATAACTTTTAATATACGAATTCAGTTGATCCAATTCCACTTCTATATGGAAGCTATCTCAAAACTGAACATCTCGTAATAATATCGGATTTTTACTTCTTCATCTTGGATTTTAACAAAATCAAATCCGAATACCAATCCAAAACAACATAATTCCAAAAACTTTATCGGAATTAAACGAAAATTTTATGGGCAGTACTAAACAGTACCAGGACCCATAATATGCAATTATATTTCATTCAGAGTCCTCAAACCCCCTTGGTAGGCTAAAAAGCAAAATTTTAGCGACTCCGATCGAAATTAGGACTCTAAATGACACAGGTCTAACAAATGAGGTAAGGAGGTATTCCAGACTGCATTTGGGGTTTGAAATACAACGCTCTAAATTGAATGCACAAAGCAATTGAACCATGCTTTGTGGACATCTCCGTATGTCAATTGTTTCAGGACGCTTGATTTTTTTATTGAACTCAAATGCTGATCGTGGTAGATTGATTTCATAGTGTAATTAAAAAGTATAAGCTTTTATATATATATATATATGGACGTGATTACGTGCGGTGAACGGCAGGTGCGGCAGCGATCACGGGCCGTCGATCACGGGTCCATCGCATCGGACGGTCGGGGGCGATTCATCTCGACCGTTGGATGCGATGGACCCGCGATCGAACGGCTCACGTCGCGACCGCACCTGCCGTTCGCCGCACGCAATCATTTTCATATATATATATATATATATATATATATATATAATCGAGTGATTCAGTGCGGGAATGCGATCGTGCGGGAAACGACGTCGATCGTGGGTCCATCGCATCAACGGTCGAGATGAATCGCCCCCGACCGTCTAATGCGATGGATCCGTGATCGCTTCCCGCACGACCGCATTCCCGCACCGAATCACTTCGGAACTGATGATTACATGCGGTGATGCGGTTTTGGGGTCCATCGTGCGGAAAAAAATCTCGGGCGTCAATTTTGTGTTCCTCCAATCAAACGACTATGCATTGATGGCTTAAAAAAAAAACAACGAAACAGCTTCACCGGGTGTACCGATGTCCCAAACTAAAAGCCTTTCACATCACATTCTTTCTCTTCATCACCATTTCTCATCCGAAAATCTAAAACCCAAAATCAAAACCCACTCTCTCATTTTACTTTTTCAAATCCCTCTCACCACCCCCTCTCATCACTCCCAAGATCAAAATCAGAACCGGTCTTCAGATCATATGTCTGCTCTAGGTTAACTAAAGTTGAAGTTATTTTCATTTTTTTAGTTTTTGTTTTTTTGTTGAATGTGATAATAATAAAAAAAAAATTGTTAGTTGTTGGATATTTGTTGAATGTAATAAATAAAGGGTTTCTCTTTGTTTGTTGATGGATATTTGTTGAATGGATATTTATTTATGAAAGATATATATATCTTGTAAATGGCTTACACAAGCATAAACAATTGTTTCCCCCAACCTTCGTTGTGCTCCGCATGAGAAAGAAAGAAAGAAAGAATACTCCAGTGTAGATTCAATATAAAAATACAAAAAAAAAAACCATAAAGAGTCCATGCATCAATGATATCAGCCAGACCAGATCATAGGTCTTCAGATCATGTCTGCTCCAGGTTTGAATGGTAGAGGTGCTTCAGGTTTCAAAGCCATAGGTGCTGTAGCTTTCTAAGTCCAGAGTTTTAATGTTCTGTTGAATGTGCTCCAGGTTTGAATGGTAAAGGTGCCGAGCGCTCTAGGTTTTCAAAGTCCATAGTTTTATGTTTTATGTTGAATTTATTAAATAGATTGAATGCTTTAAACATGTTTTTGTAATAAACAGATGTAGTCTGTTCCAGGTTGTTTTAAGCAACTACAAACTGAAAAAAAAGTTATGATTCATGGACTAGATTTACAAGTAGAACATATATGTGATGCACCTTTGAAATTGGTAAACAACTTAAATCACATAAAAAAACCTTTTTTTATCACATCCAACAAACATTCAGCAGCTAATCAACCAAAAAAAAAAAAAAAACACCTGTTTTTATCACATTCTACAAACATTCAACATCTAATCAACAAAAAAAAAAACCCTTTTTTTATCACATCTAACAAATACAAATCTAGCAACTAATCAAAAAAAAAAAAAAAAACCCTTTTTATCACATTCAACAAATGTTCAGCCATGGATCAACAACAAAATAGAAGATTTCTTTACAAAAAATGAAAAAAAACTTTATTGGAGGGGGTCGTCGGGGTCGTTGGGTGGTCACCGGGGTTTCGTCGGGGTGGTTGTTGGAGCGGTCGCCGAGTTGGGGTGATGAGAGGGAGTGATGATTGGGGGTGGTGAAAGGGATTTGAGAAAGTAAAATGAGAGAGTGGATTTTGATTTTGGGTTTTACTTTTTTGGATGAGAAATGGTGATGAGGAGAGAGAGAGTGTTGTGGAGAGAGTTTAGTTTGGGAGACGTTCACTCAGTGAAGCTGTTCGGGTTTTTTTTTAAGCAATCAATGGTTAGTTGTTTGATCGGAGGAACACCAAATGGACGCTCGAGATTTTTTCCCGCACGATGGACCCCAAGACCGCACGACCGCATGTAGAGAGAGAGAATTGATTGGGTAAGGCGGTGAGCAGGTGCGGACTGAATGTAAACCGTCTGATCATGGTTCAGTGCATCGAGTGGTGGAGATTCAAAGTTTCAAAAAACACTTAACCGGGTACACCGGTGACCAAGGAAAACAAAAAAAAAAAAAAAAAAAAAAAAAAACTCTCTCATCTCCTTCGGCTCTCCCTGCGTCGGCGTCGCCTCCTCCATCTCCCCTTGCGAAACCAACCCCCCCCCCACGGCCCCTCCTCCGTCTCCTCCCGCGGACCCTCCTCCGTCTCCCCCTGCGAACCACCCCCTGCGGCAGCCTCGACTAGCTCCTACGAACACCCTCCCCAATCGGCGGGGAGCAGCGGCACCACCCCTAAGGCAGCCTTGACCAGCCCCTACGAACACCCTCCCCAATCGGCATCGGTACATACACCTCTTCTTTCTTCTTGCTTTGTGATAAAAGTGGGTTTAATTTCTTTTCCTTGGTTATCCTGCGTAACATCCAAACACCAATAATGAATGATAAATGGGCATGGAGTGAAGTTAGGTCGGTTGGTGTAAGATTGAAAGTCAGATCTCTATAAGTATTGTCTCTTTTTCTTCTTCTTCAGATCTATGTGTGTGTGTGTGTGTTCTTCGGGTTTTGGTTTCAGATTTTTTTCAGGTTTTTTTTTTAGATTATATGTTGCGATTCATCTTCATAGTCTATAATACATTATATCTACCTAATGATAGATGAGTTATTTGTTGCCCTAATAACATTAGTGAAAATAGGAGAGTTGAAATTGTTTACAATTTCTATCTAGTTTTTGGAGGTGTAGTGCCATTTTATTTTATTTAGCTTTGTTTTGTTTATGGGGATACCAGCACTGCAAGGCATGGAGAACCAAAATCAATGTTTGTTCACTAAATAAAGTAATTATGTGTAGGAACCCCATTTTAGATTACATGTTCCGATTATTTCTTTTTTTTTTTCTTTTCAGATTTATATGTGTGCTCTTGTGGTCTTTGGAAAGTCAGATGCTAAAAGGGTCTCTGAAATGTTGGATGTTAAAAGACTTTTATCTAAATTATTCCATTTCCAACTGCCCATATTTTCATTTCATTAGTTAATTAATGTCTGTGTCGTAATATTTGTTTATCATATTGCCAGTAGTTCTAAAGGAGAACGATGTGCTCCAATCGAGGAATTACTCTTGTTGTCAAGAATTCAAGCTACCGAGGAGAGGCTAACTAAGGTTGAAGCTCGACAAGAACGTGTGGGAGAGTTAGAGCAAGTAATTAAAGCTCTAGTCTAACAGAATTTCAAGCTATACAACAACGTGCATGAGAGTTACAACATTGGCATAATTCATTCCTGAAGGTCTTCTTTGTCATATTCATATCGTTCGCAGTGTATGTAGGTTCAAAGTTAAGTGAACCATAAATAGTAGCTTCAATGCTTGTAGAATCCTCAATGTTTTTTAGGATATGTGTATCGGTCAAAATTCTTCATTGTGGATTCTCTGGGCTTGTATGATGAATATATTATGCAGTAGTTTGACGCTTGTATGAAGATATGATGTTTTTTTTCCACAGCCAAATTTTTCTTTGTAGTTTAGGGAGTATAGGGTACTAACATCAGCAGAAATTTGACTCAAAAAAGCTTCCAAAATGAGAAAAATACTTTCTGGGTAATGTAGAGAGTGTATATGCATTAGGCAATGTATTTTTGAATCTATTGTTTTAAACATAGACACTACTATATACAAATGTACAAAGAATTAGTAGCTATTCGATGCTTTTTAGGCTGTCGGAGGATGCATTCAGTTAGTCAGTCCATCCATTGGAAAATTTTCTTAAATCTACTAAGTTTATATTATAATTTATGGTCAGTAAAATATACTGACTACATGGGAGCCTTTGTGTGGTGTCTTCCATTCTAAAACCTGTCTTCCATTGGAGTTGGATCTTGGTCATGGCTATGGCTTGAAACATGTGAACATCTTCATCAATAAGAATTCAATGGCTTGAAATAACTGTTTAATTTTAACAACCTGTTTGAAAAACAATACCAAATACCATAACCTGTTACAATCTGTTTCAAAATCAGTACTACATCACACTTGCTTGAAAAAAATCCATGACACCACACCTAGCAATATCAGTGCCTGTTTCATATTACAACACACTTTGTTTCTCAAAGAAAAAAAAGACACTACAGCACACATGCTGTTCATACATACATATTTAAAATGGCATTACTATTACACCATATATACATATAAAAAACAGCACCTAAGTTTGAAGAGTAAGCCTTTCTTTAGCCAAACCAGAAGCTAAAGCTGCATTGAAGGGCATTTGCAAGTCTACCACCCCCTTGATAATGCAAGATCCTTGTACCAGAAGATACCTGTAGGATGTGTGTTGGTATTATGGTGGGCACCACAACTAATTCGAATAGAAAATGGTTCTGCAAAAAGTCAGACAAACCAAAGATCAATTAAGGCATTCATAAGGAAAAAATTCTGTTTAGTCATCTGTAAAAAATCTAAAGATTAGTTATTACTTCAAAGGGCCTAAAATACATTTGATAAAAAAAAACAGAGGATAGATACAGATGACAAAAATTCTCTAAACTGAGAAAAAGAAAAGCAATCAAACAAAAGCTAGTTCTTCTCCATCTTCACATATCTATTTTTAAACAGACTAAATAAGACCAAAGATTGAAAAAATATATACTTCCTTTGAACAAACAAAATCTCACATATAAAGTACCTTTAATCCCTCAAAGCTAAATAAAATAAAGGGATTTTTAGTTTTAAGTCCCCGAAAACTATCGAATTTAGCGATCGATCCCTCACTTCTTCATATTTTGGTTTTAGTCCCTACACTTAAATGATTATTTAGGAATAGATCCCTCCCAGGGATTAAAAAATAAACTTAATAATTTAGGAATAAGTCCCTCCCAGGGACCTATTCCTAAATAATCATTTAAATGTAGGGACTAAAATTAAAATATGAAGAAGTGAGGGATCGATCGCTAAATTCGATAATTTCTAGGGACTTAAAACTAAAAATCCCTAAAATAAAATGACACTGCACCTCCAAAAACTAGACATAAATTGTAAACAATTTCAACTCTCTTGTTTTCACTAATATTATTAGGGCAACAAATAACTCATCTGTCATTAGGTAGATATAATGTCTTATAGACTACGAAGATGAATCGCCTCCATCTCCCCTTGCGAAACCAACCCCCCCCCCCCCCACGGCCCCTCTTCCGTCTCCTCCTTGTAGATACTCCAATTTTGACCGTCCAGAAAGACAGAAATACTTCAAGTAACACCCGAAAATATCCCACTTTTGGACATCCAGTAGAGAACCAAAATTCAGGAAACCGGAAACCCTAACCCCAGCCCTAAACTAAACCTAGCCAGAAACCCTAACCGGAAACCCTAAAACTAAAACTAAACCTGACCCTAGCATTGACCTAGACCTAAAACCAGAAACCCTAACCCTAACCCTAAGACCCAAAAACTCTGTGTCCCTGGCAAGGGGCGGCTAGATCTAACTAGCCGCCCCATACCAGGCGGCTAGTTTGAACTAGCCGCCCCCTGGCCGACTTTGGACCAGTCCCCTGGATGGGACATAAAGCTGCAATAAATGCTGATCATTGCGGCGGGTCATGACCTTTAGCCGCCCTCTCTTGGCCGGATCAATCCAAGTAACCGACCCAAGCCACCGCTTGTCAGAGATGGGACGTTTGGCAGATCATGATGGGGGCGGCTACCAGGAAGTAGCCGCCCCATCCTGGGCGGCTAGATAGAACTAGCCGCCCTTTACCTGGTCTCTGACAGAAGAACCAGAGAATTAATGAGGGGTCTAATCGAAGCCAACCCACTCCATTACCCCCGGGATATTTCCCTGCCTCTCTTTTACTATAAATAGAGGGGTCCCAAGCCCAAATACAACATCACCAAAAAATCCCAACATCCTTCAATCCACAAAATCCACACTTCACATTTCCTTTCCACACTAGAAATCCCTAGAGAGAGAGAGAGCCTCTTGTGTGAGAGAAAACACTCATTCCCTACACAAAAACACCCTCTCATCCCACCCTCCAGAAACCCGGGCTAAACCTAGCTTAGCCTCTACCCAAAACCAAACCCATTTCCTACCAAAGCTCTGCCCAAACCAAACCAGACGAGGGACGGCTAAACCCTAGTAACCGCCCCTCACCAGACGGCTAGATCCAACTAGCCGCCCCCCATGTCCACACCCCATATCCACACTCCTTTGTCCCAAGACTCCTTTAGTCAAGCCCGGAAGCAGAATAGGATTACCTGTTTTTCACCTCTGTGTACGGTATATCGTGTCTCAGAGCGGAGACCCCACAAACTCCCCACGTAAGCGATCAAATCCGACACCAACTTTTCCTGCTTTTTTTGAGAAAGCAGGTGGCGATCACACAAACCCCGTCTTTTCTGAGAAGCAGTCGGGCGGCTCAGGAACGACTCTCCGGGCGGTGACCTGTTCAGTCGCGAGACGGACCAGGACCAAGTTCGCAGAACCCCCAGTTTTACATACCGACACTCCTGCGGCCCCTCCTCCGTCTCCCCCTGCGAACCACCCCCTGTGGCAGCCTCGACTAGCCCCTACGAACACCCTCCCCAATCGGCGGGGAGCAACGGCACCACCCCTGCGCAGCCTTGACCAGCCCCTACGAACACCCTCCCCAATCGGTAGGGAGCATCGGTACATACACCTCTTCTTTGTTCTTGCTTTGTGATAAAAGTGGGTTTAATTTCTTTTCCTTGGTTATCCTGCATGACATCCAAACACCAATAATGAATGATAAATGGGCATGGAGTGAAGTTAGGTCGGTTGGTGTAAGATTGAAAGTCAGATCTCTATAGGTATTGTCTCTTTTTCTTCTTCTTCAGATCTATATATGTGTGTGTGTGTGTTAAAAGTTTTTTTTTTTTTTGGGGGGGGGGGGGGGGTTGATTTTGACTTCCATTGACTGTTTTTTGTTTTCTTCGGTCACCGGTGTACCCGGTTAAGTGTTTTTTGGAACTTTGAATCTCCACCACTCGATGCGCTGAACCAAGATCGGACGGTTTACATTCAGTCCGCACCTATCTCACCACCTTACACAATCAGTTCTCTCTCTCTCTCTCTCTCTCTCTCTATATATATATATATATATATATATATATATATATATATATATATATATATATATATATATATATAGATGAATGATATTATGCGGCGTGCGGACTCGTGCGGCGTCGATCACGGGTCCATCGTATCGGACGGTCGGGTGCGATTCACCTCAACCGTTGGATGCGATGAACCCGCGATTGGACGAATGACGTCGCGTCCGCACGAGCCCGCATGCCACATATTATCATTCGACTATATATATATATATATAGGGAACCGATTAGGTGCGGTGAACGGCGGGTGCGGCAGCGATCACGGGCCATCGATCATGGGTCCATCGCATCGGACGGTCGGGTGCGATTCACGTCGACCGTTGGATACGATGGACCCACGATTGGACGGCCCACGTTGCGGCCGCACCTGCCGTTCGCCGCACCTAATCGCGAGCGTGTGTGTATATATATATATATAGGTCGATGATAATATGCGGGACGTGCGGTCGTGCGGGAACGACGTCGTTCGTCCGATCGCGGGTCCATCGCATCCAACGGTCGAGATGAATCGCCCCCGACCGTCCGATGCGATGGACCCGCGATGGACCCGTGATCGACGGCCCGTGGTCGTTCGCGCACGACCGCACGTCGCGCACCGTATCATTCCTCTATATATATATATATATATATATATATATATATATATATATATATATAGGGACGTGCTTACGTGCGGTCGTGCGGTCGGTGCGCCCGCGATCACGGGCTGTCGATCACGGGTCCATTGCATCGGACGGTCGAGTGCGAATCACGTCGACCGTTGGATACGATGGACCCGCGATCGGACGGCTCGCGACCGCGGGCGCACGACCGCACGACCGCACGTAAGTATTTCCATATATATATATATATATAGTCGAGTGATTTGGGTGCGGCGGAATGGCAGGTGCGGACGCGACGTGGATCGTCCGATTCGCATCCGATAGTGATACATCTGGTCGAGTGCATCGTCGGATGCAAATGCATCACTGTCGGATGCGAATCGGACGGTCCACGTCGCGTCCGCACCTGCCGTTCTGCCGCACCCAATCACCCCTATATATATATATATATATATATATAGTCGAATGATAATATGCGGCGTGCGGGCTCGTGCGGACGCGACGTCGTTCGTCTGATCACGGGTTCATCGCATCCAACGGTCGAGATGAATCGCACCCGACCGTCCGATGCGATGGACCCGTGATCGACGGCCCGTGGTCGACGCCGCACGAGTTCGCACGCCGCATAGTATCATTCCTATATATATATATATATATATATATATATATAGGGACGTGATTACGTGCGGTGAACGGCGGGTGCGGCAGCGATCACGGGCCGTCGATCACGGGTCTATCGCATCGGACGGTTGGGATGCGATTCACGTCGACCGTTGGATGCGATAGACCCGCGATCGAACGGCCCACGTCGCGGCCGCACCTGCCGTTCGCCGCACGCAATAATTTTCAATATATGTATATATATATATAGAGGAGTGATTATGTGCGGTCGGTGCGATCATGCGGCGTTGACCACGGGCCGTCGATCACGGGTCCATCGCATTAGACGGTCTGGTGCGATTCACATCGACCGTTGGATGCGATGGACCTGCGATCGGACGACGCACGTCGGATCTGCACCGTGCGGTCAGTGCGGTCGTGCGGGTCCGCCGCACGCTATCACTCGGGTATATATATATATACCCGAGTGATAGCGTGCGGTCGTGCGGGTCCGCCGCACGCTATCACTCGGGTATATATATATACCCGAGTGATAGCGTGCGGTCGGTGCGGTCGTGCGGATCCGACGTGCGTCGTCCGATTGCGGGTTTATCGCATCCAACGGTCGATGTGAATCGCACCCGACCATCTGATGCGATGGACCCGTGATCGTCGGCCCGTGGTCGACGCCGCACGCGACCGCACGCCGCACCTAATCACTCCTATATATATATATATATATATATATGCGATCCATGCGAATCACGTATATACATCCCTCATTAAGGTATATGCGTCGATAAATAAAGCATATAACACAAATAAAATATATGTTTCAATGAACTAATATGCTTTCTATATCGACGCATATGCTTCGATAAAGAATGTATATACATGGACCGCTATATCACTGTATACACACACACAAAGGACCACTATATCACTGTATACACACACACACACACAAAGAATCCAAATTTGAAAATGTTTTTCATATTTGGCAACAGACCTGTGTTTAATAAGGTTGTAATGCATGAGAGAGCTCATTGGATTTGCATTCAGATGGGTGAATTTGCATGATGTTGATTCATTGGATCTGTAGTCTAATGGAGGTATTTGTTATATTATTATATTATTATAAAACACTTGACTCCCACTGATGCATAGAGAACTCTGAACTCTCAAATGGGAAAAAGATGTGTTAATTTTTCTTTGGCACAAGAAAAAAACGTTGTGTTATTGAGATGTTGGAGAAAACCTAAAATATTCAAAACAATGTATTTGTGTTGTGAAATTATTATCTATAGCATTTTATATGGAGCAACAATAAGGGTGAATATGTCCATTGTTTAGTTTATGCAAATTGTGATTTTGTTGAATGAATTAAGAGGCAGCCTTATCTTCTTGTTGTGTTATTGGTTGCTCTGGTTCACAATCATTATGTATGTTCATATATAATATTTTCCTGCATTTTTTCATTGAAAAGATATACATTGTATTATATATTGCTTGGAATTAGAAAATCTGAATATCACCTCGAATTTGTGTTTATGTATTCACTCATTCCATTTAGCCCATGATGGCCTCAGCTAAGTTACAGTTTCACAAACCTCATGATCTGAATATGGGTTACAAATGATGATTTAACAAAAAAAAATTTACAAGAACGGTAGTTCCAAAATTATGTTTATTCTAATATGGATATATATACAAAAAAAAATGATATTCTTCATATTCAATAGTTTGTTCATTTTCAAAGTTCTCTCTTAAAAAGTAGGGATTCTTGTATATACCCGTGTTAAATTCCAGTTTTATCAAAATACCCCTGAAAAAACTCACAGTGCCAAAATACATCTCAAAATTTTTAAGTGAGTACAACCGTGCCCCTGTGATCAAATTCTATTTGGTATGGTTAATATTTTTCGTTTTCACTCCGTTCGAGGCATTTAATTGTACCCTCAGGGTTACCTGAAGCGAGTTTTACTTCTTTTTTTTGCGTATATACCCATCTTAAAATCCATATTTACAAAATTAATCCTTTTATTTTCAGCATTACATAAATATCCTTAAAGTTTTAATATGTCGTGCAAATTTGCCCCTAAGGATTGGTTAAAATATCTTTGTTAGCCATTGTTAATCACATGTAAATAGTCGAAAATACCCTCCCCACTATTTGTTTGGACTAAAATATACTCCCCACTCTTTGTGTGGACTGTCAAACCCTAGTTCCTTCTTCTTTCCTCAATCTTCTCTCCTTCTTCTTGTTTGGGTGGTTTAAGTGATGGGTAAACTATTCATTTACAGGTTAGGGTTAAGAATCTAACCATGGTTCGGTCTGTATTCCTAACGGAGACTGATAGAGGGGAAAATTTGCACGACTTGTTAAAATTTCAGGGGTATTTATGTAATGGTGGAAATAAGAGGGGTAATTATGAAAATACAGGTTTTAAGAGGGGTATATATGCAAAAAAAATAACAGTTGAAACACAGTCCAACACGACCTTCAAACCTGAGAAGTTCAACCCTACCCAGCCCATCGGGTTTCATTCATGTTTGGGTTGCATTCGAGTTTGAGTCGAGTTAGGTTGAGTTTCCTTAAATAATGTGTCATTTTAAACTATTAGAACTTTAAAATAGTTAATGCTATGCATGAAAAAATTAAGAAAAATAAAAACGAGAAACATTTTTTATTTAAAGAATAAAAAGATGAAATAGTAGAAATGATAGATTCTAGCTAACCAGAAAGTACACAATTTTATCTCACAAGTTATCATAGGTTCGAGTTATCAGAATCCTCAACCCTAACACAACCAGAACATGTTCAGGTTGTTTGGGTTCGGGTTCAACTTGAACCCGAATGCTTAAAACTCAATCCAAACTCATCCAAATATCAGGTTTGGTCAGGTTCAACATGCCCAACATACACTCTTAATGAGAGCTGGAACTAGAGCAACACAACTACTAATGCCATTCAATTAATGTATTTGTTAAATATTATAAGTTGCGCATTAATTTTCCGTTGGATAATGTTAGGTACAACCCTAAATACAGTCTCATAGATAGTCTGCACATATTTTAATTTTTATAAAAATAGTAAACATTGTATATTGTAGTATATGCTCTGATAAAAAGTGTATAATTTGTTTTTAGCAAGTGAAATTTTTTTAATGAGATATGTACCTCATTAGATGACTAACGAGGTATATGATATTGCATTTGGGGCTACAAAAAAGGACTGTGTGTACCCTTTTTTTATTTTGACCACTTAAATGGGTGTTTTTGAGAATTAAACAGAAAAAAGCTATAATACAACTTATTCGGAAAAAAATCCATTTCTACTTATTTGTTGTTTTTTAATGAGTACAACAAACATGTCTACTTTTTATTGAAAAAGTTAAAATCTATAATTTATAATATATACACCAATTTAAGCTGCAACACTTGGGCAATGTGCATAATCTGTTTGTATGGCATTCTAATGCTCCCATGTAAAAGCAGTAGCAAGTGATGAATTACTACAGGGGAAAAAATAAGGATGAATAAAGTCAGTGAGATGATTGGCATAGTTGTATTGTTACAGATACTAGAAGAACAGGACACCATTTATTTTCAATGTTAGTACTAATACCATCTGACAGTAAACTGAGGTTTTGTTTTAGGTTCTTAGCAATTGTAGTGCTCTAGTTCTAGCTCTGGGCGTGTTGAAGCAGACCCAACCCGATATTTGGATGGGTTTAAATTATGTTTTAAGCATTTGGATTCAACTTGAACTCTCACCCAAACAACCCGAACATATTCGGGTTATGTTTTGGGTTGAGAGTTCCGATAACCCGAACCTATGATAAATTAAAATGTTCAATTTTTAAATGTTTAACTTGTGAGATAAAATTTAAATTGTGTAATTTATGTTTACCTAGAATCTATCATTCTATTATTTCACCTTTTTATTATTTAAATAAAAATGTTTCTCATTTATAATTTTCTTAATTTTTTCATGCGTTGCATTAACTCCTTTAAAGTTTTAATTGTTCAAAATGACACATCCCTACCTAACCCGAGTCAAACTCGAATCCAACCCGAACTAAATGAAACCCGACGGGCTGGGTAGGGGTCAAGCCACGTGCTGTAATCCTCTGAGCTATAGGCTCCACCCCGTCTTCACTGGATTTGTTCCCTGGAGTACCCTAAAAAGGGAACATTTTCTCTCCTTAGCCATTTATTTCGGGTTAAGAAGATGTGAAATGAACGCGTGTTTCTCTTTATAAAAACAATGTGTGAGGAGGTATGACGAAGTGTGTGTGTGTATAAAGAATCCAAATATGCTTTTCATATTTGGCAATAGACTTGTGTTTAATAATATAGCAAAGCATAATGCATGTGAGCTCATTGAATTTGCATTCTGATGGGTAAACTTGCATGATGTTGATTCATTGGATTTGTATTCAGATGGAGGTATTTGTTATATTATAATATTATTATAAAACACTTAACTCCCATGCATAGAATACTCTCAAATAGGAAAAAGATGTATTATTTTTTATTTGGCACAAGAAATTTTTTTGAGTTATTGAGATGGTGGAGAAAACCTAAAAGCACCTTAATTTAATATTCAAAACAATATATTTGTGTCATGAAATTATTTATAACATCTTATATAGAACAAGAACGAGACTGCATTCGTCTGTAAGGTTTGATTTTGGTGTTTATTTTAGGATTAGGGGATATGAAAGTTACGAACACGGTTGAATAAAATGGAGGCAGTTATAGGAAAAGTAATGTATATTTTAATATAGATATATATGAAAACAAAAAGAAAAAAACATATGACCTGTTAGCATTGATTGTATTAAAATCTTATTTTCCATATACATATATACCCATTTGTGCCCACACCTAACAGATTTTCTTTCACATTAATTTATGTTTAAGTGTAAAATAAAATTATGAAGACAAACATATACTCAAATATATAATTGTGATAAGTTCCAAACACTTGGCATGCAAAATTTAACAAATTATAACACTTCATAATCACAAGATCAAAAATGATAAACATAATTTTCTAGTATATAATATAATCCTATATGTTTCATTCTTGGATTTGGAACAAAATTAGATGCTGCCATTGATTGGACAAGCTTGAGCTAATTTTTTAAGGTTGTCAATGATCATCACTAACTTTGTATTAAGCCTGTTCACAAAGCATTTGGGCAACCATCCAGCGGGGTCCAACTGAAAAAAAACAGATCAATAACATGAGTAAAAAAAATACTTCAAACAAATAGGGAAAACAATTTGAGAGAAATGGTCAATGATGGAAATATTTTTATAATCATCTAAAAGTTTTTTTTTTTTTGTGGGTAAGATTTTTTGTTTTTCTTATTGTTTCTTTAGTTAAATATTATCCCATGACCCAGATTCAAAATCCAGGGATTACGTATTGGTAGATTGTTTTATAATTGAAAAATGAAATTAATCTTTCAAATGCTTGTTTTATATTCTAGCTAGAGGTGTAAATAATTTTTCTTTAGAAATTTTTTTTTCATTTTCTACTCATCAATTTTTATTGATGCATTGAATTATAAGTTATATCAACTTTGAAACACAATAAATAAATAAATTATTAGAATTTTGAGTCTGAGCCTCTAATATTATATCCACCCTATTTAGAAACATAATTGTGTGCATAAATTTCATAAATATTAAATGAGGGAATCATATGCACCACCCTCTTGTTTTATAAGACCAAATTAAAAAACTCAACGATCGAAAAGCTAATAAAACAATGATATTTAAAAGTCGAATTTGAAATACAAGATTTTAAAATTCTAACGCTTCTAAGCGAACATCCACAGCCTATGTAAGCGAGTTTCATTAACAATATTAGATGCAAAAACATAAGTACTACCTGAACTACATAAGTGACCAAGCAAGAATCATCTTGAAGCTTCTCAACCACCCAACCAGACTGCAACAACAGCCCTCTGATCGAATTGCTTCCCTTTGGATGTAATCCGGCGGCGATCTCCTTCGGCAGCGACGCAACGGCGACAACCTATATATGTGCACCAAGTTCCGGGATAAATAACTGCACCAGTAGAATGAACTATTTTATGTTTGATTGTCTTTTTTTAGTTATTTCTGTTTAACGTAATAATGGAGTTTTTTGTTTTTTTAATTTGTTTAATTGACCATAGATGGTTATAAATTTCTTTAAGGTGTGCTACATATATCATATTATTAGACATCGTTGATCACATAAAGAATGAGCGGTGTTAATTATACCTACTAAGTTATGATTTAATTATGATCCTTCCACAAAGTTTAGCACAACAAGTGTACAGTCCTTTCTATAGAATAAATATTATTAAAATACTGAGATAATAAAACTGTTTTTTTAGATATATTTTGATTATTAGTAATAGAATTATGGATATTTCTATTTCAATAGTAAAAAGAAGAACTATTTTTTTAAACTACGACGAATGATTGTTCAAAATTAAAAGAAAAATTTGGAGTACTTTGTAATATACCAGAGTACCGTCGTCCATGGTCTCCCTTCGCTCGTACACGATGAACTCTCGATTTTTGAACAACGGCTTCGAGGAATCGCCGAAGCGGAGGCGGATGATGTTGAGGTTGTCTCCGAGGTCCTTAATGTACTTGCCTTCTACTAAATCGGAGTCCCATTGCTGAACGCATTTATGGAACCAAATTTATCATACTTAACTCTCTTGTCAAATCAATTCAAATCATAACATTAAGGTGTGTTTGGTTGCGCGATTGCGCAGTATTTGTGATCGCAGGAAGCTGCGTTTGATCGCTCAACCAAACAATTTTATAATCGCATTTTTAAACCCAGCGATTGCAGGCAAATAGTGTCAAAAGTTGCGATTTCAAAAAATTGAGAAAGTGAGCTTCCTGCAAATCAGTTTTGCAATCGTCCAACCAAACGCACCCTAAGCCCCCGTTTGAAACGGGGATAAGTTTTATTCTTGGGTATACATTTATCGAAGCATGAGTGAGTATAAATAAGATAAAATGATTTTGTATTTGGTTGTGTTTTGCATTATTCTCGTTGGTAAACGTAAAAATAAATGTTTTGTTGTTTGGATAAAATATGAATAAAGTATGGATAAAGATTTATAAAAGGTGAAAAAATAATGATAGTTGATTTAACAGTGATGACAGTTGATTTGACAGTGGGCTCACATATTCTTTGAGTGGAATGACTATGATAACTTTTATTCCAATGGTTGGTTGAAATCCATATACCACTTTATACCATATTATTCTAGCATACTTTATCAAGGGTTATCCGGGGTAAACAAACACCCCTTATCCCTTATCCCTTATTATCTAGGGGTTTATTCCGAAAACAAACTGTGGCTAAGAAACAAATATTTCCGAGGTCATGCTTTTATGTTGTATATATATATTTCACATAATGAAACAAATATTTTCATAAAAAATGAAGTATTGTATGCACACTCTTTAAAAAATCATGTGTTTCATCTTATGAAACATTTAACTTTTTAGAAAAATTGAACTAATAAGCACTGTCTGCCCTAATTCAAATGATAAGATGCCCTCTCACTCAAATGCAGTAATTGGAAATAAAAAGAGTACTTCAGACTAACTCAGATAATACAATTGAGTCTATAAATAAACATAAAGCTTCTTATCCACTTTTCTTTTTCTTTTGTTCAACTTTAAAGCCTCCCCAATCCTTATCTGTCATGGGTCTTTTTCTTTTCAAATGAAAATCAAATGCTCTCTAATTTTTCCATAAACAAGTATTATCATTTAATCATTTAGAACATTAAGAAAAGACATGGAAAGATTTAAGAAATATTAAGTAAAAGTCCTAAGCAACCAATGCGCATGTGAAAGATAAATGAACATTGAACACAATAAACAATTAAAAAATGGAAAAAAACATAATCACAACATATTCTAGTCATAAATATATATATAACATGTGTGACAATCTATAATGCAAGTGCAAGTACAATAAAGCATTAAATGCAATATCAAAGTTTTAAAACTTTCATATAGGATCTTCAATTGCTAATGGGGAAAACATAATCACAACTTATTCTAGTCATAAAATATATAACATGTTGTGACAATCTATAATGCAAGAGCAAGTACAATAAAGCATTAAATGCAACATCAAAGTTTTAAAACTTTCATATAGAGATCTCCAATTGCTAATAAGAAAAAAAAATCATAGCTAATTTCACCTTGGCTGCATCAATGGCATTAGCGACGGTCATGAACTGTCGGGGGGTAACTGACTGGAGCAACCACCGGCTACGAAACACGTGGAGAGATCCTGACCGTTGCTTCGATATCTCCACCCCGCCATCGGTGGAGAGAACCTTCCACCCGGATGCTAGGCGGTTCGAGTGGGCATCAAAGGAGATGGTGGAGGCGGAGAGGAGCTCCTGGACACAACTCTCACTCGCGTAGTTCACGTAGCGCCTCAGCGAGTCCTCACTCACAGACCTAGAAGGGGACGCAACAAAGTCAGGGAATGTACTGAATCACTTCTTGATAGATAGGTATAAGTGTCCCATATATATTTAACGAGGGTTTCTAGGCTCAAGTCTAGCCTTTGCTGAGAGGAGATATTTGATAAGAAAAAAATAAAAATAGAAAAAAAGGTTTACTGGAAAAAAAAAAAACAGTTAGGGAATGAATGAATGAATGGGAGGGCATGTTTTTATATATGAGAAATTGAGGTGGGAAGTGAGGAAGGAAACGCGTTTCCCTTGAGTGGATTGGTTACCAGGACCGGTTGCATGGCACAGTTGGGAGTTCATTCTGTTAATCTGCTTTGTTTGTGTTGTGTGTGTTCTCTCTCTCTCTCTCTCTCTCTCTCTCAAAAGTGAATTGGCTCTTTTGGTGGTGTTGGTGAGTGAATTATATATGAGAAGGTTTTAGAAGGGGGGGGGGGGGTGTGGAGATGAAGTGGCTTGTATTGATTGGAGCACATGCATTTGCCAGTGTAGAGAGAGAGAGATTCTTTGCCTCAAAGAAGAGGGGTGTATGAGCTGAGAGCACATGGAGTGCTGGGGGGAAGAAGAGGCTTTAGAGAGAAGATGGATGGTTAAAGAAAAGCAAAGACAATAAAGAAAAAGGAGTGGTGGTTTAATGGGGGGGGGGGATTCCTTTTTTTGGAGGGGACAAAAGGACTACAGATTGGATTAACTCATTTTTGAAACCCCCACAACCCCCCCCCCCCCCCCTCTTTATGTTTGGAAAATATTGCATTAATTACCTCATGCTCAAATCTTATGGATGTCATCCAGTGTCAGGGTTGGATCCCATCTGGTCTTATCAATCTTCAATGAAATATACATGTTGAGGACTAAGGAGACGTGATGGGATCCAATGGTAATTAAATCCAATTTAGTATTCAGAGTAGAAAAATGATAGTTATAATTTTCTTGCTTTCCATGGAATTATCAAATTATAAGGAAGATTAAACATCCAAAATCACACTTTTCTTATTATAGTAGTTTTATTATCCCTGATGTCGATATGATTTTCTTCTCTATCCACCTTGCCACCCTATTTTAGTGCAAGTAACTTTATAAGCGACTTAACAAAAGAAAAAACCTTTATCAAGTTGTATGTTTGGTTGGTGTTAATCTTTATTTTAGGTGGGTCTTTTGTCTTCATCCACCATTAGAAATTAAACTTTTTTCCCCTTTGAGAATTAGTTATTCACCATTTATCCATTTTTACTGAAAAGATATTCAGTCCATTTTGAGGGATTAAATGTGTAAACAATTAACAGTTTGCCTTACTTTGGTTCTTATTTTAAGAAAAGCTTATTTTAATACATCATTCATTATGGTGCAAATGTAGTTTCCACACTTAAATCATGATAAGTTTTCCCCCAGTTGTGATTTTTTTGTGCTTCCTTAATGTTTGTTGTATTTTTTTTGACAAAAAGTTAGGTTAGTGAAGGGCATGAAACATGATATCAAATGATAAAAAGGTAGGTTTTCTGTAATTAAACATGACAAACCCTACTTTTGATATTTATGTAAAAAGGGAAAAAAAGTGACTGCTTAATGTCACATGCTTGACATCTGCTTTTGAGCAATGGCCCATATGTTCTGCATTCCTACCAATCCACCATACCTTTTGATGGAATAAAATAATCCAAGCATATCTTCCAATACACTTCATTTTTCTATTCTGCTTCTCATAGTAGAAGTTTGGTGGGTCCAAAATATAAGACAGAGAATAAGAACCCAATAAAGTTCTCCATTTCCAATATAAAGATCTGACATGTAAAACTATACATATAATGCGACTGAAAAACAAAAAACATCGATGCCCAAGACATTATTCAATTCAGTGGTTATTCACAGGCAGGCATCATTTTATTGAATGCCCAGTGCACCCATTTGAGTGGTTACATAAGCTATTCCCGGATAAATAACTTTTCAATACTAGTACCACTATGAGCTTATTCTCACTTATTCTAGCATAGCTAATCCTACCTAGTCCTTGCAAACAAACTGGTTTTTGGGCTTTTTCCCCCCTGTTCCATCACATTCCCCCACTATTCCTTTACCCAAACACGATATAAAGCTATAAGCAATATTTATTTGCAATATAAATATGAAAGTAAATTATCAGCATTGCAGCTTTGGCTGACCAAGGAAGCCTTTCTCTTTCATGCTGTTGAAAGAGTCCTGAATTGCCTTCTCGATCGGCGTGAACACGATGCCGAGATCGATCAGCCTTTTCGCTGCGTCTTTGCATGCCACGAGTCCTGGCTGTGTTTCTTTGGTAAACCTAAAGAGATTAATAAAAAGATGATTAGATTTTTTAATTAACCCCCCACATGAACCACTACTGCATTCCCACAGAAAACAATAAGGAACATTGACCACAAAAATAAAAACTTTGGATTCAGAGAAAGGCTTTTAAGACAGTCAATGGTGTGTACTTAAACAATGAAGGCAGAGACCACTTACACTGTACATGGGACAGGTAAGATATCCAATTTAAAATATATAGCCAAAATTTTATGTAATGCCAAAGATGCGACACATGATTTTGTTTAACATAATAAGAGAAAGCCAACTAGACAAAAGGAGGGTCTTGGGGATTAGATATTCTAGAATCAACTGATAAACTAGAGCGAAGAAGATTTTAAACATATGATCTGCAAGAATCATTAAGCTTCGAACAATGAATCTCGGGTCTATAAAATTTGACCTAATTTTGTTTTAGCATAAGATCAAAGCATGAGTAGGTGGTAATATCAAGAATCAATTTGGTTGTAAATAAAACTACATAATAATTTATGATTTGTAGATGAATAAGTTGGTAGATATGAGACTCAACAGGGCATGTGATACTGATATTACTGAATAAGACAAGTATAGCATGGACCATTGGGGAGACAAGAACAACTAAACCTATTAATATGTCGTCTATCTTCCTAGAATTCAAAGAACACATAAAAATAGAAGGACCATGTTTAAGATGGGACCTCTTGTTCCAGTGAACAAAACAGGATAAGAACTATCATTGAAAGGATGAAAGATGGGCAAAGAAGACAAACACAAGAACAGCTGCACTTCAAGATGACAAGATATATTCAAGTGAATAGAAATGTGTGGTCAATTCGCATTGTATAAAACTGAATTAAGCATCAATCCTACCACGAGTTACCAAACTACCAAGAACAATCAATAAGAAGTTGAAAAACATGAGAGACGATAAGCACAACAAACAATCACAGACATAAAGGACAGAAAACAGACAACTTTATCATGTGTGAATTATTAGAAATGTCATGAACATAAAATATAAAAAAAAGAGGGAAAATAAAGTCAATTGTGGCTTAAGTGACATTATTTAATGACATACTTCAACAAATTAAATGCATTCCATGTGAAATTTATATGAGAAAAAGAACAATTATTTATAATTATAAGTGATGTCTCTTGACCATATTCTGAAACCAGTGACCCTGTTATGTGTTGTTTCAATTGATGAAAATTAAAAAAAAAAATTCTTGGAACCAATTGAGAAGGATAGATATGAGGTTATTCCCCATCTATTAAAAAAATCGGGGTGGGGTTTTGGGAGCAAATAAACATACAAATCTATCTCAGCCCTTTGCACTATAGGACAAATGTATAATTATAATAAAAATAAATGGCTGGCCCAATCTCTTGCTGGAGAACAGGAACAATTACCAAGAGGATGACAAAAAGATGGACATGAACAACAAAGGACGAATAGATAACTAAATAAAAATAAAATGATTGGCTTGATCTCTTTCCAGAGGTTCAGGAACAAGTATCAAGAACATGAAACAGAAAGATAAGAATAACAAACAATTGCACATAAATTTAGGTCAAACAAGGGATAACAAGATTGCATGCAGATGATAGGAAATAAGAATTATATGTATCATGGTGGTATCTTGATGTGTGAAAATGTGATGCACTACTTAAAAACAGATTAAACATGTGGCAAAAAGTTGTTTTCTTTTTTCTTTTTTTCAGTTCATCCTTTGAAGATAATACAGGAAATGACACTATACACAAGTTAAAAATAGAACTTCTGTTAAACAAGGTCTTGCATCATATAATGTTTTGGACATGTCCAAGTGAGAATTCTTATATCCTACAATAAGAATCAGTTATTTTTTAGAGCAGTGACCCAATTATGTGTTTCCACATTCTATAAACTTCAAAATAATGGGGATACTAAGGAGAGCATATCGGTAATCAGTCAGCAGATGTTGGAATAGAGTGCTAAAGTCCCACTCAAAGTATTAAGAACCAGACAGATCAAGTTCATCATCTGAAATGAATTAATGACGAATGGAGCTGCACATTTTGAAAGGGAATTTACCAAAGCCATTGCATCCTGTCATCCCAGAATTTTCTATACTATCTTTACAATGTAAAGACTAAAGATTGCTTCACTCAATGTTTTAACGAGGTGCAAGTTAAATAGCCATCCATTTATAAAAATCTTTCGGGTATATGAAATTTTGTAGTTCAACATCACACTAATTAGTTCCTTTCTTGAACAATATCTACACCTAATTGGGACTGAACGAAAAGACAGATTAAATGGATAAAAAGTTAAAAATGTCAAAAACCCACTTGAGATATGAACGACAAAATCAAATTCCATATCATGCACCTAGCACCATAGAAACCATGAATGTTAGATGGCATATCATTAGACCTTTCTCTAACTTAGTAAACAACCAAGTAAATAGAAATGATAACCATAAGAAGAAAGTAGGAAAAGAGTAACACAAATATGTAAATTATTGGACATAAGAACAATTCAAATCCCAATTAACAGTATAATCATATAAATGACAGTATCTTAATGTGCAATAGATGTTGAATTTTTTTGAAAGCAACAAATATTACCCAGTGATTTTACCATTACAATTATTATCATTATTATTTTAATATAAAGTTAGATAAACAAGTGAACGGCTTTGTTTCTGCAGTTTCCAAACAAGGGTTAAGCTACTTTTAACAACTTAAGCAATACATCTCCTTTTACTGTTTGGTGTGAAATTTTCCTTTTACTGTTTAGTAACAAACAATGGCTCAAATGTGATTCTAGAAATAATAAACTCTATGGGGCAAAATAAATAAACAATTAAGTCTTAGGATTGTCAATGAGCTGACTAGTTTGGCCCACCTCAGAATTATGAGTCAAGCTTTGGCCCACTTTCCAGTCCCGTGAGCTGAGGGACTTGTGCTCATTTGTGGTAACCAGCCTCAGAATTATGAGTCAAGCTTTGGCCCACTTTCCAGTCCCGTGAGCTGAGGGACTTGTGCTCATTTGTGGTAACCAGCCAAATCAAGCTTTCATCAGCTCCCTGTGTCTGACTTAACTTATGTGTAAACTACAACATAAGTAATTGAGTGTTTTTCTAAATGGCACAGGTTAATTTGAACTGCAGACATATAGTAAGGTTTTACTGCGTTTGGCTTGGCTTATATGTAATGTACGACAAATATAATGGAGTGTTTTGCTCATCACCAAAGGTTGGTTTGGACTGCAAATGTGCTTGAGAAAGGTTTTAGACCTTTCTCAATGGATCGAACGGTGTAAGATGGGAAAAACAGAGACAAGATTACTTATTTAAAGACCAGTGACCTATCAAGTGTAGAAGTAGGATCGTTCGCAACCTATAAGAATCAATTCTTATTATGAGGGGTCAATTTCCAAGAACCTATTCGGAGAATGGTTATGTAGTTGTTTAGCACTGAGAGCGGTCAAAATAATCTTCTAATACTTTACAAATTGGAGGATACTCCAAGTGCGAATTTTGCGAATTTTGCTTCCTGTAACTGTTATTCAAAGTGAAAAATACTGTTGTTTGCTGTTGAATTTCAACACCATAATTCGGGTAAGGTCAGGGAAGATACAAAATAGGAAAGGCTTAATGAACTAACGTGCTATGAACCTGTATATATTTGCCTTTATGAAAAATGAAAAGGATCTTGAATGCCTAGATTTCGGGCCTGTTTGCATCCATTTTCAGAACTCAGTCTAAGCTGAGAATAATTTTATCTAATTGTCAACATGAGATGTAATATGATTATAAAAAATTACCTATGAACAGGATACTCTGGGTACAACTTGGCAACCGTCTCTGCAAACTCTTTAAACTGATAGATCCCATTGGTGCACAGGTATCTTCCTTTTGCACCTGGTGTCTCGAAAAGCCGAATCTGTGCATTCACAACATCTTGCACATGAACACAGCCCAGCCAGTGGTACTCCTGCGTGTCATTTGACCCTGCATAACCATAACATTACCATTAGCCAAAAAACACTTTTTGATGTACGTATGTTTACTGTATGTGTACCCTCACAAAAAAAAATCCTATTAATTTACCCCTGACTAAAAAATGCTACATGCAAATAAATTATAGTTGGGCTAAGCTTAAAAACTACATACAAATTTACCATTCTTCCATCAGTAACCAGGCTAGGTCTTGTGAGGTTAGTCAATATTAATATTATGTGTGCAACATACATAAAAATAAAAATACTTCTTGTGAATGTATGCACATTAATAACAAACTTTGGAAGGGTATGTATGCAAAACACACTGTGAAAGTTTATGTATGCAAAAATCAATGTATAAACACAAACTTTAAGCGTTACAAGCAACCAAGATGGAGATTATGATAGTGGGGCTGCACCTTGGAGGAGGTTGAGAAGGACTGCGGAGCTGGCATTGAGGCTGGGCTGGAGGAGGGGTCCAAGGCAAGTTGAGGGGTGAATGGCAACCACATCAATGCCATGCTTTTCAGCAAACTCCCAAGCTGCCTTCTCTGCCAGCGTCTTTGACACTGGGTACCATTTCTGCGAAGCAAAACCAACTATATCTTATACAATACTTATTTATACACGAAAATAGTTTCTCAGCTGCTTGAATAACTTTCCAAATTCCAGGATTGTCAACCAAACCAAACTGCTCGCAAGAAAATCGAGCTCGGCTCAGCCAAAAGCTCATTCAACTCAATGAAAAGCTTGTTTAATCTTGTTCATTTATTAAAGGGTTTTTTGCAAATCTAACTTTCAAATACATGCTATTGGACAACTTGTTTTTATACCACTGTAAATAACCTCTATAATTGTATACCATTAAAATATTTCTCAATGTAAACGTTTATCTATCACTTGTTTTTTGAGAAAGATATAGGAGCAAACTTATTAAGAAAAGTTGGCGTCTAACAAGGAGACAGGGGATCTCTGAACAAAATGGTAAGATAAGGGGGGAAAGATAGAAGGAAAGAAACACTTTGGGAGAGGAAGACCCCATAGCAAATGACCCAGTGCATCATCACTCGTGCAATTGTATATAAGTACACCCGTACAAAGTGTATGGGAGCACCCAGGGCACAATGATCGGGAGACGAACGAGTGAGCACACTCGTGGGGCACACAACACTCAAACAGACCAGATCTTGTGGAAACGCGGGTTAGATGTGTTTGGTGCATGACATGATGTGGGAACACGTGGGCAAACACGACGGTGCATAATCCGAACACGGGAAAGAACATGGGGGACTCGATGTGCATGCAGGCAGTTGTGCACTAGACGCGGACGTGGGCGGTTAGACACATGGGCAGACTGAGTGGCGCGCAATGGCTACGAGAGTATGATGGGACCATGGAAAATTAAGTAAAAGATTATGTAACTGTGGCCCCAGCATGTGTAGAACTGATTTTGGTAGCCTAATTAAAGTCTGCCAATGTGAGTTAAGCATGGCAGACCGACTAACTGTATCATTTGAGTGAGATAAAGGGCAAAAAGGGGGCTTTGCTCAAAAACATTGTTGGCCCCCCTGTGTGCCTTGGGTTGGTGTGTGAGAAAAGGCTGACTAGTGTTGGAACACTAGGCCATGCAGGCTAAAAATTCTCTAGTCCAATTTCACAATGTGGCAGTTGCTAACAAAGCCATTTGATGGTTGGAGGCACTTTGGCAGAACGAGTGGGACGCATGGAGGAGCAGATGGAGGACCACGAGGCAAAGCATTTAATTTGGCTAAATGGATTGTCACGATAATAGCAACAATGAAGGAGCTAGTTGAGACTTGGATCAATTTTCAAAGGAAACCAATCCAACATAGCCTCCATCTCCAAAGGTTTCCGTTCCTCCTGCGACAAACTCAGCGACAACATTGCACTGGTGAAGCGTGTCTTGAAAGAGAGACCATTTTCAGGTGAGGCCATGCATCGAGGTCCCAAAGGCACGGAGTGCCAAAGAACCCAAGAACTTTCTTTGGGACATATATCACTACTTCAAGGCCAGGGCGGTTCATACTCTTGAGAGTGAGAAGGTGAACTTGAGAATCTTTGGTGGCGCACCAAGGAAGATGTGAGTCGTCTGCTCATCTTAACGTGGGAGATCCTCATCAAGGAAATGGAGTAATTCCAGCCCAACAACAGGGCGTGGGTTGCTCTGGATGCCTTTCACAAGCTCTGGCACACTGACATTGTTGTGAGTACGTGAAGAACTTTTTTTCCTTGATGTTGGACATCGAAAGTAACACCTTTGTATTATTTTTTTTCTCCTTTTCTTATTTTTTTGGTAAGTAATATTTTTATTTCTATACCAAAATTGTGTTCAATTGTACAAGTAAACATTCCACAAAAAGGATTTTATGTAAGGAATGTTGTCCCAAAGATCATGCACCGAAGATGTTTAAATTCCATAAGCTAGAGAGAAACCAGTCTAAGCTAGGATGCATCCCTCTAACCTCTGGCCTTTAAGACATATTGCATAGATACATTTACATTTTCCCCGTATTACACCAAAAAAGAAATAAAAAAAAATTTGGATCACTTTAGCTTTACTCTTCCATAACATGCACCTACCCTGTCCTCCATAACAATCCGCATTATATTTTTTTGGCTTAGCCTTTTAAATAATGAAAAATTGATAAATCATCCATACTAAGTTGTCATTTGAAACCTGTTTGGACTTATTTTTACTTTTGCAAAAATTGAAAAGCCAAACGTGTTTGGAAACTAACAACATGCTCAATTAAAAAGTTCGTTGAAGCTTTTAGTACAAAGAATATTTTTTAAAAAAAGCAAAAAAGTAAGTTTTCTGGGAATCGAGTTTTATTAAGCTACTTTATTCAAATAATAATGTTAGAGATTCCCACATACTGTTTGCACAAGTTTTAATTTTATTAAAATAATAAACCTCGCCTAATAAGGTATATGTTTTGATGAAAAGTGTATGTCACTCCATTTTGAATAGAATAGATCAATTTTTAATAAATGTAAAAAAAATAGAATGACTATTGACTATGGAGTACATGGACTTCCACGGATTGTCCGTGCGGATTACAGGTAACAACGCTCTTATAAAAATCATACTTTTCAAATGATTTTTATTAAGATACTGGATTTTGAATATCCTAAACTCACAGCTCACCAAACAAGTTATATTCAACTAATATGTACAACAGATATCCAATCAGGAAAAAACATGTCCAAAGAGTACTTTGTGGCTATGGTAAAACCCCATGTTGGGTTTTCGATTTGGAAAATATTACACTTAATCCATTTTACAGTCCAAAACGCATACTGCACATGTTTTCATCTTGAAAAAATCATATACCTATTTTCATAAAAGGTAAAATATATACTCTAATGAATTTAATAATATCATTTATAGATTATAGAAAACGTGAATTGGGTCTACAAAATAATTGAGTGGACTACATTTACAACCGTAAAAATAATTGAGTGTAACAAAACTTTATCTTTTGAAAAATCATATATATCATTTTATAAAATAGTAAAATATATATTCCAATAAATTGGATGATATCATCTATGGATTATAGAAAACGTGAAAAACTGTATTTGGGTCTATAAAAAGATTGAGTGGACTGCATTTGCTATCGTAAAAATAACCGAGTGTAACAGAGCTTTTTTCAATTTACCTGACGGGACTTGCAGTAATCAATGTCGGTCCACGACCTCTCATCGACGGCGCCCAACTCCGTCCCCCACCTGGGGTTCGGCACCATCGCCGAGATCGACGAAGTGATCACCACCCGTCTCACGCCGTGCCTCCGGCACGCCTCGAGCACGTTCACCGTCCCCTCCACCGCGGGCCGGACCAGGTCGGACTCCGGGTCCGCCGGGTCCTCGAGCGTACACGGCGAGGCCACGTGGAACACCCCCTCGCAGCCTTCAATGGCGTCGGAGATGGCGGTCGCGTCGAGGAGGTCGGCGGGCTTGAAAGAGAGGTGGGGGTGGGGGTGGGGGTGGTGGGAAGGGGAGGTGGAGGGGTGGTAGGTGGCGATAACGGAGTAGGAGGAGGAGAGGAGGGTGTTGACGAGGGTGGTGCCGATGAAGCCATTGCCGCCGGTGACGCAGACCTTGTTCTTGGGTTCCATTGTTGTTGGGGGATTTGGAGGGTTTTGAATTTAGGGGATTTGGAGGGGTTGTTATTTGAGTTTTTTTTTTTTTTTAATCCAATGCGGAGGATTTATGGGGATGTTTGTTGTTGAGGATTTGGGGGCTGATTTTATCTTTGAGAATCACGGGAGAACGCTCTTTGCTGATTATTACGATACTGTGTTACTGTGTTATTCTTGGCAATAGAGCAACTCTATTTTTTAAACCACCATCTTCTTTTTAGCCCAAAAAAAAATCTTGTACTTAAAAAGCTAATAAAATATTATTTTTCAAAACTGGGTTTGAACACAAGATTATAACAATATTAGCGTTTCAATCTCACATCCAACTTAGCCTTAAAGAAAAACAAATCACTCTCCAACAAAAAGGGAAAAGAGCGCGCAGCAATGAAGATTGACTTACGGAAGGCATTTGACTATATCCGCTAACTGTACATCAGGGTAGTCCTTCAAGCCATGAAATTTGATCTCACCTGGAACAATTAGATCATGGCTTGTATCCAATTTCCCTAATTTTCAGTCTTGATCAATGGCTCGCCGTCCGGGTTTTTGAAAGCTCGTCTGGCCTTCGTTAAGGGGATCCTATTTCCCCCTTCTATTTATTCTGAGCATGAAAATTCTATCTCAAATGCTACTCTCTTCGGGACAAGCATATCACGCCTTACACCAAGAAATTTATCTCGGTTTGTCATTTTCTCTTTGCGGATGACTTGCTCATATTTACTGCGACCAATGCCAAGTTTGGAAGAGGTTTGAGAGATATTCTTAGCAGGTTTGCTTTTATGTCTGGACTAGAGTTCAATAGAGGTAAATCACGGGTTTTCTGTGGGGGAAGGGTGGAAACACACCAGCAGTTTGTAGAGGCCTTGGGCATAGCAGAGGGGGTGCTTTGGTGCGGAATTTGGGGCTACCTTTGTTCACTAGGAGTCTTTCTCCTCGATTGTGTCTGCCATTTGTTGACAAACTCATAAAGCGCCTCCGACATTGGCATGGACATATGTTTTCTATGGCTGGTCGCCTTGAATTAGCAAAGATAGTGCTTTCAAGTTTTCAAATATATTGGTCATCTGTCTTCTCCCTCCATCCTGCTACTATTAAAGCTATGGAGAAAATCATTCGGGCATTCCTCTGAGGTGGCCCTTCTCTAAAGAGGTCCATGCATCATGTTCGTTGGGAAATAGTGTGTACTCCAAAAGCAGAAGATGGGCTTGGCCTCAAAAGAATTGCAGATTGGCTCAAAGCGGCAATGGGTGCTAGGTTCTGGGAGGTGGCATCAGACATGGAGTCCTTTGGGGTGTGTTGGGTGACCAAACAATACATGTCCAAGTAGAATATCTGGACAGTCAAACCGACCTTGGTGGGTTCATGGATTTGGCCCAAACTCTTAGCATCGTGTGATTGGATAATGCCTGAGGTTCAATATATCATATTCTCGGGAAACAATCTAAAGGTATGGTCTGATCCGTGGATTAAAGGAAAATCACTCGCAGACCTTACCTCACAGCAGATTTGGCAGGGGATCCTCGACCCCAACCTCTTAGTGTCCAAATTCATGATTGTTGATGCTTGGTACAAGCCCTCTTGGTGGTTGATCACCTGGGATGCAAATGGGCTGCCATTTTGGAACAAGAATGTGGTGGTTTGGGGCCAGATTTGATGGTCTGAACCGCACTCTATTACGGGCTCGCTCACCACATTGCAGGCTTGGACCTTCTTGAGGAAGAAATATGTTAAAATGAAATGGTATTGTAACGCCCCACATTTACTTAACCATTTATCGGATGGTAAATTGGTCGCTACTAAATTTAATCCAATTACAAGACCAAAATTTTGCAGCTCTTTTTTTTTAAATGATACCAATATAATAAAATATAATAAATCGATAATAATAAAATAAATAATATCAACGGTTTTAAATCACCAATGACTTTATAATATATCAGAGTTTTTTTTTTTTGCGGAGATAAGATACTGAAAAGGAAATACATAACAAATCACCCTTGTGGGAGCCATCTCAACTAAACAAACATAAATAGTCAATTGCAACTATAATTTACTCTCGAACCGCTACCTCGGAGAAATTTCTGAAAAACGCGAAAAGTCCAAACTTCATCTTAATCATCAGAATACGTAATACCTGGTTATGAAACAACCAGCCCATATTGAATAGGGTGAGCAATTAACTCGGTGAATAACTCCACTGACAAATTACCTCATATGATAGTTACATATAAAAATAAGGTTTTATGAAAATCAGAATTTTATTAAATAAATCTTTTATTTTATTAAATCAATTTAAAATCATTAACTTTTAAAAAAAATATATTTTAATGCGCACGTGGCCCAATCATTGACCCACATCAGAAAAATCATGAGTTTAAAAAATATCATCATATATATAGATAGTTATATATATAATAAAAAAAAGAATTTTCTTTTAAAAAAATCAAATTAAATTCATGAGTTTAATAAAATATAATTTTAATGCAATCACGTAGCCCAATCCTTGGTCCACGTCATAGAAATCATGTAGCTTAAATGATATGACCGGGTAGGTTCTCAATCGGAAGAACCGTTCCCCAAAAACAGGTGTGCCAAGCCCCAAGCGACTAAATCGCTCAAAAAGCTCCCTCGAGGAGACGTCGGATCTAGAAAACGCTGATGGGTCGCCGCTGCCATCACTACGAGAACACCAGCACAGGATGCCTCGGTTGCTGCAGACTCCAAACAAAGGAATCTGCCGCTGTAAGGAATGCTTTACCACACCCCTCACTGATCTTGGGACTCTTCGAGTCCTAGACCTTCCTCCCCAAAGGCGAAATACTACGGAGGGATTTATTTCAGAAAATATATCATGATATATATCTTGATAAAATCTCCTAGGACTAGGTTGTCTCCACTAGTCCTAAATTTTTTCAAAAGTCTCGAAATGAAAATCTTTAATCCAAATGTTATTTTGAAAATATAAGCATAAAAAATGTATTATGTTAATTCTTGAAACATGAATAGCATAATTTTAAATGCTATTTTAAATGACAAGACGAAGGAATTAAATCATGCAACTTTATTCAGTAAGAAATGCAATTTGATCAATATGTAAAATATCAAAATCATGCAAAATAATCATAATATAAATGCATGGATATCACATAATATCATACTAATATAATGAACACGTGAAATTCAACGATGTAGAGAAAAACTCACATAAAATAAATCAATAGGCCTACTCACCTCGAATGGACCCTAGGTTCCGGAGAATGAAGCTCACAACAAAAATTATAACCTAGATAAACCAAATAAATTATAACCTAATTTTCTTAATCATAATCAATAGGTATAAATCTTTATACCCAATGAGCTAAATTTATCTTATATAAATCATACAAAAGAAAATATAATAGAATTTAATAAGAGGATAAAAACCTACCATACATATAATCACACTAAAAGACAAAAACACAGAAAAAGACAAAAATCGAGAAAATTTAAAATAATAATACAAATAACAAAAATTGATAAAATAATAAAAAAAACACATTTTTCTCTATAAAATAAACTATTAATTAGTAAAAGTTAAAAATAAATAAAACTTATCATGTACTTGTATAAATCATAACCCTAGTATTATTAAAAACTCATGTTTTAATAATATGAACATAGATTTAATCTTTAAAATAAATAGTAAATCAAAACCTTAAGTTTATGAAGACTCAAAAATCTAAATATCTTAATATAGATCTAATAATAATAAATAATAGATCAAAACCCTTTTTTATTTTATAAAATCATAAGAATCTAACAGTTGGAACATATACATATCAAAACTCTAACTTGATCAAAAACTAAAAATCTCATAACGTAAAAATATATTTAACCATGAAAATAAATTAAAACCCTAATTTTATTTTATTTATAAAAGAAAAGAAATAAAAACAAAAACAAAGATTTAATAACCTAAACATATATCCAATATCACTAATAAAAAAACAATAATTTAGAAGAAAATAAAAAAGTAAGAAGAGCAAAATAAATGCCTCTCTTTCTCTCTCCTATCTCTCTCTGCTGAACGGACACAGACCAAGACCCTATTATTTCTTTTTTGGGAAAAATTCATATAACCCCCTGCAAACATATGAAAATCCATATAACCCCCTGTATTTTTTCAAAATCCAAATAACTCCTCACAAACATATGAAAAATTCAAATCACCCCTTCTGTCAGTTAAGGTAACTCAACTTAAACCTGACTTAAACCCAAGGTGTGAAGTTACCATTATATCCTCCCCCAATTTATCCCAATGAGAAACCCTAAAAACCATACAACACCCTTTCATCCCTTCATTCATTCTCTCCTCAAGCACCTCTGTCACCCTCATCGCCCGTTGCTCCCCTTTGGTCCTCTCATCACCATAATACCGATGCTCTCCTCGGCTTCTCTTCTACCGCATCTCCTACTTCTTCGATTGTCCCAACTCCCCCTTCGCCACCTCCCTCAACGCCATCCTCGACATGCTCGTCGAGAACAGCCACTTCTCCGTCGCTGAGAGCCTCCTCTGCGAGGCCTCTTCATTGAGGGTCTACACCAAAACATCATCTTGAAAGATGCGTGCTCGAACCGCGGTTGGCAAGACGCGATGAAGATGTTCGACGAAATGCTTCAACTAAAGGACCTGCATACGGTCGTCACATACAACACCCTCATTGGGTTCCTCTATAAAAGCGAGGACTTAGAACACGCAAGGCTCGCTTAGGCGTGCGGGGAGCCTCCCTGGAATGGACTTGATTGGCCTCTCATGTTGTAGCAATATCAGTTGGTCAGACAGGAACTAATAGTCTAATGCAATGTATGATGTTGTAATGGCAATGAATGCAGTTTTCAAACATGTTTTTAGGACAATGTATGCAGTTTGTGGTTTGGATGCAATTATTCAGACATGTTTTATGATAATGAAGACATTCCAGGTTTGTAAGCAAGTCCATTTTTATGTCATTTCCAAATTCCATGTGAAGGTTGAATTCCACATTTGCATTTTACAAACTCAGATTGCATTTGCATTTTCAGTCTCTGTTCCAGGTTGCATGTCAAGTTTTAATGAAACTCCATGATTATAGAAAGCTCAATTTTGTATGTTGAGGTCTTAATATGTAATGGGTGAGGAAAGAAAGAAAAGAAGAGATGGAAAATTCAATCACAACAAGCACACGAATAATAACTTAATTTGAAAGATTCAATGTTAAATCCACTTATATCACCTGAATTAGGCTTAGTTAATAGTTAGTCAGATTCATTCATTCATAATTCTACAAATAGTTCCATTGATAAATATCAATGGCAAATCCATTACTAATTCCATTGATAATTGTTGAAGTTAGACAAATAAATGCATGAATGTCAAATCCTCAATTCAATTCTTATGCAAACCAATTACTGAGAGATGTAAATTTCAAATGTCACAGAAAAAGATCTCATTTATATGGAAAATGAATTGTACTCATACAAGTAACAGCTTTCTCAGTACAAATAACAGCTTATGAAAATGAAATTGTAGTCATCCCAAAAGGAATTAAGCTGGCTTGTAAAGCTTCTCCACCATCTTCATGTATTCTGTGATCAATAAATAATGACAATATTTTAACTTTAGGCAGAACAGGAGAATTTGAAGTTATTCTCACAAAACAAACAAACAAATAAACAAACCGGATCACCTTCTTGGTTGCTCCAGAGTGCAGCTGCTTGGGTATTAAGAGGAGAATCATTATTTGGTTCTGCATAATCAAATCAAACTGAATGAATTCATATCCAATTATAGATTTTTAAACTTCCATTAATCTAACAATAGAAGTTGTGAGTCTAGGCTATTACCACCCAAGAGACTCTGAATAGAGAGCAGTATTGTTCTCACATCACAAGCTGATGATCACTTATCCTGAATAAAATACGAGGTCCGCGCGTCCAGACGTAGCGTACATGCCGACGAGGGAGGTGCCGATGATGACGCCGGGTGGGGACTGGGGAGGAGAGGCCCCACTTGAAGGAGTGGGCTGTGGGAGTGGAGGAGTCCTTCGCTTCGCTTGCACTCGTGGTCGATGAACCGACATGAACCAACGATCCACAGCGAGATCGAGCGGACGAGGCGGAGGAGCCCTGCTGTGGACTCCGGCGAGGAACCGAGCCGGTGGAAGACCGTGGAGGAGAGGCTGACGGCGACAGGCTCACCGAGGTAGGGGTGGATGCAGGCGGGGGAGAGGGAGTCGACGCGGACGAACTGAACGGAGAGGCGGATCCCGAGCCCCGCGCGAAGTCGAGAGGAAGAAGAAGATCGGCTGAAATGGATGGAGGGGTAAAACAGTAATTGGTAGGGGGTTATTTGAATTTTTACTACTTTATAGGGGCCTAATTGCATTTTTGTATTTTGCATTGGGTTAGTTTGACAGAATATTCGAGGAATATACCGATTCTATTAGAGGTGAATTAACTCAAGGAGGTGATTTGGATTTTTCATATGTTTGTGGGGGGTTATTTGGATTTTGAAAAAATACAGGGGGTTATCTGGATTTTCATATGTTTGTAGGGGGTTATATAGATTTTTTCCTTCTTTTTTTTCTTTCACCCCAACATATATTTTTGATATCTAAACCTAACGAAAATTGCAAAACGATCCCCGGATTGTTTCAGATTTATAAATAGATCCCTATCTAAATTACAGATAGGTCCCTGCAGCATATTACAAGAAATTCATAATTCAAAACTGGGTCCTTCAAAATCAATAACAATAAAATCTCAAAACTTAATCTTTTGAGCTCCAATTTTAATGAGATTATAATCATTTAAGATCTTAAAGATCTTTGATAGAAAATGGATAAAATTTTTGATATAAAATATATATATATATATATATATATATATATATATATATATATATATATATATATATATATATATATATATATATATATTTAAAATTACAAACTAAAATGGGCCCCCATAAGGATATATTAAATGGGCCAAAACTTAAAATCACACAAAATACACTAAGTTTAATTCAAATATCCTATTTATATATTTAAATTAAATATATAAATAAGAGAAAATGCACAGGTGTTACAGGTATAAATGGCTTTGGCAGATATTTCAGCCCCACCAAGCATCAGTGTGTACATGGCTAGCATTGCTCGATAAATCACCCACTCTAGTCAACCTCCAAAGCAAGGGTTAACGAGGGAAGTTACATGTATATTGTGTAAGAGAGAACTTGAAACTATAGATCACTTGTTCATACAATGTTCGTTTGCCAGTTTCATATGGATTGCAGTGTTAAAAAAAATGAAACCCAAGAAACCAAGACTGGTCTCCCTGCATGCATTCATTGAATGGCTGGAAAGTATGTTTCCGGTGGGGACCCCAAGACATGTCATGCAAGTTGCCTTTGCAGTTAGAATCAAGGCGATTTGGACTGAGAGATGCACCAGGATTTTTAAAAATCTAGAATCTCACAAGCTCCTCACAATCTGACGCATTTTTTCTTCAGTCCAAAGAAGCTTTCAAGGTAGACAACTAAAAGAAGAGATGCTGGACTTAGTTGCCAGACTTGCAACAAACTGGGAAATCACTATTATCCTTATTGAACGGTCCCAAATTGATGTTACCTGGGATACTCCAAAGGAAAGCTGGACTAAGTCCAATTCCAATGGTTCACTTTCCAATGACCGCGGGGATATGGGGCGCTCCTACATTCTTGGAGGGGGGGTTGTTGCACGCATTGTGGTAGTCCAAGATGAAGGCCTCAACTCCATTAATGTTCTTGAATACAAGGCCATCCTCGAGGGATTACGTCTTGGTCACTAGATGGGTCTTCATCGGATTCACCTGGAGAGTGACTCATCTACTGCCATAGCCTGGATCAATGGTAAGGGCAGCCTCCCCTGGTATCATGTCCACCTTCATTGAGTGGAAGGCTTCACACACAAATAGAGAGGGAAATCAAACAGCAGATTACCTGGCTTCGTGGAGGTCTTCACCTTGTATATCCCTCTTTCCGCCGAGCAGGTTGGAAGACAAACTAAATGAAATTGTTGCTAGTGATGCTGCATAAAAAAATATTCAATCGAAGCTTTAGAAAATGGAGGTTTGGTCTTCTCTATCTCATAAACAGGAAATAGGTGCAAGGGATGCAATCTCATTCATTTGGGGTCTCCCTCCTTGTACCTGTTCCTCGTCCAATGAGTGGGGCTGGTTCACCTCTTCTTTTGTTTTATTTCCTATGTAATGTTGTGCTCCTCACTTTGTATATTTTTTTTGCTTTAATACTGGGCATCGCGCTTTGTAAATCCTCTTGAATATAAGTTTAACATCTGTAATATAAATTCTTTTTTACCCACCAAAAAAAAAAAAGACATAAATACATATTAAAACTTTTTTAAAGGGTAAATCTATTTGAAAAACCAATATTATAGATTGTATGCTAGAAGAGATTTGTTTATCCATTAACATATATAAGCTTTGATAAGCAATTTCAGCATTTCTTTATAATAGTTATCAGACATTATTTTAGTTTATCAAAACATAGCTATCAGGGTTTATCCAAAAAAAACAAATAGCGAATAAGGGCTATTCTCCACTATTCACCATTATTCTCCTTTAATTCTCCACCACAAACAAGGGATAAGGGTGTATTTTGTGCACAATGGACAGTGAAGGAAAATGAGAGAAAAAAAATCATTAACAATTCAAAAATCTTGTTTTTGTGAAACAAGAGAAAGAAAAAACTTAAATCACTCTCTCCCCTGTTTTGACTTTTAGAAAAAGTGAATTTTTTTTTTCATTTCCCATAAGAGAGAATATGAAATAAAGTAATAGAAAATGATTTTATTATTTTTTATCACATACATAAGCACCATAAAAATTGGTCTAAGAAATAATATTTCATTTTCCATCACTTTTTTTTTGTTTCAAATTCCATTTCCTTTCAAAATTGGTCTAAGAAGATCATTTTTTTTTTGCCTGATTTGCGTGACATTTCTTTCAATCTCTAGCTTTGGGTGCAATTTTTTTGAGGTGTCTATCCCCACCAATCAGTTCAATAAACTGTTGACCTTTGATTAAAACAATCAACAATCTTCTTGTTGATCATTATTTTAAAGAGTCGACAGTCGTTCTGTCGAATATGAGCATTTAGATTGATTACGCTACTTGATCAGTACAACAATAGCCTTATTGACCTGAGATTTTTAAAATATATGAAAATTTAATATATTAAAATATTTATAGTTTCATTTGGCAATTATATTCATGTGTACATTCACAATCAATCAAATCGAATGCATTGTTCAAGAAATTTAAGATATTAAACATATTTAATAAAACATTCATAAATGCATTATTTGAGAAAACCAATATTATAGATTGACACATCTCCCACGAGAGGCATTTTGAGGAACATATTTATTGAGAACTATCATGTATAAAAAGCGGTTCAAAATTATAGATTGACATATTATTTGATAAACCAATATTATAGATTGACACATCTCCCTTGAGGAACATTCATGTAAAAGGTTTTAGTAAGAAAAATATTATGAAAATTTACATACTTGGATTGCGGTGGGGGGAGGATGAAAGGAGGAGGATGGTAGGGTGGCATAGGATATCACAGCGTCATTATCAAAGGGAGATCAATAAGGAGGGAAAGGGGAGAAGAGAGAAAAGATCGAAAGAGAGAGAACTCTTATATAAAAGATGGTGGGATTAGGAAACACAAAAAATGGGGTAGTGGATTTAGTCATGTAGTGGGGATTGTTAAAAGGATGGTGGGGATATCTGTTCCTTTTTTTTAACTTGAATTCCAATTACAATTAAAATATTTTTGTTCAAAATGATATTTAATATGTTTTTTTGGGTAGACTTAGACAACATTTGAAAATGAGTTTTAAAAAGTTTAAGAGATTTTATTTTCACATGAATCATATTTAATCCAACTATAAATGTTCCTAAGTTTTTTATGAAATTGAAAAACAATTTTTAGTTATCAAAAGTAGTTGTTCAAGTTTAAGTTAAAAAATATTTTAAATGGTTTCCAAATGCATCCTTATATTAGAATTTTGTATGTTCATGCATGTTATATATTTGAATTTTTTACCTTGTTTGGGTAGAAGATAGATGCTGAATAGGAGTGATTAATCCCAAAAAAACCGATTTGTTTGCAAGAAATATGTGGTATAATTATGTTAGAATAGTGAAAATAAAGTTGATATTTGTATTTTAAGTCTCCCTTAGAATTGTGTTATTACACCTAATCCATTTCACTAATATATGAGGGCCCACATGTCAAATTACCTAACATCATCTCTTAAAAACAATGGGGGACACATGTCAAATCATTACTTCACATTTGATGAATTTTTATCCACATCTTATTCACTTTTTATCATTGCCGACTCTTTTGTTAGGCAGATTAGGCAATTGCCTAAGGCCCCTAAATGCATCAAGGCCCCTAATTTTTATTTATTTATAAGTAGGTTCAAATACTAACCAATAATATCTTGACACATTGCCAAAAAAAATATTTTTTTTAAAAATTAATAGTAATATTGATAAGATTAAAAAGTAACCAGTAATAAATTGCCAACATTCACCTAAAAAATAGCAAAAGAAGTTACATGACCAACACATAATTAAATAATTTTTTGACTTCCCAAAAAAGGAGAATGTGAAACGACAAGTTTAAAAAACTGCCATTTCTCTTTTATTCTTCAATCTTCACTATATTTCATCTTTACAACAAAAAAAAATTCTCACTTTATTTCTTCTTAATATCAAAATCTCTCTGTGCTTCTTGTTTGTTGTGGACTAAAAAAAAGCTCTGTGTGGTGTGGACAACAACAAGAAATAAGGTGGTCTTCTATTTGATAATCAAGTTCTATTGTTTTAAATTTTCATTTTTTTATTTCGCTCTAGTTATTTTACAATTTATTTTATATAGTGATTATTTTTTATATTATAATTTTAATGTCTACTAGAATTAGCTATTTTATCAATTGAAAAAAAGATGTTAGCTAAAATTGAATATAAAAACTTAATTAGTAATTTTGCATCCCAAAAGTCTAGAAGAATAATTTTAAGTAAAAATTAATAATTAAAAAATTAAAATAAATATTATTTAATTAATAATTAAATATAAAAAACTATAGTTAAAATTGTCACCTCAAGCCTCATAATATAACAAGCCGGCCCTTTTTTTTTATCTACAACTAATTCATAGTCAATCAAACAATAAAAACTTAATTATTATGTTTCACAATGAGAATAACAATACACTCAAATTAAAAATGGCTTATTCTTTATATATATTGGAATAATTATTTATCCCCTAATAGCTACGTCACTACCCAAATGGGACTTAGCCCCCATTTGGATACAGAATAGGATTTATTCTTGGGTATTTATTCATCCGAGCATAAGTGAGTATAAATAAGGATAAAATGATTTTGTGTTTCGTTGTGTTTTGAATTATTCTCATTGAGAATCGTAAGAATAAATGTTTTGTTGTTTGGGTAAAATGTGAATAAAGTATGGATAATGATTTATAAAAGGTAAAACAGTAATGATAGTTGATTTGACATATGATTTATAAGAGGTGATGATAGTTGATTTGACAGTGGGCCCACTTATTCTTTTGGTGGAATAACCTAGGATAAATTTTATTCTAGGGGTTGATTGGAATTCAAATATCACTTTATACCAGTTTATTCTGACACATTTTATCTGGGTTTATCTCGGCTTTCCAAATGGCGTCCAAATTTTATCCGGGGTTATCCGGAGTTTATTCGGCATCCAAACGGGGGCTTAGAGAATTGGGATTGGTGCAACATTGTATAAATACCATGTAAATATTCTCCTTCAACCTCTCGATAAAATGACATATAAACCTTAAAACATAACAGCAAACATAAGCAAATTCTTTGCCAAAGCAAATCCATAATATAGAATTGAATAGTGCTTTTATAGACATGTTAGAAAGAGAGATGTTTATACAGTAGATAAGGTAATATCAAGCAGACATAAATCCATAGATGTTTGTTGAGATTTTGAAGAATCTACCAATATCTCTGTGCATTGTTATTGTGAAATTTGATGGATAATCTCCAACGTAAATTAGATGAGATTGGGGACCCCTCTCTCTATATATAGCCTCTCCATCACAGGTCATAGTTGAAACGTGATTGCAATACAGATCTTTTATATGCTGCATTTAGATGTGCGATTGAAACGCTGAAATTCTTAAAATTTTACATTCTAAACTCAACTTTTGGAAAGTGTTATTTTGTTAGCTTTTTATTGCTAGATTTTTTAAACTTGAAAAAGTAAGATTGATTTTAAAAGCTAAACATTGAAAATGTGGGTAGATTTTTATTTGAGAATCTTTAGTTTTTCAAAAACAGAATCTATCCAAAGTAGATCCACATAGGGCCTAAGGCCAATGTCAGTCAATTGTGTGTTATGTTCTAAACCACCAAATGAAGAATCTCCTCAAGTTAATTCACATTGTGAAAACTAGTGTCCCCACACGATGTGTGTATAAATAAAAAAATATTTTAAAAGAACTGCTCACAACTAACGCCCTCAATTTTTTTTCAATCCACATGGAGGGCCGAAAATTGGTTATCCGGGTTCGGGTCACCAAGATCCGTCTGCTCCGCTCCTCCCTGTCTCTTCCTTCGTCCGGCCGGCTTCCCTCTTTGGGATGTGGTGGAAAATTATTTTTGGACTGGACCTTGAGATATATCTCTAGGCTGCCTACGTACCCCTCTGTTTGTCTCTGGGGATCAAGTCATACGTAGTTCCTTTTTATAGTGCTCCGAAGATCACATCTTTTGAATTAGATAGGATCTCTGATTTATGATCATCAATAGGGATTGAATAGATTGATCTAGTCCCAAATCCCATTCCTAAGCTTATTAGAGGATCAAGATAATGATGAGTTTAGATCTACTGAATTTGTTGGTTGATCTAACCCTAAATCCTCTTCCTAGGCTTTTCAGAGGGTTAGGATAATGATAGACCTGGATCTATTGGATTTGTCATATCTGGGAGGTCAATCGATTTGACCTGGTTAGGATTTTGACCGGTCAATAAGGTCGGATCCGGTGTGGTAATCGATCCGGGTCGGCGTTAAATGGGTCGTGGGCCGGCGCCGCATGAGCCTAACGGATGGGCCTTATTTTTGGGCCCTATAGATGTCCCCTGTTTTCTACCAATTTGGGACCAAGCCTCCTAGTCTGGTGGAAAATACATTTCCTAGGGCGACACGTGGCGTGTGGTAAGACCAGCCTGAGGAACGCTTTTGCATCGGTATCAGTGCGTTGCTTTATGGTGGCGGCTCGTAGGGTTTCGAGGGGTTGACATCAACTGGGTTGTTCGAGTCTCGAGAAGTGGGTTCCCGAGTGAGTTAAGGCGTCCGGTCGCATTGGTTGTCCGCTCGTTGACCGAAGCGACGATTCCCGAGGGAGTTAACGCTCGCCTCTCCCTCGAGCTGTTGTTGGGGGGCTCGTTGTTTCGTCTTGAGGTGCCTTAATGCTCGGGCAGCATTAGCGGACACGTCGAGGAGCTGGTGAGCGCTCTAAGATCGGGATGGTCACAGCTGTGACTATAAATGGAGGCGAGGGGAGGCTGGCCGAACCATCGCTCGACTCTCTCTCTCTCTCTCTCTCTCTCTCTCTGTGTGTGTGTGCTTTCGTGCTTTTGTTTCTTTCCCATGGCTGGCCTTCCACGAGGAGTGTTCGAAAGGAGGGTCCGTTATGTTCCAGGGATCGAGGATGGAGAGGGGCTCCATCCGGGAGAGGTGTACTTCTCTCACCACCACCTCCACTTTCCTCTCCACCTGCTCATCCCTATCTTCCTCACGTGCTTCGGACTCGCGCCACTCTCGGTGCATCCAAACGTCTTCTGGGTCCTCCACGCCGTGCTCTATCTGAACGAGACGCGGGGATATGTTCTCAGGGTTGCTGAGATCATGTACTGCTACCGCTTCGTGGTATGTCCAAACGAGAGGCACTGCTACTACTTCGTCACCAATGGTGGGCGTCGTCTCTTGTTCTCGCTTCCTGGCGTTGACCAGCGGTGGCAGTGCCCGATCCGTGGTGTGCCACCAATCCCTATGCATTTCGGGACCCTTCGTGAGTATTTTCACCCCTTCAGTTTTTGCTTTCTTCCCATTACTCTCACGGTCCTTACGTGCATGTTACTGTGTCATGTAGGATGTTTTGACCTGGGGGAGAACTGTTAGCTTCCCGGATTCATTTTATGGAGCTGACAGTCAAACCTGTCGTCCTGACCCTCGCCTGGTCCACTCGGTTCTTGTCATCGGTCGATGCGCACACTCCGGTGGTCGATGCCACGGGGTTGCTTGCATTGTGCCGTGTGAGGAGACTAGTGGTGGATACGGGTCCATCGCGAACAGGTGGTCATCATCCTGGTGCGAGCCCTGAGTCCTCTTCGGGGGAGGAGGGAGAGGACGATGACGAGATTGATTGGGACTTCGAGGACGTCGAAGATCCTTCCCCAGCTAGCCCCGTCTTTGCCCCCAGAGTGCCTTCCCTCGACGCTCTCGCTTGCCCCGAGGATTCGGTGATGCGCGCCGTCGCCCAAGTATCCCAGCTGGAGGCCGAACGTGACGAGTATCAGCGCTCGGTCGAGTACTGGCAGTCGCGCATGCTGGAGCGAGAAGCTTCCGAAGGAGATCTTGAGGGCCAGATTAACACTGGTCTGAGGGTGACTCGCGCCAGGAGCTACCGTGAAGGCTGGGACTCTGCGAGTCTACCGGCGGGACACCCAAGGCGACGTCATCCAGACTTCGTGGATGCGGCCTAAGGCTTTGGCCCGGGGGAATATCCCGAGCTCCCTCCTCGTTGTTGCTATCGTGCGAGTGGGGCTTGGAGGTGGTGGTAGCTATCCCTCCTCATTTTATTATTATTTTTTTGTAATAGATCTAGGAAAAGTGCTAATAAAAAGGAACTTCATTGTCAGAATTCGTACCTTTTTTTTAATCAGTTCTGATCATAGTCTCGTTCTGCCCCCTTGGCCCTGGCCCGTCAATGACTGAGCTGTGTAGTCTCTCGGGTTGCATCCTTGGCGTGGCGTGAATCGTCCCCTTGTGGGGTCTTCGGGCTACACGGCGAACGGTGCATCCTTATGCGAACTCTTTTTTCCCCTGTCTTGAACCAACTAACGGCGTCACCCTTAGGGAATCTTACTTGTCGCTGGCGTTAACTGACCACCGGCGTCGCCCTGTGGAAGTGGTGGGCCGGGTCCTTGGCTTGAACCGACTATCGGTGTCACCCTATGAGACCTTGTAAGTTGAATCCCTAGCTTGAACTGACTAACGGCGTCACCCTCTGGGATCATTTGGGTCAGGTCCCTGGGTTGAACTGACTAACGGTGTCACCCTATGGGGCCCTTCCCTTCCTCCGGCTTGAACCGACTAATGGCGTCTCCCTTGGAGGAATTGTGTTATTCCCTGGCTTGAACCGACTAACGACGTCACCTTGTGGGATTGTTTGGGTTGGGTCCCTGGCTTGAACCAGCTAACGGCGTCACCCTTTGGGACCCTTCCCTTCCTCCAGCTTGAACCGACTAATAGCGTCACCCTTGGAGGAGTTTGTTGTTCCCGGGCTTGAATCGACTAACGGTGTCGCCTTGTGTGAAAGGATGGGTTGGACCCTTGGCTTGAACCAACTAACGGCGTCACCCTGCTGGGTCCTTCCCCTCCCTCCGGCTTGAACCGACTAACGGCGTCACCCTTTGGTTGTGTTTTGGTTCATACCTGAGGGCGGTTGGGTGTCCAGTTCCCATCTGGCCTCACGAGGTTCATGCGGTTAAATCCTTGTATTGACGTATCCAATCGTACAAGGGTAGGTGACAGACATTTACCGGGCTTACTCGAGGTTGTATGTGATCGGCTATGTATTGAGTAGAGATTCATTGACAGTAATCCATATTTAGAGCATATTGAAGCAAACTAAAGGAATGAATTAATCAGAAGAAGTCTCTAAACATATTAAAGTAAAGTTACCTGGCCTACACATAGTATTTTCTTAGGTTCATAGCATTCCATGGCGTCAGAATGGGTACCTTGTGAGGTCCGAGTGTGCAAAGTTTGTATGCCCCCTTGCCGTATGCCTCTACCACTTCATAAGGGCCTTCCCAGGTGGCCCCAAGTTTTCCAGCGTTGAGCTCACGAGTGTTTTCGATGACTCGTCGGAGTACCCACTCACCTGGCACGAACGATCGGGGGTGCACCTTCTGTTTGAAGTGGAGGGCTTGTTGATGTTGGTAGGTAGCCAAGCGGATAAGGGCAGCTTCCCTTCGTTCCTCGAGCAAGGCGAGGTTCTAGGTGAGAGCCACATCATTTTGATCAGTCTACAAGCAAGCTTCGCAGAGTGGGGAGCCCAACCTCGGTGGGGATGACTGCTTCCGTCCTGTAAGCGAGGGTGTATGGGGTCTCCCCAGTGGGCTTCCTTCGGGTGGTTCTGTACACCCAAAGAACTCCTGGGAGTTCCTCTAACCACTGCCCCTTCCGGTCCTCGAGCCTCTTTTTCAAGCTGGTGCAGTTGGTGACCTCGGCCTACCCGTTCCCTTGTGGGTATGCTCGGAAGGAGAACCGCTGCCGGATGCCGTATTTGTCACAAAATTCATGGACAGGAGCGTTGGCAAACTGCGTCCCGTCGTCTGCGACCACGGTCTTAGGCACTCCAAACCTGCAGATTATGTGCTTCCACAAGAAATTTTTTTGTCGGAGTGCTTCATGGTCTTGTAAGATTCCGCCTCCACCCACTTGGTGAAATAGTTAGTTGCTAAGAGGACATACCTTTTCCCGCCTATGGTGACCGGGAACGGCCCAACAATATCCATCCCCCATTGTGCAAAGGGCCATGGGATGGTCAGTGCATGTAGATCCTCGGCTAGGAGGTGTATGAGTGGGGCATTCAACTGGCACTGCTTGCATCGTCGCGCGAAGTTGATGGCGTCCGCAAGGAGTGTCGGCCAGTAATATCCCTGGGTTAAGATCTGATGGGTCAAGGATCGCCCGGAGGAATGGTCACCACATGATCCTTCATGAATTTCCTCCATTAGGGCCTTGGCTTCATTCATTGCAAGACATCTCAAGAACGGCCCATCTCCGTTGAGTCGATAAAGCACTCCGTCAATGATTGAATACCTCGTGGCGCGCCGTCTTGGCTTGAGGGCCTCAATGGAGTCCGCGGGAAGGGTTCCATCCCGAATGAAGGCCTCGATCTCGTCCATCCAGCATGGGGATTCTCATTGAATCGCCCTGACCGAGGGGACAGGATCGATGGAAGGGACTTCGAGCACTTCCGATCGAACCCAATACCCGCCCTCGTCGGTTGCTGCTATGGCGAGAGAGTCGGCTATGGCATTATTGCTTCTTGGGACGTAGTGAACCTCAAATCTGAAGAATTCTTTGGACAATTCGGTCACCACATGTTGGTACCGCTCCATCCTTGAATCCTTGGCAGTGTAGGTGCCATCGACCTGTAAAATCACCAATTGGGAATCACAATACACGCGCAAGTACCTGACATGGAGTGCCTTGGCAAGTCGGAGTCCGGCCAATAGTGCCTCGTACTCTGCGACGTTATTGGATGCTGTGAAGCCTAGCCTGAGGGATTACTCTAACTTGGTCCCATCGGGTGTATGGATTAAGATCCAGGCTCTGTGCCCCCTGTGGTTGGATGCATCATCGACGTACAAGACCCACCAGTCTTGGAGGTCCGGTGGGTCATCGAGCTTATGACCGTTTGTTGCATCTCATCCGGGGGATCGAACTCAAGGAGAAAGTCTGTTACTACTTGTCCTTTCATCGCAGCCCGAGGCTTATATTCGATATCGAACGGTGATAGCTCGATCGCCCATTTCGTTGTCCATCCGTACAAGTCTAGTTTGTGAAGGAACACGCGGATCGGGTGTGAGGTGAGGACGACGATTCGATGTGCCTCAAAATAGTGGCGCAATCTCCATTTGGTTACTACCAGCGCGAGAATGATCTTTTCAATCGGGGAGTATTGACTTTCCACGTCGATCATAGATTTGCTGGTGTAAAACACAGGGAGTTGTTGACCCATGTCTTCTCGGAAAAGCGCTCCGCTCAAGGAGGTAGCCGAGACCACCAAGTACAAGTAGAGCTCCTCTCCTTCAGTCGGGACCGACAAGATTGGTGGTTGAACAAGATGTTCTTTTAACCGATGGAAATGCATTTTGTTGTGCTTTTTCACATCTCATTCCTTTGCCTGCGTTGATGGCCTGGAAGAATGGTCGACAACGATCCAAGAGTCGGGAGATGAACCTTGCCAGCGCCGCGACTCGTCCCGTAATCACCTGCACATCTCGCACAGATTTTGGCGAAGGGGTTTCACATAGCTCCCGGATTTTTACTGGATGGCTTCGATTCCCTGCCAGTGGACGATGTGGCCTAGGAAATGGCCTGAGGAGACCCCAAAGGAGCATTTCACTGGGTTAAGCCTCATGCGATGTGCTCTGAGGGTCTAAAAGACCTCAGTCAAGTGGGCTAGGTGATCGCTGTGAGAGTGGCTCTTTACGACCGTGTTGTCAATGTAAACCTTGACAGTTCGTCCGATAAGGTCATGGAAGACTCTGTTTACTAATCGATTAAACGTGGCCCCGATATTTTTTAACCCGAATGGCATGAATGTGTAGCAATAGAGCCCACACTCAGTGATGAATGACGTCTTCTCTTGGTCCTTCGGGTGGAGGGGTGTCTGATTGTACCCTAAATTGGCATCCAAGAAGGATAGGCGTTGATACTCGGCAGTAACATCGACCAGTTGATCGATATTAGGGAGAGGATATCCATCTTAGGGCATGCCTTATTCATGTTAACGAAGTCGATGCAGACTCCACTTGTCGTTCTTCTTTTCAATGAGGATGACATTCGAGATCCAATCCGGGTACTGGACTTCTCGGATGAACCCTGCCTCGAGGAGACGGTCGATTTCATCTGATATGATCTTGTTTCGTTCCGGAGCAAAGAGGCGTTGCTTTTGTCTGATGGAGGTGGAGCCTAGGCGGACATTCATCTTGTAAACAACGACCGATGGGTCAATGCCAAGTATTTCGCTGTGCGTCCAGGCGAAGATGTCTTGATTGGTCCGTTGCAGGGCTAACAAGGTGTCCCTGTCCTCAGGAGGAAGGAGACTCCCAATTTGGACAGTTTTGTCGGTAATGTGTGAGTCCAATGGAATGGACTCGACCGGCTTAAGAGTGGGAGGCTCGGGTTCTTCCGCAGGAAGAATCCTCGCCCACTTTGATGGCTGGTCAGCTAATTGCTATGAAAGACATGGGGGACAGGGGGTCGTCCCAAGGCAGGGGGATGGCTGCGCTAGAGGCAATCACGCAACAATGTCTCGCCGCGATCTGATCGCCTCGAATGTCAATGATTGAGCGGCCATCTTTGGCTAGGTAGCACATAACTTGGTGTAGAGTTGAAGGCATGCCCTCCATGCGGTGAATCCAATCTCGTCCCATAATGGCATTGTAAGCTGAGGGAGAATCCATCATGATGAAGTCGACATTCAGGGTGCGGTCAGCTGCAGTGACCGAAGGGTCACCACTCCCACAGGAGTAATCCTCTTCCCATCAAACCTGGCTAGGGGTGGACTCGAACGTTGTATGATCTCCGAGTCTAAACCCATCTGATTGAAGGCGTTGAGGAAGAGGATGTCAGCGCTACTTCCTACATCGATCATAATCCTTTGCATCTGACAATTGCAAATGAAGAGGGTAACAACCAAAGGGTCGGAGTGGGGAAGGAGTACGTCGTCCAGGTCATGTGGTCGAACCGGATGGAATGGATCCAGAGTTTGAGTTCTGAGCCGAGTTTGACCTCTTATTGGGCTTGCGGGGTGTTCTTTCTTCTGGATATGTTTCTGGCCAACCGGGTCGTCCGTGTATGGCTGATACAACCTGAGCTGGGGGGTTCGCCGGTTTTACATTGGTGGTGCGACCTTCCGTGCCCCCTACCACGGGGTAATCTGCCGGGCCACTTAATGCGCGAGGCGCCCGTCACATATTAGCCCTTCGACCTGTGAACGGAGGCTGCGACATTCGTCGATGGTGTGTCCCACTTCGTTATGGAACTCGCACCTCTTGTTCTGATCATGGTTCTCCACAGGTGATCTGATTGGAATCGGTGCACGGAAGAACCCCTTGTCGCGGTTCTCTTTCCATATCTGCCCAATCGGGATGGTAAGTGGGGTTGCTTCAGTGTTATTTCCCCTGGGAGCCCGTCCTGCCAGTGTCATTGTGTCTCCTTTCTTCAGGCCGGGAGGTGGTTTCTTTGAAGTGGTTCCTCCCTTTTGGGTTTGTGTGACAGTGACGGCCGTTGCGACTTTCCGGTTGGCGAGTGCGGCATCCTCCTCCAAACGGATATAGCCGTCGACCCGTGAGAGGATGTCGATCATATCGGTGGGGGGCTTTCAGACTAGGGACTCGTAGAAGTGGCCGGTAGCCACGAGCCTCGATTGAAAGGCCATAGCAGCAGTCTTGGGGTCGCAGTCGTCGACCCGGGTCATCTCTGTGCTGAAGCGTGTGAGGTAATCTTTTAGCCGTTCACCCTCTGCTTGTTTCATTCTGAAGAGGTTGGCGACATCCTTCTTGGGCTTGCAGTGGCAGATGTAGTGACAAGATGGGGGCAAGCTTTCGGAACCAAGCCAGGCCTGCTCCCCGAGGCTTTGTGGAAAGACTTTGCAAAGCAGGGCATCGTCTCCGGCCTTCAATGTCATGCGTTGTTGAAACAGAAAAAGATGTTCGGTAGGATCGGTCTTACCCTCGTATAGCTTGAACTTCGAGGGAGTGAATTTGTCCGAACGAGGGGTGTGGAGGGTGTCCGTCGATAAGAGGACAAGTGAATCAACTCCGTTATTTGGAAGGCATGACCAGTGGCAGTCGGGGTCTCATGGTACGGAACTTCTGGTCCACCGCTCTCATCAAATCCTCTCGGAGTCCTAATCCTCCTGACGCGGCCTCTTGGAATTGACGGCCACGTTGGATGAGTCGGCGGGTTCATCCTCGTGGGCGTGGTTTTCTGGGATCCCTTCGACGGACTGGCATCCGCTCGGCAAGGGAGGGTTAAGCGGCGCGGATGGCATGCCCTCACGGAGCATCTCATGATGAGGCCTAACCCTTGGTTCCAGCGGGTTATCCAATAGGTTGCAAAGGAGTTCGTTCTCATGCTGCATCTCATCTATGGTGAGATGAAGCTCTGTTGTCTCGGCTTTACGTCTGGCTTTGTCGACGTCGTGCCGTGGGGGGTCAACATTTGAACGTGGTGCATCATTTGATAAACCTCCGGGGTTGGACAGTGTGGTCCGTAGTGCAAATCGAGTTACCGAGGGCGGAAAGGACGGAATGTTCTTCCTGGGATGCATGATTCCGATCACGGTTATCCGGGTTCGGGTCACCAAAATCCATCTGCTCCGCTCCTCCCTGTCTCTTCCTTCGTTCGGCCGGCTTCCCTCTCTGGGATGTGGTGGAAAATTATTTTTGGACTGGACCTTAAGATATTTCTCTAGGCTGCCTACGTACCCCTCTGTTTGCCTCTGGGGATCAAGTCATACATAGTTCCTTTTTATAGTGCTCTGGAGATCACGTCTTTTGGATTAGATAAGATCTTTGATTTATGATCATCAATAGGGATTGACTAGATTGATCTAGTCCCAAATCCCATTCCTAAGCTTACTAGAGGATCATGATAATGATGGATCTATATCTACTGGATTTGCTGGTTGATCTAGCCCTAAATCCTCTTCCTAGGCTTTTCAGAGGGTTAGGATGATGATAGACCTGGATCTATTGGATTTATCATATCTGGGAGGTCAATCGGTTCATCCTGGTTAGGATTTTGACCGGTCAATCGGGCCGGATCCGATGTGGTAACTGATCCATGTCGTGGGCCTTCCTAAGACGGGTCGCGGGTTGGTGTTAAACGGGTCGTGGGCTGGCGCCGCAGGAGCCTAACAGATGGGCCTTATTTTTGGGCCCTACACCACTTATATGCGATATAATATATCATGTTATATATAAGAGGAGGCGGTGGTAAGTGTATTAGTGTGGGATCTATTGATCCCATCAAACTTTAAGCCCATGTTTGGAATGAGAATAAATCCCAGATAACCCCGGATAGAAATTTTGTTGTGTTTGAAATGCCCGGATAACCCCAAAAAATTATGCCAGAATAAACTGGTATAAAGTGGTATATAGATTCTAATCAACCCCTAGAATAAAAATTATCCTAGGTTATTCCCCCAAAGAATATGTGGGCTCACTGTCAAATCAACTGTCACCACCTCATATAAATCACATGTCAAATCAACTATCATTATTTTTTACCTTTTATAAATTCTTATCCATACATACTTTATTCACATTTTACCCAAACAAAAAAACATTTATTATTACGTTTACCAATGAGAATAATTAAAAACACAACCAAACACAAAATCAATTTATCCTTATTTATACTCACTTATGCTGAAATAACTGTATACCAATAATAAGTTCTATTCTGTATCCAAACGGGGGTTAAAAAAAACTTAAACCTTAGTACCTAACACATAACCCAAGCCCCATTTAAAAAAAAAAAAAAAAAAGTGGGATACTGGGATTACATGAGTGGGACATTTATTGTGGTGGCCTTTGGGGACCATTAAAATTTTAAAACAACCAAATCATACCCCATATTCACCAAAACAGCAAAAATCCTATGTCCCGACCCCACCTTACATATAAATAAAAAAAATTGTTGGGACCCCTTGTATTCTGTAAAGTCAGCAAACCCTCGCTACACGGACACATCGATCACCCACGTTGCTGATCGGTGATCGCCACTGCCAATCATCTCTGATCACGTTGTCGATCTCCTCGTCGTACTCTGCTTCACGTATCTAGTCATGAATTTAGTTTCGATTTATTTTTTCCTTTTTGTTTTATTTTTAATCTAAAATTCTTCCATCATAGCATAATCGTGTCTGAATAATGAACAAAACTCCTCAACATTACACCATTTTTTCCTTCACATGTCTGTGTATCAAAAACCATTTCACAGCTTCACCCGTCTGTTTAGATAATCATAGATTTGGTTTGAGTCTTTAGTTGATTAGTTGTTTGATTTTTTTTTATATTTATGTTTATAAAAAATTTAATATACAGATTTTGCTATTTGTTCAATTGACCATTATTGTGTTGAGTTGTTCTATGCAGTTATAAATATGCAACTTCAAGATCATAACAACCGTTTTACAGAGGTGAACACCGAGTTGCTTTTTGTGTAGCTTGTTTGAATCCATGCGACTCATTTTCTGCTTATGCTAAGCAGAAATTGATTTATCTTGCTGAGCTTTATCCATTTGATTTTTCTGCAGCATGCCTTATGTCACTTGATAATCAACTTCAGAATTATATTAATGATATGCATTCCAACAATGAGTTTTTAGAATTAAAAAGAATTTGTGACCTTGCTCGAAAGTTGGTGGAGATAAAGAAACACCTCGTATATACATTGGTCTATTTGCTTTTGAAGTTAGCGTTAATTTTACCAATTGCAACAACAAGGGTTGAAAGAGCTTTTTCAGGAATGAAAATTATCAAGAGCCAATTGCGAAACAGAATGGGAGATCAATAGATGAATGATTATTTGATTACATACATTGAAAAAGATATATTCGATAATATTGATACTGAAATTATCATGCAACGATTTCAAAATATGAAATCTCGTCGATGACAATTGTAAATATTTATATATTCAAAATCTTTGATCTCCTTTCTTTGATGATTTATTTTTATTAATGTTAGTTTTTAATGACCCCATCTATAAAATTTCTGAAGCCGCCACTGTATATAAATAAATGATATAATGAAAATTTTAATAATGATTAAATAAATTGGTCGTAAAATTTATTATAAAATTATGCATAAAAGAGATATGGCATAATTGAAAATGAATTTTTAGTATATGCCCTTCAATCAACCCTATGTTGTAAAAATGCTCCATTTGAAACTTTAAAACCAACAATATCTCTCGAATGGATAAAAAATGACTTTTATATACATTTAAAATATTTTTTTAATGATATTATTGAAATAACAAATCATCAGGGATATTTTGCTAAAATGTAAATTTTTAATGGTATATATACAAAAACAATCATTAATATTTGGTTGATAATGATGATATTATCCTTTCAATTTATATATAGATACAAAAAATAAATAAATATTAAATTATTCTCAAATTTTTTAAAAATTCATAACTTTTCAATTACAACCCCAATTGAATTGATCAATAGCTCGTTGGAAAGATGTTTTTGATATGGAAAATGATTCCCAGACCCCATCTTATAGGCCCCCCATAAGCCCCATGAGGTAGCACATCTGTTAATTCCTATTATACCCTTAGAGCCATTTTAGGTAACTACTCTCTATCATTATGGACAATTATTTTTTCCTTTTTTGGCGTGTGGCATTTTTTCCCTTTCTTTTGATTTTGGCTTATCACAATGTAATTAATAATCGATAATTGAATCCAATCTTTTTGTTGAATTTTTTATTTTTTTAAAGAACATTGTGATGCATATTGGAAGTTTGAATAACTTTTTTAATAATCGACAATTGCATCCTTTGATTTAATATTTGAAGACTTTTCACTATGTGATTAGATTGAAAAGCATAATTGATTAGACTTAGGTTTGGTCTTGTTTTTTTTTTTTTTTTGCTTTTTTTTCAATTTTTTTTTGGAATCTGATGTTTGTTGTTAATTTTTCTTATATCCGATCTGGCTATTTTAAATATGGGATTCAATTTTAATATTTTAATTCCTTTGATATTAAATTATGAATCTGGCTTTTGATATGTATATCATTTTTTATATTGAATCTGATATATTATACTCATAATTAGTCACATTTGTGAAATGTAATATGAAACTAAATTACATTCAGCAAATGTAACTGACAGTTCATCATTTATATGAAAATAAGTTATATTTCACAAATGTAACTGACTTTTAATCAAACCTAAGTGAATATATTGTATCCTGTATTCTATAATGTGATTTCTGATTATCTGGTCTTTTTAGTAAATCTATGAGTACTTTAAATCCACAATGTGATTTCTGATTATATGATCTTTTAGGAAACACGGGGGATTCAGTTACATTTTTATTTGAAGGCAGTTCACAAAAGTAATCGATTGGTGAAGTTAAGCAACAATGTGTAGATGTGATTGTTCTATGTGTTGGAATGACATTTGACTCACAAGATGATGTTCATATATTTTATAACAACTTTGTTCAAAAGGAAGGTTTTTGGAATTGCAAATGTTGGTGAAGCTGCTGGATCTACTGCCTTGTGATGTTTTTTATTTTTCAGTTGTTTTTGTATATTTCTTTTCCATTGACATGTATTAAACCCTTTTTGTTATATCTGAAGTTTTGTAATGGGCTTAATGTGGGACTGGATTACATTTTATCATAATGCAGTTACATTTTAAAGTAGTCGGTTACATTTATAAAATAGTCAGTTACATATCTATGTAAAACTAGTTACATTGTTGCAAATATATGTAGCACTGTTGTCACCTGCTATAGAATTCATATCATATAGCATAACATAAATCACATACATAAAACATTTGCATTGACCAATATAAAATGAATGGATCACATTGTTTTACATTTCTCAAAACAACAAAAAATAAAAAATTTCTAATTTCAGTTAGACACACCAGTTCACATTTGAACTTGTATGGTTCTTCCAAATTGTTTTGTGTCTACATACATGATAAAACATCCACATTTATACATGACAAAACAGCCTAAGTCAATTAGCAAAATGCATTGTTAAAACTTGGTAGTCCTGGGGCTATCATTGACAAATATCTTGATGAGGCGTGCTTTATTTAACATCAATCTACTCTCTGTTATGGTTGTTGGTATTTCTTCACGAAGTGCATACTGTCTCATAATACGAATTATCACCACCCCACAATCCATCCTGCAATTAATGAAATGTTAATAGATACAAAAAAGGAACTGTCGTTATCTTGTGATGGTGCACCTTGTTTTTCGTACAATATTTTTGTAAATGCATCGATTACCTATGCATGTAAAACATTTAAATAAAGTTAGATAGCACTGATTTAGATGCATTCTATCAGTAATATATATATTTTCAGATTACCTGTACAAGCAAGTTATTTACATTCACATATGTAGCTGACTTAGCTTATTCAATGTACTTTCAAATAAGCTACATTCACAAAATAGAACTATTTTTTTATTTGATCTTTTGAATATATGAGAACTATAAATCAGAGTACCTATACAAACTTTGACTTGTTAGATTACATTAGTAAACTATATATTTCTCCTTTTGTAACTGATATGTATATGCATTATGTAAATCAAGTCAGTTACATTCACATATGTTACTGACTTTGTTTATTCAATGCACTTACATTGCTTGAGATTTTATCGTTCAATGCAATTGCTTTCATATCTTCAAAATATATTACCCCAAATTCAATTACATTTAAAAGGAGTAAATTCAATTATGAAAATGTCAGTTACATTTATCAAATAATGGATGACTTTTATTATGCTAAGTTACATATAAAAACCTATAAAAAGGCATATATGAATAATCAGTTATATTTAACAATAATGAGTTACATTCAGCCATTTAGTCAATGTCATTGTATATCACGAACTACTCACAAATCATAAAAACATTTCATGAATCAGTTACATTTGTATATAAAATCACAAACATTTCATTCAGATTATATATAGGAACAAAATAAATATAAGAATAAAAAAAATTGTTTCATAGGATTGCATTACAAAAATCGGCAATACAGAATGTGTGATTTGAAAAATTGAAAAAAAATAATTGTTTACCCATTATTTGCAATTGAGAATTCAATCGGACGAAGAAACTTAAATAAATCAGCAATACAACATGTGTGATTCGAAAAATTGAAAAAAAAATAATCGCTTACCCATTATTTGCAATTAGGCATTCAATTGGATGAAGAAATTTGAATAAATCGGCAATACAACATGTGTGATTTGAAAAATTGAAAAAAATAATCATTTACCTATTATTTACAATTGGGCATTCAATCGGATAAAGAAACTTGAATAAATCGGGTTGAAATCGAATCCCTCAAAAATGCTTGGTGTTCTTCAATGTTTTAGACCAAAGAATAAAAGAGAATGATGAAATGATTCAATTGTTGTGTTATTTTTTTGGAAACCAATCAATTTTGAAATTCAATGACAGCCGGTGAGAGGGATTGAAGACGAAAACAAACCCCAAAAAATGAGAGATTTGAGCGTTCAAATGTGTGTATTTAATAGGGGTACTTTTGTATTTTTCTATTATGCCCTTTTGTCAAAGTCAATCAGACATCAATGATAAGTTGACACTTATTTGGGGCTTGTGAGTGGGGCTTGTGTAACATGACTCTTTATATATATATATATATATATATATATATATATATGAAAATGATTGCGTGCGGCGAACGGCAGGTGCGGCCACGACGTGGGCCGTTCGATCGCGGGTCCATCGCATCCAACGGTCGACGTGAATTGCACCCGACCGTCCGATGCGATGGACCCGTGATCGACGGCCCATGATCGCTGCCGCACCTGCCGTTCGCCGCACGCAATCACGTCCCTATATATATATATATATATATATATATATATATATATATATATATATATATATATATATATATATATATATATATATATATGATTGTAAAATAGATTTTTTTTAAAAAATAACAATTTCATAGTAAAAAAAATGAGATCAAACATTGAAATTCACACTTTATCCGAAATTAAGTATATATCACCTATATTTCATGATTATCTTAACTTAAATATAATAAAAAAAATAAAAAAATGATGATGTAGCATGGTCACCACCTTTCATTCAATGTATCTTTAAAAAAATTTTAGAGATCGTACTCATAACCGCCACATCTTAACAAGCTGCAAGAAAGTTCTTCCATAATTTCAGGGGGCAAATTGGAATAAAAAAATGGGACTTGTTTTATTTTTTTTTTAAAGAAAAAGTAGGCCTATTTCTTTGAGTAAATCAAGGCATAAGCCCAAAAAAAAAAAAAAAGGTTTGTGTTCATTCATCAAAACGTGATTCGGCCATGTAGGATAGTTTTTATTGTTTTTTTAAAACAATAATAAAACTTTTTACTCAAAATATACTCAAAATATATTAGGTTGGTTTGGCAATGAGATAAGTATTGAGATAAAGGATAATTTTGAAGATAAGTGAGTAGGATAACAGTTTATCTCCATTTGATATAAAAAATAATCTGGATAAACTGTGGACAGTTGTTCCAATTTTAAAATGAAAATGAGGATATGTTGTGTCTATCTAAAGGCTGAGATAACATTTATCCCCAATTTTTATCTCAATTTTGACAAATATTTAATATAAATATGAACAAAATTGATGGATTTTTATCCCCTAAAATTAGGACAACTTATCTTCAAAATCTTAATCCCTTACCAAACTAGCACTTAAAAAATTAAAGAGTTTTTTAGTTTTCAGTCCTGTAAACATGCCTATTTAGGGATCGATCCCTCACTCCTTCATATTTTGGTTTTAGTCCCCAGATTTACAGGATATATTTTTTTTAATCCCTCTTAGGGAATAAAAATAAAACCAAATAATTTAGGGATAGATCCCTCCCATGAACTAAAAATGAACATATCCTTTAAATCTGAAGACTAAAACCAAAATATGAAAAAGTGAGGAATCGATCACTAAATCCTATGGTTCATGGGGATATAAACATAAAAAACCCAAAATTAAATTATGTACTAATAATTTGGACATCATAAATTAGTGATTTTTTTTGCATATATACCCCTAAAATAATCTCGTTTTTTCAAAACACCCTTTGGTAAAATATATACTATTTTCAACAATATCCCTCAAATAGCTTAAATTGTGAATAAATGCCTTTTGAGAAGAATTATTGTAAAACTTAAAATATTTATATTGTGCACAAATACCCTCAAAAGGGCATGAGTGCAACATTTAATTCTTTTTAGGGGTATTAATGGTTATAGAGTTTCAATGGGCATATTTTCACAATATAGGATTCTTTATGAGGGGAATATATGCATAACTCCCTAAATTAATTAAATGTACCATATATGGATTATATTGAAGTGCGCTGATACCTCAGTCCATTTTGTAGATTCATACACATGTATATTACACTATAATAATGTATGAGGTTCTATTATAGTGTATAAATTAAAAAAAAAATATTTTTTAAAAGAGAAAAAATGTATTATTTTATATCAATATATATTTTATTTTGTGTAACAGTATATACTTCAATGAAAGAATATATAATTTTTGTTTAAGAAAAAAAAAAAAATGGTATGGACTACAAATGGGGCTGCACAGAGACTGGACATCATATTCCTATATTGCATCGGCATCAAAATGTTATGATTTATAAATTATTGGATTGGACCTAGTTAGATAGCATGGTCTGCCAAAAATGTTCTAAGATCTTGTAAGTTAAATTAATATAACAAGATTAATACTTTTCTCCAACTAATATCATACTTGGACAAGAAGAGATCTACTCCAATCTTTGCTTTTCAAACTCAATTAACAGTTAATAACTATCACTCGTTCCATTAAACTTTCAATTTAAAAAACCCATGGGGAATATGAGAATTCACCTTAGTAACAACTATTAATTTTTTTTATTTTTTAATAAAATGGTAGACATACATCTTAATTTTATTCAAATCAAAACCACTGGCGGAGCTAGGTGGGGCCAAGTGGAGGCACTTGCCCCCACTTGGTTTTGTGAAAAAATTGGTACATATCATATGTATATATGTTTTCAAAATTAATTACTATCATGTGTCGTAATTTGATAGAATATTAATAAATTTTAGTTAGTTTTGATACATGTATGTATCAGGTAGTTTGGTTATGAATTAAATTATTAATATTTATATATGTAACTGTAGTACATTATTCTTTCATTTTGAAAATTGTTTTACATTTTAAAAAATAGTAAACATTGTCTAATGAAGTATATGTTTTGATAAAAAGTACATATTGCTCCATTTTGAGTTGAATAAACCGATGTTTAGTAAGTGTAAGAAAAAATTAACAAGGTATATACATCATCTAAGAAGTTTTATACTTCCATGATAGCTAACGAGGTATATGAGATTGCATATAGGACTGTAAAAAAGACCGTGTTAACAACGCCCTTTCATTTTTAATTTTTGGTAACTCTTGATTAGTTTGTGCCTTCGTGGATAAATATTAGGTATAAAATAGTATTATCTATCTATTTGGTTAATTTTCTCTATTTTCTATATTATTGAACTGCAAATGAAAATTAAAACATTATTTTTCTTATTTTCCTGAATAGATTTAAAAGAGACAATTAACATCATTTTTTTAACCTTTTAAAAGCATATTTTTAATTTTTTTGTATGTCTATATAAAAATAATACTTTAAAAAGATGTATAATTTGATTATTATTATTTAATGAAAAAAATTAGATTATATAAGTTTGCCCCCACTTAGTATAATTTCTTGCTTCGTCATTGATCAAATCGAACATGTCCGAAATAGAAAAATAGATAAAGGAGGGGTCTACCGAGTGATGCTACTAAAATAACTATTAATATTATTGATGGAGGATCACATGCATGGTTCAAGGTGCATTGAAAATCACATGGGGGAGAAGAAAAGGAGGTTCATCTTGCCACAAAAGAGTGAATCCAAATCCTTCTCTTTGCTTGTAGTCTTAAAAAGAAGTGTGAATATAATGGAAGTTTCAAATCCCAATGTTGACTTATGATAACCAAAATAAAAGAAAACAAGAAAGTTTGGTGATGTTGTAAGCATTACATGCAGTACTGTGAGCAGTTTTATTTTCCTAATAAAATAATTATTTCATTATTAGTGTCCCTAACATTATCATACTATTATTGTTTTATGTGGGTTTTTGGTTATTTTTATTCTTTTCAGGGAGAGTAGCATTTGTTGTCATTGTTGACTCTAGGGCAACTTCATTGAGGATTCAAAAAAGTGATTCATTGAATAACATTTTAGATAGTCCAAAGTTTGGTTGAGTCAGGTACAGTGACTTTCACACACACCCAAATTGCATCCCTGCCAAATATTTTGGTTGATTAGGCTTAAAGTTGACTCACAATTCAAGCAAAGTCTCCCTCTTTGTTTTCAGTTCAATTACAATAAGCCAGCAAGCCATGAACATAGGGAGTCAAATAAGGTTGAATATACAATGGGTTTCTATTATATTATTTGCTAAATATTTGATTAAAGTGAGATAATTAAAAAACATTGAAATCGGGATATGGTATTGGGTGTATAATTATAATATAGGGTTGAAATGATATTATATATCATATCACAATAAAATTATTAATGTACATGTTATTAGATAACATGTTGAAAATATCTATGTTAGTATAATATACTTTATCAATCTTCAAAGATAATTTTTTAAATCTAATTCTAAGATAATTATGTCATTTATCTTTAAAAGAGATTTATCTAGGAAAATAATATAAACTAAAGATCAATTTAATTTTAATTGTCAATTCTCTTTCTATTGAAACATCTAAGAAAATTACGTTTGAAATCTTTCTTTCAGAATGAAGAATTTTATTTCTAAACCATAGTTATTAAACTAACTCTAAACTAGAAAGTCTTGACTGACCCAAATTTAGGCCATATTTATCCAGCAATTTTTCTATTAATACTCTTATTCAGGGCTTATTCCACAACAAAACAAAGTTTCCCACAATTTTTTGTGGATTTTAAACGCGAATCCACGACAGAGTCCGCCAGATCTCCATCAGACGGTCGAATTCCACGCACGTCATCATACCAAAAAAGAGTTGACTATATCGCCTAATTTTTAATTGTTATGGCAACACAGTTTACACTAACAAATTCACACTGCGATCGAAACAACAACTACACTAAGCGACGCAATATTTCCTTTTTTTTCACTCCAATACCGGTTAAATAACACATCTCCGCCAGTACATATAACCATTGCCCGTGTTTGATTCGTCCTCGAACGCTTAAAACGGCGGGTTGTAATGCACGTGCGCACATTTATATATGTTTGAATAACATATAATATACATTCTCGCTTTTTGATACTAAAGCAACCGATTTTTGAATTTTTTTTCTTTTTTGCAAATATACCACTAAAAAAAATTTCATTTTGGTCAATACCTACTCACATAAACACTCTACATATTTTAATTTTTTAAACTAATAAACTTCAGTTAATGAGCTATATGCTCGCTCTATTTCGAATAAAATGTAAAATAATTAATAAGATATATAACTCTGTTAAGGAGGTATATAACACGTTGAGAATTGATCTTATACTTTTCTATGTTTATTTTGTCATTTGATCAATTAGACAGTCTCGAATTCATTAAATAAAATAGATCGATTCATCATATATCCCATTTATGATTTGATGTATTAACAACCATTTGATTTTATCTATGATGATGTGACAAACCTAAGATAAAAATTAAACAAGATACAAATATAAAAAATAAGCAGAGAATCTGAAAACACATCAAAGTAGATGGTTATAGATATATATGAACCGTGGCATGACTGTGTGTAAACATTTTCAAAATAACATTTTCAAAGTAACAACATTCAAAATAACATTTTCAACAACACCCCTCAACAGTTTAAATTGTGCTAAGGGTATTGATGTAAATATTAAAATATTTATACTATTGCATAAAAACCTCTAAAAAGACACTTGAGGTAAAACTTAACCTCTAAAATAGTGTCACATCATTGGCAGTAATAGATTCAGGGTTATTGACCACATATATTGTTTAAGGTATATATATGCAAAAAAATAACCCCAAGAAACCAAACTTTGAATAAAACCTCCCCAATCAAAGCCTCCACATCAAATCAGTGCGTTAGGCCGAGTGTGAAGAAGAAGACTACGACCCTCAACAACAATCCAAAACTCTATAAGAGACACCTCATTTGAACCTCCCCAGTCCATTCAAGAAATCTCTCACAAACATGTCCTCAAAAACCATCAAAATCACACATTCTTGATACAAAGAGAGAGTGAATTCATATGGGAAGCATGGATGACTCACCACCACCACCTAGAAAGTCATCATCAGACACTAGTCCTGTAAAATCCATGGTAAAGGTCCTCCTTTTGATAGTCACAACAAACATCCTCACCATCTACCTCCTCTCCTCCCCCTCCTCCCCTTCCTCCCTCAACCTCCAATCCCGCCTCCTCCTCTCTAACCCCACCACCTCCTCCATCTCCACCACCACCACCTCCCTCCTCCTCGACCTCAACGCCACCCGTCACCTCCTCGCCGCCGCCCAAATCCAAATCTCTGAACTCACCCGCCGCCTCAAGCTCTCCAATTCCCTCTCTGAGTCCCTCCTCTCCGAACTGGGCCGCCACGCCAACAACCCAAACACCGCCTCTGACGATGCAGCACAGGGTACCCTCTTCCACTCATACCTCATAATAATATTATAACTCTCCTTGACTGTCACGTTTATGATTTAAAAGAAATTACTTTTTTAATGTTTACGTGACAGATTTTATTGAATAAAAACAAAAACAATATCATTAAAATTAGAAAATAACTTTCAACCATGATGGTGGTCTGTCTGATCTCTCGTGTCCATGAAACTTGCAGTAGTAGCAGCATGGCCAGAAGACATCCCTCCAGAACTCAACCTCGCCATCGGCCCCCACGCCCTCCCCCTCGGCTACTCCCCCAACATTGGCTCCGACAAGCTATACCCCCCACTCGGCCTCGCCTGCCAACACTACCAAGAAGAAGTCTTCAAGTACATGACATACGAAACCTACGGCGAATGCCCGTCCGACGACGTCTTCGCGCAGCGCCTAATGCTCAAAGGCTGCGAGCCCCTCCCCCGCCGCCGCTGCCGCCCGAAGTCCCCCGTCGGTTACACCCAACCCGCGCCGCTCCCGGAGAGCCTCTGGTCCATCCCCAGTGACACCAGCATTGTCTGGGACCCCTACACGTGCAAGAACTACACGTGCCTCGTCAACCGCAACAGCGCGAGCGGCTCTTATGACTGCAAGGACTGCTTCGACATCCTGCGCGGACGCGAGCGCGCGCGGTGGACCTTTGACAGTGGGGGGTTGGACTACGGGATCGACGGCGTGCTGCGCACGAGGCCGGAAGGGACGGTGAGGATTGGATTGGACCTCGGCGGGGGGACCGGGACGTTCGCTGCGCGGATGAGGGAGCGGAACGTGACGGTGGTGACGAGCACGATGAACTTTGACGGGCCGTTCAATAGCTTCATCGCCTCGCGCGGGCTCGTGCCGATGCACGTTAGCATTGCGCAAAGGTTGCCTTTCTTTGAGGGGACGCTTGACATCGTGCATTCGATGCATGTTTTGAGTAACTGGATTCCAGATACCGTGCTTGAGTTTGCGCTCTTCGATATCTACAGGTAAGACTGTCAACATAGTGGATACGGATCAGATAGACTCATATTCGCATTCATATTTGATTTGGATAATTATATTGTATTAAACATAAAATTCTTCTTCTCTCCCTCTCCCTCTCCCTCTCTCTCCTTTATTAAATTCTTATTTATTTTTAAATTTAGGTTGTTTAGTTGTAGATAAAAGTCATGGTTTGAAATGATTACAGTTAAATTTGGGATTGAAGGAAGAAGAAGACATTTTATTAGAGAGGAGGGGTGAGGGAGTTATTTGTGTTTTTTTAAGTTTCCAAGGGGTTATTTGAATTATTGCATTTTTCCTCAGTTAAGATAATGGAATATTCCTAGCACATTCCAATTATGTCGGTGGTTATTTTACATAAGTGAGTAATTTGGATTTTAGTTATGTTTGGTTTGGGGGGGGGGGGGGGGGGGTATTGTTTGGATTATGAGAAAAGGCAGGGGGTTATCTAGATTTTCTTATGTTTGTTGGGGGTTATATGCATTTTTTCTTAAATTTATTAGTCCACGCAAAAACTTTACACGGATGCAAATATAAAAAAAACTCATACTACCAATAAAAACAAAGATATATTAATATAAACATAATATTATTATTTCAAATACGGATATGGATTTTTGAATATCGGATAATTTTTTTAATTTTTAGATACTGATTTGAATGTATTTCGGATAATTGACATACTTATTTACAGGGTGTTGAGGCCTGGGGGGCTGTTCTGGCTTGACCATTTCTTCTGCCTTGGGGATCAGTTGAATGCGACGTACGTGCCGATGTTTGATCGGATTGGATTTAATAAGCTCAGGTGGAATGCAGGGCGAAAGCTCGACCGGGGGATCGAGAAGAATGAGTGGTACATATCTGCTTTGCTGGAGAAGCCCATGACTTGAAAGGTTATAACACTACATTTTTTGAAGATCATGAAAGATGTGGTTTGAATTCTTTTAGCTTTGTAATAAAGTTTTTTTAAGGTCATGAGGATTCATGAGTTAGATCTGAACCTGTTCAGGTTTTATGAGTACTTGTAAAGTTGTAATAATCCTATCAACATGTTCAACATTATATCAAACACTACATAGAAGCAACATCTTCTTTTCATTTGTTTGTCTCTCTTGATTGTTGAGTCCATTCTACAGAATTCTACCATGTTGGAATCAATTTCTAAAAATAAGTTTATGAAGTTTCTGATATTCTTCAAGATGTAGAAATATGGTTTTGTTTCCCAAGTGTAAGTATAAATTGAAAGTTTCAAATACATCTTGTAAGTTTCAAATTCGCAATCCCGTCATTCAAAATATCATTGATAGGAATAGACCTATCAATTAATTGTGATCCAAGTAATAAAAAAGAAGAAGAGGTTAAAAGAAATTTTCAAGGAGAAGGAGAAAGAAGAACAAGAAGGAATTTGTAATATTCTCTCATGCATTCTTTGTTCATTCACAAGGCTTATATAGCCAAAAACCTAACAACTTCCTACAATTACTGAATCAATAAATCTAAATAAGAAACTAATTAAACATATGAATAAGGAAACTAATTAAGCATATGAATAAGAAAACTAATTAAAGCTAAATAATTGATTCCTCCTCTGATTCAACATGTTAATCTCCTTGAGATCTGACTGCCAGTCTTGCACGTCAATTGTCCCGCACCTTAGGAACGCCCCTTGAAATTTGCAACCCCGTTCAAAATCTCATCTTTCTCAACCTTTTCGCTTCCAATCCCCAACCGATCATCGACCACAGACGCTTCACCGCCTCCACCACCGCCCAATTCGATCTCCAACGCCTTCCTCTGCATCGTCGACAGCATGTTCAGAAACCCGTTGTTCCTCGAAGGGGTCGGGTCCTGCGGCAGCCCGAGCAGCCCGAGGAACTCCGGGCGCACGCACGACCTCCGACGCGGGGCACCCGGAGAGCCCCTGCACGAGGATGAACGCGAGCCCCTTTGTGAACTTGGCGTCCGAGTCCGCCTCGAATCGGACGCGCACGGACTCCTCCGACGACGACGACGCCTCCAAATCGGAAATCGCGCGCGTAGTGGAGGAGACGGTGCGGAAGAGGCGGACGATGTCGCGGAGGGTGGGAGGGAGGGATGCGAGGATGGATTCGTCGTCTGGGGCGGATTGGGTGTCTGAATCCGGGATTTGTTGGAGTGATGAGGAGGGAGGGGAGGGGGAGAAAAGGGTCTGGATGGAGATTGAGGAGAAGGAGGGTGTTTTGTGCAAAAAGGGGAGGTTTTTGAGGGTCGGATTTGGTGGGCGGAGGTGGGTTTTGGAGGGGAAAGGCGGAGGGAGGCGGTGGAGGAGATCGATGTGATAGAGTCCGCCATTAGAGAGACCAACAAGTTAATTTGTTCTCTTTTTTTTTTTTTTTTGAGATGGAAAAGTAGTAATATATATATCACCAATAATGAATAATATAATATATATATGATGGCTATAAAATGAAGAATTTTTTTTTTATTGTTTTCTATTTAAGATTATAAATTTATAATTACATTAGATTTTATATTGGAAAACAATAATGATTTTTGAGAGGTATAACAAAGTTGAAATCTCTAATTTATCTTTAATTGTCAAATAAGCCTTTACCATGTAAGCGATCCCACAATCATTGGATGTAAGCGATCACACGAATCAATTTGTTGTTTCTTTCTCTTTTGGAAAACAAATAATTCAATTGAAAGAAATTGTCTTCCTCAAAAACAAAATTGATTCGTCTGGAGTTCAGAAGAACTGAAAATTAAATCTCGATTGCAGTTTTGGGGAGGATCGTGATCTCGATTGCATTGCGTTCACGAAATACAAAATTGATTCGTCAGGATTTCAGAAGAACATAAAATTAAATCTGGAGTGCAGTTTTGATGGAGATTTTGATCTCGATTGCAGC